>OY735271.1:1754074-2961771 GCA_963457715.1 Argyresthia albistria | reverse complement strand
ACAAGCTAAAACCTTTAAAAAAAAAAGTAACTGAAGACACGGTGAACAATACGATAAGCGAAGAAGCAGTGCCCTTACAGGATCCATTGCCGGGACCTCATAACTTTGAGAACTCTACAACTACTCCAGTCAAGGAAATTACCTCCACGAAATTCCGAATTTGACGAAACTTTAGTAAGTATGTTGTTAGTTAGTGTTCATTTTCATTTCATTTCATCATTCAAAAAATTTCTCCAATAATTTTATTATCTTATTTTTTTAATATATTTTTTTATTAATAATTATAATTATAACTGTTGTGCTGCAATCTTTGGTTATTTCGTTCGAGTTTTCCTTTGCCTGTACGAATTTTCTTTGGAAATATTTCCAGATAGCTTTATAAAATGTTTATAAATGAACGAAAATTCTTACAGTATCGAGCTCATGAATAAAAAATCTATCATATATCTGAATTTTCTTGTGAATAGCTTTATTTGTTCGGAAAATTGGGTGCAGCACTACTGAATGAACACAAACAACATCGTAAAGTTTCGTCAAATTCGGAATTATCTCGAGGTATCGTATCCTACTGATTGAAATCTCCGACGAGGACTGGAGTAAACCACAATTTTGCAATAAATTATTTGGAATTTGGAAACAGTGAATAATGACTAATGAGAAAGAGTGTAGGTACATAATTCCTTTAAATAACATGTTTTATTTCAATTCAACATAAAGGTATATTAAAATTAAACCTAGTTTACATTAATATACACATTAGAATAGAATAGAGAGCATTTATTCTATTCTAAGGTATAAATTAATGTACATTGTAACTGACTTTCGATTTTTTCCAAGCTTTTGAACCCATCCATCGTTCATTTTATCCTGTCCTTACATTAGACATTCATATCACGTCCGAACACGGTGAACAATATTCATGATAACATCTCCCGATGTGTTTTCCCAACGTTATCCGCCATACGGAGATCCCACAAACCGTGGCCGCTGCATTGCGCCGTCGCGACGCACCGGCCAAGCCGAGGCATCTCCATATTGGATATCAGATGTCATGCACTTGCTATGACCCACATAAATACCACCCGCATTCCCAGCCTCCCAATGGTACGTCACTAAGCCTTATTCCCAAGCAGTACCGCCGCCGCGTCTACTGGAAGACGTCTTGCATGGCGTAACGCCACGTCCACTGCCGCGCGAGCGCCTCGAAGCGTGGCCGATCGCGCACGTACATCTCGCCTACTTCCGGCTCCATGCAGACCTGGGGAACACACAGACAAACATAGCATTAAACAAGATTTTGGTTTCAGCTCCATAAACCTACAATTTATGACTACCTATCAAAACATCCCATTCCTCCTCCCCCCCACGCACACACAATTTATTTACAAGTATTACAACACTAACAAACACACACGGGACACACCTGACATAAGTAAGGCACTCATGCTGTTTTTTTGGTTATTTTTCTTTTTCTTCTTTTTGATTTCCTATGTTGTTTATTTAATGATATCCTTAATTGGTAAGCACGGCTGTGGATGTTTGTTGATGTAATAAAAAAAAAAAAAAAAAACAAGTGCTGTCTTCCAACGATCTTTTGGGTGGCGTTTACAGGGGGCGCCAGCTCTACGCAACTTAATGAACCTGTCAACAACGTTTCATTCTTCAAGCGTTAGTTCCACCTGTCATGGGGATATCGATCCCATTTTTTTTATGCAATATTCAATGTAACCCCATAAATCCCCTGTTGTGAATGGGGGGCTGAGCCCCCTTACCAGAATCAGTACAGAAGCGTCCAAGATCCTTATAAGGACAGATTCTTTTGTGCTGATTTACTTACATCCGTGTGAGGATCGGTGAGCACTGAGCAGACTCTGTATGCAGATGAGCACTTTGCTCAGCGTGAGCGCCAGGGTCCAGTTGTGATGCACAGAGTCGATGCCGACGTCACCTATCCTAACCTAACCCTTGCTGTGGACGGGGGGCTGAGCCCCCTCTCCACAAACCGTTAACATTAAAATCCCGAATCGACTTACATTACATCCGTGTAGGGATCGGGGAGCAGACTCTGTATGGAGATAAGCACTTTGCTCAGCGTGAGCGCACGCGTCCAGTTGTGATGAACAGAGTCGATGTCGACGTCGCCTAACCTAACCTAACCCTTGCTGTGGACGGGGGGCTGAGCCCCCTCTCCACAAACCGTTAACATTAGAATCCCGAATCGACTTACATCCGTGTAGGGATCGGTGAGCAGACTCTGTATGGAGATGAGCACTTTGCTCAGCGTGAGCGCCAGCGTCCAGTTGTGATGCACAGAGTCGATGCCGACGTCGCCGTGTCGGGACACGTTGGGGTGCAGGATGCGCGTCAGGAACCGCACCACGGGGGGGCTCATCGGGTACCTGCGGGGGGAGGAGGGCACATCTAACTTTATGTTGTTTTTAACGTAAGCTTTATGGTAGTACCTCTGGCCTTTACGATATTTCTACAGAATTTTAGAAATCCCAACAAATATTCTGATTGATATCCCTTCTTGTTTTATACGACAGTTTCGAACAACCTCAAAAACATAGCGACACGCCATACACCATATAAAATACAGGGTATGGCCATCGACGCAGCTAATACGGTTTCCTCGCGATGTTTATCGTCGGCCTCGGCCCGCGATTATCTACCTACCCACATCGAGATAAAGTTTAAAACCTATGAAAAAATAGAACAATAAATATGGGTCTTTTGAGGATGCTGGACGGTACCACCACACCCACCCACCCACCATGCTGGCCTGCCAGTGACAACACTTGGCGTCTAGCGGGAGCGCCATTGTGCCTCTCCCACCCCGTATGGGAAACAGCGTGACGCTACATTATACTCACGTGTACGGCACCTGTACGTATAGGAAGAAGATGCCGCCCTCGTACGGAGACCCTACTGGGCCCACCACGCTGGCCTGCCAGTGACAACACTTAGCGTCTAGCGGAAGCGCCGCGATGCCTTCTAGCGGGTCGTTGCGCATCATCTGGGTGACGAAACAGATTTATAGTTAGTTATAGTTATCGCGGGCTGGGTTTCCGCAACTCGACGACACTGTAAGTTGCGCCTATTTTGCGTGATGTGGGTTGGGGGCACTACTGCCAACCCAGCTCCTGTAGGAAGTCTAGCAGACCCTTAACGTTGCCGACGACTTCCTGGAGCGACCCCGGTGATCCGGTAGGTGGCTACACCAGAACATTCCAACAGGACGAGGGTGGCTGTCTCATCCATCTCCATGCAGACTCTGCACAGGGGACTGTCTGTAATACCTAGGGTATACATATAGGTGTCTGTTAAGTAGAGCATGTCCAGTTATCGCTCCGGTTACCAAGCGGAGATGCGACCTCTTTCGCTTAAGAGGGATCATATCCACGAAACAGATTTATCAGTGACTGGATACCCGTGGCGTGGCTTCGGAAATAGTTTTGAATGGAATGGAATAGTTTAGAATGGAATGGAAATTCACGGTTCGAAGCCGGATCTAGTGCGTGTAAACTGTCATAGAAATAGTACCTACTCTACTACGACTACTCCAGACCGTATTCACTGGTTCGGATCGGATTCGGATCCGAAGTATCCGCTGTTCGTCAACTTGAACATAATTTTTGTCAATTTATTATATCTAGATTTATTTTGAGTCTAGGGAAAACTGGGTGGAGGAAACAAGTTAAAACAACCATGCCACCTTGCCAGACCACCTGGCCGCCGATTCTCGCGCTATCGAGATCATCTCCCCAGTCGAGATATCGGTTTTGAGACCGCCTAAATCCGTCGAAAACGGGAACGGGGGGCTAGTAACCTGTGTACCTTCAGTTCGATGGCGAGTCGGTTCCGCCTCCAGTGCCCCTCCTCCCCCACCGGCCGCGCCTGCACGCACATCTGCACCAGGCAGTTGCGGCAGAACGAAGACTCCACTAACGCCTCGTACTTCTGGATTGATAGCAGACACGTCTCTTGTTAGGGATAAAACTCGCCTTTGTAAATGGGTATCTATAGTCTATTCGTGATAGTCACTATTTTAGTTAGTCATATTTGTCACCGTCCTACACCTACTCACAACTCCACCCGATAGCTAATAACTGACAGCAATCTCTGTACGGTCTCCACGATACAGGATAGACCTCGTATGGAGAAAACAAGTAATCTATCTCAATCTAAGTACTTGTGGTATACTGTATTGTACGTGAACTTTGTATATTATCTCTGCAACTGGCAAATAAAGACTCATCAAGAGTCATCCTGTCCGGCGGCCTAGCCACGCCCTGTAACCAATCAAATCGTTTCCAATTAATCAAGCCAAGTTCACAGTGACCAGTTGAAGGCAAACTTTCGAACGCGAAGGTTGTGTCCTGTCCTATGAGTGTGTGTTAACAGATTTAAATTAAAATTTCACTGCATTCTTATCACGAATAGACTGTAGTAAAGTTTTTTGTATGTCTGGGCCGTGAGTCGCGTACAGCATGGCAATAGCAATAGCGAGGGCGCAAAATTACGGTTCGTTTGTAGCCGGCGCGGCGCGATAAGTCAAAAACTGAATTTTGAGCCCAAGCTATAGCCACTGTCATACCATTCGCTTGCAGAATCACGACTCCGTCTTCAATTAGCCGACCATATTTTGGGGAATTATAGTCCCCATAATGATCAACTTTCCCCAAGAAAAAATTGTCGCAAATGTTTTTTTTCCCCCAGTACATTGAACCGATCAGCTGATTTTAATTTACTATGGGAGACCCAAAAAAAAATTTTTCGTTTGCGACCATGAGTTCTTCATAATAATGGCCACTATCAATCCCCAAAATATGGTCGGCTAATTAAATGTCAACCTCTATATACGATTGAAGACGGTCGTGAGTCTGCAAGCAAATGGTATGACCATGTTCTTTGTTATTTAAATGGTCAGCCAATTAAATGTCACCCTGTATGTTCAATTATTGCGCACCTTATGCCAGTCGACGTCCGGCCGCATCGGCTTGAACAGCGGCCACCTTCGCGCGGCGAACGCCGCCCAGCGGGGGGGAGGCACGCGCGCGCACACCAGCCGCCGCCACCGCGCGCACACGCACGCGCACGCGCTCAGCGACAGGTCGTCGAGGTAGCTGAAGATGCAGAGCAGCACTGCGGAGATAAGTTATGTCGAAGTGCATCACCATTTTCAAAAACCGCTTGAAGAAGCACTATCTCTCCCTTTTGAGATAAATATCGGTATGGGTAAATTACTGTATCTTTTGGATATTATATATTATTATTACTAAGTTGTATTTAAGTAACTCTGTATGTATTATATTTCTTAGTAATAAGGGTTTATTTGTATGTGTATGTATATATTTATTGATTTATAGAGTTGTGTTGTACGCGCAGGTCTTCCCCCGCTCAACTATCTACCTTTTCCTATAGTTTGCTGGACGAAATCTCTTGTCAAAGATAAGCTCGCCTTTGCACATTGTCTATCAGTGTTTGTAATCAAAACAGTTGATTTTCGTCCTGGCCACTCCTGGTATATCCAAAAAAACTTAAAGGATGATGTCTTAAATTACTGTATATAGTGTATGAAATTCAGCATACCATTCTCTTCATTTCTTTATTGATTTCCTAGCCCAGCAATCCACATGCCTCATCCATACTTGGTTTGGTTTGCTGGAAGAGATATCTTACTAAGCTAGCCTTTGTACATACCTACATTAGTATTTCTTGTTCTGTGTTATTGTTTTGATAACTGACTGACCTTCTGAAGGCAATTGCTCCAACAGCCCTGGGTTAACATTGTCCGGCAGTCGCGGTGTGGTGAGAACTTTCAGTGACTTGGCCAAACTCGGTGGTGGTTGGGGCGGAGCCTGGCCGGCATGTGAATCAATACTCCGGCTTGGGAGAGGCCTGTCTCTGTTTTCACCATTTGGGCCATTGCCTGCATTGTTGACTCGGTTTGCTTCATCCTCAGGGCTTGTTTCATTGTCCATAGAACTCTGGAAGACATTAATCTTGTTTAAGCAAAAAGGGAAAGCTATTTACTGCAGGTTACACTAAGATTTTTATTGACTGAGAGCCATGTGGAAGGGTTTGTGGTGAGAGCATGATCAGGTACTATGGTTTGTCCAGCATAGCTTGATCGATGACAGCTGTAATCGCAAAACACGCCTATGAAGTACCGTATTTTGCGACGGAAAATGTATAGAGACAATTATCGTACTTTATTACAAGACAAGTTATCGATCTTGAAAAAATAATACCTTTTTTTTTTGTGTGAGAAGAAGCTTCAGTTAGTCCGAAATGTCCGAATCATACTTTGTTAATGATAATTTGGGCTGTGACCCATTTTAAAAAGAATAAAAACGTGTTACAACTTCCTTTTGTTTGATTAATTGAAAAATTAAGTTGGAATATCAATAATTAATATCAACCTAATAACACTACGAAAATGAATAGAAAAGAATACTAAATGTTTGCGATTTGACATTTGGTGATGCTAGCGTAGATTGATAAAGTGTCAAATCGCATACATATTCTTAGCGTTACATGCAAACAATAATAGTGTTTTGCATCTTGTCTAGGGGGGCTGGTGTAGTTATGTCAAAGTGACAAGCTGTCATCAATCAAGCTATAATTTACCTCACTGGGCCTGTACATATTAAAATAATCTTTCAGTGGAGGAATAATTATAAAATAAGAAGAAATATCAAATAAATAAACCCTTATAGGTTAAAGAAGGCTTGTAAATAAAAGAGATACTCACCTGATAATAAAACCACTGTGGGAACTGACACACTCTGTTGCTTCTCCGGTCTACGCTGTAGTTCAGATCAGACGGCTCATCATTGCCAGAGTCCCCATCATCGGTCTTCTCACTGTTGAATAATGTTGTTGGCACTTGCGGAGGAAAATCCGGGAACAGGAAGGCATGGCACGTGACGCATACTGGCTCACCGAAACTGGGCCCGTAGTACCCATTGCACAAGTGGCAGGTGGAGTTCTGCAAGACAAATAATGCGTTGTTATGTTGCCTTAGCACAAAGTGTTGTCTGTAGGCTGTAGCTGAACTGATTTATAAAGTAGAGACAGTAGAAAAGTATACGAACTTGGAACTCGAATTCTGGAGGCTGATGTTGACGATTTATCATCGATGGAACCAGTTTATCACCATTTTCCTCTAACTTTTGGATGAACCAAAAGAACTCTGGACCAACCGCTGACATTATCTAGAATAGCAAGCCAGAATACAGCTTTATTTTGGTAATTACAAACAAATCAAAACACTTCGCATCGCAACCGCAACGTAGTCCGAAAAATTAATGCCACATTATTCACATTAATAACAAAATCACATTCACAGAGCAAAATAATTTATTAGTGATGTAATAACTTACCACTGATGTGGGTCGATCGATCGATTAACTTTTCGATTAATTCTCCTCCATCTGTCTGTGAACTTCGTAATCATAATAACCTCAAAATTTACTTTTCAGAGTTCTTTCTTCTCTCTGTTTAATTCATAATTTTTTGTTTTTGTGTTAGGTACGTACCTACCTACCTACCTACCTTTGATTTTCTGTACAATGTCTACAATTATGAATATCATAGTAAAGAATTCATTACAACATGCCAAGCTGTTTTATATCCCGCAGAAGGCAATTCATATTACGACAGGTTTGTTCAGTTTTTTTCTTGGATCTTTCTTTGTCTTTCTATACTGACATTTTCGTATCTGATAATTTCATCCCAATCTGACTCCCCAACCATTTTACTTATGGCAAATAATGTAATGTAATCCGGCATTACCTAACCTACAAAATTAGAGCTAAGTATTCAAAATAAGCCTATTACATTTTTATAACTCAAAGATGTCATTTTGGGAAACAAGGATTTCATGATCTCAACTCAACATCAATTTGTTCTCATTTACCTGCATCATCTTCAATAATCAATTTTAAATAATTTCAGTTCAGAATCTGTACTCACCGGCATCTATAGGAATCGATGGCTACCTGCAAGGCAGGAAAAAGATCAAAGAACAGTTTGCAACCTACTCGGATAAGTTCAAGAGCAAGATGACCGAATTTGCTTCCACTGAAAAGAACATGATTTTTTCTGAAGACCTGAAGAACATGGTACATATAGCAGAACCCACAGACTTGGATCTCATCAGTAATATGATAAAGAAGTAAGGTTAAAGTCATTTGTTAAAAAATCGCGCACATTAGGACGGTCCGCTGCGTAAAAATCCTCTCAAAAGTATTTTATATGAACTATCACCCACTGAGTCAGGGCACAACGGGCCGCATGATCCGCCGCGGATTTTGGTTGCAAGCGATGTGGCCCGCCCCGCCCTGCTGCGCCCCGACACAGTGGGCTATAGCAAGTGGATTGGAGTGCACGCGTGTTTATTTTCGTCCATTCGTCCGTAAATCCGTCAATGTGCTGGGGCCCGGCCCGTCACTAATGTGCTAAGTATGACAGTTCCACTCTTTTCTCATTTAAAAACCTGGTAAAAGAGCACTTCCTCTCTCTTTCGTGATAGATATTGTATGTACGTATTTATGTAGTTAGGTGTATTTATTTGCATATTGTGTATTTATTTAGTATTTTAGGTACTTATTATATTATGTTTGAAGTATATTTATTTAGTCATTTATTGTGACTGACTTCCCTCTCTGTATCTGTTTTTTCCTGTCATGCCTAGGTTTGCTGGAAGAAATCTCTTTTTATAGATAAGCTCGCCGTTGTACATACCTTTTTGTAAATGTTATGTGTTTTTTGTTTTGTGCAATAAAGTATAAATGAAATGAAGTGAAATGACTGTCTGGCCAAATTTCAGGCTGTCGGGCCAGTCTGGAATTTTGTTTCCTCTCAAGAAAAAATTAAGTAATCACTGAGCGGTTCAACAAAGAAAAAATAAATCGAAATTTCATTTCTATTTCATAAAAAAATTGCTAAGTATATAAACATGTTGAAAAACATGTAAAATTAATGTTTTTATTGTCTTATGTTACAGGTTTAACACACAGAACACAGAGTACAGATTTGGCTCATTTGTGTTTGGTCCTGTTGTTATGAGAATGTTCCATTTTCTCGATGCCCCAGATCAAGCATTAAAGGTAAAAACCGTTGACATATGCAACGTCATACTATCGGCAGAGAATGTTTTAATTAAACCACAGGGTGCTCATCCCATACAAATTACAATTAGTAAACCTTCGTAAAAAAGAGATGGCGTGAGGAGTAAGATTTGTACTTAAACGCCATGGTTTCAGTTAACATACTTCTTTATAGGTCGTGCTAATCTTAGAATAAATCCTATATATCTTGGCGCTATCTCGAGGTATTTGAAATTTTTCGATGGTGCTGCACCAAGCGATAATGGCCAAGAACTAAAGAAGCTTCCTTATAAATACCTCGAAGGACAATCAACCTTTTTAGGGTTCCGATCCTTAAAAGGAAAAAAGGAACCCTTATAGGATCACTTTGTTGTCCGTCTGTTCGTCTGTCACGACCCCTTTGCTCAGGAACGCGTAGAGGTATCATGTTGAAATTAATATCGATTACTCAAGTCTATGGTCCCTTGGGGCTGTGAAAAAATTAAACTTCTAGGTCCACGCAATCAAAAGATACTGCGATATTATGTCATAATTTTACTGATTTTGTATGAACTCGCGTGGAACTCGCAAGGGAATCAAAACCTATATACATTATTTCAAAAAAATCAAAACGTACGAGCATAGTTTTCCATAGTATCTCAAACATGTAAAAAAATTGTAAAAATCGGACAAGGTTTAAGGGGTGGGAAACGTTACCGGTTTTTGTATGGAAGCTCGCGAGTACACGATCCTCTTAATCTGTGGCTATAGTAAATGAGCACCCTGTGGTTAGATTATTACCTTTACAACATTCTCAGCATCTAGTCACATTCCAGTGTTTCACCGACCCAGCCAACTCCGGTTTCTTCGACCAGCTCGTCTCGTACCAGATACTGCTGGACCTACTGTACAGTCATGAGCGGTACGAGGACATGTTTGCTGTGTTTAAACTGGTGCAGGAGCGGCAACTCAACATGTCCAAGTATCCTAAATACCCAGTTGTGCTCATCATGGCTGCTTGCTATAAGCAGGTTAGTTATTTTGTCTTGTTATAAGATTAAAGTTCATGAGGTTGTTGAAATTACCGTCAAAAGTAATTGGATATCTCTGTAAAAACTAGTTTGTTTGGGTTCAAAGGGTTAGTACGATTTCAAGATTACGTAAATAACTCGTTTTGTATTATTGAGGCTGGATTTCACCAATAAACAGTTATACGAGAATAACTATTCCGGGCATAACTCATATGGCAAATGACAGTTCAAAATGAGGTGATCAGCTGGTCGATTCTCGCGCCTTCGATATACGATATCTACACCTATATCGAGTGATTTTGTACGGGAATCTGTCAATATAGGTCTCGATATCCGTATATCGAAGGCGCGAGAATCGACCCGCTGATCTAGTCACTGGTGTCTATGAAAAAGTAGAAGATACTCTCGAGTAAAAGTTACTCTTTCGTTCGTAAAATCCAGCCTAAAACAAAACAAGATATCTACCTGTGGAAGCTTCTATGCCCTACTTTTGTGCAAGTGCGAGTTGGACTCGCGTTGAGAGGGTTTCGTACAACAATAATTGAAACAAAAAGTAAACTTTAGAAAAAACCGACTTCCACAAACCCTATTTGATTAGATTGAGTTTAATACAAACTGTAACCCCTTATCCCCCCCCCCCCTTGGGGAATTAATTTTGTCAAATCTCATATCAGTGCTACACCACGCTACTAAGGAACCCCTGTACAAAGTTTCATGGCTCTAGGTCCACCGGTTTAGGCTATGCGTTGCCCGTCAGCCACGCAATGTATTTGTACCTAGTATTGAGCAGATCTGGTGGCCATATGTGTCTTCATCAATAGTTCCGCATCACAATATTATGCTTACCATGTGCATTTGCACGAGTTATTATGAAAAACACAAAAATCACTATAGGTCTGCCTATAATATTTGAAGAGTTCCCTCGATTTCTCCAGGATCCCATCATCAGATCCTGACCTGGTGTCAATGGGACCAATGGGAAGGTAAACCCTTTCAAACAAAAAAATAATTTTCTAAATCGGTCCATCCGTTTAGGCGCTATCGAGGCACATACATAAAAAAAAAAAAAACAAACATCCGGACGAATTGTAAACCTCCTCCTTTGGGAAGTCGGTTAATAATAGGACTAACACCAACAAAATACCCTAAAAGTACCCTAAAATTCAGTTTTTCCATACAAACATTGCACCCCAGTTTGTTTTTCGGCCCAGTACCTAGCACCAAACACAATCTACTTGAGAAGTAAGTTGCTCATCCCTTACATGTAATTTATTGAGCACCATTTGTCAACCGAGATACAGTGTTTTCACTAGTCCGGTTGTCACTGATCCCTCCTATTTTACGAAAAATGTTCCTAATTAAGTATCTCCTTATTTTAGTTAAGTAGAATCTGTGTAAACCATGTTATCTGTCAATAAACAAATTTCTTTTCATTTAATTTCATTGGATTTGGGTGCAAACATGTGCTTGCATACTAAATTCAATATTTTTTTTCTCATTTAGCCATATTTACATATTTACATTGCACCTTTGTCTTTGGGTCACAGATATTATATGTGTACCAATTTTCAACTTCATCGGTCCAATATTATGTTCTGAGTAAATTGCCCGTGACAGACGGAAGGACAGACGCACGAGTGATCCCATAAAGGTTTCCTTCTGATAGGTCTCCTTCTGATATACGAAACCCTAAAAAAGGCCAAGTTGACCTTACAAAATGTATTTAATTAAAATTATTTTTCCAGAACACACCACAAAGTATGGAATATGCATCAATATTATGGACTGAAATGACGTCAGTGGGTACCTCGCCACTGAGACGAGCTACTGTGTTCTTCGCTGGTTCGTATTGTTCAGCACACTTCCTATGGATAATGAGGGAGTAATGTATAAGTGGTCATTGTGGGCTATTCTTGAGGTGTCAAAACCACTAAACTAGAGGAACTAAAGGCACTAAACTGACAACCTTCAAATCCGACAGCTCTCCAACACACCATTTTAATTAGTTTAGTTGGTATAGTTCGTTTCGCCTTCGGAATCGCAGGCATTTTGTTTAGGCGCTAAATTCCTGCTTATTGATGCTGTACCTGAAAACAAGTTTACCATTTCATTGTTTGGCGAGGTTGCTGGATCATCCATCGATCTATCTCGTGACATCCCCAGTTCACCCGGATACCCCTAGTTTAGGAGTTAAGAGTCATGCTGTAAAGGATGTAAGATTTATAAAAAATAATAATTTTCATTTCTAATATATATTTGTGTTGAGTGACTGACTGACTGATGATCAACGCAGAGCCCAAACCGTTAGGCCTAGAGGCATGAAACTTTTGCACAATGGTTGCTTTCATAACATAACTGAGCACTAAGAACGGATTTTCGAAAATTCGGACCAAAAGGGGGTCAAAAACGTAATTTAATTACACAAGGATAAATCCATTAATTTTGTATGGCTGGGAAAGTCTATTGTGAATTAAGAAACTGTGTTGAGGAAAGTTGAGAAAATTCTGTGTTTCTTAGATTAACAAACTTACAAGTACAAAGGAATATTTCGCATTTTTATCAGATTTTTATATCCTGCGGTCCTGCCTGCCTGCCTGCCAATCAAGATCACCCGTAGATTAGTAATTGTAAAACTAAAACATGGCCACAAATTCTATTTAACAAAATGGCGGCTTTGACGATCAGCTGTTCATGTTAATAAAAAAAATGTTTCGTCACACAACACAAACTTGACAGTTGACACACACCAATGAGGTTTTGATACTGATTACCAGTGATCGGAGTAGGCAGAGCTATTTTATGTACTTGCCATATGTAAGAATAATATGGATACTCCCCGAATCTCGGGATTTGAATTGAATTCTAGTGGTGCAGAAAGAGACAAAAACAGGTGGGTCACTCTTGTTTTCGTTTCGTTTCTTTTCGAGGAACACCCCGCTATTGTTTTTGTTTGGCGATATCACGACGAGTTTCAACAAAGCGGCAACGTCGCACGTTAGGAAAAAAGTTTGGCAACGTGTTGCTGATATAAAATTTACAATGTCGCTCATGCGCTTATTGCCTTACATAAACCATGTTTTATACTTATTGATAAAAACAATTATATTTATTAAAACCCCGGAGTATCAGTCCCAATACCATGGATTATCCATAATAATATCAATGTTTGCGGTCAATGAACCTAAATAGCTCTGCCTACTCCGATCACTGCTGATTACTGATTGCTATGCTAAGTATCTAAACCTCATTGGTGTGTCTCAATGCCTGATGTACCTTTCGATCGCGTGAAATCTCTTGTGGTTCAGCGGTTACTACTATTCAACACCCAGTTCTAAATAATATACATTTTGCATGACATGGAAGGTTAGTTGTTTACAGCAGAAACAATAACTTAAGTATTGTGTTGTTTCCATGCCATATTTTCTCCATATCTTATGATTATGAATAAGTTTTTTTGACAAAGAGGTTTAGCCGGGTAAAGCCCGAAGACAAATTGGAGTAGATTGAAATTTCGGACTTCACCCAAGAAGCTTGGGTTACTAGGTTTACCCAGCCTCCAAGCTTTACCCGTAACATATACAAAGGCATACTTCAAAGCGCGACACTACAAAATTCTCATGCTAATGGCTGATGCCTTTAAATTGATGTGAGAAATATCAACAAAATCCTGAATAATCTAAATGATTGATTCATACCTTTTGTAATTTTGTACTGATACTTTAAGTATATATAAATAAAACAAATTTATGTAGTTACACTTAATTTATTTTATCTGGTCTAACCTGTCAACCCGACCTGGGTAATGCAGAAGCAATAATGTAACAAAGGCCCCACTCTCGTGGGCCAGGTGCAGGCACAGCATACCCCTGGTTGAAGAAGAACCCTCCCTGAGCACTCCTCCGGGGCTGGCTTTTTGAGTGTCAAGAATATGCTTCACAAATTTGGAGACAATAGACTGGGAAATACAGTGATTTTGGCCTTATCCCACAATCCTCTGATAGGACCCTGTAGCATAAAATGCTGAAGCAACCTGAAGCAATCAGCACCTAAAACAAACAATTCAGGATTAGTCTTCTCTACTTTCTCAATTGTTTAACATTTACTTACATAGGTACATCTGGCCCCACAATAGGTTGCAGGCAGGTAGGCACACCCTGTGTTGTGAGAATCAGAAACAACGACATCACAAATATGTAAACCTCCAAGACTTGGGGATATTTTGGTTTTTGTTAATCCCCAGACGGGGCTCGAACCCGGGTGATATCGCATGGTAGGCAGAGCATAGTAATTGCAGGGTAATTGTACGCAACAGGGAAAAGTTGATGTGATACTTTTCTGGTACTTTGCATAGTATTACTAACATTCGTTTCCACATACAAAGAATCTGATCGCAATGTTGGTGGCAAATGAGGGCTCAACTCGGTCATAAACCCACGATAAAGCTTGATGAAGTGCCTTTCACCTGCTTGAAGGCATCACAAGGATCACTCTGCAGTCTTTTACTCCGATTCTCTCTTTTAGACTGGGTTCGCGCAATAGCAACATCACACTCGTGGGCTGTTTCCAAAATCTCCAGATTCATCATTTTCACCGGTTATCACGTCTTTTCCTACGGTTTTGCTGCGTATTAGTAGAAAAACAATCGTAAAAAAAAAGATACGCGTGTAGCACCGTACACGTGTTAGAAGTAAAACTTCTGTAGCTAGATCATTAAGTGGTACCTATACTATACACCTATACCTACCTATACTAAAAGAGATTTAAATTTCCAATTTTGAGATCCAATCTCTGCTTCAAGTTACTTTTAAGTTTCAGACGTCCGATTATTTGAAATTATTTTATACTTGTACTTACTTTTAATACGTCATGTCATTTATTTCCCACCATTCCTTATCTACAATTTGTCGCGCTCGTGGTGATATACTTAACTCATTCAATAGTGTCACTACTATTTGCATCTCGCTCAGATTATATACCATCTGACGTCACGTCTTTAAGCCGTCTCGCTCAAATGTATGCATTGCTTTGCTTGTTTTAGAAATCCATATCGACCCGTGTGACATTGATGAAACTCTTTTCTTACAAACTGTATGGATCGCATCGCACAGCTGTCAAACATAAGTTCCGGTTCCAACAAAGAGGTTGAACGAAGTAGTTTTTGGTCACGTCACTGGTTTTGTTTATCCCAGCCAGTGGCGGCGGCGGCGGCGGCGCCATCTTGGCCATACCGGAAATCAAGAACTCGTGGAAGAATGCTTAAAATAATTTTTATTTGTTAACGTTTCATCAGGTTTTTCTCTCACTAATTAACATTCTTTATTGTACGAATGTATTATTATCTTATCTGATTAGTTAAAAACCGTATTGAAAATAGTTACGGTTTTAAAAGTCTTCAGCCGACCCTGACGTCACCGATTCCAATTTCCGTTACATTTCTTAGCCACTCGTGATAGCACCCGGCTAGTAGCAATTGAAAAGCAAATATATGAATAACCCACAGTTGAGAGGTTAAATAAATTTTACCCCCGTGCCCCAAGAAGTTTTACTTCAAAAAACACCTCTTTTCTTTGTTTGATAGTTTGACAGACAGCGTTACGTTACGTTACGTTAGGAATGTGTGCCGATCCGTTCCGATTTTCGGACCCAAGACCATAATTATGTCCTTTCGAGTTTCGGATCGGATCGAACCGATACACTAGCGGATCGATCCAAAATTATGAGAAATCGGATAGTGATCGAATCACATGCTTACTTATATTAATTCCTGATTTCATAAAAATATTAAGATCGTGTGATCATCACTTGGAGTTGTTTTCAAACTCTGCTCGGGCTTTACCAAATACGCACGTTATGGTCTTTCTAAATAAAAATCGTGTGAGTGGAGTTTGAGGGAGACTCGATGAAACAGAGTGAGTACACTGCCATTGTGTTCTGTGTTGTTTGTAACGTTACGCCCATGCAGAATTTAAAGTCACAAAATATTCAATGTATGGCGTCTGTGTAGGTTTCAATCGGTTTTTGTGGTACAAGTTTACACACAATTTGACTAGATACTTATCAGTTAATTTTTAGTCGTTTTTTCACACTTTACGTAAACATTTCTTTGATTCGATTTTTGGTCGATTTTTAGGAAATCGGATCAGAGTCGTGCGATCCGAACCGCGTATGGGATCGAGGAGATGAGTTACGTACGATCCGATACGATCTGCGAAATCTGAACGTAGCTGTCGGATCGCACCCCTCTACGGTACGTTACGTTAATTCTCAGCGTTAATTAGTAATCTGTGGTTACGTTCCATTACCAATCGAAAAAAAATATGACGATACGTAGGGACACAGTATCGAAACAAAAGTATCGATATTGTACTCATATGATGTATCAAAAAAAAGTATCGATGCGGTATCGGTATCTGTATCAAAAGTATCGATTCTTCAAGGTATCGATTATGTTTGCATAGAAAATAATAATAGTTGAATGTGCTGGAAATTGACAAACTTTTACGTAAGTTTTCATACGTTACTAAAAGCTCTAATATTCTGTACGTATATTAATTATTTAGTTAATTCCTTTGTTAAAACCTAAATTGTTGCTCTTACTGTACATTACTTTTTTGAAATAAAAATATATTTGATTTGATTTGATTGATTTGTAACAACATAAGTATCAAATATTATGAAATAAAACAAGCATTATAATAAATCAATCACGCACATTTTTCCTGTATGATAAAAATGTTCGTGATGCACCGTGGCAAGAAATGCGTGGTTTGATGGACAAAGCAAATAAGTCGTAGAAAACACGCAGTAATCTGTAAATGTTGACATCTATTGGTGTCATTAGTGTCTACATTTGCAAATTACTGTGTGTTTTGAACCATACACTAGATTCGATTCGATGCTCACTATAAAGTACTCATATCAATAAAGAATCGAAAAAAAGGATCGATGCCAAACCCCTCTGCCAAACTCTGCAATAAACCCCTGCCCCTGTGCAAAAAATCATTCTTTAGTGAATGTCAGTTTATTGTACTTTTTAGGGTACCATACCCGAAGGGTGCCAAACGGGACCCTATTACTAAGACTTCGCTGTCCGTCCGTCCGTCTGTCCGTGTGTCACTGGGTCCTAGAGCACGAACCGTAATAGCTAGAAAGCTGAAATTTTCACAGAATGTGTATATCTGTTGCCGCACCAACTACAAATACTGAAATACGAGATATATAACAAATTAAAGGGGGTCCCCATACAAGAGACGTGTTTTGATACACCCGCATTTCAATATGATGGTATATTTCGCGTCAACCCACATGGTTGTGGTAGCGCAGCCGGTATGATGTAGGCTCTCAATCCGTAGGTCGTGAGTTCAAATCATCGTGAGGGCATAAATTTTTAAATTTTATTTTTGTAATTTTTTTTGTTGTTTTGCGTGCTTTTGTTTTTTTGTACGATGGTACGGATGGACGGTACCCTTCGTGTGCGATTCCGACCCGCACTTGACGGATTTTTTAAGTACTTATGTGAAAATGGGATTTGAAGATCGGCTGTAAGTACACACGACTACTACTGCTAAAAACGGATGCAATCTTAGGAAATAAATTCTGTACCTTCCGATATCCTTATTAATAAAGGTCGGCTTAGCATTGATTAAAAAAAGATACGCGTGTAGCACCGTACACGTGTTAGAAGTAAAACTTCTGTAGCTAGATCATTAAGTGGTACCTATACTATACACCTATACCTACCTATACTAAAAGAGATTTAAATTTCCAATTTTGAGATCCAATCTCTGCTTCAAGTTACTTTTAAGTTTCAGACGTCCGATTATTTGAAATTATTTTATACTTGTACTTACTTTTAATACGTCATGTCATTTATTTCCCACCATTCCTTATCTACAATTTGTCGCGCTCGTGGTGATATACTTAACTCATTCAATAGTGTCACTACTATTTGCATCTCGCTCAGATTATATACCATCTGACGTCACGTCTTTAAGCCGTCTCGCTCAAATGTATGCATTGCTTTGCTTGTTTTAGAAATCCATATCGACCCGTGTGACATTGATGAAACTCTTTTCTTACAAACTGTATGGATCGCATCGCACAGCTGTCAAACATAAGTTCCGGTTCCAACAAAGAGGTTGAACGAAGTAGTTTTTGGTCACGTCACTGGTTTTGTTTATCCCAGCCAGCGGCGGCGGCGGCGGCGGCGCCATCTTGGCCATACCGGAAATCAAGAACTCGTGGAAGAATGCTTAAAATAATTTTTATTTGTTAACGTTTCATCAGGTTTTTCTCTCACTAATTAACATTCTTTATTGTACGAATGTATTATTATCTTATCTGATTAGTTAAAAACCGTATTGAAAATAGTTGCGGTTTTAAAAGTCTTCAGCCGACCCTGACGTCACCGATTCCAATTTCCGTTACATTTCTTAGCCACTCGTGATAGCACCCGGCTAGTAGTAATTGAAAAGCAAATATATGAATAACCCACAGTTGAGAGGTTAAATAAATTTTACCCCCGTGCCCCAAGAAGTTTTACTTCAAAAATACCCTGTTGTATAAAAACGTGCATCCACGCGAGCGAAGTCCGCGGGTAAAAGCTAGTCATTTCATACGAGTAAGAATGAGCCACGCTGACTCAGTGCAGGTTGGTGTATGGGGCTTTAGACCGAATATTAATTATTTTTCTTTCGTTTCCAGCGTTGGCATTGAAGCAAGGACTTCCACACGTGGCGCTGGAGGTGATATCGTCCTTGAAGCCCAGTTATGTCACCACCAGGAACATACGGGTACACCTTCTCACCTGGCTTTCTTAGTATATTTCGTATATATTTACTGCACATAAAAGACAAAACACAAAAAGATACATAGAAGGAATGCACAAAGGCAAGCTTATCTCTAAAAAGATATCTCTTCCAGCAAACCCAGGATGGACAGAGAATATTAAAATACAAAACAGGTAGGCCTCTGTGCTCATATAAGTGAAAAATAAAAATAAATAAATCATATTACTAATCTTAGTACTACCAGGGGGGTTTCACTTCGCTGAGTACGGCCGGCTATACGGTATCTACGGCCGGCTATACGCGCCAGTCGGTCTTTGTCACGTGGTTGTCGCTCGGCTCTCGGTGCGCGTGCTAGCCGCGTGAAAACAATGACGCCGAAAACAACTGAGTGCGATTCGCAACCCTGGCGTGATCGGCATCGCGGTGTCTAATGGAATAGAAACGCTCGTGTCATACGATAAGTTTCAATTTCGCATGCGAGCATATGCGAGGATAGACAAATATTTTTTTGCACTTAAACTTGAGTTTTGTTCGGTAGTGAACCTTCTGTACGTAGTACTATAGTTATACTGTGGTACTACTACTTTTTACTAGTTCATAAAGAATGAATGAAAACCTTTAGCAACGGTTGTTCAATACATTACAGTTCTACGTCACTCCATTTCCTATACGGCGCACGCAGGCCCAGTTGTGCCACGTTTGTCCAGCTATTAAATCCTTTATTTTGAGTGATACTTCGTTCACTTCACTCATTCATTTATCTCCTATCTCTGTCTCGCTACAGGCGGTCGCGTTGGCGGAAGCGGGACGGACTGAGGACGCTCTGCCGATACTCCGCTCCGTGATGGAGATTGACGTTCCCGAGCAGAAAGACAAACACACCTTCTTTGCAGAGACCGTGAGTATATACCTGAAGTAAAAGTTCGGACAGGCCTTTACCCGGATACGAGATTGAGCCATACTCCGCCACGCTGGCTCAGTGCGGGTTGGTGGACTGGTGTCGGGCTATTGGCCAATCCTTCCTGATATGTGTCGTCTCTACAACAACATATCTAATAAACACGACACCTTGGACATCTTTATGAAACTGTCTACCTTCAAACATAAAGTTCGAAAATCTTTGGCTAATTTATATAGGTAAATAACACTTAATATCTAGTCATCTGTGGGTAGTTATAAAAATGGCCCGCGATTTGTAACCTTATTACTTTTTAATAAAAATCAAAACCTATGAAATGGAAACCATCAAATAAGGATGGCTACACAATTGAGAAACGGTTTGAGCATATAATAGACGCCAAACAACTTGAATAAATGACCTTGCATGCGCAGAAATCATCTGATATATGATACTGCGCACCACGGTATGGGGTGCGGGACGCGGCGTGCGGAAGGAGCATCGCATCGAGCGCGCCTAGCGACGCTATTGGTAGATCAGTCAACCATCGTTTCCCGCTTTGAGTTCACGTCTCGTCGCTGCCCAGTACACTTGCGTGCAGTGAAATCACGGATAAAAAATGCCTCGACGTCCGAACGTAGTTTTAAAAAGGCAAGTCAGAAAGATGGTATATGATGAGTTTTCTATCGATGGAGATATTATTATGTTTTATAGGTGTACGTGGAAAAACGTAATTTTAGTGAATTTCAATCGTAGGTATCCCATAAAAAATATAGTATAGTATTGTATTGTGCACTAAGATTCATGCAGTATACTGTAGGTACGATTTGTTTTGAGAATTTTAAGTGCGTCATATTTTTGGCACGTAAGTGTACTTGCGCAAACTTTCCCCCACCACGTCACATTTTGCTCAAGATGTTTGGCGTCATTTATACCTTTAGTTATTTTCTTTTCTTTTCATTTAGTTTTTACCTTTAAATAGTCATATTTTAGGGGGTTGTTAGGGACATCATTCTGAGCAACTTTTACTATGAAACCGATTCGATCAGAGCAACTTAAATTTTCCCTTCTCTTTACAAATCAGCTGACCGCCTGGAACAAAACGTATGGAGCAATGAAAAATAAAGTTGCTCTGATCCAATCGGTTTCATAGTAAAAGTTGCTCAGAATGGTCTCCCTAACAACCCCCTAAAATATGACTACACCCTTCTGATACACCCTGTATTAGTTATTATTTACATACAGCTGATGAGTCGTCTATTTATCTTTGAAGATAGATGATGATGATCCTCTGTTGTAATTATTTCGCCAAAGCTTTTATATTTCTATGTAATTGACCGACGGTTTATTTTGTTCACAGATATCCAAAATTGAGCAAGCTGTGGAGAAATCCAACAACAAAGATCTCAAGCACGAGTTTGAAAATATCGTGAAAGCATTGAGAGACAGAAACCTAGTCGATAAGGATCAGGTACTATAAATAGTAATTTTATTAACTGGTTCGCCGACACATCTTATATAACAATAGTTCGCCATTGTTCGGTAGTTCGAGAACGGTGTGCTTGTGAGAGAATAGGGGTTATGAAAATGATCTCACAGTGTAACCGATTTGATCAGAGCATCGTTATCACTTATTAGGTTTCCGTACCCGAAGGGTGCCAAACGGGACCCTATTACTGAGACTTCGCTGTCTGTCCGTCCGTCCGTCCGTCCGTCCGTCCGTCCGTCCGTCCGTCCGTCCGTCTGTCTGTCCGTCCGTCCGTCCGTCCGTCCGTCCGTCTGTCTGTCTGTCACCAGGCTGTATCTCATGAACCGTGGTAGCTAGACAGTTGAAATTTTCACAGATGATGTATTTCTGTTGCTGCTATAACAACAAATACTAAAAATCAAAAGAAATTTAATATTAAGGGGGGCTCCCATACAACAGTGTTTTTTTTGCTCATTTTTGCTCGATATTGATAATGGTAGCAGGTAGACGCTTAAAATGTTCACAATTTATTGAGTATATTATTTACTTAAAAAGTAAACATTTAAATTAATATTAAATTAATATTTAGGGGGGCTCCCAATTTCTCAATAATTTTTTTTTTTGCGGTTTTTTATAGATAATGGTACGGAACCCTTCGTGCGCGAGTCCGACTCGCACTTGGCCGGTTATATTATAGATGTTAGGTTAATTAGTTAGTAACAGCTTGTTATAAAATAATAACCGGCCAAGTGCGAGTCGGACTCGCGCACGAAGGGTTTATCTATAAAAAATGAGATAGTTGCTCTGATCAAGTCGGTCCCATAGTGAAAGTTGTTCAGAATGATGTCCCTAACAACCCTCTTTCGGCTTGTAGACCCCTTTCTGTTACACCCTGTATAAGTTACTCTATGATGCAAACCATTCAACTGTTTATATGATTCGCAGACGCTTGACCAGCTTCTCAATGCGGAGATAAAGCCTCGGCCGGACGACAACCGGCCTCGTGGACCCAACAGCTTCCAGAGACAAGGACAGAAACCTAGGATGCCCTTCGGACAGCGGCAGAGGAACGCCTATTGAATACAGCATCATAGATAATGTGGTTGTTTCCTGTGCCTGTAGACAATGTTAAACGCTAAGGATAGCGAAACGAAACGATAACTTTATATGTATGCGATTTGACGAATCGCTACGTGACGTGACCTTAGCGAAGCCAAATGTCAAATCGCATACATAAAAAGTTATCGTTTCGTTTCGCTAGCGTTTAGTTTTGTCTAGGGGGCTGGTAATTGACATATAAAAGGAGTTAAAAACAAAGTCGTCAAAATAATAGCACGAAAGATAATAGATCTCGAGAAGGCTTTCAGATAAATAAATAAACACAATTTCATGAATAGCCAACATTTGATGAATTCCGAATATCGTGACGCCAAGATAGACAGCTACCTTCTGCGCTATCATCAGGAAACTACCGCATTATGAAGCTATGCAGTCCGTTTAAAGTATGTAGTCTTTGTAAATATTGTTTGACAAAATTGTTTTGTATTATGTACAGTCGTAAATATTCACACGTAGGTACAGTACGGGGCCTTTGTTTTGGCACGTCGGGACGGGACCCGAGGTGCCACGAGTATGATACTCGGCGTTTGACTTAGCGAGATAGAGAGAGAGAGAGCGAGACGAGACCCGACGTGCCAAAACAAAGGCCCCGTACTGTAGTTACAGCGCGCGCCAAGATTTTGTCTCTCAGCGAGGTGGGGGTAGCATCTCTCGCTCACACCCTATGCGAAAAAGAGAGGTTATTCCCATTCTGGTGGTTGTATGTATGTGTATTGATGAATGCTCTGTGAGTTAGTATGTTGTTGTCAATTAAATATTGTATAAATTATAGTGAAAAGTTGAATAAAATATAATTTAAAACTAATGTGGTTTTTCTATTAGTTTTTCGTTTCGATTCCATTTTTTGTTCGCTTTTGGTATCACAGTGGACAGCGATTTTTCTACGATAGTGCGGCAGAGATAGTAGGTCTTATTTTATGGATTTATTAGTCTTCAACGTGTGATCTCGCTCGACAGAGAGCTTTGAAAACTAGGTCTATCGAAAGTACTAAAGGGTTATGTTATGTGAAAGGATATCAGTCATTGTCTCCGAGGTCAGTTTACAGTATTTAAATAGTGATTATGCTAAGCAGCTATCAAAATCAGTTGATATGCGTCCAGCTTTAGCTTTATTTGGGTGGGACATAAAAGTAAGAAAGTTACCGAGTTTAGTTTTTCGTTTACTAAGGTTAGAAGTTACTTCAATTCTCGACAAGCAAGTAGTAGAGGCACAAAACAAGGAATCTCTTTATAAACCAGACATAATATTAACAGATGAGGACTGCAATGCTTTATTTACTGAGACTAATCAACACGCATCGTCTGCTTTGAGATTAGCCGCCATTCATCGAATATAATCGCTCTTTCGCATACAATACCTCAAACCATAGTAATTAAGTTAAGTATCTCTCAAACTAATCGAGACCGAAAGGGGTCCAGTGCTATTCAATATCCTTTAATGGCGTTCGTTTATCTCGGGATCAAAGTGCAAATAAACAAAGCGATTCTCTGCGTGATCTTGTGGCTGGTGAATAGATTTAATTTAGGGACTTCTATTTGTTGCGGCTTAGGTTTGATATACCTTGGTGTGCATGACATGGCTGGGATTACAGCGAAGTTTCATGTCATGAGCGTTGCTATACTCGAATTATTAATGTCGTACCACAGATACTATAATATTGTACTAATACAGATAGACCACCTAGAACAAAATATGATACCGGCGTAAACTGAGATGCTACGGAAGCTTCTTTAGTTCGAGGCCATTATCGCTTGGTGCAGCACCATCGAAAAATTGCAAAAACCACGAGATGGCGCTAAGATACATATGATTTATTCTGAGATTAGCGCCACCTAGAAGTATAATTAACTGAAACCATGGCGTTAGTACAAATCTTACTCCTCACGCCATCTCTTTTTTACGAAGGGTTACTAATTCTAATTTATATGGGATGAGCACCCTGTGGTCGTACCTAGCAAAAATGCCATATTACTTTTATATATTTTTCTAGCCAGTTCACCTTTTTCCTACGATATTGGTTAACTCGAGTTTAGATCCTAATTTGTCGGTGTACCTTATCCAAAATAATTGTTAGCACGTACATCGTGTTAGTTAAACATGCTTTATACCTGTACAGGCAATACACAGTCAAATAATTTAGGGACAACATTTTGAACATCTTGCGCTGTGAAATTTTCAGTATAGTCCATGAGTATAGTGTATCCAATATAACAGGGAACTTGACAGATGCCTGTGAGTGAGGGGATATTGCTCATAAAAATGGGTTAATCAAAAGAATCGATACACCCTTTAAACATTTGTGAATCGGAAAGATGTCTAACATTTTATTCTTGATTCTTCAGTTACCATAAATATGGTTGAAAATAAAATATAATATCTTTAAGTGCTAATAGCAGTGATGGCGATGACAACTCTTCTCTTAGTTCAACTGAAGAAACAAAGTCGATTCTTTCCGATTGTTTTGATAACATCCCTAGTGTTTAAAAAGTGGATTTTATGAAGTTTTAGGTTAGCTGTCCAGTTGCTTCTAAGCATGGATAGAGTATAGTTACCTATCTTGCAGTATGTCAGTAAATTAGTACACCTACCTATGTTTTCGAAATCACCGTTGTACCCGGCTCCTAGCGTATTGGCGTAGCATCATAGATTAAAATGTTATGTTACGGCTAATACTAGGTGAGCGGCTAAAACTACTTTTAGCCGGCTAATGTAAGAAGAGCAGCTAATTTTAGTTAGTATTCATAATAATTGTGGTATGTCCAGGCGAAGTGGCGAGGCAGGATAGGTGAAGGATAAAGGGGGTGAGCGAAGCGAATCCCCCTTTATTATTCGTGTTAGGTTGACATGTAAGAACAAAATAACATAAAAGCACACCTAATTATCCGGCTAAAACTAGTTTTAGCCGCTCTCACCTGGTATTACCCGTAACCCGTAACATATTACGGCGTAGCAGTTTCGTAGCGTTCGTAGCCCCGACGTGTTACGGTCTGCTACGGGTAATAAAGTTCACGTCAAGCTACTACGGTAATTTCACGCTTATTTGCTCTTCGCTGATGCAACATCATCGCTTTAAACATTTTAATAGCGTTTTTATGCGAAATATGTCCCTGGTTAATTAAATATAAACATGTTAAAATTAAATAGGCTCAAGTAACTTTTTACACAATGGAGTACCAAACAAAAATCATGGGATATGATAGTCTTACGGCACGGTTGTTAAAGCTGTTGATGATTCTGAGAGCAAATGAATCTTATGAACGTCTTTAAATTTGACTTGATAAACTTATTTTAAAGTTTATAATAGGTACCTTCCTACCTAGATAGGTATTAGGTAGATACCTTTAAGAGTAAAACGTTTCTCAAACCATCCCACGTTGGCACGAAAACTAACTTCCCTGGATTGTTGCCATAAACATTGATTTGAGAAGACTGGTAGTATTAAACTTGCTGAGGATTATCTGGATTTTAAGATTTAAGGTCAACAAATGACAAAAAGACGTGACTTTCGGTCGGCAAAAGGTTTTTTTTACAATATTTAGCCCCAAGCGAAAGCAATTGTGGGAAATGTCAGCGACACAACCTGAATAATGTTTGATCCTTGCTACAGGAACGCCCAGGATACATTCTGCGGCTTTTTTCGCCCAAACTGAACCTGTCCTGAAAAGTAAGTACCTGTATTTTATCTACTCACTTTGTAATGTTCAAGTTAGTATCTAACAATAAAGGTAAGGCACAAATACATATACTTAAATTAGTTAGTAGTGTGCAGAATTTGGTGTACATGCTTCTTGGTGTGTTTTTGTACTTAACGATTGTACCTTTTAAAGTTTATTAATTATTTGTGCCATTGTCATCCCGTATGGGAAACGATGTGATGCCAAAGTTTTACTTAGGTAAGGAAACACAAAATTAGGTGCAAATGCGTCAGATAGTAAGATTTATAGTCGAGATATAGGAGCCTGTTTTCAACACAAGCACTTGATAAGGAAGCACTTAAGATTCCTCCAGCCAGCCTACTAACCCTGCCAACATGCCCAGGGAATGTTATGAATTGTGAATCACCCTTTATCACATTACCACCCTTACTCAACAAATTAGGTAGATGAACCAGGGGCGGATCGGTTGTGTAAATGTGCACCTCAAATCAAAAAGTTGAGTCCAAATAATTACATTCCTGGGTGCCTTTAAAAATAAGAACTCATAGGGCGGCGCTAGCTGCCCCGGAAAATTAACAAGGCTACAATGGTGATTATTTCTTTTTCTTCTGAGTATGGTGTGTAAAAGTGCACCTGAATGAAATCGAAAATTTGAGTCAAAAGAATGACATTCTTGGGCCCTCTTGTACAAAAGAACTCATAGGGCACGCCCCGGAAAAATCACATGGCGAATATATTTCTGTTTCTTATGATTATTCTGTGTTAATGTGCATCTGAACCGAGAAATTGATTAAAAAAAAAACCTGGGTCGATTGGGAGGGGGGGGGAGCATGGCCCCCATGCCCCCCCCCCCTGTATCCGTTTATACCCTGATATACACTTAGGCAAATTGAATCATCCGAATCACTAGGAATTACTAAATAGGTCATCCATTAAGCCCGAAACATTTGGATATTAGGGAAGTGAAAGATAATGTTGCTCTGATCAGAGTGTGATCATGATCATACATACCCCATATGAATACTCTATTAATTATGTTTGTTTGAACATAAATATGATAAAGACAAATAGAAAATAAGAACACGTTTTATGGTTTAATTAAGAACCTCCAGCCACGTTGACACTCGGAGACTTAATAATGCGACAAAGTCAATTAAGTTCCATTTATTGTATTAATTAATATGCTAATATGAATTAATTACAAAGGGCCCGATTTCAGACAACGGAGGGATCTGTCTGAATAGACTCACCAGAACGTAGATATTTATTGATTAAATTACCGCCTATCAGAAATGTATTGTTTGGACTACTTTGGACATTGCTGATATTCTACATTATAATCTATAGCGGATTAAGTGCTACTAGCTAGAACGTGAGTTAACGCCTCAACTCGCTGCCGGAAGCCGCCCCGCGCAGTGCGGTTTGCTTGCTGATAAATGGACGAGTGTAAGGCAAGAATTTTTGGCGATATGTGAACGTGAGGAATGAAATAAATGTTTTATGAATTTTAATAATTATTACTATGTTGGCACCTAATGAATATTTCGTTTTAAGTATTTTTATCTTTTAATTAATTGAAACATTTCAACCGTATTTATTCTTAAATGTAAGATGATTTTTTTGTAATTTTAATTCTTATTATTTAACTGATTTAGCCCCGAAATAGGTCAACCTGTAATGGGGCTAATTTTTTATATGTATTTTTTAATAAATAAATAAAAACGCTTAACCCCTTCTTAGGGTTCCGTACCCGAAGGGTGCCAAACGGGACCCTATTACTGAGACTTCGCTGTCTATCTGTCTGTCACCAGGCTGTATCTCATGAACCGTGGTAGAAATTTTCACAGATGATGTATTTCTGTTGCCGCTATAACAAAAAATACTAAAAAACAAAATAAATTTAATATTAAGGGGGGCTCCCATACAACTAACGTGGTTTTTTTTTGCGGTTTTTTATAGATAATGGTACGGATAATGGTACCCTTCGTGCGCGAGTCCGACTCGCACTTGGCCGGTTATTTAACAACTCGTGTTTACCCGTAACCGGCGAGTTTCTACCAAGAGACTTATGCAATGTGGAGGAAGCGAGAGATGAATGCCAGGATCGTAGCTCGTAGAAAGAGGAAGTCTTTTGTCTCTGCCTACCCCGCTTTCGGGTAAAAGGCGATAATATAAAAAAAAACAAGAAGATGAAAAAGTATGTTTAGGGCCATACACAGACCGTAGGTCTGTGGGGCAATATCATGGATTGTGAATAGACAAATGAAGAAAGGATCACCCATGAACAGGCTGTACGGCTTTAATTGCCCTTGCCTATCCAAAAGGATGAAGATGAAAAAAAAACCTCAGAAAGTATTGAAGTATTGAATAGAATTAGAATTAGAATTAGAATTACGTTTATTGCTTCCATTCCGTGTACCGTAGCGTCACTGTTTATTAGAGCGAGATATTTACTTTTAACGCCTCCAGAATTTCCCAGAAAGCTGTATTTATTACACACCGGAAGTGGCCCATCCCGCGGGGATGACTCACTTCCTGTTCTAAAGAGCCACGATCCATTAGGTACACAACCCTATTAGACCATGGACCCATCCTCTTCAGGTTGTAGCGAAATGTTTGACTTCTAAGCTGTGGCGATGGACTAGTCTCTGTCACGCCAAATAGAGTATTGAAAAAACCGGCCAAGTGCGAGTCGGACTCGCGCACGAAGGGTTCCGTACTATTATCTATAAAACACCGCAAAAAAACACGTTAGTTGTATGGGAGCCCCCCTTAATATTAAATTACTTTTGTTTTTTAGTATTTTTTGTTATAGCGGCAACAGAAATACATCATCTGTGAAAATTTCATTTGTCTAGCTACCACGGTTCATGAGATACAGCCTGGTGACAGACAGACAGACAGACAGACAGATGGACGGCCGGACAGCGAAGTCTCAGTAATAGGGTCCCGTTTGGCACCCTTCGGGTACGAAACCCTAAAAACTAGCTAAAAGTGGACACGATTGTGCCTGTGCTACCCCCTATGGGAAAAAAACGTGACGCTATGTTATGTGTTGTCTTTCTTCTTCTTCCTCTCCTTCTTTGTCGGTCCCTCAATGCTGAGGATCGTGACCGCATGCTCTCCTCCATTGCTGCCGGTTCTGTGTAGTGTGGCACGCGCTGTGTGGCGTACGCCCTGTCGCCTCTCTTATCTGATCGGCCCAGGGAGCACTTATCCAGTGGAGAGCGCATAGATACATTTTCCTTTGAAACACAACTCACCAATTTACGGGCGGCGGCGGCGAGGTAAGAGAGCTGTGTTGGTCAGCCGCTGCGAAACTGTCTGGCGGCCCGTCATCGTACATAGGTTGCGTATGCGAACGTTTGTTGAACGCAGGCGCAGTCAATTTGATATATAGTATCTGGATCGGACCATCTAGTTGGAGTGTTGTCTTACCCTTTATAGGGCAGATCATTTTTTTGTGTGGTGGATTTGCATTTTTGGTATCGGGATAGGTTTAGGAGTCTATAAAGAGTAGAATTAGTGTGATTTTGACTAGTAGATTTATTCGGGTTTGGCTGTAGGGGGTTTGGCTTTATGAAACTAATATGTAACCAAGACCATTTAGGGAAAAAGATAAGTGGTTTCATTTGTTACCGATTTTGTATTACTGACCGTTTAGGGATAAAATTTGTAAATAAAACCAAATCATTGATAGACGAGTTTAATTTAAAATTTCAATATTAAGAGTCAGCCTTGTCGGGTGGTTTCAGCCGCCATACTAATTTCGCTTATGCCCTATAAAATATGTTTCTTCTGAAAGGCTTTCATTTTAGGCTAATGTTCTCTAGAATTGATTATAAGTACTACATTTGTGTTAAACGATTATGTGCCTACTTATGGTTTCACTCACTACGTGTTTTGGAATAAAATAATAGTCTGAATATCTAAATTTCAAACATTTCATAATTATTCCAGGTAGAGAGGTACGAATTAATTTAGTGAATTACGAATTAAACGGAATTTCAAACAGGAGATTCAAAGTAATTCATCCATAATTAATGAAATGAGGGTTGATAGTTAATAAATAACAGTAAGTAAGTACTCGCTGTTTCGAATTCTGTAAATTTAACAAACCGTAAAGTATGACTGAGATTTGATCAGAGTAACTTAGTTTTTTTTTACTTCTCCGTAAAATCAGCTGATGCCGAAGCAGAAGAAAATTATTTAGATGTTTGGAGAAGAGAGAATTAAAGTTGCTTGGATCAAATAATATGTTTTCATTGGCTACTTTGTACAACGACCTGGATCTTTTTTCTGTATTTAATGTTGTGCGATTTTACTTTTATAATAAATAAATATTTAAAGTGAAATAAACACATTTTAAACTATATAAAAAAAGTGGCCAAGTGCGAGTCGGGCTCGCCCATGAAGGGTTCCGTAGTATCATGTAATTATTAGACTGGATTTTTGTGTTGTAGCTTTGTTTTTCATAGTCTTTGTATGAATGACTAAGTTATCTTTGCAGTTTTTAAAATGTTTTATATCTTAAAAACTGCTAATTATATTTTGTTCAAACCAATTTTCATCGAAAGTTTATATTGAGATACACAGCATATATTTTTTGTAGATTTATCACTCTCTTACTTTAAAAGTTAGAGGGGGGAGACACAGTTTTTTCCACTTTGGATGGGTCTGTCTCTTTAAACATTGACTTTGAGGAAAAATGGTTGTGAGAAGCTCCACTTAATTTTTGAAGAACTATCTATTGACACCCCACACATGTAGGTTTGATGAAAAAAATATTTTTTGGTTTCAGTTTCATGTATGGGGAGCACCCCTTAAATTTTTATTTTTTTCCGTTTTTGTATAAAAAACGTAAAGCGGTTCATAGAATACATCTACGTACCAAGTTTCAACTATGTAGTCCTAATAGTTTTGGAATAAAGTTGCTGTGACATACAAACGGACGGACGGACGGACAGAGACAGACTTGACGAAACTATAAGGCGTGGTTCACACGGCATAGTCCTGCACGTTTTTTTGCAGTATACTTCTTAACGGATAAACAGTGGCCTAGGTTCACACGACGTATACTGCAAAAAAACGTGCAGGACAATGCCGTGTGAACCAAGGCCACTGTTTATCCGTTAAGACGTATACTGCAAAAAAACGTGCAGGACTATGCCGTGTGAACCACGCCTAAGGGTTCCTTATTTCTCTGCGGAACCCAAAAAAACATGGAACGTGTCGTCTTCGCGTCATTCATATAATTTAACATTGATCCGCTAGCGGAATACAGACTCCTTATTGGCTCTAATATTACTATAACGCAACATCATCGCCTGCCTATTTACTCGGCGAGGTCGTAAAATTAACCTCTTGCCTCTTAAAGGAGTGATTATAATAATTTACATTAGTAGGGCGCCGTTTCCACTTACGTGACATGCGTGACTGATCTGCCAAAAGGACCCATCGGTTTCGATTGTTGCGTATCAAGCAAATTCAGCATTTTGTCATACAATTGTCATTTTGTTTGACATGTCATGTCCCACAATTTACACTTTTAAGTAAATAATAAAAAAAGCATTTCCTTTTGTATTATTATTATAATATTTATGTACCTTTTATTATTTTTATATCAAATTTTGGGGATTGATGAACAACTTTCCCCAAGAAACATAATTATGGTCGCAAATGAAAAAAATAATCGTCCCTCAATAAATTGACCCTATCACACAGACTGCAATGGTCTGTGCCCTATCAGCTGTTTTCAAGTTACTATGAGAGACCCAAATTTTTTTTTCATTTGCGACCATATGTTTCTTGGGGAAAGTTGTTCATAATGATGGGTTCTATTAATCCCCAAAATTTGACGGTGATGTAAAAATAACCGTGTATTGTATAGGTATGTGTATGTGTATGTATGCTAAGTAGTTCTTATTTATATTATGTATTACTTTATTTATTATGTAATTATCTATTATGTTGTGTTATTTACTTATTTAGTACATCAATAGTATAAGTAGTTTTATCCAGTTTATTTTTATCTTAGTGCACTACGACTATCCTCTCCGCACCATCTTTTCTGTCCTGCCTAGGTTTGCTGGTAGAAATCTCTCTTTAGAGATAAGCTCGCCTTTGCGCATCAAATGTTATTTAACCCTCTTGTCGATACATCTTATCTATCTATTGTTCACCATTGTTCGTTTGTTCGACCGGGGTGCTTCTGAGAGTGAACCAGGGTGCAGTAAAGAATATGATTATATCTTTTGATTGCGTTGACCTGTTAGATTTTTTCTGTGACAAGGCAGGGGCGGGGGTTGAAATCCCTCAGGTGTTTTCACCTATATTTGTGTGAGACGTAGAGTAGGGCTAAGTAAAGTATGTGCCTATAATATAAATGCTGATGTTTATTGTTTCAAAGTTATTCTGTAATTTATTCAGAACGAGTGTTTATATAGTTAGGTGGTATTTGCCTACTCTCCATGTTTCAACTTCCATCCTAAGCTAATATTTATGTTTTGTTTTCTTAGCGTAAGTTAGTCTATAATTTAGTTAAAAATAAATTCGTGGCCTAGTAGTTTGATGCTTGCTTGTCACGTCGTCGTCGTAGGAGATTCGAGTTTTACATTTACAACTTAACAAAACATTGCGTCACGCCTTTTCCCATATAGGGTGACAGAGGCACAGTTGTGCCCACGTTTTACCAGATATTCAATAGATACTCCATTTTGCATGACAAGGGGCTAGTCCATCGTTGCAACTATGAAGATTAACCCCTTCACTCTCAGAAGCACGCCGTTCGGATGACCGAGCAATGGCGAACTATTGTCATATAAGATGTGCCGGCGAACCTTCCTTACGATGTTTTCCGTCACAGTAAGAATGTCCGATAATGGGCAATAATTACTTATCTCATCGTACGATTAGCACCGGATTCCAACCAACATCTCTTGTGTGAGAAGCAAGTCTAAGATCACTAGACTACGAAGCTCTTGAAATAAAGAATAAGAAAGTAAACCTACTCCGAAAACACCATACGAACAAAAGTAGAAAACGTGGACTCTGAAGAATTTAAATAAGTGACGACGACGCGGGTTGTGTAAAATTCCGAATCCCTGTGTTTTATCTAAAGATACAACACAAAATACAGTGAGTACTAACAGAAAGGTGTAATAAATAAAGCTGTGTCAGAGGCCCTAAAGTGTGTACTTTTCAACTTCATCAGTCCAATAGGTTCTGAGTAAATTGCCTGTGAACACGGACGGACGAACGGACGGACGGACAGACAGACAGGGTTTCTCCTTCTGAGATACGAAACCCTAATAAAGTTATGGCCATCGATTTATGTTATATATGGCATATGGCATTGTACATAGGTGCCTTCAGACTAAGCAAAAGAAAGATAGAGGCTTGGGCTTTCTAATCCATTTATATTAGCAAACCATTGAATAGAAAAGTTTTGAGTCTACATCCGCAAATTTTTACAAATCAATGGATATAATCAATCACTCAATCGATCCATCAATGCACGTGCGATATAACAAAGGTAAATGTATATGAACAAACATAGGTACCTACCTATATGTATACCTCACAAATAAACTAAAACCCCATTTCACAGACTATCAAGTGATGAAAAGCGCTGCAACTAAGTACCATTAGGGGTACCTAAGCTCCATTAGTCACGGTCAAATTCGCAGCTCGGTGGGAATGGAAGTTTCTCCTAGCAAGCTTGACTGTACATACCTAGGTAGGTACAGTCCTCCAGCCTTAAAAGATACAAAACTAGATTGGGAGAGCATACAAATGTATTGGCTACAAACCTGATGGCAGAGACATCAACATACACAACAGACTAAAAAGAAAAGCTACGCAAGACCTGATCTAGCCACATAAAATTAAAATAACCCAGGACGGGACACAGGTTCCATGTCTACAAGTCTGTCCATATAACAAAACAAAACTACTGATAAATGTCCCAGATGACAGATCGCAGTAAAAGAGGATGTTAAAAAAATCCTCTCAAAGTAATAATGCGCAAGTCTTCCTCCGAATGTTCGGGAGACGAAAGTATATCGATACAGGGGTGGGATATAGTAAAACTGTTTATATATTGATCTCGATCCTCGATCTCATATCGGCTCCTGAACAGTCGGAATACTTGTTGTTTGAAATAAAAATATTTGAATTGAATTGAATTGAATTGAATACGACCTCTGCAGACCTTTGAAGAAAATTCCTATGCGCATTATTACTTACCCGAGCTATTATCACATTAGGTACAACAAGCGAGTGAAACTGACAGATTATGACGGACGGAAGCATCTGTAGAGCGTGTTCGCCATATAAATATGCACTTAGGTTATTGTATGCGAGTCGTTTTCTTTATTGTATAATTGCGAATTGGGGTATCGAAACATATTGGGCTAATTTATATTGAGGATTGAGTAGGAAGATTGGACTTGCCACCCCGCGCGCAGAGTCATCTTGCGCGCACTCTAGCTGAGTATGAGACAACGTTCAAGCAAGGCCTTGGAGGAACGCGGCCTTAGAGCAAGGCACACCACTAGTGGGTCGGAGTCGGGGCAGTAGCGGGGCGGGGAAGCCGGGGAACAGGCGAAGAATATAAGTCTAGTGACATGGAGCTTTCGGTTCATGCTCACAGGGCCAACTACGTCATATACTAACCCTTTAAGTACCGCCGATGACGTTCCGGAACGTCATTTTTCCGTTATAGGTTTTGAATTTTATTACGAAGGTATGAGGTTCAAAATCGCGATGCAACAAATGTATAGCATGTATCGTACAGGTTAAATACATACATCACTCGCTAACGTGAATCATATATCCAATTGATTGAATTGGAACTTGAACCGTACCTATTGCGCGTGCGTCACAGATACTTCAATGGTGCCACGATGGGATAACTGCTCGTATTTGTACTGTTATTTATTTATTTAAGGGAATAAGCCCACTGTGGTTGCTTTCGACAGTCTGTTCTGTTGTATTTAGCATAATTTCCAAGCGATGTGGTACCCATTTGGTGGTACTAGCCCTTATAAATAACCTTTGGATCGCACATTTGCGGAGGTCTTTAGCCGGGGGTTTACGTGGATATCTACGAAACGTGAACGAGAAACCCGAATGGCGGTATCTTGTAAAGCTCCTTAGAAATACATCCTCTGATTATGTAACTGAATCGCTAGCGGAAAGATTTTTATGGAAGTATTTGTATTGATCACTAACTGATCACGAATTTATGAAACAAATTACAAACAAACAACCAACAATACACTCAGAATGTGGGGTCTCGGTGGATTCTTGATGACATACTTAAATAGGTAGCTACCTTAAATGTTGATTAAACCAAGCCGTCAATAGCTACTGCCAAGACACAAACTGCTGTCCAAAGAACATCTTTTCATATTTTCCTAAAGCCAGCGACAGCTTGATTTTGAGTGTCAGTATGAGTAGTAGTTGAGTAGTGCGAGACGATAGTCATGTAATCAGGGAGTCGAGGCTCAACCAGGCCATATGTTGGCACTCCCAAGGCCACCTCTTCCAGAACCTTCAAAATTCGGAGATAAGTATCTTTCAGTGTCCATTAGTACCCAATTTGTACAGAAAAGATAGCGATCCGTTAACAAAACCAAGGGTCTACTCTATACCCACACGTAAAAGGTAACCTTTCTTGCTTAACCAGAATACATTTCGCGTGAATCTCTATTCAAATTCAAGCATGTTTCTCGCAAATGCGAGGAATAGGAGGTGGATTCTCTCAGAGGCTTAGTTATAATTCACATTTGGGGAGTGCAATAAGTATGATTGTGGAAATGCGAGGGAAAATCCTACACAAGTGCCTCCATTTTGTTTATCATGAAATAACAGGAGGCGTGAGCTTGACAAATATTTTCATAAATCTGCAGATCATGTAAGGGCCGTGAGTAACGAGTTGGGCGCCGCCCGCCCCGCCTACGATGCCGCCCGCCCTACCAATGTAATGCAGCCCTTGGAGCATATATACGCTCTGGAGAGACCATTCGATATTTTTTGTACATGCTATAAATATTATATGAAACTTAAACTGGCTGAAGACACTTATAAATAAGTTAAACATTTGTGTAATTGCGTACGTCACTTATTGCCGCCAAATTAATAGAAGCGGGTCAAAGTTATGCAGTGAGGCTAGTATTTTATGTTAAGGAATTTAACTTCCATATCATCTTCCTCCTATCTCGGTCGGCTCTTCATTACCGTGACAGGCTGATGTACATTGAACCAGTAGCTGGATCCAGTAATACTGGATTCAAGCACTGGATTGATACTGTATCGATGTAAACATGTTTCAATCCAGTACAGTATCCGCTGAAACATTACATTAGTTACATTGATCCAGTTAGTCCAGTGGAATCCAGTATTACTGGACCAGCTAATGAATCAATGTAAATCAGCCCCGTGTCAAAAACTGTACATAACAAATTATGCCAGTCGTATAAAATTCAATGACTTCGGCATCTCTAGTACAAGACCTCTATGTTTGAGGAATTTCATCATTGCCGACGAAATTGCCAACAAGTTTGGACAAAATACTTATTGTCGGTTGGGACACGGTCACCAGGAGTTTAATATTAAAACGGAATTTTTACTTGAATGGGTAAAGGGAATTAAATTACATCCTGTTGGTCAAGTCCGTCAATATTATCTGTTGATTACTTCATTATAGTTACGTACAAAACTTGATCTATTAGCCCCGTCCCCGTAGCCAAATTGTATCCACTTTACTTATCTCTCCTACGAGGATACTAAAAGATAATAATGTATGCGATTTGACGATTTACATGCAAGCAAAGTCACATGTCAAACCGCAGAATTGTGTATTCAACCGAATTTCCCAGTGCAGCGTCGCGTCAGACGGCGTTCGTCGTTGGCAGGTTATTATTTTATATGACCTTTAGAAAAAGGTCTAACCAATAGAAATTCGTTTAGATTTTCTTCTACTCTTTCTCTGAGTTGCACGAATTATAAGTTCCGTAGCAATTGCAACAAATGACAATGATATGAGAATCGCGCGATTAAATTATAAATGAAAACTTATATTAAATTTTCTTTTCGAGCAACTCAGGGATATGTAACAGGTTCTGAAAACATGTAGATTACTACAATACAAGCAGACTCTAGCTTATTAACATTTTAGATTTACAGCTAGCTTTGTGCAACGAATACACTAGTAGTGAGAATGTTGAGAAGTTGTCTATTTTGTGTAATACCGTGATGAACTGGAACGGGAAGCTCCTTTGAGAGAAAGCTCGGTGTCCACCGATTCATATCAACGGAGCCTTTTATGTAATCAGCACTATGCACGCTGTCTCGCTCACATAGTCACGCGACATGTCGTCGCAGTTGTGCTCGGCTGCGAACTAGTATAGTAAGTATAGTAACATAGTTACTAACGGTCTTGGATGTTTGTGTTTGAGATGTCGCTGTTTCTGGTTCCCACGGCACAGGGTATCCTAGTGTGGGGCCAGAAGCAATGTATATGCCTGTATGTAAAAAAAACCTAGCAAAATAGAAGATTTTGTTGTATGTCGTACCCAAAGATATTCCAGGCTATTTCCACGAGGTCTGCTATAGATCTAATAGCTTCAAACCGAACCATACGTCAGATTTTGTTTAGTTTTCATGTTTCATCCGGTCGCATAGAAAGTTGAACCATTTCATTCACTTCCCGATGAATCGCAGATTTAATTTACTTGATTGTGTACACAATCGCACACTTTTGGTACCCCGCCAACATTGCTCACTGCCAGGGTTCAGGGAAGTTATGTCTATGCGCACATTGAAATGTGCTTCAGTTGAAATTGTAAATCATCGGTCTAGACTAGAAGGATAGAGCGATTTGGTAAAATGCGGACTGAATTGAGGGTATGTATTCAGTACTGCCTGAATTGGAATTGTTTGTTTTCAGTTTGCAGTTTGCACTAGCAAAAATACAAATAACTAGTTTATCTAGGTATTAGTCAATTCATACTCCGGAAGGGGTTCGAACTTTTTTGTATGGTAGGTACCCTGGGATACTTTTAACTTGCAAGGAAGACCAATACAAGTAAGTACAATAAAGAAATTACGAATTACCAATCTAACCTATTGGAAATGAAACTATATAGGAAGGTATATACTATATACAGGACAATACGAGAAATCAAAGCAAAATTTAATAATAAAAGCAGTGTTTGTTCTACCCTGAATATCTGGCGCTGACTGTCCTGTCTACTGCACGTAACTGTCCTAACTGTATGGTGCCATTTTCTACTCAAACAAACAAAACGACGGCTCAAGTTGATACCAAGAAATATATTTACCTTCCTCCCAATAGTGGGGCGTAGGTTGTACAAAGTTGTTACGTCGGAAAGTCTTTGATATATGGGTTGACTCCACTCAGCCGTGAAATGTCGAAGTAAGAACTTTGCTACAACAGAAAATGAAATCGGTAAGTCTAAATGTTATCCGATTAGGCATTGACAGAAAAATCTCCCCATATTTTTATATTTTCTCATCATAATACTTAGATACTATAGGAACATTTATTTAATTTCCATTATACTTCATGTAAACATCAACTGGGGTAGAATTCTATAGGTAGGTAAGTATACTGTTCTGCGTTTTAGGGCGATTATATTCAAATGCACTACGGGCAGCAATTTCCTTGATTCAAGTGATTCGTGACTGAATCTATTATTTAAATCACGGTATAAATCTCAGATAAACACGAATCCATGGAATAACATTCATTTTCAAAGTAGTTTTTCAATAAACAATCTACTGATTATGCCTTTACATGAATAATTAATTACATAACTTATAATAATCACTTAATGAGATAAGTCATTCGACTTAAAGTCGCAGAATTTGCGTTACATGCTTTCCTTACAAGTTGTTTTTGTATTTTCTTTGTTACCTAGGAGCAAATCTATGTACAAACAAGTTTATTTACCTAATCTAATTGATTAAAGTATAAACTTTATAAACCACCTGAACCACATCTCCAAAAGTCTCCCTGTTCATAATGAATATGTCAGCAGCAGTCAAAAACAGCGGCTTCTGTGAAATACACAACATGAGCAGTACTGCCCTGGCCTGTCTTGGAGCCATCATCTCCCATCCACAATTATATAGAGACCATGAAATCTCTCTCTCAGCAGTTATGAGCATCTCACCACCGAAGCAATAAATGATCAGTGGTAAAATCCCGGTGACTCCAGTCAAAATGGTGTTTCGAACATCCCAAGCGTTTAAGGTTTGTAGTGTTGTCACTAGCACTGCGACCATCATCAAGAAATGTGCTCCAAATATACCTCTGTACAACCTTTTGACGATCGCGTGGTACCGATAAAGAAACTGGTGTTGTTTGATACAAAATCGTAGGGTCTCCTTTACGAAGTCGTCAGTATTTATCGTTGATACCTCTGCTTCTGATAGTTTCTTCTGGAGGTCTAAAAGAGTTTCCGAGATGGCGTGGCAGTGGCCGAGTTCGTGTGCCAAGATGGTGACGAAGAGGATGATGTATCCCGTCTGGTTGATAGCTGAGAAGGCTGTGGCGAACGTCGTGACGAAATATGTTATTTCGTAGGAAGGGGAATCATACTTGGCTGGTAGACCTGTGAAAATTACAGATGTAATAATAAAACGGAGTTGGAAAATATCGTGAGAATACCTTTATTACTCCAAACCTACGACAATAGGCTAGCCCCTGTTAAGCAACATGGTGTACAACACTGGCCAAAAGTGGGCATCACAGTTAGTTGTTTCTCTGCCATAACGCATGGGAGAAGACGTGACGCTATGCTGAGGTATGTTAGATGTAATAGTCCCATTTGCGTACGATTACTTAAAATTAATTAATTTAGAAGACCAACAGTTAAATTACCTTAAAAAAATACTTATTAACTACAGCCAATTATAGGTTTCCATCGGTTACAAAATAAAATTGTGATGGTTGTCATAGACGAATCCAAAATTACTTACCAAAAGGCTCTCCGGGCGTAGTCGGCAAGTACCGTGCATCGCCAACTAGTGTTAGCACAATCGGCACTAGCAGGTAAAGGAAATGCGATATGAACTGATTGGCAATGACCAGCCAAGCAATGTACGACGCTTTATTCAATGTATTGTGAAAAGTTGTGCTTGCCAAACTCTCCCTGGGCAGAGCCAACATGCCCTGTCGGCAAACTTCGAAGACATGCTTCAGACGGTTTCTGGGAAGTAAGATTTATGTTGGGAAATTCGTTCGCTGCCATGGATGAATCGCTTAAATTATCACGTGAAAGATAACTCTCACATGAGATGTTTGTTATGAATAAAAACTATTTGTTATCTCTCGTTTGAAGGAGTGAGCTTATAAATAAATGAGGCCGGAAAGATGAACACTAAATTCGAGTAATCTTAAACGTTGAAAAAGGTTGATTCAAGGTCAGTGCTAACTCGCTTTCTATCTGTCGGCTCTCATCTCTGTATGTCACAATGACGGTATCGCGATATCGAATCTGTCATTTTCACGCACTTGAGATAGCTCTCAGGGCTCAGGGGGGCAATTCTCGCGCTACTGATATCATGTCTATGGTTGAAATATCGATTTTGAATACCGAAATCTCCATCTAAAACAAGAAAAAGCTATTCTCACGACCAGCCTTACGACCAACCGAAATACCTCGACCCGTTTACGATCGAAAAAAATATGAATCGAGATCGTTTTCGACGGATTCAGGCAATTTCAAAACCTGTATCCCGACTAGGGATATGATCTCGATAGCGCGAGAATCGGGGGCCTGACTGGTATCATTAGGGCCAAGTGAATGCAAATCTGTATCGTGGGCACCGTGGCACTTAATGGAACCCTTTGGCTATTGTAAAGACTCCCGCAGCACGGTGGATGACAGCTATCAAATGACATAGCTCACTACCGTAAAGACTCCTTCCATACAGTGAGCACCCGTCTTGGAAAAATCGGTTATTGTAAATCCCTATGTATTTTTTTATTATACTGGCAATACCACCATTTGCCATTACGACCATTTGCGGCCATTTGGTTTGCAATAGAGCTCCGTGATCTGGTGGGTTTCACAGTTCTTCCTTCTTCATCACGCAGGATATGCACATTCGAATCCCAGTGCTGACCATAAAATAACCAATAGATAAGTAATTTCTAACGGTTATGGAAAACATCGTGAAGGAACCTTCATTACTCCATATAGCTGCGGCAATGGGCTAGCCCTCCGTCACGAAAAATGAACCATCGAATAACTGGCTACATTTGTGCCTCTGCCACCCCGTATGGGAAAAAGCGTGACGCTATGTTTGTCTGTTCTTTGTACAAGTCATGCTCAAAGTGTTCTTTTTCATGTCCTCTGGTAAACAGGAAGTCATAACATAACACAATAATTTGATCCGCCCCAACGCTTTCATCAGGATTGTGTCGCCCGGGGCAATTTTTCCAACCCCGAATATACACCGAAAGAATGTCAGCGATGCAGTTTACGAGATGACGAGAAATACGTGCGTTTATTTATTACTTACTTCCTATAGTATGTGTATAGGTAAAGGTAAAATATTGAGTTGGCTGTTACCTAACTAATAATATCTCTGGAACAAATTCCCCAACGCTATTAGAGACAGTCCGTCACTCAACATATTTAAAAGTCGGTTGAAAGAACACTATCTTTCTCTACCGTATTAAATTTAAGTACTTTTATTTAGGTATATTTGCTTAACATATTTATATCTATAAGTCTGGTATTTATGTACGTATTGTTAAGTAGGTTATTGTTTTAACTTATTTAATGTTGTGCACATGGGTCTACCTGTTGTTAAATTATTTCCTGTCCATCCTAGGTTTGCTGGAAGAAATCTCTTAATAGAGATAAGCTCGCCTTTGTCATGTGTTGTCCACTTTCAATTGTATGTGTTATTTTGTGCAATAAAATATAAATAAATAAAAAATAATAAAAAAATATAGCCTATCTTTATTATAATAATAATAATCGTTTATTGCAGGCGTAAAAGTCCATAGAATAAATTACCCAGCTCAAACAACAAAACAACATTGAAAAGAGATTTAAACCGTACATTACAACTAGTGAGTCAACTGGTTTTGCTAGAGAAATATCTATTACAGTTAAGCTTGTCTTTGTACATAATTATCTTCTCTGTTTTGTTATGCGCGTAATGCATTTAAGCCGTAATTCTTAGGGTTCCGTACCCGAAGGGTGCCAAACGGGACCATATTACAGAGACTTCGCTGTCCGTCCGTCCGTCCGTCTGTCACCAGGCTGTATCTCATGAAACATGATAGCTAGACAGTTGAAATTTTCACAGATGATATATTTCTGTTGCCGATATAACAAAAAATACTAATAAAACAGATTATAATAAATATTAAAGGGGGCTCTCCCATACAACAAACATATATTTTTTGCCATTTTTATAGATAATGGTAAAGAACCCTTCGCGCGTGAGTCCAACTCGCACTTGGCCGGTTTTATATTTTACCACACGTCCATCTCGACAATCACATGGACCTCAAGCAATTTTCCGGGAAATGGCCACATGTACTAGCCTCTCCTACTATGTCATCCACCCCGGGAACTGTGGTTATGGGGTAAGGACACCCGTACCAATATCCGGAAGGATATAGCCGACCTCGGAGACTGTAATAGCCATCACACTTCCCGGCATTAGCCGAAGGGCAATCACATCGCGATGATTTTAGATATCGAGATGTAATGCAAGACATGGGACGTCATTATGATTGGATATAGACATGTAATGCCATATCGACAAGTTATTCGGTATGGGGCATTCCATTTGTGTATTTCCTTGTAATCAAATCACAATAAAAAAATATCTATAAATAATTGGTTATTTAATTGTGTTATAACATATAACTATATATCATAACTTAACTTAATACTAAAAAAAAAAAAAAAGATATATCCTTGAGGACACCACCGCCGGCCGCCGCCGCCGTCGAGTGGCAGGGTGCCCAACATGCTGGCACCATTACCAACAAATTTACATTTTAATATATCCCTATTTAGTAGATACCTTTACAAAAATACATACAATATTAGATTTTATGGATATGTTGTACCAAAGACGAGTGTAAGACTAAAGCAAAAATAACTATCGATTTCATTTAATCCTATACAGGCCCCATAGGTTTTCCAACCTGTATATTCCATGAAGATGTCGCGATCACTCACGATCAGGCATGATTCTCGCGCCTTCGATATACGATATCTACACCTATATCGAGTGATTTCGTTGGGAATCTGTCAATATAGGTAATATTAGGTCTCGATATCCGTATATCGAAGGCGCGAGAATCGACCCGGCTATGTTATTGTTCATAGTGATACACTTGCCTGTTCTATTACAACCAACCAACCTATGTTTCATCAAAAGGTATATCTTTATCCTTATCAAATCTTGATATTCTTTACCTCGAGGTCCACATAAAGATGTACTTGGAAAGAGGCACGCAGGTCGCGCTTAGACAGTTGAGCGCCTTGGCCACCTCCACCTTGTCTGGGATGACTTGCAGCAAGTAGACACACTGGCTGAGCGTGCCGAGATAGACGAACGTGCCGAGGAATAGAAGTGTGGCGACCAGAGAGGAGATGGAGAACGCTGGGGGAAACGTTTCTGTATTTACAGGTACATACATACATTGCTTTTCCAATTTTATAATTCGCCAAGTTAAAAACTTAAAAAAACCGACTTCATGACCTATTATTTGGTCCTCCCCGCTTGTTTTACAGTGTCGTCTATATACCCGAAAACTTTTTTTTTCATCATCTTCTCGTGATAATGACGAGATAGATAGGTACTTTGGTACCTATATCCTATCTATCTTAGTGCAAATTATCTGTGTCTGTATGTTTTATATGTTATTTTGTTTAGCGCTAAGTATCTTCTATGTTTTATATTGTGTGTGTGTGTGTGCTGATGCAAATAAATAGATAAAATACAAATACAAAATGACTACGAAAACCGAAAAGTCACAAAAAATCTGGATGTATAATGTCATCCAGGTAAAAACAAATTGAACTTCAGTTTTTTCATGTAGAAACCTAACTACTGGACCATTTCCTGTTTTTCAAAAAATGGGACCAAACTATTGTGCTTCCTTTTTGAAAAAAGAAATATTTTTTGTAAGAAATATCTTTTGGTTCATAAATAGTACCAGTTTCGATGTTACAAACATAAAAAAATATGATAAAAATACAACCGAATTGAGAACCTTTTTTGAAGTCGGTTAAAATTAGGAGAGTGAAGCAGGAGAATCACAGAATGATACCCAAGAGACGGAAAACGAAATTAAGGACGACCGACAGCACAAAAGGTGGGAAGACGAAATTAAATTGACAGCAGGACCAAACTGGAGAAGGGTTACCCAAGATAGGCAACAATGGAAGTCGTTGGAGGAGGCCTTTGCTAATAGGCACGCTGAACTGAGAGATATTTTATAGTTTAATTCGTTTATAAGTATGTTTTTAAAGTGTAAAAATGACCATGTTTGGAATAAAAAGGCTTTATTATTATTATTATTACTTACATTGCTTTTGGCCCCATACTAGGATACCCTGTATCGTGGCAATCAGAAACACTTGGACTTTACCCAAGAGGCTTGGGTAACGCTAGGTTTACCCGGATAAAGAGTTACTTGGTCTTGTTTTTATAGCTGCAGGAAAACATATTGGACCCAAGTTCAGAAAAATGTGCGTGGTAGATGTAAAAGCTAGAAAATTTAGATACAAGTTAGCTCTTGTTCACTTCGCTACCTGGTTTCTTTATTTAACTATATTCCATAGGATGAATCATTCGTCATAGAGCCAGGCCTTAATTTATATTACTTGCTATTTACTGTTACTCGTACCTCTAGTCCACAATAAGACAGATTGAAGGTACGGAGCATTTCAGTCGCAATCACTTACATTGTTTCTTGTCTCCAAAGAGATCGTTGATTCCAACAAGCTTTTGTATAGAATCGATCATTTTCTTCGCCTGTTCTATCGGATCTTCTCTTTTGTCCGTAGAACGACGAAAAAAACGTACAACTCTCAGGGAAATCTTCATTTTGTTCCAACACATCTAACACAGCATAAAAATGCTAGTGACAGAAGAATACTATACTGTTTTACCTGTGCTACTCATCTTTTATTCTTTAGATTTTGATAGCACCAATCATAAAAATGTAGATTGCCTTGTCGTCAAAATATTTCAAAGATAATTGTTCTAAATTATTTTATTTTTATGACACCATACAAACATCGAAGAATATATACACTTATAGGTATTACAGACATTCAGAGAATATCCTATCCTAAAGCACGTTAAAAAAATAGCTTTTCATAGATTTTGCCAATTTCGATCATTCTTTACATCTATTGCTTTACATTAACTCCAGATAATCCACCAAAATATTAGTTGTAAGGAAAATATTAATAAGTAGGTACGTTACGTAATCTATAAAACGAAATATGACATCAAAGGTACACAACAGGATTTTACCTTTTCCTCTTCTTTTCCTATATTAACACTGTTATACGGATCAAGGATTTCCGTTTTTTACCGATGTTTTGACCCTTACACAATAAACAAGCTATCTCGAAGAAATACGGGGCAACATTTTCCAAGCATAAGCAATGGTATCCCAATTTGCCGTTCACATCGGAACCCTGAAGTAAGTACATGAATATTTTATGTATCCAATCTTGATAAACGTCTGAAACGTTTTAAGGGTATTTTTTGTGAAACTCTTGCGAAGTGCTTGAACAACTTGACCATGTTTGTTTACAAATAAAAAGATAAGTAAAAAAAAATTCACGCCGTTTTTTACCTAATAAATAACCCATAATACCTATATTGAGTGACATAAATATACGTACATAACAGCATTTACAGGGTATCTAAAGTGTTGCGTTTACAACCTTTGCGTTTGACGTAAGATATTTATTTTGATTTTTCATGAAATCATTTGCAAAGACCGTTATTTTCTTCCGAGACTGAAAACAACATGTTTGTGTCATAGTATTTGACTTGATTCTGATTGTTATTTTTGATTTATTACTAGTGCCAAGTCATTTCTTCGAGAGAGAAAACTGTTACCAACAAGCCAACTCATGATGAATGGCTTTTATTAATTTCGGGGCAAACTTTGACAACAGCTTTTACTATATTATATACTAGATCTAGACACGTAGCTCTTATTTTGTAAGTTAGTCTTGTATTAAAACTATAACAGATAAATCAGTGTTAGTGTTTTAGGGGTGATTGATTGATTAAAGGCGTTATTGTAAAATGGAGCGAAGCACCTCTTTCTACGCCAACTGAATAGCTTAGATACATACACTATACATGGTGTAACAGAGACTACGCACACTGACACAAAGTGCAATTGTGCATTTGCACGGCTAACACAACCAAAGTCAAACCTTCTGCGTGAAATGGCAAGTGTAACAGAAAGGGTTATACAAGCCGAAAGAGGGTTGTTAGGGACATCATTCTGAACAAGTCGGTCCCATAGTGAAAAGTGTTCAGAATGATGTCCCTAACAATCCTCTTTCGGCTTGTACACCCCATTCTGTTACACTTACACCCTGTAGTTAAACCATTTCACGAGGTTTAACTTTGGTTGTGTTAGCCGTGCACATGCACAATTGCACATTGTGTCAGTGTGCGTAGTCTCTGGAGCGGTGGAGCGGAGACTACGCACACTGACACAATGTGTATGTGCACGGCTAACAACAACCAAAGTCAAACCTTCTTCGTGAAATGGTTTCACAGCGAGCAGGTGACAGATCCCTGGTTCAACTACACTTACGTCTACTTGTATAACAACTGACAGCAAAGTGACGTTTTCATAATGGCGTCAGTAGTTTACGCTTTGGCCGTTCTACAGATAACGTGGTGGCTCAAACTTTATCGTTATTTACAATGAGCATGTTCTATTTTATTAACCGACTTCCCAAAGGAGGAGGTTTACAATTCGTCCGGATATATATTTTTTTTTTATGTATGTGCCCCGATTGCGCCTAGACGGATGGACCGATTTGGAATTTTTTTTTTTTTTCAAAGGGTTTACTTTCCCATTGGTCCCATTGACACCAGGTCAGGATTTGATGATGGGATCCTGGAGAAATCGAGGGAACTCTTCAAATATTATAGGCTGACCTATAGTGACCTTTTGTGTTTTTCATAATAACTCGTGCAAATGCACATGGTAAGCATAATATTGTGATGCGGAACTGATGATGAAGACCACACATGGCCACCAGAACTGCTCCATATTAGGTACAAATACAATGCGTGGCTGACGGGCAGGCAACGCATAGCCTAAACCGGTGGACCTAGAGCCATGAAACTTTGTACAGGGGTTCCTTAGTAGCGTGGGGTAGCATAGAGATGGGATTTGACAATATTAAGTTGGGGGGGAGGGGGGGGGGGGGGTAAGGGTTTACAGTTTGTATTAAACTCAAACTAATCAAATAGGGTCTGTGGAAGTCGGTTTTTTCTAAAGTTCTTTTTGTTTCAATTATTTTAGTGGTCAATTTTTTAATAGTCTTATTATAACTGGCTCCTTACAGATTAGGTTTATACATATACAGCCTGTACAGATCAGTGTGGTGTGGCCACAACGGCTATTCTGATAACGCCTAAGTAATTTAGTAATGAAGTCCTCATGTGCTTAAGTCTTTGATGTAATTGATGTGACAAGGGTCCCTAACTCAATTGCGAAGGTACCGTGTCAACTCCGTGCTTGGTAAATAGACCACAATAAAGTACACAGGGGCATGCGAAAGTCCCAGAGACTATAAATCCAATTGACTGCGCCTGCGGGGGAATGCGGCTCGCCAAACGTTAGTTGTATTTAACGTAGCGTCCTATGTACGATGACGGGCCGCCAGACAGTTTCGCAGCGGCTGACCAATCACAGCTCTCTTACGTCGTCTCCCGCCGCCCGTAAATTGGTGAGTTGTGTTTCAAAGGAAAATGTATCTATGCGCTCTCCACTGGATAAGTGCTCCCTGGAATGTCCCTTACCACATATTTTACTGACAACCTAGAATGAATACAAATTGCGAAGGTGTCTGTAGCTCTACTTGCGTTGGTGAAGAATGCCGATGTAAGGGCTCTTAATATACCGGCGGGTAATAATAAACCACGCTCAGCTCTGAGAGCTTTTCAAAGCGTTTGAAAATGACAGATTTGATAAAGATATAAAGTTATTAGGGGGTTTTGCCCTACAAAAGGTGGAGTAGTTTTGTTTTTGATTTGTATTGCTTAAGTAGATAGATGCAATGCTAGCCAAGAAAAATGTAAGTTTTCGACTTCGAGGAGTGCCTGCGTAGCCGCTATTTTGAGTTGAAGGGGTAAAATTTGTTCCTTTTAATAGCTGAAACAACTCTTATGCCCGCTTTCCACTGCGAGCGGAACGGGCTCCGTACGGAGTCCGTTTAACTCGCAATAGCGAACAGCATAATTATGTGCTTCGACAAAATAAGAGTGAGCGGACATGACTAAACGAGGTCAAAGAGTCACGAAAGAGTTCGAAGAGTCGAGCAGAGTCCGCACGGAGTCCGCTCGACTAGCAACACTGATTTTCATAGGAGTACTTTATCGCGAGCGAGTAAGCGGAGCGGACTGAGCGAGTTAAAATGGATCCGCTGCGTCATGGCTTCGCACGCTAGTTTTAAACGGACTCCGTTTATTCGACCCATGCACAGACTTCAATCGATGCACCCATGTCATTTCCAGCTTCGCACGCTCCTCAAATTCCGCTGGCAGTGGAAGGCAAATACTTCAGTATACTCTGTCTTAATGGAAGTGTACAACTGTTTTACTCCGGTCCGCTTAGTTATTTAACTCCGTTTCCGCTCATTATTTTTCTTCTTCTTGTCGAGTCAACGGTCTTCCATCATACACGGGCAGCCCAAAATGCCGCAACCGCGATAGCTTTATAGACTTTATACAGCTCCTCGTTCGTGCAGGTTGTCGGGATAGAGAGCACTGTCAAGGCGGGCCCTTTTTTAGTGTAAAGCGGGCATTAGAGCTGACAGCGGTTTGTTAATACGGGCCTTACCCCGAGTTGCACGAAACGATTTTGAAAAAGTTGTCACCTATCTAATTTATTGGCGAGAATCTCACAGGAACAGGATTGCAGAGTCGTGCAACTAAAGGGCTCTACTCACAGTGCAATTTGTTGCTGCAACTTGTTGCCTTGCAACCGATTGCAGGTAGATTGCATCGTGAGTAGGCAGGTTCCAGGATGCATGCAATCGATTCCATTTTCCATTTTGTATTTGTCCATTCTGTAAACAGGTAGATATATTAAAAAAAAAACTGTTTTTAGACTGCAATTAGTTTTTAGATTATTCCTTTGATCTTAACTTACTGCGAGACGGTCTCTGACCAGTGCAGAAGTTAATGTCATACTTTGAATAATATTTAGAACTTACTTAAGCTTTAAATATAAGTAAACCTATAATTAATATTCTTGATTAATAAACACTTTGAACTTTGAACTTTGATTGCATCGAGATTTCATCGTGAGTAGGCAGGTTGCAAGCAGGATCGACCCCTTGTCAATCCGCACGGCAATAAAGTGCCGAATAAGTAAGTAGTATTATTTATTACTAACACAAGTCAGCCTTTAATTTTAAAAAAATAGTGTGCTAAAGTCTTGTCAATCGAATAGTCAATAGTATGACTGTAAGATAGATACAACAAGATTATGTACTTAAGATAGATTGCATATCCAGAATAACACGACGATGGGTTGTTACCGCTTGGGGCCAGTCTATTGTTCTCGTAACCGCGAGTCTCCATATATTGATTACCAAACGGGGACGAAAGATATAATGCAGATGCACGAATAGACATATCTTTTATTTCCCATATTTACTTAAGTATGTTATTGAACAACGTTTTCCAATCCAATCCTACACCATCATCATGTCCAATCCAGTCTTACCTGTACCTTATATTTATTATATTATTCTATCATAGTATGAGCTATATAAAATACCAAAATAGGAAAAACCCGCAGAAAAGCTGATACAATGAGATTTGTTATTAGGTATTGATTATCCTCTATTGAACAATTCGGCGGGTGTTATGTGTCCCCAGGCTCATTTTGCCCACTGCGCCTTTACCCTACATACATGATATATTGTGTATCTTAAGACTAAGCTTTAGATTTGGTTGCCCACACTGCCGTTGCCCGTATACATTATTTATACTTATCAGTACTTTAAGAAGTGAATTTATAATCATAACCACTAATAAATTGCAGTGTTAGTAAAGGGCAAAAAACAGTGTTTTATTTCTGTTTATACGCTTTTTAATGCAGAACTGAATAATATTTTGATGATAGCCAATTATCTGTGGATGTGATAGCCAATGTTCTGTTAACAAATGGATTCTTATCTGTTTTTGGTAAAAAAAACATGAAAACCAAAATTGGTTAGGGGAGGTTGAGTTACAATAGGAAGAGATCGAATAATTATAGTAGGTAAGTATTCGATAACAATATATCGAAGGCGTGAGAATCATGGCACAGGAGCCTCGATCGCGAACGTTTTCGAGATCGTAAAACGTTTTCGAGAACGCAGGAAATTATATTTTATGTCATAAAGAATAACAATCACTGACATTTGGCTTTTCGATAGTTGTCGATCGAATCTTTGTTCGTGATTGGGCTACTGATAGTTGAACGTTAGGATTGGATAACGGAACCGTAGAATTACTTACAGTAGAAAAATAAACCTTCTTTTTTAAAAGTCGGTAAAAAACCGCTCGAAGTTGAGTAAAGTTTCAAGGCCAGCGTCGGCGGCGGCGCCTGTCGGACAAATTGCCTATAATCGTATTTACAGATTTCCGATAACAAATATTCCAGCTGACTAGAATGGAACGCCTCAACTCCCCCATTTATAAAGTGTGGCGCAATTATATATGTTTGCATACTTCCCCAAAGTCGCTGTTGGAAAACTTTTAATTGAATTTCGATCAAGCGGAGACTTTCATTGCACGTTACTTTCTAAGGGGTATGTCACATTTGTTCTCAGTACTTACCGCTATGAAAAGTTGCATGATTTCCCTGACTCACTCTCATAAAATTTAGGGGGTCAAAACACGCGTATGAAAAAAACACTTTTTTTTTACAGAAAACCACATTCGACATGTGATCTTGTCTAAGTTACATATGACATGCAAAGAGTGTCCTATGCCTAACATAATGTAACGTCCCATCGGAAATTATTTTATACGTTAAACCATATCATTTCACTACAGAAATAGATGTACACTCAAATATTTGACCGAGCGAGCGAAGCGAGCGAAGCGTCTCCGTTTCAGGTTTGGGCAAAAATGCTTTCGTATGTCTGTCCGGTTGTTCTCCTCTACAGGTCGCATTTATGAACCGATTGTCGTGAAATTTTGTGAGCAGGTTGGAAAAATAAATAGAATTGTTTACTCGAGCCAGTTTTTAGATTTTTTTCAAAATGGCGGAGATATGGGGTTTTAAAATGTAAAAAATCGCTACAACCCTAACGGCTCGATGGATATTAACAAATGAGGTGTCGTTGGATTCGTAAAGACCATGAGAGTGAAACAGACTATATAATTTTAGTAAAAAGTCAATAGGTTGTATTAAAGATCGCGAAATGTAGTTTACAAAGTTATTGGTGCGGCTACTTTCATACTGCATGTACGTAACCAGGTACATTCATAAGTTTGTATGTGTTATTGAAAGAAAATTATTTGGGTTATTTTTTTATGTGTGTTAGCAGTTCAGCTTTCCCACCGACATACTCGCGAGGTCTACAGCTCACAGAGCCACTAGTACCGCTCTGGGGCAGACAATTTATTGTAATAAAGTTTACGTATAGGTATCAAGTTCATTCAGAAGTTTCCCAACAGCTTTCAGAGGCTTCGCTGAGTTTATGAGTCAGGGGAGCTCACAAGTTGCTATGCGATCTCGTCAATTTGTTAACTGTCTCCTAAATTGTGGACCCTTATCGTTAGATTTATGTTTTGAAAGTTCGAATTTATGGATTTCCTTTGATTTATGTTAGTCGAATCGTTACTTTCTTCGAAATAATTGGTTAATGTACTTTTGTCTGTGCTCAGAGGTTTAGGTGTCAAAAGCAAGGCCTGTTTAACATACCTATCTGTACCAAAACAAAACTTTTAGCCTCCCGAACATTTTTTTATCCATCCATCTTCCAACCGCTATATGTACAATTTAGTTAGGTTCATGACAATACATATAATAACGTCGCGTCGGTCGCCAAGAGACCAAGATGTATATAGTTATGTACTTTTCATATCTTAATTTCTCCTAAGAAGCCTTGAGACTCAGACATAGAGCGAGAATTCGCAAGTCCATTCCGAGTGCATGTTATCATGTTACTTCTGATGCATATAATAAATTGCACCACACTTCGCACAAAAATGTATTCTATGCAAACTTCTCAAATTATTTCTGCCAAAAACTATTAATTACTCTCTGAGCTGGCAAGGTTATATCTCAGCTTTTTTAAAATATTGGCAATGCTCCAAATGGCCAATGCTTGTTATAACATTTTCGTATTTGCACTTTATTTTCAATTTCTTATGCCTCTTGCTTTACCGTTCAGTGTTGTATTATGTAGAGTAAAATGGCTCCCCGAGCCCCGTGTGTCTCCAATTTACGCAGTGGTTATATAGAATTAAATTATGCCCGTAGTTTATTATCTCTGTGCATCCGTCCGTGCCAAGCTGTAGCTGACAGTCGGAATAGACATAGTTTTACAGGGCCTTGACGAAACATTACGAGTTTATTGTACAGGGTGTAGATATAAGTAGGGCATTGTTAGAGACATAGGTAGGTACTTAATTCCAAACAACTTTCACTATTTCTCTGTCATGTCCTGAACCTTTCAACATCTGTAAATTATGCTCGCCTTTGTAAACACTGTCTTTTACGCTTTTTAGGGTAGGTACGTACCTTATTAGGCACTAACAAAATGTCACTTCTTCCATCCATCCATAAAGTAGTCGTCGTCCATAAAGTAGTTTATTTGCCTTCCTCAATATTTTATTAAAATCAAACGTTTCATAAAATCAGAACAGGTTCATATCAGAGGCGCAAGGTTATTTCAACAAGTTTTTGATTGATTCTCTCGGTGTATTGTAATTGTATTTTATTTGCGCAGTTATTACGTTTCTTCGTTTGTATGTTCCCTTGAAGATCGTAAGCGGGGGCGGTTTATCGGCCCGGGATGGGAGAGATGGGATTTGACAATATTAAGTTCGGGGGGGGGGGGGGGGGGGTAAGGGTTTACAGTTTGTATTAAACTCAAACTAATCAAATAGGGTTTGTGGAAGTCGGTTTTTTCTAAAGTTCTTTTTGTTTCAATTATTTTAGTGGTCAATTTTTTAATAGTCTTATTATAACTGGCTCCTTACAGATTAGGTTTATACATATACAGCCTCTACAGATCAGTGTGGTAAACCACAACGGCTATTCCGATAACGCCTAAGTAATTTAGTAATGAAGTCCTCATGTGCTTGTCTTTGATGTAATTGATGTGACAAGGGTCCCTAACTCAATTGCGAAGGTACCGTGTCAACTCCGTGCTTGGTAAATAGACCACAATAAAGTACACAGGGGCATGCGAAAGTCCCAGAGACTATAAATCCAATTGACTGCGCCTGCGGGGGAATGCGGCTCGCCAAACGTTAGTTGTATTTAACGTAGCGTCCTATGTACGATGACGGGCCGCCAGACAGTTTCGCAGCGGCTGATCATTCACAGCTCTCTTACCTCGTCTCCTGCCGCCCGTAAATTGGTGAGTTGTGTTTCAAAGGAAAATGTATCTATGCGCTCTCCACTATATAAGTGCTCCCTGGAATGTCCCTTACCACATATTTTACTGACAACCTAGAATGAATACAAATGGCGAAGGTGTCTGTAGCTCTACTTGCGTTGGTGAAGAATGCCGATGTAAGGGCTCTTAATATATGGGCGGGTAATAATAAACCACTCTCAGCTCTGAGAGCTTTTCAAAGCGTTTGAAAATGACAGATTTGATAAAGATATAAAGCCCAGTTATTAGGGGGTTTTGCCCTACAAAAGGTGGAGTAGTTTTGTTTTTATTTGTATTGCTTAAGTAGATAGATGCTATGCTAGCCATGAAAAATGTAAGTTTTCGACCTCGAGTAGTGCCTGCGTAGCCGCTATTTTGAGTTGAAAGGGCAAATTTTGTTCTTTTTAATAGCTGAAACAACTCTTATGCCCGCTTTCCACTGCGAGCGGAACGGGCTCCGTACGAAGTCCGTTTAACTCGCAATAGCGAACAGCATAATTATGTGCTTCGACTAAATAAGAGTGAGCGGAGATGACTAAACGAGGTCAAAGAATCACGAAAGAGTTCGAAGAGTCGAGCAGAGTCCGCACGGAGTCTGCTCGACTAGCAACACTCATTTTCATAGGAGTACTTCATCGCGAGCGAGTAAGCGGAGCGGACTGAGCGAGTTAAAATGGATCCGCTGCGTCATGGCTTCGCACGCTAGTTTTAAACGGAGTCCGTTTATTCGACCCATGCACAGACTTCAATCGATGGACCCATGTCATTTCCAGCTTCGCACGCTCCTCAAATTCCGCTGGCAGTGGAAGGCAAATACTTCAGTATACTCTGTCTTAGTGGAAGTGTACAACTGTTTTACTCCGGTCCGCTTAGTTCTTTACTTCCGTTTCCGCTCATTAGTTTTCTTCTTCTTGTCGAGTCAACGGTCTTCCATCATACACGGGCAGCCCAAAATGCCGCAACCGCGATAGCTTTATGGACTTTATACAGCTCCTCGTTCGTGCAGGTTGTCGGGATAGAGAGCACTGTCAAGGCGGGCCCTTTTTTAGTGTAAAGCGGGCATTAGAGCTGACAGCGGTTTGTTAATACGGGCCTTACCCCGAGTTGCACGAAACGATTTTGAAAAAGTTGTCACCTATCTAATTTATTGGCGAGAATCTCACAGGAACAGGATTGCAGAGTCGTGCAACTAAAGGGCTCTACTCACAGTGCAATTTGTTGCTGCAACTTGTTGCCTTGCAACCGATTGCAGGTAGATTGCATCGTGAGTAGGCAGGTTCCATGATGCATGCAATCGATTCCATTTTCCATTTTGTATTTGTCCATTCTGTAAACAGGTAGATATATATAAAAAAAGATACGCGTGTAGCACCGTACACGTGTTAGAAGTAAAACTTCTGTAGCTAGATCATTAAGTGGTACCTATACTATACACCTATACCTACCTATACTAAAAGAGATTTAAATTTCCAATTTTGAGATCCAATCTCTGCTTCAAGTTACTTTTAAGTTTCAGACGTCCGATTATTTGAAATTATTTTATACTTGTACTTACTTTTAATACGTCATGTCATTTATTTCCCACCATTCCTTATCTACAATTTGTCGCGCTCGTGGTGATATACTTAACTCGTTCAATAGTGTCACTACTATTTGCATCTCGCTCAGATTATATACCATCTGACGTCACGTCTTTAAACCGTCTCGCTCAAATGTATGCATTGCTTTGCTTGTTTTAGAAATCCATATCGACCCGTGTGACATTGATGAAACTCTTTTCTTACAAACTGTATCGATCGCATAGCACAGCTGTCAAACATAAGTTCCGGTTCCAACAAAGAGGTTGAACGAAGTAGTTTTTGGTCACGTCACTGGTTTTGTTTATCCCAGCCAGCGGCGGCGGCGGCGGCGGCGCCATCTTGGCCATACCGGAAATCAAGAACTCGTGGAAGAATGCTTAAAATAATTTTTATTTGTTAACGTTTCATCAGGTTTTTCTCTCACTAATTAACATTCTTTATTGTACGAATGTATTATTATCTTATCTGATTAGTTAAAAACCGTATTGAAAATAGTTGCGGTTTTAAAAGTCTTCAGCCGACCCTGACGTCACCGATTCCAATTTCCGTTACATTTCTTAGCCACTCGTGATAGCACCCGGCTAGTATCAATTGAAAAGCAAATATATGAATAACCCACAGTTGAGAGGTTAAATAAATTTTACCCCCGTGCCCCAAGAAATTTTACTTCAAAAAAACTGTTTTTAGACTGCAATTAGTTTTTAGATTATTCCTTTGACCTTAACTTACTGCGAGACGGTCTCTGACCAGTGCAGAAGTTAATGTCATACTTTGAATAATATTTAGATCTTACTTAAGCTTTAAATATAAGTAAACCTATAATTAATATTCTTGATTAATAAACACTTTGAACTTTGAACTTTGATTGCATCGAGATTTCATCGTGAGTAGGCAGGTTGCAAGCAGGATCGACCCCTTGTCAATCCGCACGGCAATAAAGTGCCGAATAAGTAAGTAGTATTATTTATTACTAACACAAGTCAGCCTTTAATTCTAAAAAAATAGTGTGCTAAAGTCTTGTCAATCGAATGGTCAATAGTATCACTGTAAGATAGATACAACAAGATTATGTACTTAAGATAGATTGCATATCCAGAATAACACGATATGCAGATGCACGAATAGATATATCTTTTATTTCCCATATTTACTTAAGTATGTTATTGAACAACGTTTTCCAATCCAATCCTACACCATCATGTCCAATCCAGTCTTATCTGTACCTCATATTTATTATATTATTCTATCATAGTATGAGGCTATATAAAATACCAAACAAAGGAAAAACAACGGATATTAAGCGAAAACCCGCAGAAAAGCTGATACAATGAGATTTGTTATTAGGTATTGATTATCCTCTATTGAGCAATTCGGCGGGTGTTATGTGTCCCCAGGCTCATTTTGCCCACTGCGCCTTTACCCTACATACATTATATATTGTGTATCTTAAGACTAAGCTTTAGATTTGGTTGCCCACACTGCCGTTGCCCATATACATTATTTATATCAGTACTTTAAGAAGTGAATTTATAATCATAATCACTAATAAACTGCAGTGTCAGTAAAGGGCAAAAAACAGTGTTTTATTTCTGTTTATTAAATACGCTTTTTCATACAGAACTGAATAATATTTTGATGATAGCCAATTATTTGTGGATGTTATGCCTGACAAACATACTTAGTTTGATTATTTATCTTTTGTGCCTAACAAATGGATTTTTATCTGTTTTTGGTAAAAAAACATGAAAACCAAAATTGGTTAGGGGAGGTTGAGTTACAATAGGAAGAGATCGAATAATTATAGTAAGTATTCGATAACAATATATCGAAGGCGTGAGAATCATGGCACAGGAGCCTCGATCGCGAACGTTTTCGAGATCGTAAAACGTTTTCGAAAACGCAGGAAATTATATTTTATGTCATAAAGAATAACAATCACTGTCATTTGGCTTTTCGATAGTTTTCGATCGAATCTTTGTTCGTGATTGGGCTACTGATAGTTGAACGTTAGGATAGGATAACGGAACCGTAGAATTACTTACAGTAGAAAAATAAACCTTCTTTTTTAAAGTCGGTAAAAAACCGCTCGAAGTTGAGTAAAGTTTCAAGGCCAGCGTCGGCGGCGCCTGTCGGACAAATCGCCTATAATCGTATTTACAGATTTCCGATAACAAATATTCCAGCTGACTAGAATGGAACGCCTCAACTCCCCCATTTATAAAGTGTGGCGCAATTATATATGTTTGCATACTTCCCCAAAGTCGCTGTTGGAAAACTTTTAATTGAATTTCGATCAAGCGGAGACTTTCATTGCACGTTACTTTCTAAGGGGTATGTCACATTTGTTCTCAGTACTTACCGCTATGAAAAGTTGCATGATTTCCCTGACTCACTCTCATAAAATTTAGGGGGTCAAAACACGCGTATGAAAAAAACACTTTTTTTTTACAGAAAACCACATTCGACATGTGATCTTGTCTAAGTTACATATGACATGCAAAGAGTGTCCTATGCCTAACATAATGTAACGTCCCATCGGAAATTATTTTATACGTTAAACCATATCATTTCACTACAGAAATAGATGTACACTCAAATATTTGACCGAGCGAGCGAAGCGAGCGAAGCGTCTCCGTTTCAGGTTTGGGCAAAAATGCTTTCGTATGTCTGTCCGGTTGTTCTCCTCTACAGGTCGCATTTATGAACCGATTGTCGTGAAATTTTGTGAGCAGGTTGGAAAAATAAATAGAATTTTTTACTCGAGCCAGGTTTTTGATTTTTTTCAAAATGGCGGAGATATGGGGTTTTAAAATGTAAAAAATCGCTACAACCCTAACGGCTCGATGGATATTAACAAATGAGGTGTCGTTGGATTCGTAAAGACCATGAGAGTGAAACAGACTATATAATTTTAGTAAAAAGTCAATAGGTTGTATTAAAGATCGCGAAATTGGTGCGGCTACTTTCATACTGCATGTACGTAACCAGGTACATTCATAAGTTTGTATGTGTTATTGAAAGAAAATTATTTGGGTTATTTTTTTATGTGTGTTAGCAGTTCAGCTTTCCCACCGACATACTCGCGAGGTCTACAGCTCACAGAGCCACTAGTACCGCTCTGGGGCAGACAATTTATTGTAATAAAGTTTACGTATAGGTATCAAGTTCATTCAGAAGTTTCCCAACAGCTTTCAGAGGCTTCGCTGAGTTTATGAGTCAGGGGAGCTCACAAGTTGCTATGCGATCTCGTCAATTTGTTAACTGTCTCCTAAATTGTGGACCCTTATCGTTAGATTTATGTTTTGAAAGTTCGAATTTATGGATTTCCTTTGATTTATGTTAGTCGAATCGTTACTTTCTTCGAAATAATTGGTTAATGTACTTTTGTCTGTGCTCAGAGGTTTAGGTGTCAAAAGCAAGGCCTGTTTAACCTTAATACCTGTACCAAAACAAAACTTTTAGCCTCCCGAACATTTTTTTATCCATCCATCTTCCAACCGCATGTACAATTTAGTTAGGTTCATGACAATACATATAATAAAGTCGCGTCGGTCGCCAAGAGACCGTCCATTTATTGTCTAGTATTTCCTACCAAGATGTATGTAGTTATGTACTTTTCATATCTTGATTTCTCCTAAGAAGCCCTGAGACTCAGACATAGAGCGAGAATTCGCAAGTCCATTCCGAGTGCATGTTATCATGTTACTTCTGATGCATATAATAAATTGCACCACACTTCGCACAAAAATGTATTCTATGCAAACTTCTCAAATTATTTCTGCCAAAAACTATTAATTACTCTCTGAGCTGGCAAGGTTATATCTCAGCTTTTTAAAAATATTGGCAATGCTCCAAGTGGCCAATGCTTGTTATAACATTTTCGTATTTGCACTTTATTTTCAATTTCTTATGCCTCTTGCTTTACCGTCAGTGTTGTATAATGTAGAGTAAAATGGCTCCCCGAGCCCCGTGTGTCTCCAATTTACGCAGTGGTTATATAGAATTAAATTATGCCCGTAGTTTATTATCTCTGTGCATCCGTCCGTGCCAAGCTGTAGCTGACAGTCGGAATAGACATAGTTTTACAGGGCCTTGACGAAACATTACGAGTTTATTGTACAGGGTGTAGACATAAGTAGGTCATTGTTAGAGACATAGGTAGGTACTTAATTCCAAACAACTTTCACTATTTCTCTGTCATGTCCTGAACCTTTCAACATCTGTAAATTATGCTCGCCTTTGTAAACACTGTCTTTTACGCTCTTTAGGGTAGGTACGTACCTTATTAGGCACAAAATGTCACTTCTTCCATCCATCCATAAAGTAGTCGTCGACCATAAAGTAGTTTATTTGCCTTCCTCAATATTTTATTAAAATCAACGTTTCATAAAATCAGTACAGGTTCATATCAGAGGCGCAAGGTTATTTCAACAAGTTTTTGATTGATTCTCTCGGTGTATTGTAATTGTATTTTATTTGCGCAGTTATTACGTTTCTTCGTTTGTATGTTCCCTTGAAGATCGTAAGCGGGGGCGGTTTATCGGCCCCAGGAGTGGGAACCAACCCGCATATATGTTATTGTGAAGGAAGAGATGATGTAATTATAATTCAGAGTATTCACTAGGGTAGGCTAGGGACTGTTCATTGTTACCTTTAGTAAAAGTTATACTTTAGCCCAGATATAATCACAGAAATTGTGATTAATTTTACAACATAAGATGAGACTTCACATAGTACGAGATAGCTGTTTTTGCTTTGCTATATGTTGCGGTGATCGTCTTGCAAACTCCGATTAAATTGATTTCGTTAGCTTGCTCCATTTCCGTTATATGCTCCATTTATCAGGACACCTTACCTTAGAGGTTGTAGGTATTCATTTTAACAGATCTTCTTATGTGCAGTTTATACCTCTACTTTTGAGAGATTGGGCTGAAATTCAAAAATAAGTAAACCTTCGACTTCTGTTGTTTGAAGGAAACTGATTGATGAATTGTTAAGAGCTAACGTCAAAAACTGGCCAAGTGCGAGTCGGACTCGCGCACGAAGGGTTCCGTGCCATTATCTATAAAAACGGTAAAAAAATCATGTCTGTTGTATAGGAGCCCCTTTAATATAATATTATAATCTGTTTTTTAGTATTTGCTGTTATAGCGGCAACAGAAATGTATCATCTGTAAAAATTTCAACTGCCTAGCTATCTCGGTTCATGAGATACAGCCTGGAGACAGACAGACGGACGGACAGACAGACGGACGGACAGCGGAGGCTTAGTAATAGGGTCCCGTTTGACACCCTTCGGGTACAGAACCCTAAAAGTTAAGAATTTTGAAACTGGCGATACTTTTCTCGTATGTTGCTTTATAATTATAACAGACTTTTTGTTATGCAATTTCAATAATAACCTAACTTATTATAATAGCGTCACGCCTTTCCCAGTACGTGGTGACAAAGGCAAAACTGTGCCCAATTTGACCAGTGATTCGATACTCTATTTTTCGTGACAGGGGACCAGACCATCGTCTCAGCAAAATAAAAAAACTTACCAATCTATAACGCGACGCTCCTACGGTTAACTGGATCCCAAAATAATTCACAGTACGTCTTGAGTAAAGTTTTTCATAATTACCGGTTTAGGTGACCTAATTCCCCCAAAAGTGGTCATCTATTTAAATATCACGTAAGTACGTCACGTATAATTACCAGGTTCAGTTCAGTTCAGTTCAGTTCAAAAATTTTATTGACCATAAAATCATACATATTACTTAGTCAACGACAATATAATATTAATATTTTTGTATACTACCGCCCCGTTCGGAAGTGGTGGGCTTAGGGATGGAGCAAAGAAGGGCAAGAAACCCTCCCGTACCTCTTTTAAAATATCAGAGATTTAAAAATACAATGTTATGTATTTCTACTTAAGTCTAAGGAAATACACCGGGGAGAGACGTACTGACTCAGTCCATCGCCCCTCTTTGGATTTCTGTGCGCTGAGATGGTAAAGACCATGCAGTTTTGTCATCTAAATATTCTTTTACACTGTAATAAAATAAGACTTCTTCAATAGGCCGTTTTTGATATAGTTTTTGAACCTCCTTTCTGGTAGGTCCGTTGCTTCATTATGTATTTTATTATAAAAACTAACACATACTTCCATAAGAGTTCTATATTTAAACTACGATGAATACAACCCTCGAGGTATTTTCTCATGAATAATGTAAGCAGGTGATTCTAAGAGGATTATAGTGTTGTGTTCGATATTCAGATCAGCAGATTGCGTTGCACAAAAGCTTTTTCTATCGAGAAAATGCATTTACGTGGTTAGATCACGTAATGAATGGCATTTGGAATCGAATTGGATTGTATTGTAATGTACCACAGAGGAGGTAACAAATCGCGTTTCTAAATAAAGAAAACAGTCACCTCTATGATTGGCACTTTGGCAGTTAAACTAAATAAAATCGTTCAAAACTAAAATGTAGCATCCAATTTTTTGTTATTAGTTACTTGGTTCTGTTTTCTCTTCGTAATAAAGTTAAAATAGAGTAAAACATTCACCGAACCTTGTGACGCTATCATTCACACGGAAATTGCTTTTTAAGGTTCCGTAGACTTAGAAAAGAATTAGGTGTTAGGTTAGTTTTGGACCTGGAAGATGTTCTGGAGCATGCAGTATGGATGTAGTATTTATAATATCTGTGGCAAAAGTTACTATGCTGATGCGGCCTGGTAAATACAAGAGATGGAACATAATACTGAAAATCCATCTTGATTATTTTAGGCGTATTTTGGACCCCCATAAAAGTCAAAGTGCTGTACCAATTTTAGTATTCTTTTTTGTAATTGACGCCAAATGTTGTCTACTTTAATAAACTCATACAAATAAAAAAGAATACGGACTATTTTCGAATTAAACGTGAATAACTGGAAACATTTAAAAACTTTTCGCTTCTTTTGAGATTTTTTCAATCGCGTCACGAAATTTTGCCAGTAAACCTCAGATTCGGATTCAGCAGCACCCCAAAATACATAATATGGAATGAAAAAATCAGAACTACCCCCACTTTCCTACTTGGGGCCCTTTAGAGTACAAGCTGACCGAATTATCGGTCGTCCACACCCCGCCGTCCACCCTGGCGTGGTTCACACGGCATAATCCTGCACGTTTTTTTGCAGTATACTTCTTAACGGATAAACCTAGCCTAGCCTAGGCCTAGGTAAAAACGTGCAGGACAATGCCGTGTGAACCAAGGCCACTGTTTATCCGTTAAGACGTATACTGCAAAAAACGTGCAGGACTATGCCGTGTGAATCCAGCCTTACTGACATGCCTGCTCCTGCGGCGATCTAGGAAGCAATATCGGAGCTGCTCTACACACACGCCTGCAAGGAGGGAATTGCTGCCCCTGTCACAGGGCGAGCCATAAAAACTGCCCCTGCTTGCCTATACACTTCACAACTAAGGAAGTATTTCAAGATCGACGATAGTAGCCGGGACCTACATACAGCTTGTCATCTGTCAGCCATGTGTCATCCGAAACACCACGGAACCCAAACAACCAACTTGACACTCTCACCTAACCGAACTTTTACGAGTATAGTAGACTAAAAAACCTACCTCGGCTTCATAAATCCGGCCCCTCATCCCGCCAGCTCCACTCTGGTTTGGCTTTACGAATTTTACGATCAAAACATTCACGACAAACAAAGTGAAGTGTCGAATAAAATATCATGTGATGTCACTTTTTTCGTCGAAAATGGCTGGCTCGTGATTCGATTTACCACGAAACGTCGAACTTACACTCATTTGGTTTTCGGTATTCTTATTTATCTTCATCAGGGGCTTATGGTGCCTGCGCCTGGCCCACTTGAACGGGACCTCTTCTTCTTCTTCTTCTCTCAGGGGGATGTTGTGCCTGCACCTGGCCCACGAGAGCGGGGCCTTTGTGCATTCCCCCTGCGCTTGCACTCAAATTCAGCCATTCTAACAGCACCATCAGCTGGAGTAGGAGGCCTGGGCCATGTTCGGTCTAATGAATGAATGAATGTTTATTTTCATAAGTAAACATTGGCATTTCAGTTGTATTTTAAATTATATCATTTATGTAGTCTCGTTGATCCATACACTAGGAAGATCTGCATTGTATGGAGTAGCGTTTTCGTCCTAAATGTGTATCTTATACAATTATGTACTTATTATTAAAAAGGTAGCTCGGATTCAGATTGGCTGCATGAGAACGTATTATAATTTACTTTTACAGGCACTTGAGGCCTACCGTCGCGTCGTCGCTTTAAATGTATCCTGTCTCACATCCTGGGCTTGCTTAAATAAATGCCTGTTTAGAGATAATCCTGTTTAGATTTTGGTGTTTTGTTCAAAAACCTTCCGGTTTGGAGGTTGTGGTTGCGATACTTAATACATTTTGAAAAGAACATTAATTCAGGTTTGATTCATGTTTTCACCATAATTTTTAAAGAAAACCGTGTTCTTTTGAAGAAACTTTAGATTTTTTTAACAGTATTCACTTCTAATCTGAATTCAAGTTTGTTATAGTACAGAACACGGAAGATGCCAAAGCGATTTAGAATCCCAAGCAATGTTTATAATTCCTTTCGGTCAGCCAAGCAGAGAGAACTGACCTTCCCAGACTCATTTACTCTATGCGACAGGTATCTGCTTGGCTGACTGTACTGATAGTCTTTCGTAGTCACGAACTGGCAACTCAATTCAGCAGGATTGTATACGTCCTGTTGAAAAATTGTATCCTATTTACGTGTCAAATTCTTTCGGGGTGATCGGCTTTGAATTCCTATTTGCAAGCGAGTGAGATCCTTTACACGGGGTAAATCTACTCCGATAGGTTCGTGAGGCCACTCTCAATGTTGAATACAGGGAGCACTTATCCAGTGGAGAGCGCATACATATATTTTCCTTTGAAACACAACTCACCAATTTACGGGCGGCGGGGGACGAGGTAAAGAGCTGTGATTCGTCAGCCGCTGCGAAACTGTCTGGCGGCCCGTCATCGTACATAGGTTGCGTAATCGCATACAACAAACAAATTGAATACAACAAACGTTTGGCGAGCCGCATTCCCCCGCAGGCGCAGTCAATTTGATGAATAGTCTCTGGTTGGATATGAAGGTTACGTCACCGCACCCCGGTTTGGGAGCGAGTGGGGCGTTTTGTCAATATTGTCAAATGTATGGTCAAATGGCCGCCCCAACAACCGCGCTGATTTCGTCGGGGGATAAATCATATGTCCCATCCCATTAATTCATCCACCGAGGGGCAAGGGCCTTTACTCGGATACGAGTAAGATTGAGCCATATTCCAGCATGCTGGCTCAGTGCGGGTTGATGTACCCCTCATCGGGCTGGTGGCCAACCCGACTGTCAAGTTATTAAGCTGCCCTATTAGGGCCTCTAACACAGCTTACGAGTACCACCACCGGCGTGGGCAGACGATGACGTGCCCGCTCCGTCACCGCTCCGCGCCCGCCCCGCGCCTGCTGAGCCGCGCTGACGACATCGCGCTTCGCCCGCTCAATCCGATGTATTAAGAGACTTATTAAGGATCATTAAGACACTAATCGGTGCAAGGCAGTGAGAGCGAGGCTTAGCGGCGTCGTCGGAGCGGGCGCAGAGCGGTGACGGAGCGGGCGCGTGGGGTAGCACTGATATAGGATTTGACAAAATTAATTCCCCAAGGGGAAGGGGGGGATTAGGGGTTACAGTTAGTATGAAACTCAATCTAATCAAATAGGGTTTGTGGAAGTCGGTTTTTTCTAAAGTTTACTTTTTGTTTCAATTATCTAAAACCATGTTCACATTAAAAATATTTGCGTACGAGGCGCAACTTTTGCTTTTGTACTCGCCTAGCCATAATTAATGACTGTTATGAGAGGCAATTTTCTATAATTGCGTGATTAATCAATTTTCAAGCGAAATTTAATTAAAAGCAACATTTTGCCAAAGTTATCTACGAGAATATAATTTTCGCTTGAGACATTTTCACACGTATAGATTACTTGCCATTAATGGCAGCTATTATCAAAATGCTCTTAGGTCGGTACGAGACTTAGCAAAATAGGGTTTTAATTATTAGTTCTCAATAAGTATGGTCTGAAAACCAAGTAGTTACCATAATTATCCATACGAAAACCTACACACACGCACACACACACACAAAAATAATTCGGGACCAAATGGTCTCGATGAATAGAAAATAGATAGGTACAAATAATAAACGTAAAGAACTCGGACGAAAAGTTGGAAGGTGAGTAAGCACTAAATAATCTTTTTTATGTATAATCTTTTGCATTCCATTCATATTTTATGTGCCAAAGTTGATATATTGGGCCTTAGAAAGTGAATCATCACTTCGTTGATCCAATTTGTTTTGGCTTTTGTTCCATTCTTTGTTTCCCAGTTTCTGCAAACAAAGATCATTATATTAAGCTTGTTTTAGTACACCCTCCTGTCTTGTGAAGTAATGGAGAAACACGTATTAGTAGAGTGTAATTACGCTTACTACTCATAGTTTACGACTGCACACATAAAAAGCTTACTGCAATAACGATTTTGTTTTACTGCATTTTTACGCTGAGAACACTCATATAATTTTTGCAAGCAAAGTAGTTTTAGGGTTTGCTGCAATGCAAGATTGAACCTAGAACCTATGATTGCTAGAAACTTCTTTTTTATTTATACCTGACAAGCAAAAATGGAACGGAATGTAAACATCATGACCAATTAATCAGGTAATAATTTTTATAACGGGTGTACTGCACAGATAATTTTATGTTGTTATTTTGTGTTTTAGTGAATTGTCTGTATATAAAAATGTAACTTCATGTTTTTACAATTTGGTAACGGCATCCACGAAACAGGTTAGGCCTAGTGTAGGAGCCACTGTTTGAACTATATCTGTCAATGTCTTTTTTGGAAAATAAATATTTTTGAATTTTGGATTTGAATTCACTGGGACGCGACTTATAGACGGATACGCTGGCACCTGGCACAGTCTCACATATAAGCGACCGCCCGCTAGGCTATTGTGGCAGCATCGACCGCAGAGGGCAACAAATAGCGCAAATTTGCCAGCCAGGGCTACATGTTTGTGCCTTTTGGAGTCGAAACCCTCGCACGGTCCATGGTGTCCAGAACCGCGAGCGCTGTTCAAAGAACTCTCATCGCGCTGTACTTATAAAAATTATCTTATCACATTTACTGTCCATGACTGTAAAAACACAAAACTTTTTATAAACAAGTATAACCATAGGTTTACTAACTACCTAATAAGGCTGCCACGCAGCAAAATAAAAATACTAACAGGCCTTATGACAGGCCATTGTACAGTAAATAAACACTTGACAATTACAGGTGCAACTGACAGAGACGGTCGAGCACATGTTGCTGGCATGTCCATCCACAATTGAAACCAGGATGGCGATTCTGGGAGAAGCATCATCGACCCGGGAGCTCCTTGAACATCCAGGCCTCCTACTCCAACTTGTGGAGGAGTTGGGTTGGCTGAGATGAGAGAAAGGGAGAAGGGGACATGCACAAAGGCCCCGCACATGTGGGCCACGTGCAGGCACTTCAGCCCCCTTACAGAAGATAGAAGATAGAAGATACTGTCCATGTTGTGTCTGAGTGTGAAGAGCCCTTTTTTCAGGAACGCACGGAAAATTATTTATTCAGGTGCGTATTTATGGTATTTATTAGTGATGTGAAGAAATCGAACTTTAACGCAATCAAAAGATATGGCTGCTTATGCCGCAGCTGAATGAACTCAAAACAAATCAAAATTAACTTAGGGCGTGGGAGCGCCCCCGCCAAGTCCAGCAAACAAGGGTTTGTTTTTAAAAAACAGTGCCGAATATACACTGCATAGTGGCTCTCGGACTAGACCTAGCCTGTTTCGTGGATGCCGTGAAGTGTCTGATACGCAACGCAAGGAAATTAAAATATATGGGATACTTCCCACTGACCTAGACTTATTAAATTTGGCAAGGAGCAAGATCTTACAGTTCAAAAACAAGCAGGAAGTATGAAAGTTTCTGAAAACAGCAAATGTGTATTGTACACATAAAATGTAAAAATACAATTTGTGCGGAACCCTCGATGCAAGAGTCCAGCTCGTACTTGGCCATTTGTGTTACGCTTTGAGTCCTCGACAGCAATCTTATTCGAAATTCCGAAAAATACTCTCTGTATTGTCATTATCAAATGCGGTTCAAATAAGAGCCTCCGGTCAAGGGCCATCTCAGAGGAAGGACCCTGGGGAAAGTACCTACTTGAAGAAACCCTTGTTACTCAACCAGAAGCTCAGAAGGACCCTACGACGGGTCCTTGTGATTTTTCCGTCGTGGTTAAAAAGTTGAAAATCATCAAAAACTCTAGGCTCATGGACCTAATTTTAGCCTCGAGCAGATTTCTGTATCTCGATATTCATATTAATATTCTTTATTGCACATAAAAGTTAACTAATACATGGAAAAGACATTATTTGCAAAAGTGAGCTTATCTCTAAAGAAATATTTCTACCAGCAAACCTAGGCAGGACAGGAAAGAGTTTAATATCAGGAGAGTTCTAGTGCGCAACAAATAAATTATAAAAATGTTATTACGGACACTACTGACAATACAACATAAAAATGGAATCTAGTAAATAAACTATAAGTTGAACAGTACAATTTATATCATAAACATAAATATACAATAAATCATACATAAACTTACATAAATATATAAATATATATACATGGTGCCTCATACGGAAGAGACAGGAAATTATACTCGAGTCGGGATATTATACCCGTCGCAAACTTTTTTTATAGCATTATTCGGCTAAAAAAGGAGACATGAAACCGTAAACATTTGATTATTTACAAGTTAATAGCATTACGATATTTCTCAGCAGATATTTTATTGATGGCTTCATGAAATATTTCATTCAACAGCACTGCCATGAATATATCGCGAAACTTAAAAATGAAAAATTTTCACGTCGGTCGTGTCGTCCGAGTATGCTCCGGCAGGATGGACTCAATTCAACTCCACAGTTTTAAAACCATGTTTTGAAATTAATAAGTCAGGTCAGGCACCTACCTAATGCCCGGTCTCCTGTGGGCTGATGAAGTATAACAAGTTGGTTAACTCAGCCTCAGCCAATCACGTGCCGCTATTCTTTAAAATAGCGGCACGTGATTGGCTGAGGCTGATTTAACGAGTAGGTAAAAATAACTGTTATTTTTTAATATAACTCCAAATAACACTAGATGTTATAAATAAGTAAATGTTTGAACATTGCGATCAAAGCAATTAAGAGAAGTCTCTATAGCATTTTTTTTCCGGATTCAGGAAGTGTCTCATTCTGCTGGAATAACTTTTTAAAGATGGTCATTTTAGGATACCCACCATCTTAATTTGATTGAACGATTAAAATTATTTTTCTGATCATTACTCATGCATGAGCTCTCCCTACCCATCTAGTTATTTCATGATTTCTTTAATGCACGCAAACAGTTACACAGGACAAATAAATACGTAGAAAAAGTGCACAACGAGCTTATCTCTAGTAAGAGATCTTTTCCAGGAAACCAATTAAGGATGAAAAAATATAAAAATAAAATATTAAAATACATTTATTTTTCTAACACACTATTTCAGTTACTATTTCTATTATTATTATGAGAAAGGTGGATGAATAAAATATAAAAATTAATGAATAATAATATTAAATACATACGCATATAATTGAAAATCTCTCCTTTTTTGAAAATTATATGGCGACAAATTTAAATAAGTGAGGTCTCCTTATTGTGCTGTGCATGTTCCTTGCATTGCAAATTAGGATTAGGTGTCCCTAAAGTACGACTGCAATCTAGAATCGAGGGTACTATCGGGATGAATTTACCGCTCCGTCGCATCTAATGAAGTCTTCGGAGAAATGAGTTGCTTTTATGTGATGCATTACTTTACTACGATAGCGCGACGAAATATAATTTTTATTGTTTCAGTCCTAGATCATGTAAGACTGAAACATTAAAATTTAGCTTATGCCTGCGATTCGGGTGGCGACACGAACTATACGAACTAAACTAGTTAAAATGGTGTGTTTGAAAATAGAATCTGTGGCCATCGCGCAAGAGCTGTCGGATTTGAAGGCTGTCAGTTTAGTGCCTTTAGTTCCTCTAGTTTAGTGGCATTGACACCTCCCAAATAGCCCCCTATATCTCGTTTCTCATAGGGAAAAAAGGAACCCTTAGCTTAGAGGATCACTTCGTTTTCCATCTAGCTGTCTGTCAGTCAATTGTCGTTCCTTTAAAAAAAATAACTTTTTCAGCACTCTTGGGGCGTGAGTTCAACTCGCTTTTGCCCTATATACATAGTCGGGCCATAAGTTCTGTCACATGGGTAAAATTTCGAATTTAGAATAGAGGCCACAAAAAAAGTTATGGGAATTCGAAATTTGAATATTTCAAGAAAATAAAAATACAGGTTTTCTGGAATATTCTTCATTTTCCAATATGGAGTGGACGCGCAAAGAAGACAGAGTCGCAATAATTACATTGCATCGTTGCGGCCACGCACCAACAGTGATTTTTAAACTGCTGAAAAATTTGAAAATTCCACTGAGATTCATTTATCGTACTATCAAACGATTCAGGGAAGATTCAAGTTTAGATGATAAACAAAGAAGCGGTCGAACTCGTACTGTTCGGACTCCAGCGGTCATTAAAGCAGTGAAGGCGCGAATCCAACGAAATCCTGTCCGCAAGCAAAAAATGTTGGCTCTGCAGATGGGACTAAGCAGAACCACTGTTAAAAGAGTATTGAATGAAGACCTAGGACTGCGTGCTTACAGAAAAAGAACAGCACATTTTCTTAACGCACGGCTGAAGAAAATCAGACTCGAAAGATGCCGGGTTTTGTTAAGGCGGTACGCAGGTAAGAAATACCGCGAAATACTTTTTTCGGACAAAAATTTTTTTAATTTTGAGGAGAGTTACAACAAACAAAATGATAAAGTGTATGCACAGTCTAGTGAAGAAGCGAGCAAACGTGTGCCACGTGTTCAGCGTGGCCATCACCCTTCGGCATTCATGGTTTGTCTTGGGGTCTCCTATTTAGGTTCAACAGAGGTGTTTTTTTGTGAAAAAGGAGTGAAAACCAGTGCCCTCGTATATCAAAACACAGTCCTAACAAACATTGTGGAACCTCTTTCACAGACAATGTTCAAAAATAGGCACTGGGTTTTCCAGCAGGATTCTGCACCGGCCCATAAGGCGAAAAGTACCCAAAACTGGCTCACGACCTATGGAATCGTCTTTATCAGGCACGAGGATTGGCCCTCCTCCAGTCCAGACTTGAATCCTTTGGATTATAAAATATGGCAGCACTTAGAGGAGAAGGTCTGCGCTAAACCCCATCGCAATTTGGAGTCACTTAAAGCATCTCTGAATAAAGCAGTCGCCGATATTGACATGAATGTCGTGCGTACTTCGATTGATGACTGGCCTAGCAGATTGAAGGCTTGTATCGAAGCCAGAGGAGGAAATTTTGAATAATTTTAGTGTGGTTTAAATCTGTATTTTGTACCCTTTCATTTGATATATAAATGGTTGTAGTGCGTAACTCATTGGTGTCATTTATTTAACTTTCCATATGTGACAAAACTTATGACCAGACTATGTATATAAAAAAAAAACTGATTAAAATGACAGCCTGTTTAAATTAGATAAATATTGAAAATCTTTCGCTGATGTAAAAAGAAAAAGCTTTGCTGAAGATTTCATTTCAAACGAATCGAAACCTCTTCAATCCGGTAAAGTAGTTTGATTAAGGGAGTTTTTTTAACAAAGGAATATAAAAACACAATCTTTTGTCATTTATAAATCTAGCTTTACTCTACGCTTGAGTGAATCATCTCTACCCTTGATCTCGGTGGGATTTGACAGATAAAATTCGGGTTGCACAGCCCTTGAAATCAAAGAGAATGAATACTGTAGTAAGTTCTTTTCAGTAATATTAATATGAAGCGGACTTTCCGAATGAAGTTTTACGAAAAGGATGTGGATAAAATAAGGCTTTAGATATTTTTTGCACCCTTAACCACCAGGAATGAAGCGAGCCCGAAGAAGGTCTATTCTTATTTTTGGCTGCTTCATAAAATTCCACATACAGAAGTAACCATAAAAGTACATGAACGTCAGAATAACTGTTGTTGACATGTTTCGTCAGGTTATATTTTTTTAATATTGTACAGAATGTTTTGTAGGTATACCATGTGATTTTTTTCGGAGTTTGTTACATTACAATACAGGAGATTTTCTTTATGTAGCAATAACCTTTTATCCGAAAGGCATTTGTAAATGTTTATGACAGTAGCTTAAAACCAATAAAATATTGTAAACAAGCAAACGTATGAGTGACAGTTGTGGAAATTCTTATTTTAAAACAAACCACAGACAAATGTTTCAAAGATTTAGTTACAATGTTCTAGTCTTGACTATAGTCAAGTCAAGACAAATTCAGTCTACCAACGATCTTTTGGCGCGAGACGTATATAGGGGGGGCGCAAGTTCTACGCCACTTATTGCAACGAACCTTCTGAAAGCGTTAGTTCCATCGGTTACAGCAAGCCAAAAAATCGTTGGAAAGCTCTATATAATTTCAGTTATCATTCGTAATCAAGTGTCAGTTGAAGCTATGTCAATTGAATTTATACTTCATTTCATTTGAAGCTTTTTGTTTCGTTGTCAACGAGCTTAAAAATGTCAGGAACAGATTGAGTGATATTGTTCACTTCGTTGGGATTGTGATATGGATCTGAAATATAATTGTTACACCAGTGTTTATTTTGTCCCTTCAGTAGTTGTGTTCTTTTTAGGGTTTCAATCCTTAAAAGGAAAAAAAGGAACCCTTAAAGGATCACTTTGTTGCCCGTCCGTCCGTCCGTCCGTCGTCGTCTGTCTGTGTGTCAAGACATTTTATATCAAGAACGCGTCAAAGTATCAAGCTGAAATTTATATCAATTTTAAGGTCGGTGGTCGCATAAAGCTGAGAAAAAATCAACCTTCTAGGTCACCACAATCAAACGATACGTCCGTTTATGCTGTAAAATTGTTGGATTTTCATAGTAATTGCAATGGATCCAAAACCTATAGGGTACTCCCCGTAGGCCTACAATCATGAAATTTGGCATAACGGAGGTTCTTATAGCACACGGCAAAAGCAAAGGGAAACATCTGAAAACTGCAAATTTCTGTCTTTCTACAAAACAATGGATCACATCGCATTTTAGTTTTTTATGTAGAAACCTAATTTTACGTTTTACGCTCTCCAAGTGTGATCGGAATCCTTAGTAAGTTGACCGTTTTTTTTGTTATATTCATTTTGCCAATAAGCTCGCCTTTGCACACAAATTGCCTGTGTTGTTATCATTTAACGTAGGTATCGTGCAGAAACTATATATCCAATTGACTGCGCCTGCGGGGGAATGCGGCTCGCCAAACGTTTGTTGTATTCAACAAACGTTCGCATACGCAACCTATGTACGATGACGGGCCGCCAGACAGTTTCGCAGCGGCTGACCAATCACAGCTCTCTTACCTCGTCCCCCGCCGCCCGTAAATTGGTGAGTTGTGTTTCAAAGGAAAATGTATCTATGCGCTCTCCACTGTATAAGTGCTCCCTGGTATCGTGCAATATACAATATTGATTAAGGAATCAACAAAAAATTGCAAATGTGTCTATTTTAAACACACACACAAACATAGCATCACGCCTTTTCCCGCACGGGGTCAGGCCTCCGTCACTGAATGTACTCGCGCGCTACAATTACCTACAGCCCGCCCGAGCTCTCGGGCAGCCTGGCTATGGCCCGGCTCCCCAAGTCAGTATGGTTGTCGCAAGCCAAGCGCACGCACGTTTTGAACTGTGTTCGTATCGTACGAGTATCTGCGATACGAGGCAGCCCTGCGATTAGTGTGAGATCGCGCGGTGCGAGGCGATCACAACTGTACGCTTGAGCATTTAGGCACATTTTAGCATGCTGCGGTTGCTGACGCGACGGAGTAGGCTATTATAGCAGTAGGTATTGGAAATTTCCTACTGAGTGAAGTATCTGTTACGTAGTAACTATTTAGTAATCTGTGACGGGGTGGACGAGTCACAATAGTGCCCACTGAATTGTTTCTATATTTTGAAATACCTACTATTAGACGTGACATGATCACATAACAGAAACTGCATCGATTTTAATATGGGTGCCTGCTGTACGAACCTAAATGAAAGGATAACCATCACGCTTGATAACGAAATACTTTACGAGGTCCGGTATTGTTTTATGGATTTTTTATTCTATTTTGCATACTTTTGGTGAGTAAATTCCAACGTTATTGCGTTTGTGGCAGTAAGAATGTCAGAGAGATATTGTGCGGTTCAAGTAGGTACTTCAAAAGATTTGTACTTCGAAATAGAAATTAAAATTCAGTAAGGTACACTTCAATACGGTTGGGATTGAATATGAAACAGAATTTGGTTTCCACAGATATTTTTAATGCGGTCGTGTCAATATTTGCACATACAAATAAGATTAATATGCTTGTGATTAATTGTATGTTCGTAACTTAACTAGTACATGGTACGTATATAATTTGGACTAGTAAATTACATTTGGAATAGCAAATTCACAGCGATTTTGGTGAACTGTATTTATCACTAATCACGATGATATTTATGAAGTTGGTACAAGTTCACATTGTAGTTGTTTATTTTTTATTTTTTTGAAACATACGAATAACACCTAGTAATAATTTATGCCAATAATATATGTTCATATGATGCAATATATGTTATATATAACAATAAAATAGGTATGAATGTATTAGTTTTACCAAAACATTAATACCTACATATTATTTTGGAATTGTATGAGTTATATAATATATTTGCGATTGACAACTAAGTAGCTTTCTGACAGCAAGCGAACTACTGTGCCCCCAGGTTTCTGATTCTACCACTACAGTCCCAGTACATTTTGGCCTGACTGAGTGGGTCAGCTGATTTGTATGGAGAAGTGAAATATAAATTTGATCAAATCGGTTTCATAATGAAATTTGCTCAGAATGATGTCCCTAAAAAAGTAGTTTCTCATTTTGCGTTAATTCATTCATTTTACACCTTGTATTACAGGTGAATTTTCGCGAAGAGGGTTGCCCTGAATTCAAGTAGGTATATTTCTCAATTGTATTTATATATATTATAGACATTTCTCAGCGTTAATTCCAAAAAGATTGTATGCTCCAATGCATCTATTTATAAAATAAGCAGATAATTTCAATCTTAATTAAATGTACAAAACACGTATCGATATGCTATACTATTTTACAAATAGCGTTTTGTTTCCCAAATTCTTGTTCTAAGTTATAAATACTTAAGTCAAATATATAACTTAACTAACTATGTACATTACACTATGCAAAATTTGTTATATTGGCAACATTTCATAAATAAACTCAATTTAAATACTTACACGTGAGAAGAAATCACTTGAGTGAGAATATAAAATTATGGATAGACACTTAATCATATTTATAATATTTATATTACAGCAAATCTCGTGAACTGAATACTCAATTTAAAATGCAAAAATTACATAGATAAATTATTATATCTAATACTTATAAGATAGTTAGCCTATATTTTATCATAATCATTTACGAAAGCTTCTATCTAACAAAGTCTTTTAGACATCAAATTCGTTGACTAAAAACAACACGTAAACATATACACTCACACACACCCATCTTAAGTAACTCGTAACTGAAAAAAAGTGAAAGGGTCAAACGTTTCTAGATATCGACCTATATCGCCTAAGAGGTCGATTCCAATTTCAGTAAGCAATTCGATTTGGACTCGATTGATTGCTCTCGACGAGTCATCAGATAAACGGTCCTTCAAAACACGAGATTCGGATGCTGTCTGCACTGCACCGATTCGGCTAAGCCTCCACTCGAAACTGTTTTAGGTAATAGCTTCTTGTCTATCAGCTGAGGTAGGTAGTAGTTGAATTGATGTTGTGCAACGGTTATGTTCTCGTTGCTTAGTCAGTGATGAACAGCCAAATGTTTCCCGTGAGAGCACACGTACACAACAGACTTTCTATCGGCCAAAAGTTTAGTCGGGCTCTACGTACGAAAATCTTACGAACCAAGTAATAAAAAACCGCTCTCAGCTCTGAGAGCTATCTCGAGTGCTTGAAAATAGAAGATTTGATATGGCGGAACCGTCTTTGTGACATAGCTGAGAACTCTTAGAATTGAGAGCGGTTTTTAACCGAATTCAAAAAAGGGAGGGGGTTGTTCGGTTTTGTTATGCTTTTTTATGTGTGTTACCTCGAAATTGGTATTATTTGTGAACTAATTCCAATTTTTTTTTTATATGAAAGAATGAACCTTCAGGTTGGTCCCATTGTTTGAAAATCAGGAATCGGTCCAGTATTTAGGTTTCTACATAGAATGTCATGGGATCCAAAATTACATATTTTTGCGTTTCTGTGACTATGTGCGGTGTAGGTGAATTCCGGCTGTAAGGACCGATTACGTTTATTTCGTGTAATATTGTGAATTTTTAGACGTCATTCGCATTCCACGCGAACAGGACTATCCCCCGGTTTCTGAGATGCTGATCAAAGGTTACGATTAGCTAACAGAGCGATTAGCTGATTTTAGCCAATCATGTGCCTCTATCAGCCAAACGTGTGCCGCCATTTTAATTAACCACTGATTAGTTAAAAGTAAGTAAAAGATCATGAAGTCGGTTTTTTAAGTTTTTAACTTGGTGAATTATTGATTAGTGTGAAGATTACTGCATTTACTTTTGGCTGAATGCTGGCATGAAGCGCAACCAGACCATCAGCCGATCAAAAAGTCAGTGGTCTACGGGGACTCTTGCAAAGACACAACGCATGATAAACGAGTTTGTGGGCCTCAGTGGGTGAAATAGTGTGATTTTTCAGAATATTCAGTGCTGAGGTACATAACCAGACGCGCGCGAAAAAAAACGTTTTAATTCCTTTTAAACGATTCTTAAATCCCTACTACACATGAAAAATCTATAAATTATATATCGCGTTATATTCATTAAAAGTATCGACTTGCGAATTCAATCCCCCAATAAAACTGCGTCTCTCATTGTGCGGAGGCCGTTAAAGACACAAATGAATGCAAACTAGTCCTCGTTACAAAAGACGTACACGTAATAACGAGAATGGACAGCAGGCAGCACAATGATACTGTTTCACGCATTATTACTCGTATGTAAGTATGCGTATGGATGGCGCTGTCAGTACTAATTGCTCTGAGGCCACGTAAAAGCGGGTCGGGTTGCAATGCAATATGCCAGGGCCCGAATTCTACTAAGTTCACAAGCATACGAAAAGCCTGGCACAAACTTCAATACGAGATATTTGGTATTCTACTAAAAACTGTCCATAATGTACTTACGCTGGCGCCAATTTGACGCCAGCTTTCTTCGTTCTACTGTCCAAAACGTACTTACGCTGACGCCAGTTTGACGCCAGCGTACTTCGTTCTACTGTCCAAAACGTACTTACGCTGTCGCCAGTTTGACAATTCGGGCCCAGTTGTAAGCGTCTCAGCTGGCTCGCGGCATCCAGAATGAGCGGATGAGTGGACACTGACCTCAAGACGCGTAAATATCTAGAGTAAAGCTACAAGGATAATAAGAAAGGCAGGGTATAGTGCCCGACTTGCCAGACAAGTCTATTTTGAACGTTAAAGAACATTCACAGCCTAATTGTTCTGCGGCCACTTATAAGCGGGCGGAGCGTTTTGCCAGTTACAAGCATCGGAATACAGGTTCGCCGCGTCGAGTGCCACGGACTGAGCGGGGGGAGCGGGGGCGGCGGGGGAGGCGGGGGCGGAGGCGTCCTCCTCGGGCAGGGTGCGCAGGCGCGGGAGCCCCCCCCGCCCCCCGCCTCACACGGGTGACTGGTCGCCGCTCACGCTGCCGCTTGTGATGTAGTCCTGTGGAGAAAGTGCCGTGTTTATGTAGGTACTACGTAATGGGGTATTCCTCTGTCATTTCATTACATTAGGCAAAAGTGGAGTATGGAATATCTGGCTAAACAAACATGGACATAATTGGAGATTTCAGTATCTCAAAATCGATATTTCGACCATGGACATGATCTCGCTAGCGCCAGAATTGCCCCCCAGGGGTATCTCACATCCCTATCTCTATCAAAAACAAGAAAAAGCTATTCTTACGACTTGCCTTTCGACCAACCGAGATATCTCGACTCGTTTTCGATCGAAATAAATATAAATCGAGATCGTTTTCGACGGATTGAGGCGGTATCAAAACCGATATCTCGACTGGGGAGATGATCTCGATAGCGCGAGAATCGGGGGCCAGAAAGGTGTACTCACAATCCGTCGGGGGTCATGCGGCGGCGCCAGCGATGTCCGTGGCACCAGCAGCGTCGTGGTGGTGGTCTCCGAAGCGGCCGACTCGCGCTTCGACGGGTGACTGTAGAGCCTGTGTTACAATAAGCGAACTGTTTATGGAGTAATAAATGAGGCTCATTTCATTAATCATGAATCATCCATCATCGTACACTTAAAAGGTGTCCCTTCCCAATGACAATGTAAGGGGTATAAACCCCTTTCAGTCGAGATATTGTCATTCTCCTGGCCGAAAAGGAAAAAAAAATGACATCAAAATTAGGGGAAATCAAGTTCTCATCCTCTTGCAATGGTACCCACTGTCAAAGTCAAAGGACTCTTTTGTCCAGAAGCGACTGGGCGTGGCGGATAAAGAATAGATCTGTAAGGCCGGCCACATACAGCCGGAATTTTTCCGATTCGGAATTCTGAAACGGGATTCAATCCCATACGAATCCGCAAATATTCCGATTCGGAAAAATTCCGTATGTATGTGGTAGATCCATAGATTTGTATGAGTTTACTGCGTTCGGGATGATTCCGTAACGGAATTGCGAAATGGAAAACCGACTGGTGTCGGCCCTAAACCTAAATGGCGTCCGCTCGCATGCTATCTCGCTCACATCTATCGCTGTATGTAGTCATAGTCACACAGTGAAGTACGCGCTGCAAAATAATCATGTTACAGATTTACCAACTTTACTGTGAAACGATAGGTGTGTAGCAGATAGTGTAGCAATTTTTTGAAAGTTGCGACCAAAGGCTATTTGCCATTTATCCCAGGGTACCGAAGAAGGGGCCTCAGCTATGAAACTAAGAATATTACGAGTCAAATAGTTCTGCCATTACTTGCGGGGGAAATGAAGTTCATTAGAATTTTGAGCCAAGTATAAATTGTACTGTACAATGTAGTATTCTTTAAAGACAAATAAAAAATCCAGTGTTTGATTAACCCTTGCTCCTTATTTATTTTATTAATAACCATTATCTGTCGATATTATTATTATCATCAATTATTTATGAAAAAAGAAAAAAAGAGCTCCGTGGTCTAGTGGGTTTCACACTTGCTTCTCACGCAGGAGATGCAGGTTTGAATCTCGGTGCTGACCATGTACCAATGAGATAAATCATTTATCTTAAGTACGCTTTACGACGCTCTAATGGTGATGGAAAAAATCGTGAGGAAACCTTCATAACTCCACAGCAGTGTGGCGGTTTTAAAAAAATTTTACCTCCCTCGACGTATAGCCAATTCACAATATCTCTGCACCATGCCGGAATGCTTCTACCTTATTGCTGAGTGCATAAAACAGCTTTTAAAATAAAGTGGCTTTGTCGTGGTCCACCATATAGAGTAGATAAAGATTAAAAACAAGTGAATTAATTAACTAGTGCCTGATGGTGAAACAAGAATTAAGGTGAGTAAAAAGCTAAGTAAAACAAAGCAGAAAATGAAAATGTGCTTACCTTAAAATAACAGAGCCCTCATGCATAACATAACCTAGTTTCCATGTTAGGAGTTCAGAAAAGCGCAAAAAAACAAGAAATTTTTAAAGTAGAAGGTAATGAAACATTTAATGCAAAGTAACCAAAGTAAAAAGCTTGTGTTCCAATCCTCATTGTGACCTTTTTTCAGAATTGTGAATGATTTCTCCATAAATGCATTAGGGTAGGGTGAGTTAGTCCGTTTCGTTCGGTTGGGTCGACGGAGCGGGCCCAGGCGATATCTGCCAACTGCCTCAAACTGTGAGCCTAATGGGAATAAAAATAAGCGGTTGTAATATGGATTAAGTGTTCCGGATTTGAGGATTATTTAAACGTGCATGTTAAAGTGCGATGATAACTATTGAAGAGTCGCTAAGCCAATCAATCTGTGTCCTTCGATCAATCTGTATTTATGCGATACCACAGTAAGTTTGTTACGTAAGACATGTGCAAACCCAAATCAAATGTAAACTAAACAAAACTTGCAATACAAACAAAATGAGTGACTTCATTAGATAAGTACCTACAACGTAGTAGTGGATTCAAAGAATAATCGGTCAAGTGCGAGTCGGAATCGCACAAGAAGGGAACCGTACCATCGTACAACACAACTTAAGCACTCAAAACAATAAAAATAAATAAATAAATGATTATGTTATTTGAACTCACGACCTTGAGAGCCTACAGCATACCGGCTGCGTGCGTGTGAGTTGACGCGAAATATAGACATCATTATTGAAATGCGTGGATGTATCAAAAATCAAAACACGTCTCATATATCTCTAGTATCTCAGTATTTCATTTCATTTCATTTATACTTTATTGCACAAAAACATAAAAAAACACGTAACATTTTCAGAAGACAAAGGCGAGCTTATCTCTAATAAGAGATTTCTTCCAGCAAACCTAGGAAAAAACAGATAAAGAGAGGGAAGTCAGTGCACAAAATATGACTAAAACTAATGACAAGTATGAATAAATATACTTATAAAATAATATAATATTTGTTGTTGTTGCGGCAACAGATATACACATTCCGTGAAAACTTCAACTTTCTAGCTACCTATTACGGTTCGTGCTCTAGGACCCGTTGACGGACAAACAGACAGACAGACAGACAGACGGACAGCGTGAGCTTAGTAATAGGGTCCCGTTTGGCACCCTTCGGGTACGGTACCGTAAAAAGCATGAATGAGAAGTGTATCATACTCTATCTGTTGCTCCTAAAACAACAAACTCTACATCACTTTCAAAGCTTATTTATTTACTTCGGTAGATTACTACTAAGATTCACCCCAAGGCAATGTAAAGGGCTGCTGCGGTTACCCATAAGCAACAAAGATTACATAAGTACGAGTATATCACAGGGTTTAGTGATATGAAAAACCCCTCGGGTACCTGTGTGTTTACAGTACAAGAACGTTAAATCCCATTTCTAAAGAGATCACAATACCGGGATTATATGGGGACGGCTTACAACGTACTGCCTGAATTATGTTACGGGCCACTACAATTTTACTTTATAGATTGTAACTTTTTAGTGTCGTGCGGATTTCATCGTGCACGCGGTATTGATCCGATGCGGGCTTATCCCGCGTGCGTGATGAAATATGAAGCACTAAAAGAGTGCTAACACTAGGGTTGTTTACAGGGGTCTTCGAAATAATTAATGTAATTTTGTCATTTCGTTTGTTCGACCGGTATGCTTCTGAGAGTGAACCTGTTAATTAGATTCTGATGAGATATCGAACCGCATATTTAAGGTACTTTATTCTGAACAGATAAATGCAGATAAAAGCCTCAAATTATCTGTCGAATAATCTATGCTATTTGAAAGACAAAACAATTTGGGTCATTCCGGATTCACAGTCCAGTTAACTTCAACCCCTTTTTTTGGAAATAATCTCGATAAGCTTTTGAGTACACCCTTTATGGATCTGGTTACCTACGCAATGATTGCGTGACAATAATGGCACCGTATACAATACAGTGTCAATAAAACCTTATCAGCAAGCAAAAGGCAAAGCAATGTTAAAATTGCAATTGCAATGTTTAAGCCTTATCTTAGGATCGTAAAGTTTGAATTGCGCTTCAAAACTAAACTGACCCTTATTCACACAACCTTTATGCTCTTGGAGACTGCTGTTGATGACGGAATACATGCTTTAACTGCTCATAAAGATTAGTTTACCTAATCCTCTCAATTCTTGACCGGATTGACCAGGTCAAATCTAAATGATAAAATGTCTATCAGTCCCTAGGCAATCAGAACTTAGGATTTCATCCTTAAACTTATTTTTAGAGGAAATTGAATAAAAAAAATAAAAAAGGTTAAAGCCAAGCTAAGCAAGTCTAACTGAGGAACATACTGTGCCATTTTTATAATCATTAGATAAATAACAAGAACACAAATTCAGATGCGGTGCGAAGTTGTAAAATAAAACATTGTAGTGACAGACAGATTTTATGGCAACTTTAGGAGACTTTTCTATCGAGCAAAATTAATAAAATTACGTTTATGGGAAAGCGAAGTCATGCTGACACTCGTGATAAACAAGCTAGTGAAAAAACATACAGCAATAATTCATTCCGAGCGATTTATGTTTTGCTAAAGGCTGTTTTTGCCTAGGGCGGTTGTTAACCAATTGAGTTTAGAGACATCGATGTCTTATGAATGTATTGTAAATTATTATTAGATAGTGATACATAGACATTCACTGAGTAGGTTCGTTTGTTCATGCGATAATAAAGGGTGCAGCAGGGGTGACATTGTGCGTCTTGGAAAATGGAATATAATGCACCTGAAGGGTGGCGTGACGGTGGCGTGCGAGTCCTTCTATATGGTATTGCGATGGTATGGTATGTAAGTACTTCTGTGAAACTTATTTCTTTTAATGTCCGTGCTTGCATTGTTTATGTGCCTGTTATTTTTTAAAATAGCCTAAATGGTGTCCCACTGCTGGGCAAAGGCCTCACCGGTTTGAGCCCACAGCTGAAGCTTTGTCGGTCCATCCTGGTAGGAACTTATCCAGGTCATTCCTCCATCTCCTTCTAGGATAAATAAATAAAATGAATAAATACATGCCACAACGTAACTTAATTGACATTACCTTATGCTCTCGGTCCTAGACCGGGGCGACCAGTCCTTAGAGTATGACGCCCCCCTCCGCCGCCCCCGCCCGATGTTCCTTCCGGTCTTCCACCGTTCCACGTGGTACCGGATGGCGTGACGCACTTCCGTGTTCATGAAGCAGTAGAACAGAGCTACTGTGAAACCCTGGGTGGGAGAGATGGGTATTTAATTTACATTTTGCGTGTGTTGCCATTTTGCGTATCTGTTGTAGGCTAATACGCTATTACACTTTACATTACCACAATTTGTTCAGGCAAATGGCGCGAGACTCATGGGCTACGGTATACTGGTTCTCATTTTACTCGTGAATTAATAATTCATTCACACACAGCCGAGTTCCTCTTACAAACTCGAGTGCGCCTTGTCTTAGAGAGCTTTAATTTTCGAATTACCGTGTAAGTAGCGGCATACAATGTTATGATACTCTAAAGTTATGATTATTCTAACTGTTAAGTAAAGTTTTACTTTGTTTCTCAGCAAGATACATAACAAGTTTAAACATTTTCCAAAGGTGAGGATGCAACCTCGACGGAAGAAACAAAGTTTAAACCGAGCTCCCTGGACGACGACGTCAGCACGTGGATAGATCTTTTCAACGCGAAAGTTTTCGATAGTATTATCTCACAGTTGTCCAACAAAATAGGAGATTGAATCGCGAAAGAAATTCAGCTATTCTATTCCGGCAACTAAAGAAATCCGAGCATTCGTGTAACGAAATCACTTACTCGTAGATGGAAAGAAAGCGGCTGGAAATGGGTCCAGATATTGGGAATTTATGATGTTCACTATTCTTGGCATGAATTTTTTTGTTGTTACTGGACTATATAGGAACTAGGACTAACATAATTTTGCGATGTCGTCATATAAAACTGCAAATTAATGGCAGGTTCAGATTGAGATCAAAATTGTTCGTACTCGTATCAAAACTGCCTTAAACATGATCAAAGCATAAATGCCCTAATTATATTAACATCTGTGACTTATAGACGAGCGATAAAAAGTTGAGAAAATTACATCAAAATGTGATTTTATCAAACCGAAGCATGACAGTAATGGACAATATGTTTTTTGGAAGTTGAGAGCGCAAGCACCGGAAGTGATGTAACTCGTATCATGTGGTTTGCCACAACAAGCTGACAAGGGTCGCGAAAGGGTATCTTTGATCCGGTATAATCACTCTGTGGGTATAATGTTCGCGGGGTACTTATGTTACTCGTGTCTCTAACAGAGCCTATGTAACTCAAATTGCGGTGATACAGTTGATTCATTACCACACCATGACTCGGGTTGCTTTGGCCCGAAGATGCTACTTTTTATGTGTTTCAAGGTGTTTCGTTAAATGTATTACAGGCCCCCGATTCTTGCGATATCGAGATCATCTCCCCAATCGAGATATCGGTTTTGATTATATTTATTTCAATCGAAAACGGGTCGATATCTCGGTTGGTCGAAAGAATAGCTTTTTCTAATTTTTGATAGAGATTTCGGTATCTCAAAATCGATATTTCGACCATGGACATGATTTCGCTAGCGCCAGAATTGCCCCCCCCAGTATCGAGAATGATCGAAGCTAAAACCATGTACTTAACTAGAATTACCTTTTGAACAAAGTTTCGCATTTAATATTTTTCTTAGGCATGAGTAACAACTAAAACGGCTAAAATATTCTGTATTCAGTTCAGGAGTATGATTCTCGCGCATTCGATATACGATATCTACACCTATATATATCGAGTGAATTCGTATGGGAATCTGTCAATATTGGTCTCGATATCCGTATATCGAAGGCGCGTTTGTTGCGAAGACAAAAGTGCAAAAGACAAAAAAGAGTCCGAAAGCGGGTTAGTGCAGCGAGTGCTTGACACCGAAAACTGCTGTCGTCTAGATTTGAGATTTATGTGACTTGTGCTAAAGAAATGTTTTTGAATATTACTACGGTAATTGAGAATCAACTTGATATTTGAGTAAACAAGACACAACTTTTAATTTTCCTGACAATTAATGACTTCACTTCACCAATACAATCAGAAAACTTTCTGTAGGCGTTCAGCTTTTCCTACAATCAAATCAGCTAAGTTAGGACTCGTTTGTTTACCTGTGTTGAGAGCATGAGAGCCCTCGTGTAGTCAAACGCATCAGCAAACCACGACTCTCCGCCCGGCCCGCATAAAACTAAGAGATTGGTAATCCCCAGAAGAGGAATCAAAACCAGCAGGGCTTTTGTTGCCTTCCTGTACTGCTCAGTTTCCAGTGTGTTCGCTGACCGCAACTTGGTTATGAGGACCTGTTGAGGAAGATTGATGAGGTTGTATTTTACGAGGTGAGAATCACGAAGTTTCGTTTGGCGTGATATCTCGGGCATGCAATCCGCTGATTTAAAAACTTTGGCGCCCAAGTCGGGCCCACGTAGTAATTTGCTAATATCATTGGCGCCCAAACTGGGGCTATATTTTGCCGCAACGAGGAAAGTTATCGTGGAATGGTAATGAGTCAATCCTTGAACCTGAGTGGGAACATTTAGGTGTCGACTATTTTGAAATTTATTGCGACGGGCGCCAAAAGTTACACCTTCTAAACGAGTGACAGACTTACCTATATCTATAATTAGTATTTGCTTTTAAGCGTCTTTGATGATTTTTTAATGTCCGAAGTAATTGATATGTCGCAGTTATTTGGTTAAATCAGACAGTTAACTAACACACTAGACCGTTAATTAAAGATCGACATTTAAACAAGTCGCTAAAGTTCCGTCAGACAAGTGTGTGAACGAAACGTTTAACGAGTTGTCTAAACGTTCCTAGGCAACAAGACGCATTTCAACTTTGGTAGGGTAATAAGCGACCAATTCGGTTTTGTTCATAAAGTTGTGACCTAACACAATCTATCTTTAGTATTGGCACAGAAAGTGACCTAAAGCAACCAATTCGGTTTTGTGTAACTACTAATCGTGAAATAATCATGGCGGAGTCGACAACATGTTTACAATTGCACCAAAGACCAAATTTTAAACAAAAAACCACTGAACACAACAAACCAACGTTGCACAACGTTTGCCAAAAAGTTAGACTCTGAAAGTAATCAGCTGTTATCGTGACGCCATCTTGTTTTAACCAAAACACTGGCTTTCAGTAAGACAGATTGTTAAACGTTTTCGACGATGCTTTATTTAAATCAAAATGCTAGTGACTTGATTAAATGTCGATCTTTATTTAACGGTCTTGGGTGTTAGTTAAGTGTCTGATTTAACCAACCAACTGCGACAGATATAAATGTATGAATGTGCATATTTTGTTCCAAAAAAGTGCCTCTATTTTAATTTCTCGGTATTTAAAATACTTACAATAAACAAAGTGCAGTCACTGTCAGTACTTATATACTTTCAAAAGTTTTGCACAGAACAAATAGAGTCATTTTCAAGCGCCTTGTACAATTGTGTCTGTCACATACACGGAATAGAAAACACAAGATTTTTCTGTTCCGTGGTCACTTACCCACATGATCCTGACTAGAAAAAATAGGTTAAGAGCGAGTCCCGCCAAGGCTGGTGCTTTGTGTATCCAGTCTACTTGGTGCTCATGCATCCACAGACACATCTTCATCTTCGGCTGACCAGGCAATGAAAGCTGGAACAAGAACTAAGTATGACATACGGTAGAGACAAGTAGGCATTTATAGAATGTAAAGAGATATGCAGGAAAACCAAGTTGAATGGTGTGTACATGTTTGTTCCCTCCCTGTGGCTTCCCAACAGGGGGTTCCCTGATAGGCTGATGATGAGAGATTATATGACATCAGGCCGATACCGCAGTCGGAACTACGCTAATTAAAATGGGTTTGAATACGACTGTGGTGGTGTGATTGTGACTTTGCGGTTCAAGGGTCAGCCTCCCAACAGTGAGGTCCAGGATTAGGACGCCGGATCGAAAGAGAAAAAAAAAGTTCTTGTATGTGACGTAACAGTTTTCGGTTTACATGTATGTAAGTACCTACCTGTTGTATAACATCACATTATCGAAATGTTAATATATTAAAAGCGCCAAGAATAGTTACCACTTCGTTCGCATGATTGTCAGGACCTTTTATAGTAATGTACAGAATTTATTACCGGTAATAAACACTCTAAGATTTAATAACTCGCAGTTTCACAAACGAGTAGGTTATAGGGATTTTGCTATTGTTATAGGGTTTTAATTTGAGTACCGACAACAATAGGAGCGAGTGGATTATTTATTTTCTAATGTAATAATGGCTTAGTTTTTTGTTTAAAAGTTCAACTTTAAGAATACGTTTTTTTGCGATTTCCAATAAATGTCATACTATGATTGATAAGAGCGTGACGCTATTCTTATGTTTCTTTTTGTCATCTCTCATGTTTTTATGTACTTAAATGTGTACTAATAATTAATATTTTTATAAAATTTCTGCCTTCTGGCTTCTGGTGTGCAAGACTATTTAGAAACAAACTCTGCATCCCACAGGAAACGCTAGCAGAAATTCGTCTCCTGCTTTAAGGACAAGCCTCCAAATAAATATGTACCTAACCATAATTCCTAGGTTAGATCGCCATGAATCAAGAATTAGTATAGCCAACAATCTATGACACAACGCACCGCTTCCGTCATCTTTAGAAGGGTGAATTTATTATAATGTTGTAAGTGGCAACTGATGGTAACATCGCAACTGATGGTGACATCGCAACTGGAGTTTTCGTGGGTTATACTTATAAGCATAAGTATTATTATCCGTTCACGATCAGAATGGGGTGCGACCTTTTGGATCTGAGACACTTGCGCTGTATAATCTGCCTTTGGAACCTTGTGAAAGTAAATCGACGTTCATTTTCTATTGACTTTGACAAGGTTCCTTCCCAAACTGATAGTGAACGGATAATGCAGGCCACACCAGGTTTCGTGGCACCTTAGCGAGCTCTCAACTCTCTCGCCTATGTTTTCGTCTCTCTTGTTCCCATAACATATCCCCTTGCGTAGCTTAGGTGCCAAGAATCCTGGCGCTACCTCTATGAATGTATCAAATAAATAGATCTCACGTCATCCGGCCCCGTCGTCGGCTCAACAGACACGAAGCAGCGCACGATGGTCCAAATAGCAATACACACCGCCGGTGCGCCTGTTCAACACGGATAAATTACAGATAAGTATGACGGATCGCACCCCACCCGAAAACCTCTTGAGCCAACCTTTTTGCTGTAATTAAAAAGGGCCTGGATTTGCAAAAGGATGGCACCCACGTAGGTTGAATAAATAAGCAGAAACATTAAGTGGGGATCGGGACGATTTGGCTACGGAGGATGTTATACCCTTTGAAGATGACTTCCGAAGAAAAAGTAATTATGTATTATTGAGAAAAAAATATTCGTTTCCCTTTGTGGTATAGATGAATTAAGAATATATTAAGGTAAAAAAAGACTGTGTCTATGTGGAGAGTTTGGGTTTTTCGTTAGAGATCAAAGGCAACATAATATTTTGAACTCAATTACAAAATTAGGAACAGGCAAAATTTTAAATTAATATAATTTTCATCTAAGACTCACCCCACCCGATAGTCGCGTAAACCTTTAGCTTTATATTCTCCGCTGAAAACGTTTCAACGACCAGCATGTAAAGATATAAACCTGAAATATAACACATAATAATTATAATAGAATAACAATTAAGTCAAATCAGATTATTCATTAATTATTTCAAGCGACTAGGAAAATTAAGATCAATTGAGACTTTCATGTATTGAATTGAATGAAATTTGACCGTGCAAAATTTCGGGTAATTGTAAGGTGTGATCTAAGTGACATATTTTGTATTGATTGAAAATCAAATAGATCAGTGTGTAACTTCATTTAAAATTTTGCACTTTATCCGACATTTCGCATGGTTAAATTTTCGAAGTGTGATCATATTATTTGTATTGATTGAAAATTTTCAATGAAGTTACCCTAATCAAATAGGATTCACATCATGAAAATTGTTCAGAATGATGTCCTTAACAACTCCCTAATATGACTTGTAGGGTTTCCCCCTTTAATCCCCGTAACGTGACAGACTACACCTTCCTCTTACATCCGATATGTTAAATTCACCCATTTACACGTAGAATAGGATAGATACACTGTGTTGCGTGATACTTTGTTTTAGCATATCCTTTAGCATTAGACACAAATAAAAACCCTATGAGATTCTCGTCACAAAATTAGTTAAATGACCACTTAAATTTGAATATAGTTTCGTGTAAATCAATCAATTGAATTGAATTAGTGTGGCGAGAGGCAAGGTGACGCGTTTGATAAATGATTTACAGCGACAAATTAATCAAGTTCACGAGAACCTCACCCATTTCTGCCCGTAATAATGAATTAGGTGCGGTATAAACCCTTACTTGGTTATCGAGATCCTGAGGTTTTATGGCCGAAAGGGTCTAAGGGGTCCCTTAAACGATTTATTCGCGGTTTTATTGTGGCTTCAGCTGTTCAGAAACAAGTTTTGGTTTGCGTGCCGACCACTATACAAGATTTATACGACAATACCTATAACTCTTCGAACTTAAAAGCTCATTGTTAGCAATGAAATCTATTTTGGTCGGAATTCGATTATCCAACTAAGCTAAACCAAGCTAAATTGAGTATCCAACTACAAGCAGATAATATATACGTAGACATAAGATTAGTGTGGATTGTGTTCCTTAGACATCGGAGGTCCCTGAAATAGTAAAAATATAAATGTAAGACCCAAACTCATTTATAAAATCTATAAATAACAGTTACAAGGAATATCCATTTGTGAAGCGACCACCTTCAAAAGGCTACGTGCTACGTCGAAGCTACGAGTGGCTACGAGGGCCCACGACGCGGCCTGTTACGACGGACATGTAATGGCATTGCGCGGAGCCTCAGTCAACGAATGGGCCTATTAGACTACGCTGTCGGCAGGGCCCTGTCTGACTCACTGCCTCTTTCTAGACGTTCCATCGGAGTGAGACGTCTATACAAATCGTGCCCTGCCGACAGCGTAATGTAATAAGCGCTGAATTCTGGTTAGAATTAGATTAGAAATGGCTACCAATTTTGTAAATAGGATAAAAGATGTACAAGTAAAGTAAAGGAAAGTAAAATTTCGTTTATTTGCAAGCAAATGTACATCATGGATGTCCCTCAAATTAGCGTGAGCTGTGTCTTGAGAGACAGTTTCTTCCCAATAGTAGGTTATCAATAAATATTACATTTTTGAGTACGGTTCTCACTTTAAGGCTAAATCATCGAAGTACATTCTTGTGTGTTTTCGTATTAATGAAACTGAGTTTTCCTATGTTTGGGTACGTTTATATGAAACCGGTGTTAGATATAAATTAGTTTGTAAGAAATTGCAGTGCCCTTACAGGGCCATTGTCGGGACCTCCTAATTTTAAGAATGTGTAAAACCACAATGTAGCAAAAATAATTTGGAATTTGGAGTTTTATTACAAAGACGACTATACTTTACGCTTTGAAATTAAACGCTCTAAAAAATAATAACAAAAAGAAAACTAAATAGAACCGGTTTTTATGTTTCGATACAATGACCCCAATTTTCAAATGGCGACGGGCTAGCTCATTGTCTTGAAGAAGTGAAGAATTACGACTATCTAAAACTGAGTGCAAACTTGTGTCTGCACAAATAAACCACAAGGTATATTTCACGTTTTTGTTGTAAATTTAAAATGGTATTTTTTGTTTACCTTTATGTCACAGATTAGGCTGTGATGATGGATGTGCTCTCGTGAATAAAAACAATTTGATGCAATGATAAAGACTCAGAAAAATAAAACTTGGTGTCATAAATCTAGCTATAACTTTTATTACAGTGCTTACATTTAAATTGTTAATTTTGTTTATAATATTACCAAGATATATCATTTGAAAAACATAACGTTGAAAAGCTAGCTTTTTCATATTTAGCTTTAGAACGCTAGAGCTTTTGTAACCTTTTATTATTTTCACTATTATCAACTTTTATGTATTATAAATTATATCATTTCATCGTGTGAGGTCTTTTTGTAAACCACAGACTTCTCAGTCATACATAACGTATATTCATAATTCTTGTTTCAATTTTTTATCCATTCTGTTCATTCTACATATAAAATCCTGTAACTTTACAAATGACTGTGTACAATAACAAGGTGTGAAATTATTATTCTGCAGAATCGCGAATCTAGTTTGTGCGGTGTGTCGATCAATCCATCTCAAACAAGTTCATAATAAATAGACTAGAATTTTTTAAAACAATGACCCCAAAGCGGTTCTTTAAGAACCAACAAGAAGGAAGACTTATCCGGGATAATAATCTTTATTCAAATTGGAAGGAAAAATGTTAAAGCGCGAAGAACTCAGTGAGTCGACACCGTAAATAGGCCTCGTTAGAATCTCGGCGCGTCTCTAGAAGAGAAATAATTTATTATTACTTTTGTTCAGTCAAGCTCTTTTCTGAAGTTACTCGTGTTGACGTTCTATCAACTTCTATCTCACTGTACTGTATAGTTTTTATTTTCACTAAGTATGGATTTATTCATAACATAGAAAGTAGATATAATATTATCCAATTTATAGAGTAGCTGAAGTATTATTATAATTCTCTAATAATATACAAAAAATACAAAAAAAAGGTTTTATTTCCAAAACAACAGTTTGCGAGATTACAAATTACTGTGGGGATCCCACTAGGTCTAACCTGTATCGTGGGCCCCAGCTTGGAAAAGGAGATTCGATTTCTATGTAGTAGATGAGGCTGGTGACGTCAGTTGGCGACACTTCGGGACTTACTTACTTGAAGTATAAGAAGACTAGGACCGCCAGCGACAGGACCGCCAGACTGAGCGAGTACCCCGCCAGGTAGATGAGGCTGGTGACGTCAGTTGGCGACACCTCAGGACTTCGCTCCGTGCAGTTTGTGTAGTCGGTGTAGTTGTGCCATTCGCCGAGCAGGCAGATACGGGTTGCATTCTCTGTAATAAATAATGGTAAAAACTAAATGTAGTCCATTAATCCACGCATCAAGCCACCGTGGCCATGCCAAGCCATCAAGCTACATGCACTGGCGTTTACCCGGATATACGAGTAAGATTGACCCATATTCAACACGCTGACTCAGTGCGGGTTGGTGGAGGGGTTTTACGACTACTACATACTACCGTGTAGTAATTGTAATTACCAAATTTTATTTAGTTCATATTCAACAGGGTCGGATTAAATACTCTTTCGCCCGGTTTTTTGGTCGCTGATTAAGTTAATTGGTTGGTAAACAATCAGTTTCGGCCAATCACGTGCCGCTAGTTTTAAATATAGTTTTAATAGCTCTAGAAGATTGGATGATGCTGATTTAACCGATTTGTTGGTTTAATCAGCGCCCAGAAAGAGAGAGAGCGTGACGGATGTCAATAGGGAAGATTGTTTTGGCTAAGGTCATAATATTGGACCTCAGAACGTTTGGAAAACAAAAAAATATAGCCAAGCTAATTATAACTAATTTGACTGGCATTCTTCCCAGTCTTGACAGCTCAGCTGAGTTTGGGGGTTTTCTGAGGTTTTATTATGGCATTATCATAGTCATCGACGAAGTGTCTCTAGAAAAATACCAAAGAGAATAGTACTTAAGTGAATTCGATACAACACATACCATTAATAGTGACTGCCATACGCAATCTGAATGAAGTGCCCTCGTGAATAAAGGATTTACTGATTGCAATCTCCCATCAAGTAAGCCTGTGTACCATCAGCCAAACCCTCTTCAATCCTGATACACAGAGACTACGAACGTTCTGTACTTCTGGCCAATGGTACAATACAATGTAATTAAATCCATACAAAGCCAAGATTGTGCGAGTGCTTAGTTAGAGCCAAAGTCGATGACAATGAAGAGGAACTAAGACTGTTGACACACAAGACATGAAAGGCGCCTTACGGTAAGTGTAAATATGAAGACAAAGCTTTGGAAATATTGCTGTTTCCATTCTTCGAGGAACATGTACAAAGAGGAATGTTTATTTCATAGGTACGAAATAACATGAAAAAATATTTAATTAACGGTCAAGTGCAAGTAGGACTCGCGCACCAAGGGTTCCGATGACAGTTGTAGAGCGTAACATGTAATTAGGTTTCCCTCATAAAAAACTAAAGTATTATGTCATCCATGTAAACTAAATTAAATATTTTTGTAGAAAGACAGAAACTTGCAGTTTTCAGATTTTTCCCTTTACTTTGCTATAAGACCTTGCTTTGTGCCAAATTTCATGATTGTGGGCCTACGGGAAGTACCCTATAGGTTTTGGGTCTATTGCGAATACTATGAAAATCCAACAATTTTACAGCATAAACGGTCGTATCGTTCGGTTGCGTTGGCATCAAGAAACAAGTCCAAACGCATCATAGTTTGTGGCGACTTTAACGTAGATCTATTAGACCAAGCAAACCGCTCTATACGCACTAGGACCTTAGCAGTATTTAAGTCTTTCAATATGTGCAATGTCTTTCTGGAGCCTACACGAATATCGGCTACCTCCGCTACCTGTATAGATAACGTCTTCTGTGAATGTAGTATCTACGATAAACAAATAGTTAACGCATTAAGTTCAGACCACACGGGTCAGATGGTAGTTTTTGAGGAAATTAATGCGGAAAAACCCGTTAAAATTTTATGTAGACCAGTGACTTTGAAGAAGATGGAAAAATTTCGAAATAGACTTGTGTCAAGTCTGCCTTCAACACCTTACAGTGAAGATCCGAACACACTATATTCCAACTTCTTCCAAGTTATATCTACGGAATTCGAAAATGTGTTTAATCTGACCGAAGTGAGAAATAATAATAAAATAAAATTCTCTGAATGGGCTTCAGAGGAATTAAGACAGAGTAGGTCCAAACTATATGAATTGTATGAACAAAAATCTTATGACCACAGTCCGGAATTTGTCACCCTTGTCAAAAATTGTTCTAATAATTTTAGGAAGGAATGTCATAAAGCCAAATGCTTATATTTAACCAATCAAATTACAGTTTCGGGTGACAAAATTAAAACTATATGGAACATTATTAAAAAAGAGACAGGCAAGGTCAGGTGTAGTGAATCTAGTTTTAATTTAAAAGTTAATGGTAAATTACTCTCATCTAACGAGGACGTTGCTAACGCATTTGAAAAGTTCTTCAGTACTATACCCATAATAACAACAGAAGCACTACCATCCTCTTCTGAAAAGTCTCTAGATTACTTGGTTGAAAATGTTCCCCAACACAAGAGTGGCTTCAACTTCAAACCAATAGACTCTCTAACTATATTTAAAACATTCAAACTTCTAAACGTTAAAAAGACTGAAGATCTATGGGGCATGTCGGTTAAAGTAGTTAAATCTGTAATTGATGTGATTGCTCCGTACATGGCAATCATGTTCAATAGTTGTATAGCAGAAGGTATTTTTCCTGACCTCATGAAAATGAGCAGATTAATACCACTTTTCAAATCCGGTAGCCAGGAAGACCCTGCGAACTTCAGACCTGTATCTGTTTTGCCAGTGTTGAGCAAAGTGTTTGAAAAGGTGATACTAAATCAACTACAATCTCACTTTAACGCATCAGGGCTACTCCACAAAAAACAATTTGGTTTCACTAAAGGCAGATCAACAACTGACGCCGGAGTAGCACTAGTACAACACATCTATAGTGCGTGGGAGGGATCACAGGATGCTGTTGGTGTATTCTGTGATCTTTCCAGGGCCTTTGACTGTGTGGATCATCAAACCCTTCTGCTCAAACTGCAACACTATGGTATTAAAGACAATGCTTTAAAATTAATGGAATCATATCTTGGAGACAGAGTACTAAAAGTAGATATAAATAGAAATAAGTCTACCGGAACGCATATGAATATTGGTGTCCCCCAAGGCTCTATTCTGGGTCCGTTCCTTTTCTTAGTTTACGTGAATGACCTGCCGTATATGGTGGAGAAAATGACTCAGATTGTACTATTTGCTGATGACACATCCATTATCTTTAAGGTGAAAAGACAACAAGAAATTCTAGACGATGCAAATAGTACGCTCTCTCATGTGTTAAGTTGGTTTAATGTAAACAACCTTTTATTAAACTCGAAGAAGACAAAATGTATCAAATTCTGTTTACCGAATGTGCGGCAGGTGGACACGAGTGTAAGCATAGGAACGGAAAGACTAGACCTCGTTGAAGAAACAATTTTCCTTGGAATCACTATAGACTCGAAACTTCAATGGGGTCCTCATGTAACTAGTCTCTCACGAAGACTTAGCTCAGCTGCTTATGCGGTCAGGCAAATCAGACACATCACAGATGTAGGAACTGCCAGATTGGTTTACTTTAGTTATTTCCATAGTATTATGTCATACGGAATACTTCTTTGGGGGAGAGCGGCAGATATAAACACAATATTTGTCTTACAAAAAAGGGCCATTCGGGCTATCTATCAACTAGATGCTAGGCAATCACTAAGGGACAAATTCAAAAATATCAATATACTTACTGTTACCTGTCAATACATTTATGAAAATATCATGTATACCAGAAAAAACATAGGTTTATTTAAGACTTTAGGTCATAATCATAGTATTGGCACTAGAAATAGAAATAAGATTGCTATGCCCGCGTTCAGACTCAGTAAGGTTGCTCACTCTTTTATGGGAGTATGTGTTAGTTTTTATAATAAAATACCTAATGAAGCAACGGACCTACCAGAAAGGAGGTTCAAAAACTATGTCAAAAACGGCCTATTGAAGAAGTCATATTACAGTGTAAAAGAATATTTAGATGACAAAACTGCATGGTCTTTACCATCTCAGCGCACAGAAATCCAAAGAGGGGCGATGGACTGAGTCAGTACGTCTCTCCTCGGTGTATTTCCTTAGACTTAAGTAGAAATACATAACATTGTATTTTTAAGGCTCTGATATTTTAAAAGAGGTACGGGGGAGGTTTCTTGCCCTTCTTTGCTCCATCCCTAAGCCCACAACTTCCGAACGGGCGGTAGTATACAAAAATATTAATATTATATTGACGTTGACTAAGTAATATGTATGATTTTATGGTCAATAAAAATTTTTTTGAACTGAACTGTTGACCTAGAAGATTTTTTTCACAGCTTTATGCGACCACATATTTTCAATTTGATACGTCCACGCGTTCTTGATATAGAGGTAAAGGTGGTGACACACGGCAGACGGATAAACGGACGGACGGACAACAAAGTGATCCAATAAGTATAAGTTCTTTTTTTTCCTCTTAAGGATTGGAACCCTAAAAATTAATGGGAAAAGTTATTTCTTAGAATAACTCTTTGTCTTGAAGTAAATACTAAGGGTGGTAGAGAAGAGGCCTATACCCAGCAGTGGGTAGGTGTGGGCTAATTGATGATGATGATGAAATACTAAGGGAATAAATATCCTTCAGATAAACCTATGTGACAGATTTTATTTTAGGGCTTATCCATACATCTGAGCAGGGCCTTTGCTTCTCTCCCAGGTATAAATAATAATACTTTTTTGTCATTATGCGGTTTCTTGAGACTATCATTACAATCAATCATGCATCTATAATATTGGGGTATATTGTATTAAACGCCTCTGCATGATACATGCATTATGTCGCCATGGACTTTTGATCCTATCCATTGATCTCAAATTACCAATTTGGGAATTACAACGTCACGAACACTTTGTAATAATAGCGAGGAATTTCATAACAGAACATGGCTGTGATGACGTCAAAGATTACATCCAACCACAGAACACAATAATAAATTACTAGTATCCAACTAGGAGCAATCAAATTATGCTGATGATGACTGGAGATTACGATGAGAATAAAATTTAACAGAGAAAGCATCATAGCTTCATAGGCTCTACAAGAGATTCTAGTTTCATAATCAAACATCACACTGTCATGAAAGTTGTAAATATGCAGGCAAAATGGACTTTTGAGTTTATTTTCAAGCATTTAAACAGGGTCGGGGTCGACAGCGGGGCGGATGTCAAAAACATGTAACTCTATGAAGCATAATATGTAACACCAGGCGGATGGGGCGTCTCGGAAGCGGGCCCCGCTTGTGTCAGTGTGGCGACCATTTGACAACAACCACCGCCTCACTCTCCCGAGGCTCACGACCCATCGATCATGTCCGAAAGCCTTGGATGTAATACTCACGCGTGTCATCATACTGCACACCATTGAGCTCACTGAAACATTTCTGTATGGCCAGAGTGTTCCACGGAGTGGGATCCCAGCAGAGTAAGCCGTCGTAGTAAGCCGGGCATAGTTGGTCAGCAGCACTGGCATTGTTTTTCGCCAGGCAATCCTCGGCCTTTGCGCTCGCATTCTCGAATTCGCCCTGTGGCCCGTCCAAAGTCGGTAGGTCCTCCAGTTTGCTGGATTTCAAACTTTGCGGTGTACAAAAGTCACAGTTCGCGGGTCACCAGATCTTCATTTGTTTTCTCACCACTGTTATTCACAATGCACACAACTCTACATGGTAGATTTGTTTAATTACGACGTAAGAAGAGTTTTGTATAAAACATGTTCAGGTGTTGAGAGCGGGTACGGGACAGACGCATCGCCTCACCAGTGTAGGTATAGCGGATCTTTTTGTCTCGGCGTATTCTGTTAGCATGATAACGCTTGTTTGCCGAGGCTTGCTCCAACTTATCAGGTGGACGATAAGATTCTGCCAAGCAAACACCAGGAGTCTCGAAGAGACTATTTGTTCATCGTTCCAAGAACATGTTTTCCCCCCGATTGTGACTTGCTGGCACGGCGTTCAACCTGTAACAAGAATAAGTCACCGCTGATGTTTTTATATTGATAAGGCGGCGAGGACGATCAAATGGCAACACGCCTTTTTGATTTGTTTACATATTTATTGTTGAGTTTGTTAAAGAAAAATATGTTTATGATAAGAAATTTACTACAAGGGTAACGCTAGAATACACAAGTCGTACATAGATGATGCCCAAATGAATAGCCAATAAAACTATTATATTTTCATGTAAGTAAATATCGCTAAAAAGCCGCAATTAAAATATCACACTTTCTGTCTAAACTTGTGTGTGTACAAACAAACTTATTTATGATAGATAAATATGCTCAAGAATGAACTTACGTTCTAAAATATTACAACAGACATTTTGTCCTATTTTATTAATGTTTCATTATACAATCCCTATTTAGGTTAGCCTACTTTAGCCTGGCTAAATAAATGTTCCCTTGATACTTATCTCAACCTGTCAGAAGAACGTAGGATTTTCTTACACGCGACTAAAAATATCGCCTTGGTCTAAGATACGAAGAGAGGCTCAACGTTCACCAATCTGCTACTGCGGTGAAACATGGTTTTTATCAAATTTTTATGCTAGAACATACATCGCGAGTTATCTAGCAGAATCCTGGCAAGGCTATGATTAATTGAACATAAAAAAATATTATTTAAGCTTATCGCCACGAAACTTAGTATTCGTATATAGTTTAGATGACTATACAATAATATGGTACTATCAAGCTGGTCTGATGATGAAGTTCAAAGGTTGCAGAGGGAACCCTAAAATAAAAACTTATAAACCCATCGAGTTTGGGCTCATTCGATTCGCCGCCGTGACAAGTTCTATTCATATCTTATAGCACAGTTTTCATGATCTCTGCAACCTTCGAGCTACATCATCACACCAGCTTGGTAGTACTATATTATTGTATTGTCATCTGAATAACCATATAATACGGTTACTATGTTCCGTAGCGATAGAAGAACTAGAAGTGAGCGAGACTCATGAGACCAATGTTAAATAAAAATTCAATTTTAAATGTTCGATTAAACATGGCCTTGCCAGGATTTTGCTAAGCAGTCCACTCTCAATGTATTTTCTAGCATACAAAATTTGATAAAAAGCAAGTTTCATCATAGTAATAGATGGGTGAAGGTTGAGCTCTCTTCGTATCTTAGAGGATACCTCTTTTGAAGAAAGATTAATTAGCAGCTTGCTTAAAACTGTTGCGTATTTTTGAGGAAATTCATTTGATAAGGAAATAAAACTAGTAGAAAGTGAAATGAGGTTTTCAAAAAGCTTTATAAAGAGTTCTTTTTGTTCCATATATTTTCGGACGTTAAAATAAAGCGGAGCCTGACCCAAATTCAACAAATATCGATAAAGATTATGTGGTACCTACCTACATGCAGGAAATATATCGTTGGTTTTGAAGTAGCGGTGGGGTGGGCCAAATAATAACTGGCAGATTTCATAAAACCGAGGAACAAGTACTTAAAGCTGTGTGCTACGGCCCTAAAAGTAGCAATATACGGCGTTTCGTGAAATGGGCAAAATAAAATACTTGACCTATGAAGCTGTAATTTGGCAAATAAGAAGTTTAAAGAACCAGGACGTAAGTTCAGTAATTATTTTTAAAGATAATATAGATAATAGATAATATAGATTTATAGATAATAAAGACAAAGGGAAAAAAGGGGGCTAAAGTGCAAAATACAAAAAAACCAGACATATGAAGCTGTAATTTGGCAGGATTAAAGATCCAGGTAGTAAGTTCAATATTTTGTTTATTTGCCCCCACAATGGAGCATCATTATGCCATTGCATCATAGGTCAAGTTTTTTTTTGTCCATATAAACTTTGCCTCTCTCCCTCTTTCGCCTGCATCAGAATTCCAGATGGCTCCACTTCTTCAATCCATCCTTTCCTGCCAAAGGAAATCTTTTGTTCACGGTACGCCGCATAATTAGACGCAGAATAGCCGCTATTAGTAAATGCGCAAGTAAAGTACAGTTGTTACTACAATGGTTTAATATTTATGATTTTTGCATATAATATTTCTGAGTTTGTTGAGTCTTAATGACAGTAAATAATACAAATTGTTGGAGCCTACACTCCTGCGGGGCGCCCCCCTGCTCCGCGGATGGACCGGTTGCACCAAGGCCTAGTTATGGCCTACGCACACTGGGACGGCATGGCAAGGGATTTTAAGTTTTTACCAATGGACATTCAAACGTATCCCTATAGAAATAAGACATAAATTGATATGCTTTTAAATAATGCCGAAGCATCCCGCGGAATGCTTCGGGATGCTTCAGCATTATTTCAAACCATAGCAATTTATATCGTATTTCTATATCGATACGTTTGAATTTCCATTGGTAATTTTTTTAATCCCGAAGCGGTGTGCGGTGGCCATTAGCCGCGCTCCGGGCTGTCACTTCACCTTATACCACCAACGTGTTCGATACACATACGAACTGATTGTTTTATTTAACAACTTCATTTACAACTAACTTCCTGATTAACACAAATTTTACATTATTTAGTTTTTAACTAACTCTCTGGCTATTTACTTTTAACTGGAGAGTAAATTGATAATGATAATAGATAATGCTATATTTACAAGACTTTCTTTGACATTGCACCTGAATTTATTTGGCTGTAAATCCTTAAGCTATGCCTAGTTTGTTTGTTAAATAATTTAGTCAGCTTCTGATTTACGTGCACGCAAATGTTTGACTAACTTTATGTCCGTAAACAAAGAATGATTAATGGGACATAATATCATGTAATTAATCATGTAAAAGTGTAGTTAATACATTTTATTATTATTAGTTATTATTATTTGTGCCCCGCTTATTAGTATGAATAATATGAATATTTGGTCAGGGAAAAATGGATATCCACGACAAGATAGTAGATTGTACAACAAGTGCATTTTACCCGGGACATAGTCTGTTTTTGGCACCCTTCGGGAATGGAACCCTAAAAACGTTCCACAGGTCTCATTGGAAACAAAAACTTATTTTACGAAGTTTTTATATTACATTTTCATTCCGGCGGCAATCACATTTCTTTGCATTTTCTTTGGTGTACGAATCATCTATGGAAGTGATTTCCTGTTTTCAGGGTTGCGTACCCGAAGGGTGCCAAACGGCACCCGCTATTACTAAGCCTCCGATGTCCGTGCGTCCGTCCGTCCGTCCGTCCGTCCGTCCGTCCGTCCGTCCGTCCGTCCGTCCATCTGTCTGTCCGTCTGTCTGTCTGTCTGTCTGTCTGTCTGTCTGTCTGTCTGTCTGTCTGTCTGTCTGTCTGTCCGTCTGTCACCAGGCTGTATCTCATGAACAGTGATAGCTAGACAGTTGAAATTTTCACGGATGATGTATATTTCTGTTGCCGCTATAACAACAAATACTAAAAAAACTAAGTTTACTTGTTTGTTTTCGTGTCTTAAGAGATTCCTTGAAACGGCATTTAAATCCCTGTTTATGAATGCTCAATTGAAATACCTAATCAAAAAAGAAGGGACATAAAAAATGTAACAATACCTAATTCATCCGGGGGCACTGCCGCTCGTCATTCCATCCAGTTACTGTTTTGTAGACCGTAAAAATGGAAATTAGATAGGTATGCCTTTTATTTATTTTTAACCGACTTCCCAAAGGAGGAGGTTTACAATTCGTCCGGATATTTGTTTTTTATTTTTTTTTTTATTTTTTATGTATGTTCCCCGATAGCGCCTAGACGGATGGACCGATTTGGAAAATTATTTTTTTGTTTGAAAGGGTTTACCTTCCCATTGGTCCCATTGACACCAGGTCAGGATCTGATGATGGGATCCTGGAGAAATCGAGGGAACTCTTCAAATATTATAGGCAGACCTATAGTGATTTTTGTGTTTTTCATAATAACTCGTGCAAATGCACATGGTAAGCATAATATTGTGATGCGGAACTGCTCATGAAGACCACATATGGCCACCAGATCTGCTCAATACTAGGTACAAATACAATGCGTGGCTGACGGGCAGGCAACGCATAGCCTAAGCCGGTGGACCTAGAGCCATGAAACTTTGTACAGAGGTTCCTTAGTAGCGTGGGGTAGCACTGTGATGGGATTTGACAAAATTAATTCCCTAAGGGGGGGGGGGGGGGGGTAAGGGGTTACAGTTTGTATTAAACTCAATCTAATCAAATAGGGTTTGTGGAAGTCGGTTTTTTCTAAAGTTTACTTTTTGTTTCAATTATTTATGACGTTGTTTTGTCTTTTTGCTGGAAGCTTGACTTGATTTCGGCAGAGGTCAGGTGGCAATATCCGTTTTTAATTTTCGCTGAATGATTGCTTTTATTTTTTATTCAGGAATATCCAAGAGATGATTACTAAACCTTGTGGCAACAAGAAGAATTTTGCGAAACGAAAATTCTATATCCGTTTTTTGAAATGGTACGTAACTTACTCAGTGATTGTAATAACTGTGAGTTTGTGAAGAGTCTACAGTTACATCGAAAAAACAGCACAAAACAATACATGAAACAACATATGAGTAACCTTTTTAATTTATCCTTCTCAATCTATGGATAATTTTATGAAATTTCATTAGAATTTAGGAAGTAAGATTCATTAGCAAGCTAGCTCTAGCTCGCCCGTCCGCGTAATGCCAGACTGTATACTACCACAGACACCCACATACTCTGTGCCGGACCACTTTGTGCTCATTATAGAGCAAAATATATTCCAGCCAGACATTCTCTGTGTTAGTGTACATTTTGCTCGTGATTTCCAAAGCAGTAATTGTTTAATAATTAGAAGGGGAATTATAAAACGAGCGAATAAAAAGAAACTTAGCGACTGATGATGAGATACTGGTAACTTGAGCGGTATGAATTCGGGTAATCGAAAACTTAACTAAACTAACGACGAATAATATTTATTTATGTTTGGTTGCTATAGATAGGTAAGTTGTGTTAGGTCACAACTTCCTGTACCACCCAGAGCCGAGCGAAGCGGAGCGGAGCGAGGCGACCTCTTGTAGTTCCACAAAACCGAATTAGTTGCTATAGGTCACTTTCTGTACTTATACTATTGATAGGTTGTGTTAGGTCGCAACTTTACGTACCGCCTGGAGCCGAGCGAAGCGGAGCGGAGCGAGGCGACCCCATGTAGTTTCACAAAATCGAACATTTTACAAAGCCATATTATGTACCGCAGTAGACTAAAAAGTGTTTGGGCTGTCTGTACTCGTATGTATTTTGCTCCAATATTCTAGAGCAAAATGTATTTGACCAAAGACATGTCTGTACTGGTATGTACTATGCTCTCTACTCATTAGAGCAAACTACATGCGAGCACAGAGCAACCCCTGTCTTTGGTAGCATACAGTCTGGCATTATGCCGCCCGTCCCCGTGATTTTCAGCCGACCACATTGAGATAAAGTTCAAAACCTATGAAAAACAAAACAAAAGATCGTGGTCTTTTGTGGACGTTAGACGTATGTGTACTCACTCAGTAAGGATGAAAGAACGATTTCCAAAATAACCCCTTACAAGACAATACATTTGTTTCAGTCTGTAGACTCAAATTAAAGGTGTTTTCGCGAACGTACCTCGTTAGTATAAAGGATGGTAGGGTAGGTATATACCTACGTCAATTGTTCTGGATTGTTCAGGAGTTCGCTTTGTTGAATTTATAAAAGCTTTGTGTAAGTACGGGGATTACGGAATGCTTCGGTATTCGTAACTTGAATATCCTTTGTCTCGCTCCTACATATTATACAAAGCGACGATTGCCTTGTATTTTATATTGAAACAAAATGAGGAGAATTATGGACTGCATTTCAAATATGCATGTGGCAGCACATACCTTTTTACCTATAAATGTATTAGCAATAAGAAAATGTAGTCAGTCACGCGTAACCATTCATTCGGAAATATAATATTTTATTACAAGAAATTCACTGTCTTTCTATCTACAACGCATCACCTCGACAGTGGTGACACCGACGTGATTGAAAATTCGACAAGACAAGTGATCCAAACTGTGAAATTTCCAAAAATTGGCGGACTCAAAATTTAAAAAACTTTATAAAATCAAGAATATCGGAACTTTGTGCCGCGAAGTGGTAATAGTGAGCGGAAGCAGACACGTGCGACCTAGTTACAGAGCCACCAACGAGCGAGCATACGAGTACTGAATTTTGGTATTTTCGAAAATGAGAGATCTAGGGAGAAACACTCAGGTCTCAGAACAGACACTGAAGAACTTGTGGATGTCTCGGATGCCAGCAGCCGTAAGAGCGGTAATAGCAGTAAGCAGTGACCAGGAGTTGGACAACCTAGCCAAGATAGCTGACAAGGTTGTTGAGAGCGTCGCCCATGGGGAGATTGCAGAAGTCACAGGCGGACATCAAGGAGGCTCCAGCAGCAATTTTACAATGGCCCAGATGTTCACCATGATGCATAATTTGACCATGGAAGTAGCAGCTCTAAGAACGCAGGTCAACAGCAACCAGGGGTATCGCCGGGGAAGCAATGGACATCGAGGCAGATCCAGATCCCGATCCAGGAGTCAAGCACGGAACCCGGATAATCCCAACTGGCTGTGCAGGTTCCACTATCGTTACCGGAGCAGGTCAACGAGGTGTGAGAAGCCGTGCGCCTGGGACCCGACGAGAGCAGCATCCAGCAACCAGGGAAACTAGACGCGGTACAGCCCGAGGCGGGAGGCGTACCACTCAGCAACCACCGTCTTATGATACACGACCGTAAGAATAATATTTATTTCCTCATTGATACAGGCGCAAACGTATCAGTGTTACCAAAAAGCTATGTAAAATATTGCAAAACAGTAGATTTCCAGTATAAGCTTTATGCAGCAAATAATTCAGAAATCAAAACATACGGTACAGTTAATTTAGAACTAAATTTAGGACTGAGACGTGCATTGCAATGGACATTTATAGTTTGCGACGTAAAACAATCTATTATAGGTGCAGATTTCATTTTTAAGTACAAGTTGTTGGTAGATTTATATAATAGGCAATTGATAGATACGGTAACTAGTTTAGGATCGAAAGGGAAAATTGTTAACTGTGAACAACCTTCGATTAAGACCATACAGGATGATCACCCGTATAGGTTATTATTAGAACAGTTCCCAGAGATAACGAGGCCTATTAGTTTTGGTGACACTGACATACCAAAACACGGAGTATATCACCACATCGAGACGGCTGGACCACCAGTATATACGAAAGCCAGACCTCTCCAGCCGGACCGTTATAATAAGGTAAAAGAAGAATTTAGGCTAATGCAGGAGATGGGTATTTGTAGGCCATCGAAAAGTCCTTGGGCCAGCCCATTGCATGTGGTACCCAAGAAAGACGGACAGCTCAGGCCGTGCGGAGACTACCGACGCCTGAACGCAGTCACCAAACCAGACCGTTACCCCGTCCCGAGATTACAAGATTTCACATACGGACTAGCAGGTAAGCCAATATTTTCCAGGATCGATATCACGAGAGCTTATCATTTCATCAGCGTCCTTCCTGAAGATGTAGAGAAAACTGCCATCATCACACCGTTCGGACTGTTTGAATTTCCGAGAATGACGTTCGGGCTACGAAATGCCGCCCAGTCATTCCAAAGATTCATGGATCATACAGTGTTGCAGGGAATCCAAAGTATACAAGGTAAAGAAAATGAGGACCCGAAGTCACATCTTTTCTGTTATATTGATGACGTTATAGTAGCATCAGTTGACGAGACAGTTCACCAGCAACATCTGAAAACTCTATTTCAGAGATTACGTGAAATAGGGTTGACGATTAATTTGAACAAGAGCGAATTTGGTAAGAGCAAAATTGAATTTTTGGGTTACGAAGTTTCACAAGAAGGTATAAGGCCATTACCAGAAAAAGTCAGGGCTATATCTGAATTTCCGCAACCCAAAACAATCGAGGAACTACGCAGATTTTTAGGAATGGTGAACTTTTATAGAGCACACCTCCCCCAGGCAGTTCAACATCAAGGTGAGTTAAACAAATTCTTACATAACTCGAAAAAAAGAGACAAAACCGTCATCGAATGGGACGAAAAAGGTAAGAAATGTTTCGAATTATGTAAACTAAGCCTCGAGCAAGCAGTCACTCTATCGCACCCGATCCCAAATGCACAATTAGCACTTTTTACTGACGCATCAAACACTTGTATAGGCGCAGTATTACAACAAAAAACAGGTAACGATTGGCAGCCATTGGGATATTTCTCAAAAAAGATTTCAGTAACGCAAAGTAAGTATAGCACGTATGACAGAGAATTATTAGCTATCTACGCCGCCATAGTTTACTTTAGGAACATGGTAGAAGGGCGAGAGCTAACAATTTTTACGGATCATATGCCACTAACGCATGCATTAAAAAAAGTAGGCAGCGATAAGGAGTTACCGAGGAGAACCCGACAATTGTTGTATATCAGCGAGTTTACAAGCGATATACGACACGTACAAGGTAAGTTGAACCCGGTAGCAGACGCCCTGTCTCGCGTGGAAATGATCACGTGCCCGTCTACTCTAGATTATGAGGCACTCGCAGACGCGCAGGAACATGACACCGAGCTTAGACAATGGGTAAGTAAAGTACATAATAATTTATCATTTAAAAAAATGCACACTCCATTATGCAGCAAACCGATATATTGTGAGATGTCGACGAACACATCCAGACCTTATTTGACTCAGGCATTTAGGAAAAGCGTATTTGATGCGGTACACAATATAAGCCATCCCGGAATACGGGCAACGCGTAACATGATGACCACAAGATATTTTTGGCCAAGTATGAACAGAGACGTCACCACTTGGGCTAAAACTTGTGTCAATTGTCAGAAGGCAAAGGTAAGTAGGCATACTATTTCCAAATTAGGTAGTTTTGCGGTAAGTAATAAATTAGAACACCTACACTTAGATATAATTGGACCACTACCAACGACGACACAAGGATACAGGTACTGTATAACAATGATTGATAGATATTCGCGTTGGCCGGAGGCATACCCAGTAGCTGACATCACAGCTGAGACAGTAGCGAGAGCGCTATATGAATGCTGGATTTCTAGGTATGGTATTCCTATCAAAATAACAACCGATCAAGGTAGGCAGCTAGAGAGTGAGTTATTTAACTCACTCATGAAACTTTTAGGAGTCGAAAGGATAAGGACCACACCCTACCACCCGCAGAGCAACGGTAAGATCGAGCGTTGGCACCGTTCACTCAAGGCAGCTATAACTGCCAGACTAATCTCATCGAAATCATCATGGATCGAGGAGCTACCAACGGTCATGCTAGGCCTACGAGCAGCTGGACGCAGCGATTCAAATATCAGTGCAGCGGAAATGCTAACTGGAAAAAGTTTGAGATTGCCAGGCGAATTTTACGGTGAGGAAAGTAGTGTAAACTTAGACGATGGTACATATGTAGATAAATTGCGCAAATCGATTAGTAAGTTGAGACCGCAAAGACGGATAAATAAGGACTCGCGCACACTATTCGTTCACCCGGAGCTAACCAGTTGCAGTCATGTATTTATAAGAGATGATGCGGTAAGAAAACCATTAACGCCAGCTTATCAAGGTCCTTATCTAGTTTTAAGCAGAACAGGTAAGGTATTTTCAGTTAAATTACCCAATAGAGTAGCAAATATTTCGATAGATAGGTTAAAACCAGCATTTATGTTATTAAATTCAGATAACAATCAGACCATAGAGACCGAAATTACAAACAAACAACAAAGTTCTCAAAATGTAACATACAATAGTGTAAACACACCTTTAGTTAAAGAATTCAGAACTAGAAGCGGTAGGTTAGTAAAACCTACGGTCAGGTTTCTATGTGACACATGAGATACGTAGTTAAATAATTAAGGTAAAATTATTTCATTTAGGAATTAATCAGTAGGTCAGACTAGAGTTCAAGTGAGTTCAGAATAACAGGAAAGCACATCTAGGTACTTAGTAAGCTAAAAATGTCGCAAGCAAATATGAATTGGTAAAATAAATTAAATATTGATTGTAAGTAAAAATTAAGTATAAACTTTGTTTTTTAAACTGTTGTTAATTATGTATGTCAAATATTATGTGTTGATAAGGTACTTGATAAAAGTAGATTTTATAGTTGACGATATTATGTTGTATTTTGTTTTGTTAGTTGTGAATATTTAAAATGTGATACTTATTTACTTTATTTAGAAACTGTTTTACTGTATGTATGTCGTGATTTTTATTTTTTATTTTTATTGTATTGCTTTTGTATATTTAATAGTTTGTTTCAATTTATTTATTTTTTGTAGAGGGGGATGTATGTGGCAGCACATACCTTTTTACCTATAAATGTATTAGCAATAAGAAAATGTAGTCAGTCACGCGTAACCATTCATTCGGAAATATAATATTTTATTACAAGAAATTCACTGTCTTTCTATCTACAACGCATCACCTCGACATGCAGCTATTTTTGTATGCATCGTCAAATCGCATATATTTTCCTAACATCTCGTCGTCGTCGTAGCGAGTGATAGCGAATGCATTTTGTCTACGGGCCCCAGATCTTAGATTGAAGCGCTCACTCAACGCCATAATTACTTGACAAGATTCTTACTCCAACGTCTATTACGTAAAATTAATTGGAGCTAATTTCATGTACATGGTTAACGACCATTAAACGATAATTTAATACTTAGACTGGGATGTAAAGTATGCATTATTCAAATAGCAGATGAAATTAATCAAAACTTGCTAATTTCTACACAAGGGTTTGGAAAAGTTGACACATTTAATGTGAATGAACAGATTAAAAAGTCGTGCATTGCATCAATTGTGTGCTCACTGCTCACGGAGTTTATTTTGATGAGAGGTATTTTATTTCTCTTGCAGCTGGTACCGAATAAACGTAAAAACTTTGACAATAAATTATTTTAAGGTAAGGCGAATACTATAAGGTCGTTGCCCCTGCACGCTATTATTATTACTTTGACTACATTTAAAAAAAAAAACAGTGTTGTGTAAGACAGAGTATAATTTAATAGATATTAAATGTTCAAGCATCACAAGATTGAGATCGAAAGTCGTAGATTTTCAATTGCAATCTCTCAACCGCCCGGATCGGAATATTTTATATAGTTTCGTCGTCATGATGAAGCTGAAAGCTAGGGTGACCAATTGAAACGAAGCCTTCTTCATAGCTAACACTTATATGTGTGTGTAGTACTGTGTAGAGTAAGATATTGTTTGTTAACATGAGTATACATACAAACAGGATGTTGAACTTATATTCTATTCATTCTTTTATTTAACTTTTGTTCCTTAGTTCCTTATTGCGAAGATAATAAGCATTATTTATCAAATCAAATCGAAACAAATCGATCACAGCAGAATTTAATAAAATATATGGATTTTGAGTTGTCAAGGTAATTCACTAACTAACCCTGAGTTGCACTTAACTAATTTGAAATTTAAGCATATCCTCAGTATTAGAAACAAATGGCAATCTTATAAGTTTCCCGACAGTAAGTTAAGTGACAACTTACATAAACAAGCCAAAAATAAACAACCTTAGCGCAAAAATGCATAATTAGATAATTCTAAAAGACATTGGGAAGTTTCAAACCCAAACACATGATTTTTTGCATGCACCAATTAAACTTATGGTAAATAAAAGATAATTTAAATAACCGGCCAAGTGCGAGTCAGACTTGCACACGAAGGGTTCCGAAAATGGAATGGAATGTTGAAAACTTTTATAACTTTTAGCGTTTAAAAAAGAACTTTTTAGGTATAAAAGCATAGGAAGGAATTGTATTCGCCTCAATAATAAGGCCAAACCCGAATTTGGAAAGCTAAACTAGTAGGTATAGCCTGACGTGTTTGTATGAATGTATAAAATGGTACCTATAAATGAAAAAATTAAACAGTTGGACAATTATATCCCAATATTTCCATTACCCTCATTGATGCACTTTAGTCCATAACACGCATATGTCTCAGGCTGTAAAATAAGCCATAATTTAAGTCTGTACGCTGTGGGTAATTTTTCCATAGTAATGTTCCCAATGTCCTTTCCAAATATTCAGCGCCAGCCAAAACATACGTTTTTGCCTCGAAATTAGACACCACTTTTCCGGAGCGTTTCAGAATTTACGAGGTACCATTGTTACCCTCTCTAGCCTTAGGCCATTATGCTAGCAGGAGATGCAGACTATTCCATATTATATGCCGTGACAGTCGCATTGGAATGTTCCTCTTGGTAATAATGGACTATGACGGAAATAGGTATAAGAGGGAAAAATCTTAAAGTGTGGCAAACAAAAAGACCAATGAAGATTTGCATCATAATTATGTATTGTGGTTGTAATGCTATGGGGTGTCTAGATGGAGTTGTGAACATCTCTAGAACCTTCTTTGCAATGGAAACAAAAGGAATGAGCGAACCAAATGGAAATTCAGTGAAATGAGCTAACGCCAACCGAATGCGAGTTGCGACCAAATGAGACTAAAAGGATATTGCCGAATGAATTGGACTTCGACTTTTATACTACAGTAGTCGAAATCTAGTTTGATGAATACCTAGTAGTTGAAATGTTAATCAAATTTGGTAAACTATAGATATTAAGGCCAATTTATAGATACATCCACCTAAATCAGTTATCAATATTTGTCTTTCTGAACGTGTCTTCAAAGAAAGTATTTTCAGGGTTCCTTACCTCTATAAATCCTCGACGTTTATTTAAATATTTTCACAGCTATAAGTATGAATTGGTTCTATTAGTCCTCTCAGCTCGCATATTAACAGCAAAAATGATATAAAATGGGATTTAGCGTCCACATATACGCTTATGGCATTACGGGCAATATTGCTAGTCCGGGCACACTGTACTTAAATTGTTTCCTCCCACAGTATTAAAGGTTTATGTTATATATTGCTTTTTACTACTAGTTTTACGGGCTCGGTGCTCAAGTCAATTGTGATATGGCGCTCCCAAGGAGTAATTTGAGGAAATGTGATTAAAGTTGGAGTAGTTTACTAGTTAACAACGTAATAAATATGATTATCAATATGTCAACATGACATAGCGTCACGCCTTTTGACATACGGGGTGTCACAGGTACCGCCAGTTCTTTACATCAATGTATAAGTTATGTAAAATTTATTGTATTTTGTGTTAAATGCACCTGCAATTTTTGTTTTTTAAAAATATCATGTATTTTGAAGATAAAGAAGACGAGAGCTGCGTCAGTGTGTATATCTGTTTGTCTATTTGTACGGTACGGGACTGTAAAAATGTTGGATTTTCATAGTAATCGCAATGGACCCAAAACCTTTAGGGTTCTTCCCGTAGGCCTACAATCATGAAATTTGGCACAAAGCAAGGTCTTAGCACAAGTAAAGGGAACTTTAGTTTTTATGTGGAAACCTAATTACACCAGTTTCGCTGTCCAAGTGTGATCGGAACCCTTGGTCCGCGAGTCCTACTCGCACTTGACCGTTTATTAAATATTATCATGCCTATAATTATCAATATGAAAATCTCGATAATAAATATTTATTTTTCCGGGATCAAACCAGCAACTCAAAATATCTAATTTTCCCTTCACTCTCAGAGGCACACCGCTCGAACGACCGAATAATGGCGAACTAATTGACAAGATGTGTCGGCGAACCAGTTAAAGTCAACATATAAGCGACGTTAACTAACAACCCTCACTAATATAATAGTGAGTCACTATTAAATCAAACTCAGAGTTTGCGAGAACGGCACTTTCATTCGCCACTTAGTTGGCTAATAATAACATTACCTCATGTTTAAAAGACGAAATTTTTTGAATGAAAATGCAATAACGCTGGATATAATAACGTTATGCGGGAAACGTTTCCAGTGAAATTCGGGCTTTTTGCAGCGTACAAGCTTTTAATATGTGGTAAGAACTTTTAAGGAAACCTTCTGGTACTCATAATTCATAATTTCATAATTTCTTTATTGTACTCCACTAAACAGATATACAGAAAATACATGAAAGAATAACAATGTACAAAGGCGAGCTTATCTCTAACAAGAGATTTCTTCCAGCAAACCCTAATAAGAGGGAAAGGTATATGATGGTACTCCACAGCTGCGGCGATGGGCTAGCCCACGGAAAACGGGATATTGAGTGACTGGCCCAAAGTGGTCACAGTTGTGGCTCTCCCGCCCCGTATGGAAAAGGCGTGACGCTGTCACTGAAACTGGTAATTTATCAGTGTAGCAGTGATGGTCAATATCGTAATCTTCAGTTTGTCTTTCACTTTTGGTTGTTATTGTACTATTGAAGATACACAAGTAATAACCGGTCAGGTGCGAGTCGGACTCGCGCACGAAGGGTTCCGTAAAAAAAACCGCAAAATAACACGTATGGGAGCTCCCCTTAATATTAAATTTCTTTTATTTTTTAGTATTTGTTGTTATAGCGGCAACAGAAATACATCATCTGTGAAAATTTCAACTGTCTAGCTTCCACGGTTCATGAGATACAGCCTGGTGACAGACAGACAGACAGACAGACAGACATACAGACAGACAGACGGACAGCGAAGTCTCAGTAATAGGGTCCCGTTTGGCACCCTTCGGGTACGGAACCCTAAAAAGTAGGTGTAATTATTTTAATATTTATCGTTGTGCACATTATGTAGGTCTATCTGTTGTTATTAAACCTGTCCATCCTAGGTTACCTGGAAAAGATCTCTTATTAGAGATAAGCTCGCTTTTGTATATGTTTTTTCCATTATTGAGTGTTCGTATTCTGTTTTTGTGCAATAAAGTATAAAGTAAGTGTAAAAGTATTTTTCGTCGAATTGATGTGATTGTGCCAAATACAGCCAGCCATTCCGCATGATGCTGTAACACTGTAATGCATATCAAAGAGTGTATCTTTTTATTTTACGAGTGCGCAATAAAACTTCGCATCGTAAAAAGTAACATGCCCATACACATGATACGTTATTTGTGTACCATTTATAACAAAACATTCTACCTATGTTCCGCTCCTAATGCAATTTATATCGATATAATTATCGCTTCTCCACTTATCGAAATGACGACAATAGGCTTGTGGCGTGTGAAGTCAAAATAGATACTTTTTATGAACTGTCAAAACGGAACTTTTGTTCCTGGAGTTCTATGAAATAACAACAGAATGACGTCATGCAAAAGTGCCATCAAATGCTGTCTTTTTTTTTTGCACAAAATTTACTTTATAAAATATGTCCGCTGGAAATATACAATTCTGGGAATGTCAAGCCATTTTGTACATAATGCTTCAACTTAAGACTTGTTCCTAGATTTATTGGATTACCTTGGCCACAAGCCCAGTATACATTTTCTTTGTAATATGGTAAATGTATGGTGAGCTTGTGCAATTGTCCGTCTTTTGGTAAATATCTGCAGCTGAGAGCCGGGCAGCAGAAATTAAACTGATGGCAATTTATATTGCAAATAAAAGATGATGTTCACAGATGTACTTATAGATATAACTTTACACCTAGCTAGATAATGGTCAGCTTACCCATCGAATTGAATTATTCCAATCACATTTACAGTGTATGAACTACGACTAAAGTATATTTACTAAAGTGTTTCCTCACAACATCACGACATGCCTATACAAATTATAGTGTATCAAATATATGTTTGCACAGTTAATATCATCGGTACACTGTGCTGTAACCTATTACGCATCGAGAGAGATAGCTAGAGCATACTATTTATAAAACACCATCCAGTTTTTCTCAGAAAATATGCTGTTTTCCTGCTAGTCAAAATAGATACTTTTTAGGTACTATCAAAACGGCACTTTTATTCCTTAGTTCTATGAAATATCACAAAATGACGTCATTGGAATGTGGCATTAAATGCCGTATTTTTTGCACAAAGTTGACCATTAACAATAATATATGCTGAGAATGTAAAGCCATTTTGTACATAAATGCTTCAACTTCAGACTTGTTCCTAGATTTATTTTATTACCCTGAAAGTACTTATAATGTGATAGCATATTCTAACGCCATACTAGGCTTTAGGACCTGGGCCCGAATTCTACTGTTCACAAGCATACGACAAGCCTGGCACAAACTTCAATACGAGGTATTTGGTATTCTACTAAAAAAAATACCAAATACCTCGTATTGAAGTTTGTGCCAGGCTTGTGAACAGTAGAATTCGGGCCCTGTTATAATGGATCGTGGCATACAGGACTACTGAATCTATTAGCTTAGTATTAAAAAAAAAGTACATACTGTTATAGTTAAGAGCCAAACCAACCTGGTAAGTATAAAATAAAAAAAAAAAAAAAATCATTCATTCATTCATTCAAATAAATAATTAGAAAAAACTTATCAGATTTAAACGTGGCCATACGTGGGCACGTTTATTATCCCGTGTGAATGTAGTTTATCAGTTAATTTCCATCCTAAAAAACTTCTCTAGATTTGCCTGAACTCTTTGTATTGTCGACTGGAAGGATATATATTAAATTCCCGGGAGATTCGTCCGTATACTTGACAGCTATGTCTCTTGCTAAGTGAAATTGTTATTATCTGAAAAGTTGTCTCTTTCTCGTGGGTTCGTGTTAACGTTTTACTCAAACAGTGGGTTGTTCCGTGACGAGTTACGTGTTCTATTGTGTGTTTCACGCAACACTTCCACTCCCAAGGTTTCACCTCACAAATACAGACCAAATACAAGGCATTTCAGCATCAAGACAGCCAGTGGCTTTTACAGTCTTCCAAAGTGACGTTAACAGAAGGCGCTAGTTCTGCGCAACCAACCTGTCAAATAGCGTTAGTAATTAGTTCCACCTATCACCGCAAGCCAAAAGATAGTTGGAATGCGTAGTTGCAGCAGACGTTAAGCTGGGTTCAGACAGTTCAAGTGATGATAGCACCCGGCGGCGGCGGCGGCGGCGGCGTCTTTTGTTTCGGCCAAAATTTCGATAATCCCGAAAGTCCATTATATATGCAATTTTCAATGCCCTAAGTTGTAATAGCACTAGTATAATCTTAAAAATATAATCAAGGCTACAATTTAGTATATGTTTTAAGCTATTAGATATTTTGTCACCGTATGCACACAACTAATGAGAAGAGGACCAAAATTTGGTAAGTGTGTTAGCTGATGAAAAACTTTTCCATGCCTTTACCTTTTCCGTTTTCTATAATAGAGATGCGTAATCAGATAGCATCTAACACAGTTTTCAATGTAACAGAAAAGCTTCAAGTTCTATCTAACATCCGTTAACTTTATTATTCTTTAGAAGTTGTTACGGTGAAGAGCGCAATACGTTATTCTTGCCAGTTAATTATGCGTGCCCCTGGTGCAGTGCCTGTTACAATACAAGTTCATTTAACTCAAGGCTATGCAGTTCGCAGAATTTAATAACTAGAGTACACGAGACGTAGTAGTTGGGTTACTTGTTTTTAAATCAATCTTCTAGGTTAGTAGATACAATAGTTAGATACTCTCTTTACTTGCGTAAATCATAGTTACATTTTTTTGATGATACTTCTACGCGCTTACGAGAAAAAGGGCTAAGATTAGACAGACAATATCTAAGGGAGCGTGACCCTTTTGTGTAATTTCGTAATTTATTTATGGTACAGTCCAGTCCATTAAATATGAGCAAAACCAAGGCTTCAAATATAAATGTACATGGAAGGGTATCTAGGGTATCTGAGCAGATTCATCAATAAAACATAATTGTGAATCTGCTCAGATATTTATGTACCATTCCATGTACTATACTGAAAACATATAATAGAGTCATACATACAACATACAAAGGTGAGCTTACTCTAACAATTAAGATATTCCTTCCTTCAATCATCAAATAAATCTTTTAAATCTTTCAAATAGGTAAAGGCAAAGGTATACAAAATAATTGAGCTGCTGACTGTTGTCATAATATGGGTGAGTAATCTTAGAAAATCACAGAAACATCGTTCAGTCAGCAAAAGCACTGCGCTGTTTCTTTCACCCAATCATCAAAGACAGTAAGAAGTACGTGAAGATCCTTCGGAGATCGTGATGCGTACTCCTACATACTCAACCGTACTTAATTAAGGTAAGCGGCTTCCAGCGGCTGTAGTCACGTGCGGGGGCCGACCTGAGACGGGGTGATAACCGACCCCTAAAGTGGTACGTACAACCAGGGGCCGACACCCGTTACCCGTTCTATCGGCTCAAGCTATCTCATGAGGTTGTTGTCAAAAATTGCATTCAAATTGAATTATTTGAGGATGCATTGAGATAAGACCAAGTCAATGATGCCAACCCACGTGTTTACACTGACACCCGTATGCTTACTTATCCTTCACTCGATTTACCCTCAGTCAACCTAAATCAAGAGACTGTTGTCAAAAATAAAAATTATATTCAAATTGGAGTCTTTGAGGACGTCTTGACATAAAACCAAGTCAAGGAGTTGTGAAGCAACCGACTAAGATTACGGGTGTCAGCCTAGTCTCAAGAAACACAGAGTGGTAAAAGTGTTTTGGATGCTCGATAAAAAACGCAAATAGCTGTCAAAAGTGAAAAGTCAAGTAAAACTGTAGATATAACTTAAAACACGTAATTTTTTGCCTCTACGTTAGACAACTGTGGGAGAAGAAGTGCAAAGAATCTCCTTATTTGACAGTCAGTCACTGTATTTGACAGTCAGTCTCCTAACAACATAGACGCTGCTGCCGCCGACAAGCCAAATACGCTCGGATACAGTCGAAACACTATTTGTTATTCGTGTTACAGAGGTGAAGTAGGCCCCAGTAAGTTCGCTACAGCGCGCGTGCTGTTTGTCGGTGTAATTTGTTTATAAAATGTATTGTGGGAATGTTCGTTTCATGGGAAGGATTGTGGGCAAGCGATGCAAGTAATAATATAAGTTGGAAGGAAGTATAGTTTGTATGAATAAAATGAATTATTCTTCCCCTTATTCGTTTAACAACTGAATTCCCAGTAAACCCGATTGATATTCTATCAAATATAGTAGAATGATTGGGGGAAAATTAGAGGCTTTGCTCTACAAAAGGTCCAATATGCATATTAAAACTTAGGGCTCTTTATATAATATTTCATAGTGCGTTTCACTCTATAATGAGAATAATAATAAGATAACCGCTAAGTTTTTATTTCTCTTATATTTGCTAAATGTATCTTCTGTGGATATCTGTTACCGGCTTAATTTTTGTTTTTATAGAACCATTGTAACTCATCTGTTGTATATGCTGTTGATGTCCTAAATAAAACATAATAAATTAATAAATAAATAAATAAGACTCGGTAGTTATTACTGCAATTTAATATTAAGTTAGGTAAACTTAGGTTGATATACCCACTGGTTACACTATGAGATGATGTGTAGAGATACGTGCTTCAAGTCAAGACGCCAATATATACAGAAAATTCACGAAGACGACTGAAAAAGATAGCGAAAAAGGATTTTCTTCAGAATAGCTTGCGAAAATAATTTTTCCGAGTAATGGAATGGAAAGTTGAAGGAAAATACTGACTTTTGTCACTAGGTACGTTCTTATGCTGAGTAATTTTTGAAAAATCATACTCAGCATCCGTTTAAATATTCAATCAAGTTCCGTTTGTCTACGGTCCGTGAAATACTATCAGCAGAACTATTTAACTTTAACGTGTAACTCTTTAATTAACATAGGACAGTAAACATTTCCACGGCGACCAGGATCATTGCCATACATGTTATGCCATACAGCCCATACAACAAGTGTACGATGTGAGTGAACCTATCACGGAGACGTGAAAATTAAAATTCCTTCGGGACCGCCCTGCCCAGTAAGAACGTGAGCCTATGTACTACGTGACTTGTACGTGATACCGAATAAGCAAACTCATTAAATGGGACATAGGTAATAAAACTTTTTGCCCAAACTTTGTGCTAAGAAATAAAAAATATCTGTCACCTACTTTAGCGCCAACTAAAACTTTTTGCATTACGGAGAATTTATATTTTATAGATTACAGTAAAGGCACATTCAATTTCACTGAAACAATTAAAGAGTATAAGGCAAAAGACGGCATTGAACAAAGTTGAAAAAAAATTGAGCCGTGACTTTTGAGGAAATTACTCAAAGTTTCATGTTAGAAAATTCATAATTACGCACATAAAAGCAGCCAATTCGTTGTTAGGGATCCGTAGTTACAATGAAACATCTTTTTGTTTGTCTGTTAACACCCCCTTTCTCCGGTTATGAAACATTTGTCCCACGTGTCAGTAATGTGTCGACTTGTTATTATTATTTATTGATATGACAAATGAAACTAACTCCACTTTTCTTTTGGCGCGTAGCCCAACTTCCTTTAGATCGATGTTGTTACTACTTATCGTACACATACGACGTATCTTTCTTCATAATGCCGAAGGCATTAAGTCATTTCTTTCTTTTACTTCTTTTGTAATTTTCGGAAAACACAGGTAACTTGTTTGGGCAACTTGTCCTATTTATGTCACACCAATGTGCAAAGGTATGTCAAAAAAATACCGGAGATGGAATCCATGTTTATTTGGTTTAGTTTTCTTGGTCGGAAAATTAAGTGGCTGCTGTTAGTTGGTTGTTTGGTTGCGTGGGAGCGTTATGAAAATGAGGCATTTGCTCAACAGTGGGTACAGGAGGCTGGATAAATAGATAGATTGGTTGCATGGTAAGAATAGAACTTCGTTATTGTTCTTCGACTAAAAGTACCGACCAAAATTTAAAATCTTCTGTCGCAATTGGTGGAAATCAATGGGCGGATAGGGTTTCTCTTGTTAAAATACTGAGTAAAATACTTACTTAATTCTTAACATGTAGGATGTACAGTATTTATTTACCTGAAACAATAACATATTCGTCGTTAAATAGGTCTTTAAAAAAACATCATTGGCCATGGCTTGCTGATCAAAGACACACAGACAACACATAAAGAAAAAAGAACAATGGCAATAAAGGTATTTAAAAGTAAATGTAGCCCATTAATGTCCCCACTGAGGGGCATAGGCCTTTACCCGGATACGAGTAAGATTGAGCCAAACTCCACCACGCTGGCTCAGTGCGGGTTGGTGGAGGGGTTTTACGACTACTACATACTACCAAGTAGTGATAGTAGCCGGGACCTACAGACAGCTTAACGTGCCATCACATAAGACAAATTAATTATCTAATTGGTACATGGTCAGCACCGGGATTCGACCTCCATCTCCTGCGTGAGAGGCAAGCGTGAAACCCACTAGACCACGGAACTCTTAAGGTATATACTCAAGTCTCAAGTACAAAAGCATCATAGTTGACAACGTGTGGGTGACAACTGATAAGACATAATAAAACGAAATCAAAGCTATTGTTCTTTTTATTTACCCTAAATGCGTTTCACTGCTGTGCTGAAGGCGATTCGTTCTGTTGAGAAAAAGAGCCAAGGCTCCCATTCGATACATCACTAACGCTTCTAGAAAAGGTGATGACAGTTTTTCTTTCTGATAGACTAGTAAACCTAGGTCTTGTATATCCTTAGTTGTAGGTGTATTAGGCTTCCAGAAATAAATATTTGGAGTAGGAACTGAGAACCAACACCAGTGTTTAGTACCAGAATGTACTAAACACTTTTAATTTGTCTGTTAAAACCTTTAATTTTTATGCACTTCTTTACACATGTAGCAACGGACGCAGCTAACGATATTTCTGGTATTCCAATAGAGCCAAATGGGATATTCCCGAGCGGTCACAGTCTACACACAAAAATAAACGAATCAGTGGTCGCCTGCTTGCCTTTCCAAAGTTTTATTTTAAACCGAGAAAATAATAAAGTGATAAACGAACGTGCGAACATCGTGGTCTCACTGAAATCTGATCCATGATGTCAACAGCATATCGTAAGACATCTTCATCTCAAAAGTTTTCTCCGAATACGCAAACAAGAACAATGCCAACAGTAAAACTGAAGCAGATCTTGTTGTGTGGAACAACAACAGATATTTGAGATAGATTTATTTCTCCCAACTCACATCTTCGGTTGGTGAAAGTGATCGATCGCTTCTGTCCGTTACTCTACTGTACTTGCTGAAGTCAATTGCCTAGCTCTGATAAATTACTAAGATGCCATCTTGATTGCACTTCGTAATTAAGAAGCATCGATATTTTGTTTGCTAGGTACTAAAAGAAGCAAAAGTTCTAATACTTTTTAGAACTTTAGATTATTTTACAAAAATTGCAATCACAGTAAAGTCGTCTTTGATATAAAGTATCTCGTACCTACTAAGAAAAGTCATTTTGTTAGGGTGAAGCCAGCGAGCAAATATATTTTTGTCTTGATTTGCAGAATTTGGTCGCGTAATTTCTGCTAGATTCGGTTGTATGGAATGGAATAGATGTATGGAACCGAAATTACGGACCGAAATTATGCGACTCAAACCTTAAAAAATTTAGCTCGTCTGGCTTCAGTCTTAGTGTGTATGTAAATATTCAGTTGACTATGTTATGTATATGTAGATTTGGGTTTTATATCTAGTCAGATGATTAATCTGTGTCAGATGTAACTCTTTCTTATCTATGTCTGTGTGAATTGGGTAGGTACTGGTTTTTATTGTGCTGTGATGTTACGTTTATTTATAGTTAATAGAATTATACCAATAATATAACCACCAAGAAACTTAGACTTCACTTTTGGTTTCCATAGGAATAGGAATTCAAATGTTAGAGCAGAGGATTTCATCCTCACATTTGGATTCGGAGTCAGTGTAACAAAAATAATCTGCTAAATACTTGTGTTCAATAAAGAATTATTTAACGAGACAATTAATCAATTACGCAGACCCATTATCAACAACTGCAATTATACTAATTATTTTGCGCAATTAGAGATTTACAAAAGGCTGTTTCGCCATTTTGAAACAAACAAAAAAAAACATAAACATTTACATACAGGTAGGCATTACATTGCTTCTGGCCCCACACTAGGATACCCTGTGTCGTGGGTACCAGAAACAGCGACATCACAGACATGTAAACATCCGAGACATGGTTTTTTTTTGTCCCCAGCCGGGATTCGAACCCGGGAACTCTCGCATGGTAGGCAGATGCGCAACCGCTGTGCCACAGAGGTCGATTTGGACGAGCGAAGAGCGTCGTCGCCTTCGCACACACTCACACATTGCCGCACAAATACTACAGAAATCTACGATAGCACTATCGGAGGAACAGCACACACACACACCCACACACACCCTCACACACACACACACACCCTCTCACACACCCTCACACACACACACCCTCAACCTCACACACACACACCCTCACACACACACACGCACGAGATGAAAATGTAATTGTTTATTTACACATCAACTTGATTCGTATATTGAGTCAGTCAGATTCACAGATTCACGTGTTTATTTCCTTTGATCGGGTTTAGTAGCTATAGGCGGACTTGTATCTCATAGCAACATGAAACACAACTTATTTAAGGAATGGTCTAGTAGGTATGTGCGTTTGTACCATTGGGTTTAACAATAGATTTACGATATACGAATACATACCCTCGGTTTTCGAAACGCTCTGATCAAAGGTAAGTAAGTAAGTACGACTAAGTAATCGATGATTAATTCGTGCCTGTGCGTGATTGGCAAAATTAGTTAATTGCTCTGTCAGCTAATCAGTAACCATTGATCAGCGTCTCGGGAACAAGAGGTTAGACTGATTAGAATAAAGAGCCGTTTAGCGCCCGGTTTCCGAATGTAACATTAGCTGTGACAACTTGCTTTCGCTATCAGATTCTGGTTGAACTACACTAGATTTAACTACTGATTGATCAGATCGAAACATTGCACATTCCTGGATGACAGCCAAGTGCTGGGATAAACTGCTGCGGATCACTAAAATAGGTGGCGAGAGTTCAATTGTTGGATACTTACGTTTGAATGGTTGAATCTAGTTTACCAATCGGTTAGTCCAAAATGGAATAGGAAGTAAATTAAAATTCATGGAGAATAATTTATTCTGTTTCATGGTATATTATAGAATGATGTCTTTAATATTACTCTCTACACAAGGTGTAAATGAATTAACGCAAAATGAGAAACTACTTTCAACTGATCCACTCAGGCCAAAATGTACTGAGAAGCAAAAACTAAAGTTGCTCTGATCAAATCGGTTTCATATTGACAGTTGCTCAGAATGATGTCCCTAACAAAGTAGTTTCTCATTTTGCGCTAATTCATTTACACCTTGTATACATAATTAAACATACATACCAACGAAGAAATAATAAAGGTTATATGCATATTACGGTTACATTTGGTCTTAAATATGTAACTTTAGTTTCTCATGATATGACCTTGATAGTTATTCAGGTGTTTAGTTACTCGGTGAAAAGTACAACTTGTAGACAACATGTTTTGTTTATTACATTTATATATGCAGACGTCTGACTACTAGGGATTTAAAATTAACATAGCAAAAAGCTGAAATAGGATAACTTTTGCCACGAAAGCCAACCAAAGGTTCAGGCACCTGGGGAAATGTATGCGGTCCATACAGTTAATCTGCAAGCTTAGGAAACAAAGTTGCGTAAAGCTTCACAAACTATACAATATGAGTATACACACAATATGCGGAGCAGCTTTTGAACGGTTTCCACTGCATGAACGAGTACGGTTTTCAAAGACAATCCTGAAGCTGTAGGATAAACCCAATGTACCAATGTAGTTAATGTATTTGACTGCCACTGCAATAGACACATGTATGTTTCGAGATATCTACCTCAGTACACCATTTAGTAAGAGGCTTTGTATTTCCTAGATTTGTCTCCAATATGTAGTACTAATAAAGTTTTCATACAGAGCGCTTGACTAAAAAGATTTCTGAAAGTCATGGAAAACAAAATATGTCTGGTATCTTTCTAATATACCATAATTTGAATAATATGTGGAGGAATCTCCTGCTAAAACACAGGCCCGGAATAATAAATCGCTCTCAGTTCTGAGAACTATCTCAAGCGTTGAAAATTACAGATTTGAAAGGCGAAACCGTCCTTCTGACAATGCTGAGAATATTCTCTGAGTTGAAAACTGTTTATACGGGCCCTATTATGAGTATATTTGCCACGCCTTACGGGGTGGCAAATTCATCCACGTTTAGTTCGATAACCAGCGAATACTCTTGGTATTGAATATATTGATATTTTATTGGTATCTGGAAAAAGTATAATCTTAGATCACTATCATACGTCACTATCGCTCCTCCTTTACTTTTTGTATCATCATGTACAAAGTATTTTGAATCAATCGTCGTTTTATCCTTGTCAGTATGGACAGCTGAATAGAAACTTTGAACAATAGTGGGAGTACAGTGGGATGGGACCCTGTCGCCGATTCCAAAGCCCGATATTTCGTTAGGCGCTACATCAGGAATCCTTTTGTGTGAATATTTCAAAAACTGGTCATACATATTCCTTCGACAATATTTTTGCTTTTAGTTCCAACAGAAAAAAAATGGAAAAGCCTTAACCGTATGTTTTGTTTGGCTATTCATTGTGTTTTCAGAATTAGGTACACCGTGTACCTAATTCTGAATTCTGTACCGTACACGTATTTACAACTTGCAGTACACAACTAGAGCGGATATAAACCGAAATGGTCATGAAGAAGTGGAGAAAGACTTATGTTGATCGTAGAATTCACCTAAGCAGCCTTATGCACACTTACTATCTACATGTGTGGTGATGGGCTAGCCCTACGTAAACCTGTGCATAAGCGTGAATGTTTATGTTTGGTAAAAACACTTCTTCAAAATATAATGCCTAGATTTTACTTTACTTACTTTACTTTATACTTTATTGCACAGAAAACATAATACAGACACTTAATATTGGAATAAACATGTACAAAGGCGAGCTTATCTCTAATAAGGGATCTCTTACGTGCGCAAGTAAAATATAGGCTTATTTGTTATTCTATGGCTTCATCTCGGCTGTCCTGCTGCGTAGCTTACACGTCTTAATTTAATGTGACAAATCGCGTGAAGGAATGGAGAAGGAATAATAAAAGACGCAAGTGAAAGACCGCACGAGATTGCCCGTGTCCGGTGCTCGGTCGGTCGACACTGCAATCTGTCAGCTCGGTGCCATATACCACGGCAGGCGTGTGAAATAATATTAGTTCTTCTATTGTTACATGGGCGCAGAGGTGGGTCAGCAGGGTAGGTCAGGTTAACATGTACAGACAAGTCGTAAGAACATATTAAACGTAAAGGACACCTAACATTAGGCAAGCAAGTGACAGGTCCCTGGTCGTAACACATAATAATATAACAAACAAAACATAGCGTCATACATGGTCATACCCTTTTTGCACAGGGTGGCAGAGGCACAATTGTGCCAACTTTCCACCAGTCTTTCAATACTCCATTTGTTTGCGTGACATGAGGCTAGTAATGAAGGTTTCCTCACTAGTTTCCATCCGTATAACCTCTCAACTGTAAGTAGTATATTGTACTTACGATAAATTGAACATCTCATTGGTACTTGGTCAGCACCGCCGAGATTCGAATGGCTAAAATTAATATAATACACAAGTCTGCAGATGGAACTTTATAAACGAAACCCGCTGTAGACAAGGGGCCCGAAATGAATAAGTTATTTTCGGTTGATGTTATTTATCACTTCAGTAAGGTTGCCACCAAAACAAAAGGAAAATGGCAAATCAACCTATTGTGGAATATTAGCCTTGTTTACGCCTTTTACCTTCAGATCTCGGTAATTCAATACCTTAGTAGCTTTAGTAGCTAAGTATTTGTTAGGGGCTTGTTTACTTTAAAGGGTCATTTGAATTTTCGTGGATTCTAATTATTACGGAATAACACAACGGTACAAGATGACTGAGGGCTGATATTAAAATATCCTAATACTAAAGCTCAGGTTAAACGAAGTCAGTACCTCCCAAAATAACAACAACAAAACCCCTAATTCATGCCGAACCCTTTCAGGTAAATGTCAGATTGCTTTCACGGAAATGAATGATTTAAGAGCCCTATAAAATTTTAAAGGGCCGCCAATAACGTTGCAATTTGTAATAATTGGAAACGGACGTTTCCTCCGTGACTGGCATGGAACCTTGAACTTGGATGGAAATCTTCCACTTTACAGATTAATTGAGCCGCAAAATTTTCCTTTTAAATTGGACACCGGATTTTTTCATGAATAATTTCTGATATTGGAGTCACTGAATTTTTGACGCGGTTCGGATTACTTTTATGAATTGATTTTGTATTCCGTTTGCAAAGAGGGAAAATTTTGTGAAGCCTCATTTCTTAAAATTTTGAGCCACTGTCTCTCTCAGAGTTCCGTAGGAACGCAGAAATGAATACATTAATAGACCCTAGGCAATAATCAGCATTTACGAATAATCTGGTACACAAATTAGGCTGACGATTAGCCTGATTGAGTGTATCAGAATGGAAATTGGTTTCACCACATGCTACAAGGTTTTGTATTACATGAATTAGAGTCTAACAAAGGGCTATGGAGCGAGCTGCGTGCTTGGCATCAGGCGTGGATTGCGTGCCTGACGGTGATATTTAAAACACGTAAGTTGTGGACGAGGGTCGAAGTCATGAGGCGATGACGATTGTGATTTTAATCAAAGAGAGAGACGAAGAAAGGGCGGAAGGTAGAGAGTGGAGGTGGACAAAGACAGCAATATAGTTGAACGAAACGTTAGAACGGCGGGCAGAACACCAGCTAATTAAAAAGCAGTATTAGCTGGGGACTAAGAAGGCACCATTTAAAAACCCTCTTTTCAGCAGCGTGATGGGTCACATGATGATACGGGTGTCATGAAATTAAAAATGCTGCAAATAGCATTTCTGCAAATCATTCGCAAAATATAAAGCAAATACTGTACTGGTACACATGTATTAAATTTCGCTGAGTTGATATCGTATGCAACTCATATTCCAATATTTTGTGTGTAAATAGTTTCAAAACGGCGGCGGCGTGCGGTGAATACAAACGAGCGTGGGGAGTGTTAGAGAATTTTATGTTTTGGCAAAATTACAAGTTTCGTGCCGATGAAACTTTGTATCTGTATCCTGTCGCTATGAATGAAATGAAGAGCTTTTCTGGACACTATATGTTGAAACGATTTTAATCAATGAATGTATTTGTATAGTTTATTTGTTTGTATTTAGTTTATTTTAAGATTTTAACTTGGTGAATTATTATTGATAATTTACTTATTGACAGGCAGATAGAACTTTATGTTTATACTGTAAAAATATAAATTTTGTAACTATTCAACAAAACAAACACCTTCTTGGTATATGGTATATGTTTCCTTACAAGAATTCAGTTCAGTCGCTAAATGAAAGCGAAGCTATATCAGAAATTAATAATGCCTGTGATGTGTCAACCCAAGACACAACCCAAGCGGTCATCGTCGTCTTCATTCCAATTTCAACTTGTATCCCTTGTGCTTCCCGGACCTTATGAACAGGGTCTTGCGTTGGACACGATTGGCAATAAACTTAATTATTAAATTCATTACCTACTGTTTGTAGTTCACTGATTACTAAAATGAAAATGTTTCAAATATATCTTGCAGTGGCACTGTGTATAAAATGGTACTTGTCCGAGTTATTTTGAGATGCAGCAATCACATTATTAGTTATCTGTACTTATTATCATGTGAGTATAAATAAATATCGAATAAAGAAATTAAGCCACAAAAATCAGAGCCAGCAAAGGCTACAAACACTGGTCCTCTCTCAAAACAAAAGAAATCACAGAGATTAATTACAAATCAACGTCCGACTCATAATCTTCTCATTTAGCTTGGCGTACATCTACAGATTAACGAGTATACAACTTAGTAGGTATAGATTTCGGTGCAATTACTTCCAAAAGGCACCAAAAAGATAGATCAAACAATCGTGTGGTGTCACAGACGTAATTCCATTAGGCTGAGAAAGGTGTGACGGTCGGGCGGATTCCACGCACTGCCGAATATGTAGCCAACGCGATATAGGCGGAATTAATAGATAAATTCATACAAGCTCGTGAGTGGCTGATGGCCTAGACTAGAGGTATTGGCAATCCCTACACGACAAACTCAATATACCACGTTTCCCGAAGAAAAGATTTCCCTAGGTTTGATTTAAGGATGGATTTAAAAAGTATAAAAAACTACTTGGCCTATGAAGCTGTAATGAGGTAATAAACTGAAAGCTCATCGTAGATGGCAGCATTGTTGTCTAGGGCAAAGAACTGCCATTATATCGATTTGTTGTTGTTTGCTAAATTATTCAATGTCAGATTAAACGATAAAATTGTATTCGACCTGTGTAGATATATTTGGTTTCTGTCGGGCTTGTGTTTTTTTTTGAGCATTCTCCTTAATGGACTTGTCTACAGAGTGGTGATATCTGAAGTGAGCAATAGCTTAGTATTGGCAGGAAGGTAGTTTAAAGAGCAGAAACGTAAGTTCAGTACTATTTTTCGAAGTTCTGCCCCCACGGAGGCGGGCAAAAAGGTAAAATATAAAATCGCGCAAGTCAGTCGCAGATCAATAGTCCGCAAATGTTGCCATAATTTATTTTCTACGTATTAGTCAAGGTATACCATCTGATATGTCTTCCTATCCCCATTCTCCGATATTAAACGCCCCACACTCACTTATTTTATCGCTTCGATAGACCCGTTAATCCATTACTTAATCTTAATCTCAATATGATTATGTGACTGCACTGTTCAGTCGCTTGTGTTGCATTTCGATTTTCACTCAATGAATTCCTTGGTCGTTATAGCTCTAGTGTCACCATCTGTTCGAATTTTAAAATTGTCTTGTTTGGTAGTTGTTGCCTGCCTGTCGCTCGCTACACCACTAATGTCTTATAATCCACGGACGGAGGTAATCAGGCATGAGGCAATTACGAACTGACAAATTGGGTAAGCAAGAGTTTCCGCAGGCTCGGTGCGTTCGCTATGTGTGCCATCTTAGCGTCTAATATGAATGCATGTACGAATGAATGGATGAATGAATGAAGATAAGACTTGGAATTGGTAAAATATATCCAATGACAATGTTTTATTTACGACAGCAAAACTGTAGAGCGATCACCTACCTTTTTAAATGACTTCACAATAGGAGGGGTTCGTTACCTCGACTTTGGTAGTAAATATGAACCGATTTGAATAATTATTTTTAATATGATAGCTCTTGCTTCCAGTTTGGTCCCATTTCTTGAAATTTTGAAATACATCCAGTAGATCTCGATAAAAACGTAAAAAAACCGTAAAAATTTTGTCTGTTTAGTAAAATAAAAATCACTGAAATTTGCTTTTCGATAGTGCATGTATCGAATACTTTGCTTGTGTACAGAAACCGACTTTAGTAGCCCAACACTGAAGTGGTTTTTTTTAAATTATTACTTATGCTAAGCCTCCATATATTTTATGAATGACCAACGCTAAAATCAACACTTCTAACTTTCTTGGTTATTATTATATCATCTTTATGCTCGTAAAATGAAAACAACGTCAGAGTGGTCTCATCTTACTCTTTTCATGAATAGGCGATGAGCTTGCTCTTTAAACTTTGCTACTCCGGTCTCCAGTTAATGATGAAATAAAATTATGAGAAAACTCGACATTGCTAATCGAGGAGGACAATTCGATTAGCTTTTGAATTATTTCCAAACTACGTGTCTGTACTGAATAAGGGATCGTCCAACTGAGCAATCAGTCAATAGTGTTCGATCGAAATGATTATGTAGAAATGAGTTCTAAAATCTAACATAGAACTAATCTGACCTATAACAGAAACCTACAGTATATTCGTGATAAGAATGCAGTGAAATTTAAATTTAAATATGTTAACACACACTCACAGGACAAGACACAACCTTCGTGTTCGAAAGTTTGCCTTCAACAGGCCACTACTGTGAACTTGGCTTGATAATTGGAAACGATTTGATTGGTTACGGGGCGTGGCTAGGCCGCCGGATAGTGATGACTTTATTGCATTCTTATCACGAATAGACTATAATAAAATAATATGATACAAGCTTTCAATGAAGTTCGTTTGTTACGTAACTTTGATGACAAACAGTTGATGTCTCTCCCAGAAATCGGGCTTTAATCTCATACAAATTCTCGGACTACAACAGAATTTCTAACGAGGCTTTTAGAAGGTTCTAAGGACTAAAAGCCAATACTTGATTATTTAATAGGTGGAAGTGTCCTACCTACTTACCAATACCAAGTTGCTTACTGCCTTATTGGGTGGGATCCACTAAGAGGCGGTATAGGGACGAAATGCAAGGGGAGTGGGGTCTCTAGAAACACTCTTATCTATGGGGTATCTCTAAAACCCCATAGATAAATATAAACATAAATGCTCTAACGGTGATGGAATAGATAACGTAAACGCTCTAACGATGATGGAAAACATCGTGAGGAAACCTTCATTACTCCATTGCTGCGGCGATGGGCTAGCCCCCTGTCGCGCAAAATGGAGTATCGAATCACTGGCTGAAAGTGAGCACAGTTGTGCCTCTGCCACCCCGTATGGGAAAAGGCGTGACGCTATTTCATGTTCTCTAAAACCCAAAACTGTACGAAGAAACTAAAAGAGCAGACAGTTTGAAGGAAACAGTGGGAATGATGATGAAATTAAAGGGAAACACAAACATATCAAAAGATATTTAATTTGATGGTGTTCAGAATCCTAAAAAATCCAATAAAGAAATTGGAAATAGCGTGAAGCATTTGCGTGCCTTATTTGGGATTATACTTTCAAGCAATGTTTTTTGCTCATTATTAATAACACCGGAGTTTAATTTACTCATAGACAAAGAATCTCTGGGGGATACAGAAACAATATTCGTTAATAATTTATTCTTTACCAAAGTCCTTGAGAGGCTTTTATATTTTTAAGGGGTTGATTTAAGATAGAATTCTGTCAAGCAAGTGGCTAGAAACTGGTCACTTTCATTTTAGCATTCCGTATCTTAGAAGGAAAGGAACAGGATAACTTCGTTCATTTCATAAACCCTTTTTCTCGGGAACGCGTACAGACATAAAATTGAAATTGATATTATTTACTCAGTTCCCATAGTTCCCCCAGTTGATCTAGAGGTTTAATTTTAACATACGTCTCTTCCATTTGCGAGTCGGGCTCGCGCACCATTATCTATAATAACCGGCCAAGTGCGAGTCGGACTCGCGCACGAAGGGTTCCGTATTATCTTTAAAAAACCGCAAAAAAAAAAAAAGTACGGAGCCCCCCTAAATATTAATTTAATTTTAATCGAGGCGTATGCGGCTTTCACTGTTTTTTGTGTTCCGTGGTGCGGGCTCTGAATCAGCTTCATCAACTGCAGGATCATTTGCATATTGCAATGCATATTTTTCTCATACGGAGAGCCAGAGGCACAGTTTAGGCATGTTTAGCTAGTTATTCAATAGATACTTCACTTTTGCGAGACTCTTACACCTACGAATATCTCTACATCAAGCTTTTAATCGGTTCGCTCGCGTTCAGACACACGCGGGCCAAACTAACCATAGCAAAGCATCAATAGTTGTGCGAGCGAGAGGGTGAAATAAGGTCATAGGTCATTTTGATCACAAGTATTTCAACAAACAGATGAACCTCTAACGTCCGGTTTCAATAACCTATCTATCCATGGTTTTCACATTACTAGAGTTAGATTTGACAGTTGCGCTATAGAACTTATGTCAAATTCGACCCTATCTATCTGCAGATTGAGGATAGATAGGTTATTGAAACCGGCCGTTAGGGTGGATTTCACCAACAAAAAGTTATACGAGAATAACTACCCCGGGGATAACTTGTGACAATGATACTTCAAAATGAAGTGATCTGCCCCCTTATTCGGCTAAATTATCCGACTTATTTTGATATCCTTTGGTTACACGATAATTGAACGACACTAATAACTTCATAATTTTTACGGATCATCATTGAGTGATCATCACTGAGTTAGCGAATAATGGCCAACGCACACCGCTTCGGGATTAAAATTTTTTGCGGGATGCTTCGGCATTATTTAAAGGCATATCAATTTAGGTCTTATTTCTATAGGGATACGTTTGAATGTCCATTGGAAAAAACTTAAAATTCCTTGCCATGCCGTCCCAGTCTGCGTAGGACATAAGGAGGCAGATCTGCGGTCGATTCTCGCGCCTTCGACATGCAGATATCGAGACCAATATTGACAGATTTCCATACCAAATCACTCGATATAGGTGTAGTGTAGATATCGTATATCGAATGCGCGAGAACCATGTCCCTGGGTGTCACTAGTGTCTATGAAAACATAGAAGATACTCTCGAATAAAAGTTACTCTTTCGTTGGTAAAATCCAGCCTAAATGGTTTAAAAACCGTAAAGTTATACGCCCTGACTGTTCAAGATAAAGAACAGAAAATGCTCTACAATCGCCTGGAGCAGCGAACGAGGGTTTAATTATACCCACACTTTTAAAACCCAAATGCCCGAATTCACTACCAGATTAAGTGCTACTCGGAATTTAACGTGCACTCCAATAACATTTTGTTGTGTTTGTCATTTGACATAAGGTACCTTAGCATTAGCAGGCTGGTTTATGGTATTAGGTTTTTATTGTTTGTGCTCTATTACTGTCCATTTAAAGCTGATGAGATCATTAAGCAAACTAACGATTCTATCCGTAACGGTAGTGAAAGGAATTAGGGATTTAATGAGAAGAAAAACTGACATTGACAAATCTGTAGCATCTTTTAGAGTAAAGGGAGAAAAACCTTAGACCGTACTGTGGTCCGTACTTTTGTACTCAAAAGAACATTTATTAAAAAAGTCAAGCAAAACCCTCAAAGCGAAAATACGGACGCTCTCTACAGTTTAATTAAATAACAAGGAAACCGTTAACTCATTAAACATACTTTTCAAACTCAAACTGTTATTTTGTTGTAACCTGACTTGTTGGGGGCATCATTATTATTATTATTATGTGTTGAGTGTGTTTATTCGTGTTTAAATAACAGGTATCTACATTACAGAGTGTAACAGAAAGGTGTAGTCATATTTTAGGGGGTTGTTAGGGAGACCATTCTGAGCAACTTTTACTATGAAACCGATTTAATCAGAGCAACTTTATTTTTCATTGCTCCATACGTTTTGGTCCGGGCGGCGGCGCGGTAGCGCCGCGCCGCGCCGCGGCGGTCAGCTGTCGCGTATAAATCCGAATAGCAATAGCGAGGACGCTTAATGGTTTTGGTCCGGGCGGCGGCGGCGGCGGTCAGCTGTCGCGTATAAAACCGAATAGCAATAGCGAGGACGCTTAATGGTTTTGGTCCGGGCGGCGGCGGCGGTCAGCTGTCGCGTATAAAACCGAATAGAAATAGCGAGGACGCTTAATGGTTTTGGTCCGGGCGGCGGCGGCGGTCAGTTGCCGCGTATAAAACCGAATAGCTATAGCAAGGGCGCTTAATGGTTTTGGCCGGTTTTGGCTTGCAGCCTTTGTCTTTGAAAAAAAATCTCATTAGTGACCAGTACATTTCTAACTAGAAAACAGGCACAATATCATAAAGAAATTGTATAAAAAAATCTCATTAGTGACCAGTACATTTCTAACAAGAAAACGGGCACAATATCATAAAGAAATTGTATGAAAAACTTTTAATTAATAAACCAGTCTATTTAGGACAACAGATCAATTTAGTCCTAACCAGTGATTACAAAGCTTCGAACGGAGAATACATAAGGGTTAATGTCCATGAAAGAGGCTTGCAATTTTCTGGGTAGTTATGTCCGTTTTTAACCGACTTCAAAAAAGGATGGGGTTCTCAATTCGGTTGTATGTTTTTTTAATCATTATTATTTTTAATGTGTGTTATCTCAAAACTGGTACTATTAATGAACTGATTTCAAATAATATTTTTTTGTTTGAAAGGGTTACTTATAAGCTTCGCCCCATTTTTTGATAGTAACTATTATCTAATCTGTGCAGTCGGTCCGTAGTTAGGTCACTACATGAACATAGGTATCTGAAAAGTATAATGTCTTACGGTAAACAAAATCACGTATTGTTTACTTTCTGTGACTGGTGGGCTGACTGAAGGGACCAAGATATTCGTCATTGAAATACTACTAATAGTAGCTCAATGATATTAGTCTAAGTATGTTTTGTAATATGAACTAATATGTGTGGACTTAACAGCCAGAACACAGATGTTGTAGGCTCGTGCTCGTGTTTTTAGACGACATTTGCAACGCGAGCAGAGAGGATTGAGTAATAAGGTCTCGAATTCGTTTTATTTTTAAGTTTTTAAATTTGTGAATTTATACAAAATTAAGTCGATAACGTGTTATTTTTTTATTTACGTTATCTCGTACTTCTGGATATATGGTACACAAAACACAAAATTACTTTTGAACGATAGGTAGAGTTATTAATAAAATAATAATTCATATTCAGGCAATAGCAATAATTACTTAAATTCGATTCTTCATTTACTTATAATATTTGTAATATGAAATAATGTATTTTCTACAGTTCGTGCTCGTTCTATTAATAAATCCAATAATTGAAAGGGACCTTTACGTTTTCTGGAGTAATATCAAAGGGTGCACAAAGTAATTTGATAAAGGTTCTTCAAAGACAAAGAAAATTGATTCGCAGTTGAATTCTTGAATGTTTGATTACTTATTAACTACTTACTTTTACTATAATATCTAACCCATTATTTGCACACTATTCTACTGTTGAGTTCTGTTGCACGGAAGTAGTTTTGATCTCCTTCGAAACGGTTTGATTTGGAAAATATCTTTCATAACAATTAACTAGATTTACGACTTTGACGGCACTTTATTTGCCAATGCCAGCTGGTACTCTTTTCATTAGAATAGTATGATATATCCAATTTCGACAAGAGAATGTGTTAGTTCACTATTCGTTCGGTAAATGCTTTCACAATATTGCTGAAAGGGTTTCTTTTCTTATATTTACAAGGGACATAGAAAAGTTCCAGTTATCAATTCAATGGAGCACATTTTTCCTAAAAAAATATGGGAGATATCTTAGCATTGAGGATGTAAGGAAAGGTGCAATTTATAAGGCATCCGCATATTCTGAGGGGTGATAAAGGACGTCATACGTGTAGGTTTTCATCTTTATGCGTATATCTTTCTACATTCCTTGTATTGTATAAGTATAAAAATATTAGCTTATCAAAATTATTTATTTAATGTCATGGAGTTGGGTTCTGGTTTACGCTTCCGAGAATCAGTATATCCTTCCTTAGTATATAAAACACAAAATCTGTGGAGAGAAATATCACGACGACAATGACGCTGACGATGATGAGATTCGCTGAACCAGCCATTTTTAATAGCAGCGTCCTATAAAGCTGTGATCCATGACAAATCAAGTGCTCTTTTTAACCGAGTTCAAAAAAGGAATATATAAAATGCAAAATATTTACACACACATGTTAGTCTTTTAGGGCTTCTCAACGAGTTTACAAAATGTCATAAAGATTTTCGAGGAAAAATCCCACTTTTCAACGTATTTCGCACCAATTATCCTAATCTAGGTGATTATCCAGGTATTTTGCTGGTATTAGGTAAAAATAGAGTTAATTTAATATTTAGAAACCAAAAAGAACCGACCACATCACAAGTTTATCTTTTTATCTTCTTGAAGGAAACTCGACAACTTCCAAATCCCTAACATAAGACGTACCTAGTAAACATTGTTTCACGCACGATCTGAAAACTACCGACAATCAAACTCAAACACGCCTACCTCTTTGATTTAAACGCCTTTGATGGTGCGGTGTTAAAACCATGGTTCGTTGCCTATTTAATGCCTACTTACCTCTCTACCTTTTCCTATAGGTAGGTATCAACAAAGGGCACTTTATTTTTAACTATTCAGCAAAATCGTAACTAAATAAAGCCCATAAAATGCCGAGAGAGATCAAAAGCGTTCTTCAAGCGTGCGGCCACTCGTCTGTTAACTGCGACCCTATTTTCCAGGGTAGTGAGGCCTGCAGGCGTTGTGGACACCCATTGATTGTAGGCTTTATTAGTGGTGGGGTGGTGGCCTGGTGAGGTCAAGTAGGACTGGTCAGGGCTGGTGGAGCGAACAGGCCCTCGAACACGAAGTGTGGCAGTGAATCTGTATCAAAAACGCTCTGGAGATGAAGGCCACTTTGTATGGGCTCTTACTTAGTTTTGGGAGTCTTCGGGCAAATTATAAATTATTATGTACCTATTTACTGATGGGTTTATGACAGGGTCTATCTATAGTATATTGTACAACAAGTGCATAAAACGCACCATTTTAACCGAGAAGTATATCCACCCTCGCCTGCGGCTCGGGTTGATACTCAACTCGAAGGTGATATTGTTTTTTTTTTCTCTAACAATTTGTACACTGATTACTTACATGAATAAGACTTAGTACTAAGCAGAACTTAATGCACAAATCAGTTACAAGTGAACACCACATTCGTAAAGCGTGTCAAGAGTTGAAAATACTTACTAACTATGAACTAACAACTACGAGTATTTATATTAAACTAGTAAACTAATAGTCTTAGAGTCTGAGACTGGCTGGATTCGACCAACAAAAAGTTATCCGGAGAATAACTATCCCGGGGATAACTTGTAACTTTTTCATAGACACCAGTGACACCTAGGAGAGGTGCTCTGATCTGATTCAAACTTTTCCCCAAAATAGAGATAAAATTATTGTCCCAAAAAATAGAAGTTGAATTGATTGATGACGAGTCCACTTTACGCCCCTGTTCCACAAACTTTAGGCACATTAGCTCCACCTATTCCAATCACTGTATAACAAACAAATACACTATTTGTTGAGAGGCAAGCATCCTAACCCTCTAGACCGAGAGTCCGAAGACACGGAGCTATGAAGCATGATGTGAATATATAGAAACTGGCCAGTGAAAGAAGTCCCAAGAAAACCGCGGCAAATTTAAAAAATCTTAATGTGGCCACATTTACTGTACATCGAATTAACGGAGTTGATACTTTAATGTTTATTTTTTATTTTATTGTTCGATACCTATTAACTCTCATGACTTGGTTGAAAAAGAGAATATCATATTAGTAAAAACGCGCGTTCGTAAATTCATAGAGCATTGGATGGGTTAAGTAGGTACCTACTGAATATATTTTTTACCATGCCTATACCCTATACAGTTTCCCACTGCTGGGCAAAAGCCTTCACTTCGAGTATAAAGTAAACATACTAAACTAATAAACTTTATTATTCTGTTTCATAGTCACAGACTCAAATAATTCAAAACCCGTATTTAAGCCACCTGGAAACAAATATGAGTAATTGCAATCAACCACATTTAAATAAATGTATAATATCCAAAAGAACAGATTAGTTACTGAAATTAAAGAATAATAATAAATAGTCAAGTAAAGTATCAAAATGTTGTAAGCCAAGTATAAGCAAAGTAACAATTCGTTTGACAAGTAAATAATGTTGCCATCATCAAAGTTTGAAAACTGCCAAAGGACAGGATTCGCTGGCCAGACTCTATCATGATTTACAGCTACACTAGTATTTGCTCCATGCAGTTACCCATTTTCAACGACTACTTTCCTTGATATTTTAGTTCAGGTAATATGTGGCTTATTATTATAGAAGTTAAGAAAATTTCTAGATCTCATTCTCATAAGTCTAGGGATCTTTAATTTTTGTCTCCGACTTAGCTCTAGATTTGTGGATTATTTGAAGCAGTAATTTTCACTCTTAGCCAGAGCGACTTGCTTCGCAGATTATGGCTTGATCAAGATAAGGAATACAATACTAGTTTGTGGCTTTTAACCACAGCAGAGCTTTGCTCAGGAATAATAGGTTTCCGTGGCTTACATTCAAGCGATCTTACATTGTACAGTAGATCTAGTGCATAAAGGAAGGGTTGTCTAAGATTATCCATCAAATGGTGTTTAATAATTAATTGTAAAGCTATTCGCGATACCTTTAGAACATTACATATTCTAAAGATACAATAGACCAAATATACAAATATTTTTATATTTCAGTATATCGACGTGACGCACATGACGAGTAGTATATTTATAGAACCGACTTCAGGAGACCACTCGAGTGTTGTCAAGTGTATGGGAGTCGAGGCTTGACAAAATTGAGGTGTCGAAAGGGTTGAAAAAACGCTTCACTTATTTTTAGGTTCAAGAGGGCGCCTGCGCGCCGCATTACTTTTTTTTTATCTTATTACATCCAATGAAGCAAGCAAGTGAGAGGCCTTTGCCCTCAAGCAGGGTTTTGGATATAAATAAGACAAACAACAAATATATCGCATGAACTGTAAGAAAATAAATAATAGTATATAACAATCATCATCATCTCATCAATCAGCCCACTCCTACCCACTGCTGGGTATAGGCCTCTTCTCTACCACGCCATCCGCTCCGGTCCTGTGCCCCCCGCATCCACTGCCTGCCGACTATGGCGGTGATGTCTCGTCCATCTGGCTGGTGGTCTGCCTACTTGGCGTTTTGCGGTTCTGGGGTAGCCACTCCGTTACCGCTTTAGTCCACCTTCCGTCATCCCTCCGTGCCAAGTGTCCTGCCCACCCCCACTTCAGTCTCGTGATTCGCTCGCGATATATTAATACATATTGATATTAAAATATAGGTCACAATAATTAATTAATCTAATAGCATGAAATGTAAAAATTAATTTGATTAAGTATGCAATATCCAATAAAACGACTTATCTATCTATCTATCACATCCAACGGAAGTAAAATAAAAATCGGCAAGTGCGAGTCAGACTCGCGCAACGAGGATTCCGCACAAGTCGGTTTTGTATCCAGTAATTTTACAGCTGTTTGTTTCTTTCATAGCTCTGAGGGACCACAGATCTGAGTTATTGATATGACATAAGTATAAGTTTCAATTTGATGTGTCCACGATTCCATGCGTTTTCGAGGTCTGGACTGGGCAAACGAATGGATGCGGACAGACAACATGATCATTGAGCGGTTCCTTATTTTTCATACGGTACGGTATCTACCCTAAAAATGAACCTAAAGTACAATATTGTATAGTATAAGTATATTGTTATTATTATCTCCCGAGCGAGGCAAAAAATTACAGAATTTGTACCGATATAATTCAATATTCGAAACACAATTTGGACGCAATATTTTTCAAATGATTGCTTCTCTGATAAACCCGTAATCGTATTTTCAGTAAAATTGATCGCAAAGCCTGATATTAATTTAATATGAATGGATTGTTCACTGACAATGATCCGCTGAGAATTGAGATGCCATAGGAAAATAATTTGATTTTCTTTTTGACTCATTTTGTTGCTGGGAATCGCTTCAAATTCGGGATAACCATGTTATAATTTAGACAATAAATGAAATCAAGCGGTGCTTTTTAAACCCAGATAAACGGATAGATAGCTTTATTAGGAGATTTAACAGGTCTTTTATAAATCTGAGGATTGAAAAACCGGCCGTAAAACATGTTATTCAACAGCTCAGAACCCTATAGTATAGGTTTGTCATGCAATGAAAAATATTGCTTACCTTACGATAGGAAAATTTTATATGTAGGTTAAATAAAAGAAAGAAAAAACAAGGTATAGTTACAGCTATACGGGTGGATGCTATTTCATTGGTCATCCTGTGATACGGGTCAGCATTACATACTCCTTCTAGATTGCGGACAAGTGTGACGTCCAATTGGAACGTAATCACATTCCAATTGTAGTAAAACACGTGCTAGACTCAGTTGCTTTCGTCACATAACTCTACAGGGTGTAACAGAAGGGTGTAGTCATATTTTAGGGGGTTGTTAGGGAGACCATTCTGAGCAACTTTTACTATGAAACCGATTTGATCAGAGCAACTTTATTTTTCATTGCTCCATATGATTTGTATAGAGAAGTGAAAATTAAAGTTGCTCTGATCAAATCAGTTTCATAGTGAAAGTTGCTCAGAATGATGTCCCTAACAACCCCCTAAAACATGACTACACCTTTCTGTTAACCCTGTATAGCTTTATTTATATCAATCGCAAAATAGGCGACTAAGCGATAATATGCGGCTTTAGACAGACACCTTTGATGGCTGTCCAGCATCAAAGTTTTTTCTGTTGAAATAGCAGCAATATGTTTGTCTTAGTAAAGCCATGCTTAGTTAACCTGTAGGAACTTCTTCGCCCTACTTCACCCAAGGGGGTGAGGATGTCGAAGAATATATATATTATACTTAAATTAAAAAAATAATGTAAGCCTATGGGCTATAACTAGTTATGAACTAAGAGCGTCTGCCAACAAACTGTTACCCAGTTTGGCAGAAAATAAATTGTAATAGTCATAAGTTTTCTGATAAATAAATGTATTAAAAAAATATATGTTGCAATATGACGACTGATCAAGTTCTCCGTCTGTTTTATCAAACTTATCATTTCAAATGCGCAAATTTTGCTGAAATTAACGTAATCCTGAGATCATGTCGGATACATACAGCTACACAAAGGATTTTGAAGTTTGACGTCACGACTCTAACAAAGTGTGACAGCTTTGAATGGATTCCTACAGACAATTATAATTTATTGGGCTAGTTTCCCATAACAGATAAGCCATATTGAACAGAAGAAACAATCAACTTATCATTGATGAAACTTTTGTACGTTTATAAAAATGAATCGGTCTCATAGATCAGGGAATAAAACAGGCCATCTCGCTTCTTTACAGCACGTTTAATAAGAAGCGTCCAGAGACGGGACGACAAAGATGTGATGATGGAATTATACATAGATTGTACATGTTACGAACAAACAAAATTATAAATGGTCTGAACTCTATACATCTTTCATTTTCCCTGAGAAAATTTGTGAAACGAAACAGGCGATAAAATGTGGCATAAATTAAGTTTATCTTATTACTGCCGTGGTTTTCTGAAAATAACCAAAGATTTTTCTTAAGAAAGCCCTGCGAAGAAGTTTTAATAAGATGTCGCCTATATCCTATCTGTAAGCTTCGTAATCTTAATAACCTAAGCCTCTTTACTCTCACAGAAATAAGAGGAACTTACTGAAATATATTTTGCTTGACTTACCTCTGAAGTTAAGGTTCTAATTCTCTAAGTCGATAAGTCGTTTTTCTGTGGAAACTGGTGTTATATGATCCTTCCAGGAGTGAGCGTTTCGAATACGCACCGTTTAAAAATACCGTTTACGTTCCAGGAACGACAAACTCGTTTTTCGTTCTCAGGAAAAGCAGTACTTCGAAACCAGTCGGCGGCCAGCACCAACCGGTTAAGCACTGACCGCTTTGAGCTCATTTGTCTCGTCCGTGCACCGACTATTTTCGCGCCAACCTGTTTGGCACCGACCGGTTTTAGCGCCGACCGCTTTCGTTTCGTCCGCGCAACGACTGTTTTCGCTCCGACAGGTTTAGGTCGACCGCTTCGAGTTCGTTCTTCAAATCAAAACCTGTCGCCAACGAGACCGTTTTGAATAACCGTTTTCGAACCGGGAAAACCAGTTTCGTTTCGTCTTTGAAAAAATCGAAGACGACCCACTCCTAGATCCATCATCGACCGAATCAAATAATTACTCAAAAACTTCTCGCAGGTAACTGTGCTCTACATGCTCATAAAGAGAGGATTGGAGTAGATGTCAAATGTCTGTCGAACATGCTTGATTATTATGAGGTTTCGAGTGGTACATCGACTGAGAAAGGTCTTGTTATTTTACAAATTGTTTGATTTGATACGCATTGTTTAAATTAAAGACTACAGCTTAGCCTTTGACTTTAATTAAAAGCCAAATAATACGATATTAGATAGAACCTTTTAATTAGCCAGTGCTTTTATTATTCGTGGGTGGCAAAGTTATATCAATGTTGGTATTCTACTATAATTTTTTTCATTCTATATAGGTAATTATTTTGAGTTTTGTGATCCTCATTTAATTTTAATAAATACACAAAATAGAGTATAACCTAGTACCTACCTATAGATACAAAATAATAATATCTACTAGTCCAAATGTTTAGTGTGAATTTTAACTTTAATGTTATTCAAGACGTATTCCTCAATAAATACTTTGTGATATTAAGTTTTTTATTTATACAATAATAAAATTTGATATTGAAGAAAATCAAAGCTCTTAACATACATCTATTTATTTTACCGAAGCCTGCTTTAAAAGACAAAAACAATTTTCTTCTAGCTTTTAAAAACTTTTCAATATTTCTCAAAAGTACGGCTGCATCCTTAAAAGTCCATCTGAGTTTATATCTTGCAAAATTATTATGTGCCACTGCGCACAATGATATGGCCGGCGCGGGACTTAGGTTTTTCAACCGACAAGTGCATAGATTACGCTTGTCTAGACATACTCTCCTCGTATTTACATGTAAATAGCTATGTATATGAAAACGAACGTTATGTAGTCTGCCAGTGAAAAAACCGGCCAAGTGCGAGTCGGACTCGCGCACGAAGGGTTCCGTGCCATTATCTATAAAAAACCGCAAAAAAATGTATGGGAGCCCCCCCTAAATAACAATTTAATTTTAATTTAATTATTTATTTTTTGAGTAAATAATATACTCAATATATTGTGAACATTTTAAGCGTCTACCTGCTACCATTATCAATATCGAGCAAAAATGAGCAAAAAAAATCACGTTTGTTGTATGGGAGCCCCCCTTAATATTAAATTTCTTTTGATTTTTAGTATTTGTTGTTATAGCGGCAGCAAAAATACATCATCTGTGAAAATTTCAACTGTCTAGCTACCACGGTTCATGAGATACAGCCTGGTGACAGACGGACGGACGGACAGACGGACAGCGAAGTCTCAGTAATAGGGTCCCGTTTGGCACCCTTCGGGTACGGAACCCTAAAAAGGAGAGCAAAATGCTTTCACATTTTAGTCGCGTCGCGCGCGATAAGAATAAATCCCGTGTCGTCTATATAAAATAGGATTGCAGCGAAGGAATAATGTATCGTCGCTCTTCTTTTGTGATACAGTATAAGCTGTAAATTCGAATTACCTATCCCGTAGCAAAAAGGCAAAATGGCCGGTTCAAAACCTTTGACGTTGATGTTCATATTTATATTTTTACGGGGTGGCAACACACGATAGAAGCCACAGATCAAAAACTTAACTTAACTTATTTTTACGGGAAATTGTTTACGTTTTTGCTATGAGATAAACAAAAATTGATTGACAGAATTTAATAAGTTTTGAACAAGCGAATAAATAGTCTCAAGTCTCATGGGACAGCAATACAGGGTGTAACAGAAGGGTGTAGTCATATTTTAGGGAGTTGTTAGGGACATCATTCTGAGCAACTTACACTGTCCAACCGATTTGATCTTTTCACTTTTCACTTTTGACCAAAACGTATGGAGCAATGAAAAATAAAGTTGCTCTGATCAAATCGGTTTCATAGTGAAAGTTGCTCAGAATGGTCTACCTAACAATCCCCTAAAGTATGACATCATTCCGACCCTACACCCTTCTTGTGCATTTTGCTTTTTAAATATTCACTAACCAACCTAGAGAACATATCAAAAATTCAGAACTACCGGACCTTTTGTAAGCAAACTCCCCTCTTGTAGTCTCTATTTACTAGGTCAGGAGGACATAATTATGACAATAATTATGTGCGAAATAAAATATCAGCCAAATCCTCGCCACGGCTTCCTTCGGTGGCATACTTCTATCCGATGGTCCATATTTTCAATGACTCTGAGACATCCTTTTGCATTTGGCCGATATTTTGTTTCACACATAGATAGATAGATAGATAGGTAGATAAATCATTTATTCAATTCAAACACATAAATTAATAACAACAAAAATCAATTTAAATAGACAACACTTAATAGCAAGCACCTGCAATTAACAGTAGGTACCTACAGTTGTGTGGTTATGTGACACATAAGTAATTGTCATAGATCCTTCTATCTTAATAAAAAATACTTATTAAGATAAGTTATTCTCTGAAAACTTTTTGTTTTATTTACAATTAACATCTGGCATTAAGGTTGGCGCTTTGTCCATTTCATGATCGTAGGCCTACCTTTTAGGTTTTGAGTCCATTGCGATTACTATGAAAATCCAAAAATTTTACAGCATATAAATATGGTCGTAGCGTTTGATTGTGTTGACCTTAGAATGTTGATATTTTCACAAATTTAAGGGAACGAGAGACTTGAGCAATTGACATTTTCAGCTTGTTGCCTCAAAGCGTTCCTGAATAACTTGACAGAACGTACAGACACACGCAGACGGACAGACCAGACGGACAACGAGAAAGAAAGAAAAATCATTTATTTGACACACGTCAGAGAATACATTGATATACCTACAATAAAACCGGCCAAGTGCGAGTCAGACTCGCGCACGAAGGGTTCCGTACCATTATCTATATAATTGGAACAAAAAGTAAACTTTAGAAAAAACCGACTTCCACAAACCCTATTTGATTATATTGAGTTTAATACAAACTGTAACCCCTTATCCCCCCCCCCCAGGGGAATTAATTTTGTCAAATCCTATATCAGTGCTACCCCACGCTACTAAGGAACCCCTGTACAAAGTTTCATGGCTCTAGGTCCATCGGTTTAGGCTATGCGTTGCCTGCCCGTCAGCCACGCATTGTATTTGTACCTAGTATTGAGCAGATCTGGTGGCCATATGTGGTCTTCATCAGCAGTTCCGCATCACAATATTATGCTTACCATGTGCATTTGCACGAGTTATTATGAAAAACACAAAAATCACTATAGGTCTAATCGGTCTAATTTTCCAAATCGGTCCATCCGTTTAGGCTCTATCGAGGCACATACATAAAAAAATAAATAAAAAAAAAACAAACATCCGGACGAATTGTAAACCTCCTTTGGGAAGTCGGTTAAAAAAACCGCAAAAAAACACGTTAATTGTATGGGAGCCCCCTTTATATTAAATTTATTTTGTTTTTAGTATTTGTTGTTATAGCGGGAACAGAAATACGTCATCTGTGAAAATATCAACTGTCTAGCTACCACGGTTCATGAGATACGGCCTGGTGACAGACAGACGGACGGACGGATATCTTGAGATTTTAAGGTACTTTCCCTCCAGGGCCCATTCGTTTGTTCCACCCTGTATATGTGTGATCTGTAACTGTATTTTTCATGAAATACCCAAAAAGTTTTGTTCAAATTATCATCTTATGTCAGAATAACTTTGTAGCTAGTTGAAAAATAACATTTGAATTGATTCAAAGCTTGCCGCGCTTTTAGGGCCTTTAGTACCTACTAAACGCCGCCGTAAGCAGCACTGTCTACAACCTACTCCTACTGGAAAACGTGAGACACCCATCTACAATTTCCGTACAATGAGGTTCACTCACTCATTATGTCAATGTCATGCAGACTGCAAAACATCATTTCAACGCACCAAAGAGTATTTAATTAAAACATCACTGGCAGCCAAACTTGAAGTGGCCAAAAGGAAAAAATTAATTTCTGTGCTCTGAGATTTGTATGAAAACAAAAGTAATTAAAAACTATTAATTTTATAATTATTTTCTAAAAGTTCTACATAATAAATAGAGACGTCGTAATTCATCAATTAATATTTAAAGTCTTTGTAGAAGTCCGGGGACGACATTGCCATATCATTTAAATTTAGTTTCATTAAAAGAAGGCTTACCTACCAAAACAAAATGGCCTTGGTATAAACTTTTCAAGCGTGTTGTGAAGACGTATCTTGTACCGAGACCACTTTCAATTTGTAATATCTCTCGTATTTCAGTATTTGTGGTTGGTGCGGCAACAGATATACACATTCTGTGAAAATTTCAGCTTTCTAGCTATTACGGTTCGTGCAGGCGGACCCGGTGACAGACGGACGGACGGACGGACGGACGGACGGACGGACGGACAGACGGACAGCGAAGTCTCAGTAATAGGGTCCCGTTTGGCACCCTTCGGGTACGGAACCCTAAAAATGAAATAACCTATGTGTCAAAAAGGTTTGGTTTCAGCATAATATGTTGCATGGTGCGGTGGCAGCACACAACGCTGGTTTTCAAACCAAACCCTTTCTAAACTAAGCTAAAACTAAAGTAAATTAAAGAAAAAGACACAGTTGTACCAACATTTTATGTACCTACCTTTAGGTTTTATGTTATTATTATTCATGATCATGCATGACGCTAAACAATAATTTATTTGTCTGTAGTAAGGTAAAAAGCTGTATTTATGTTACTTTATTGCTATAGAAGTACCAGACTCCCTTGGGACGGCGCCTACAGACTAACGAATTGATCCTTTGATAAGGGTTCCTATTTTTCCTTCTATCTAAGGATCGGAACCCTCAAAATTCTAATGAATTACCAAAAACGTATCATAAGAGTGAAAGAGTATTGAAATAAGAACACAACCTTAACAAGTAAAAGTAGCGTCTAAGTTAGTTACTCACGTTGTTTCGGTTATGAATAACAACAGCCTTTTCACTATAAACAGCCTTTTGATATCTTTTTGTATTTCCTACCAGTAAGTTAATTTCTACGTCTTTTTACCTGAAGATCAACTTTTCAAAGCATTTTCCTTCCATTGTGTTCCATACTCGACAAGAAGTTTCTTCCGCTACCGTGGGTGGTACAGAAAATTCTGCCTAAACACAACACAGCTAGATGCCCTTTGTATCCCGTTTCGCCTGAAGGCAGGGCCCTCGAAAAATCTGGTTCAGCGTTGTTAAGCGAAAACATCTTTAGAGTTGCTCCTAAACGATTCCTTTGTCAGATTTGACGAGCGTTTCTGAAACGACGAAGGAACCGCACCTTTAGGTACTCGTATGGGCAACTAAAATTGCGCAACTCCGAGCAACTATGAAGACAAGGCACGCATGGCTATATTAGCAATTTTCGGCAATGGCAACAAAACCTATAGAGATATCACGGTACGTGCACATTTAACTTCCGAGGCCCAGTCGAAGGCCGAGACTGGCTGAGGGCCGAGGAATATTTATTTTGTATGTATCTATGTATGTATGTAACGGGGTAACCATATATGTTTGAGAAAAAGGCGCTGTAGTTTCCGATGAAATTTTCAATATAGTGGTTTTAGGGGGTAAAAGATCGATTGAACTAGGCTTCACAACTAAAAAATCACGTATAATTCTGAGTTTTCCTGCTTTTCTCATTAGGATTGGCAATTTTCCAGGCAAAATTCCAATGATAATAAAAAATAGATATTATGTTAATTAGGGATTTTCATTTTAAATAATGATTTATCCACTGTTCGTTTTTGTTTTGTAATTTGTCTAGTTTGTAACTTCAAAATATATTTAAAATAAAAGAGTCGTGGGAAGCTCACAAAGCTCCTAATTAGCTTTGCCTAGGAAAGATCGAAATTGGCCTTTGTTCTAATTTTATGTGTTACTATCGTACTTTCTATTCTACCTCATGAAAATGCAAATTAGGTTCACTTCAAACTAAAATTTACATCGTAATGACGAATAAATACCTGGATAAGTATTTAACAAAGGGGTGTTCTATGTCAAAGCGGCAAAGTTATCACGCGATGAAGCCGTCCAGAATAATGAACGAATGTGAATAATTGAATGAAAGAAATAGTCGATATGACCCCATAAAATGCTTTTATAGAAACAAACACGCCCCGTGTGGACTTTAAAAATACCCATAATTTTACTGGAACAATGTGGAATTAGGCCAGAACAACACTATAATGAAACACTGGTTACAGTAAGTATACCTTAAACCGGTCAAACAGTATGCATCGTATAATAGTACCTTTTGAACAACTGTAAAGTATCCTATGTATACATTAACATTTCAAGCGTTTTAAGCCTTGCTTTTAGCTTTTATATGCCGGCAGAATGTTAGAAAATTCACTGTTTATTTTATACAGTGAAGAAAAGTTTTCTATGACGAGCTTCCCGTACCGAATTGGGTTATGCATACAATATCAAGAAATCTCGCAGCATGTGACGCTAAAGTGGCATATTTGTACCGGCGAACGTAGACAAAGTTGCATAAAGGATTTACACAAAAAACGAGCGAACGCTCATTTCAATCTGCACTCTGTTAAAATTTTGTGTTATCACTTATCAGACAGAGTAGATATTATTTCGTTGTTCCGTCTCCGTTGGTTCGGGAAGCTTTGCTACGCTTTCGTTTACATGATGAAACATGTGAAAGCTCTTGCTCTAACTCAAGCTCTTTGTTCGTTTGGTGTGAATGCAACCTATAAACTACACTTGCTTGCATAGTCGATTAGAGCAACCACTCGCTCCAAAGTACTACCACAGAATAACTAATAGTACTACGTACTACGACATAAGGAATCAACTATCTGTGGCCTCGAGTGTGGAGTCTCGGATTATACAAGAATTGAAATGCGTAATGGAACGGTAACAAAGTCATGTCTTGATCACATTTTTTTGAGACTCCCCACGATGGTGCCATACGCGGCCGCTGTCAACTCCGTACTGGCAGATCATCGCGTGACCGTTCTCGCTTGCACCGCTGCTGCTAGCTCACTCAGCACGCGCATACAGGGTGATCGACAACCAACCTCACCAACCGTCATAAACTATGATAGTATGAAAAATGAATTACTGTGCACTGAATGGGAGAGGACGAATGAGATGGATACTCCAGACCAAATATATAAGTTTATTATTGAGTCTTTTAAAAATGCGATAAGTATGGCTACTAGTAATAAAAAGGTAACTACAACTAGAAAACGCAGTACTGAACCATGGATCAACGATAATGTACTCAAGCTATGCTATAAGAGAGATGAAGTATATGGACTATGGCTAAAGGATACAAATAACTGCACGCTTAGACTTCAATATAATAAAATAAGAAATAAACTCAACAAAGTAATACAATTCTACAGAAACAAACACTATAAAAATAAAATTATTAATAATTATGGGAACTCTAAAAAGTTGTGGAAAATCGTCAACAAAATTTGTGGAAGAACCAATGAATCTATAGATAGTACCATTCTTAAAGTATTCTCACCACTTAGCGCGATAGATATTGCCAATAACTTTGCGAATGAATTTGATAATGCTGTGAAGAGAATACTCCCAAATTGTCAAATAAATCTCTTACCAGACTACCAGACTCCCCAAGCTCAGGTGACCATGCGATTTCAGCCTGCTACGCCACTTAAAATACTCAGAATCATCAAAGGGTTGAATAGTAACAAGGCACCTGGCCTTGATGGCATCAGAGTCTGTGATATACAAATTCCCATAGTAAACGACCGAGTATCCCTAGCAATATCTAATCTAATAAACACGAGTATAAAAACGGGTCTATATCCAAATGAGCTAAAACAGGGATGCGTGAGACCAGTCTTTAAAAAGGGCAAACGTAACGAGATGTGTAACTACCGTCCTATCACACTTCTTTCCTCAATAGATAAAATCTGTGAAAAATTTATTTGTGGACAAATACATAAATTCTTTTACGATAACAATATACTGAATCCCAATCAGTTCGGTTTTCAACCTAAAAAAAGTACGACTATACTTTTATCAAAATTTACGGACGATATCAACGCACATTTAGAAGAAAAAAAACAAGTCCTTGCTCTTTTTATCGATTTCTCACGTGCTTTTGATACCCTGGATCACACTAAACTAGTGACCAAACTAGACGCTTGTGGCATTCGAGGTCCTGTCCTAAGTTGGTGCACAGACTACCTAGAGGCACGTAAATATAATGTCAAAATCGATAATTTTGTAAGCGAAGACATCCCTACTAGCCAAGGTACAGCCCAAGGATCGGTCCTAGGGCCTCTACACTTCCTCACATATGTCAATGACATGAGCTTCCCAATTGAACAAAGTACCACCTATCAATTTGCTGACGATACGTGTCTCATAGTGGCTGATAAAGATATAACTGTGGCTAAAAATAAACTGCAAGCAGATTTTAACATCCTGTCCAAATGGTGCCATGACGCGGGACTGGTTCTTAACGCCCAGAAGACCAAACTACTCCACATCAAGTCCCCACACTGTAAGGACAAGACCCAGGTTGGCATTGTTGCCCACTCCCATGCCTGCATGCATAGTGGTAACGACGCTGGAAGTTGCGACTGCGGTCCAGTGGAAAACGTCGACACATATGTATACCTGGGCCTGGTGATGGACAGCAAGTTCAACTGGGGTCCACACGTAGAACGCGTTTGTGGTAAACTAAGATCACTTCTGGCAGTTTTTTGGATTATAAGGAATCGCATACCATATAAAATTCGCCTAATGCTTTATAATGCACTAGGAGAATCAATAATAACGTACGGTCTCTCCAGCTACGGACGTACCTATAGTACATACCTTAGTTCAATCCTACAGCTACAGATAAGGCTTCTTAAAATAATTGTCCCAGCTCACATCAAAAACAACCACGATGACGATGATCTCCGACTTTTCAGGCACTGTGGAGTACTCCCAGTCACTGATAAAGTTAATTACTGCCTCCTCAAACAGCAGTTCTTTGACTACAAAGAGTGTCAGAAAATCAATCACCCTGTATTGACTAGGCGAATGGCACAAGGTAAACTGGTTACAGAGCGCGCAAGCAACAGCTATGGCCAGCGAACGAGCTCCTACATGATGACGCGATTAATAAATAACCTACCTACCGACTTTAGGGATTCAATCAGCCAGATTAATATTAAAAAAAAACTCAAATCATACTTTTTATCAAAATTAGAAAGAGATAATTCTTGAGAAATGCATGCCCTATTGAATATTGAATTTTATGTCCATTAAATAATATGTATTTGCGTAATTGATTTATTAATGAATTGAATATTTAAATTATGTTATAAATAAGTTACTATAATAATAATTAATGAGTAGATCACACCGCACACAAACCCCAGTGGTTTAAGTGGTGTTCTGATGTACCTTACCAAGTTAAAATTATTGTGTAATTAAATAAATAAATAAAAATAAAAAAATAAAAAATCTAGCTAGGGTACTTACCGAAGTCAAAAAACCTGAAATTTGGTATGCAAGCACAATGTGTGCACCCATATTCCATAAAAACTCCGAAAGCCAGTAACTCTATTTACAATTCACTCTCAAATCGAGAAAATACTCGAATGTGAAAAATACGTGTAAATAACACAGAAAATATCGTCATGACTTTACTAATAGGAGGAGTATACTTTAATAGGAGGCAAGTGACATCTCTAAGCAATATTTATAAACCTAGAAGCTCTCACACTGAATGTAAATACAAACGACACAGCGTTATGTACAATCCAACTAAATGGTCCACAAAGTAAGCTGTGTTGTGTAAACATATATTGCTTTGTGTGCTTACACTTTGTACCACAATCGCGTCCTACGGATTCACTGTGTTTCTATTGAAGACATAACACTGAAAATAAAGTTGCTATTGTAAAATAGAATAGGCGACATCTTGCCACTTTCAGTACCTAGGGAGGAGTTTTATTTTGATACTTTGGTGATCATCCTCGAAAAATTTTCTGATAAGTTTTGTACTTGTCTTGTCTGCATTTCAGGGTTTCGTATCTCAGAAGGCTCGTGCGTCTGTCCGTCCGTCCGTCTGTCACAGGCAATTTACTCAGAACATATTGGACCGATGAAGTTGAAAATTGGTACACATGTCAATATTTATGACCCAAAGACAGAGGTGCAATGCAATGTAAATATATAAATATGGAATACGGGGGACCCTTTTGAGAGGCCAAATGAGAAAAATTAAATAAAAAAAATCAAACTATGCCGTGTGACAAACCAAATTAAAGCGCATGGTGTGAGAATTATAAATATATTTTTATAATATTATTAAGGTTAATTTTGAAAGAAATATGCTCAATAACATCTCAATAATATGACCGATTCGCAATTTCGCATGTCATCAAAACCTCTAGGGTACCGAAGTCCTAAAAATGTAAAATTTTGTATGCAAGCACATGTTGGAAGTTTTGCTCCCATATTCCATAAAAACTCCGAAATCCACAACTCGAACCCCTTACCCCGGGTGGTTTGACTGTCGAACCCCGGGTGTCATACCACCCGTTCATAAGGCTAAATCTGGGGTGCAAAGTTTGTATGTGGCAGCTTATTTTGTTTGTCTTTTCCTCAGTCTTGTCAACATCCATAGCATGTAGTTAGTTTTTCATTGAAGTTAATATTTATTTGCAATGAGAAATATTTTATTGTCGTTTTCAGAAAATTGTAGTAGACTGTCCTGCCAAGATTTTTGGATATGTTTTGTTAAAATCGGTTCAGCAGTTCCAAAGTGCTGTGCCAGCGAAAGTGGACCGGAATGGCGGTCAAGCGGGCGACGAACTTTGTGCAAGAGGGCCTCTATCCGCCCTATTATCATGCAACTTACCTAATTAAATGAAAACTTTCTAAGGGCGCTAATTTTGCAGCGGACCCTAATCTCTCTCTCTCACTCTTTCTCTCTCTCTCTATTTCTCTCTCTTTCTCTCTCTCTCTTTCCCTCTCTCTCCCTCTGCTACTATACAAAAAATAATTAACATAAGAACGAGTAAATACTCAGTCACGCGGCAAAAGGTTTTGATTCAGGAATAAGAGCTGTAAGTTAGTTAGTTAGTTTTGGAACAAAAGTGTCGTAAAAATCTCGTAATTCTGTTGTCGTTGTCGTTATATGAATATGTATGTTATCGTGTTTTAATGGATCAAAGGTACCACATCAACCTTGGTCGATATGTGCACTTTATCAGACCCTCACTATGTGAAAACAAAAATACACAGTGTTAGATCCGTAATCTTAATGCATTATCAAAAACGTGCCTTTAAATTGTGTATCCTTGCATTGCTTAATTGGCTGTATTGTATATCCTTAAATCCTTATCGATCCGCTGCACAATCCCCGGCAGCCATCAACCTAATGAGTAGTCAGTGCAACTGACATCGTTGTGCGTTCCCGTAATGAGAACATCACAAACCCTGCGGACACGTAACTTATCCCGTGAGCGTGATACGTGGTTGACTGTTTAATTACACTTGCAGAATATCGACCCACAAGGAGAGATTTTTTGGTTTGTTTTGAGCGTTTTGTTTATGCAATGGCATTATCTTATGGGGAAATAGCACACACTTCAACAGAGCTTTTGTAATCCAGAAAAAATGTGTTAGGGCAATCATAGGAGTAAAACCCAAGAATCATGTAAAATGCTGTTCAAAAAACTAAACATTTTACCTTTACCGTGTCTCTATATATTTGAAATAGCTAAATTTGTGAAACAGAACATGAATACTGCTAGACAACAGTTCCTAAGGAATACGAGAGATCCGGATAGATTAGTACTCGAACATAAACCACGAACAACGCTTTACCAAAAAAGTTGTTATGCAATGAGCGTAAAAATATATAATAAATTGCCCAACGACATAAAAAGTCTCGCTGTCATAATTTTTAAAAGAAAGTTATTATATTACTATGGCTACAACAGCAAAAATTTTATGCACTTTCTGAGTACAGTTCATTAAACTAGTATTTCTTAAATTATGTGTTGTGTGCACAAATCTGATCACACTATTATTTGCATGCTGTACAAATATAACTGAAGAAGGAACTTATAATATTACTAACATCTGATATGTACTCATACCTAATTTCATAAGCAAATAAACGAATCTTGAATCTTGAATCTTTAAAATTATAGTTTTTATTGACGGCCAAATCAAACACTATAGCTTAGTGAAGTCATAATTAGACATAGACATGGACATACGTTTATTCACTGAACAAAACAGGATTTATTAAACGCTGTCTTTTTTACAAAAAAATAAGTTTATAAAATACAACGGATAAAATATACAATTCTGATATTCTCAAGCCTTCTTTACATAATGCCACTTCAGGCATCTTCTTAGATCCAATTTAGCCTGACACACGTAACACAAAATCGGCATAAATACAAATACTCTATCAGGCTAATAGCATCAATATAAAATATTTTGACAGTAAAGAAACATAACATAGCATCAAGCATAGCATCACGCACGCTTTTTCCCATATACGGGATGGCAGTGCAGGGGCACAAATTAAGATAACTGAAATGTTGTACCATGGCACAAAATATACACACAATTTTGTATCAATCGAGATTTTTTTGTTGTAGCCCACGATACACCACAAGATTATTAGGGCCAACTGTAAAAGTGCACAGGGTAATCAATTATATATTCATTATTCATATTCTAAGTATCTCTACATTCTCAGTTAGTAGAGACAAATTACTTCATTTCGGTCCAATAAAATCTAGGATTCCAATTTTCTCGTCACAGTGAGAGAATAAGTTTTTTAATAAGAATGTAGCGGGAACTCTCTGCGAAGTTTGTCCTCCTCGGAAGGTATTGACAGTAGAGCTAAGTAGCTGGATGCAATTACCAACTTTTATTGCAAGCATTTGTTCGAATGTAGAGGGACAATAGTGAACTGCACCTATGAAGCTAAATCGCTTGTAGGCGTCGTCGATCCGTATAAGGAAGAACGTTTCGGAATGCTGCAAAGTAAGGTATGACTTGTTTAATTCAATAGTTCAAGTCAAGGGGTTGAATGAAATTAAGTAGATACTCTAGTTTTCGCGTAGCTAGCCTAGGCTTGCCCATTGCCAATCGTATTGAGGGAAAGTGTCTATACCTACGATGCTTTTCATAATCGTATTATTGCTTTTCGGGCTAAATATCTATATTATGCTCAATTTGTGCCATTTGATGCCTCGAGAAAAGATATGATGCTATGCATGTATGTGATAGATCTATAGGCGAATACCTACAGTTAGGATGTGCAGTTTTCAACAAGCTTGAGAATATATTTAAGATTTGAAAATTACCGCCATGTCTGGAAGATCAAACTGTTCGACCAAGCCTTCCATGACGTATGGTGCCGAAACATGGATGTTGAAACGAATGAGAGTAAACTAAAGAGTTAGAAACGTTCTATGCTACATCACACTCCTAGATCTACAACACAGTAATTCGGCGACAGACTAAGGTCCAAGATGTCGGAAACAGTATCGGTGGGTGGGCAGGATACTTGGCGAGGTGAGGTGATCACAGGTGGAGTAGATGCCTGAGTGAGTGGTGGCCGAAAGAGGAAAAGAGAAGCGGGGCTCGACCGGCAGCAGATGGGTCAACGACATTACGCATATTGCGGGGAAGACCTGGACTCGATTGGCACAGGACCGGATAAGTTGGCACAAAAAGGAGGCTTATACCCAGAACAACAGTGGGCGGAAACAAGCTGCCGATGATGGGATGATGTATGTGGTTTGATTTGAATGCTTCTTTAATTACTTCTGCGTATTGTGCACGGCCAGGGCCAGGACTTGACTTTACATAATTGTAGGTCTACTAGGTTGCAGATATAAAATTATTACTTACATGAACGGAGATAGGTATGTACTCTTATTGTATTTGCTTTCTTAGTTAGGAGTGTTTCGAACTTCGCAAAACCTCAGTATAGAAGCAAGAGCCAAACTATGAAGTTATAAAAGAAGTTTTGGCCTTTTTTGTCTGATTTTTTGTTGGGTCGAAATACGAGTACTTTCGCCCATGTGACCTACTCACTTGCGGGTATCGGCTGCCCCATATCTCTTTAAACAAAGTGGATAGTGTGTTTTGTCGAGTCGGTTTTACAGTGAAAGTTATTCATATTACACCTCTCTATAGTTTAATCATTTCTTTTTCCACATAGGTAGGTACTCCAAATTCAGTAACCAAACTACTTTATAGCATTTAATCAAACTGGAATTCTACCCTCTGTTATTAAGCAAAACACGTCAGTTTGACTGGCTAATTGCATACTTCTGTAGATGATTATGGAGTGCGGTATGTCACCTCAATTAGGTCTATTGTTTTGATTAATTAGCGGAGACACTCCGTGTGATTATTGGTAGCGTAATTAAGGGGGTATCACGGACACAGAACATAATATTAATTACTGTTTGTTTGAAGTGGGTAGTTAGGTTGAGAGCTAGGAATTGAGACTCACATCGCATACTAGCAGAGAGGAGTTAGAGCTATAGTTAGAGGACATTTTATTATGTTCTGAAAAGTTTTTGATTTTCTAACCTACTTCAGCTATGTACTTCTTTAAGCGCCTCTCCACTACTGGAGGTTGGCAGTCAGTTCTCCGTTGGCAGTCAGTTCTCTGACTTTTTCTAGTCAGAACATGGCTTCGATATAATGGCCTATATCAAATATTCAAAGGAAAATTACTTGGCAAAAATTAAGATCTTTTTCCAATGACAGAAGATTTTTATAAATCCGGCCCATCACTCACGCAACGAAGTATGAAATGATGGAATGGTTCTGATAATGCATGAGTACGTCTTAGCCGTCTTGGGAATAACTGGGACTGATATTCAGAACTGACTGCGAAGCGTACAAAAAAATAAGTATTACGTAATAAATATTGACACAGTAAAATGTAATGATTGATCGACAACAGATCTATTTAATTATAATTTAATTTATCATTTTTTGGAAGGTTTCTGGAAACAACAAACTATCCCGTACAACTACGCTGCCAATTCTATCAGCCGCCGCCAGCCTGGCACATACAATCTAAAGTTTTCCGGTCTAGACATATTCCATCACTCTCCTGGCCTCTTTCAAAAGAATATGAAGTTGATCTTTGTACCACCACTAATCAATGAAACCTACCTATTACTACCACATACACACATCCACACATGGAGACGCACACACACCCTCACACACATGCACTTCACACCTCCTTGCTCTGTAACGTCTAGCTCATATAATATCACTTAAAACTTTAATTAAAATAAAAATTTAAAAATGTATGTATATATTTTCAAAATCTTAAAATGTAATAGTAGCATAATAAGAGCCCCTATTGGCCTAGGCCTAGGCCCCTATATTTATTGTGCTGTATATTTTTTATATTGTGCATTATGTGACACTCCACCCGCACTGAGCCAGCGTATGGTGGAGTATGGCTCAATCTTGGATGGACTCGTATCCGGGTAAAGGCATGTGCCCCTCGGCGGAGACATTAATTGGCTACATTTACTTACTTTTATTTATTATCCATCTGGGTAGGGCCAAAACTTGTAATTGGCACAATTCGCGCTAAGTTTGTTAGGCTCGCGAGCATCACCCTAACTTATCAATTATATCTATCATATGCAAGAGATACGATAATGGGGTGGCAGAAACTCAGTAGTGCTAACTTTGGGTCAGTTATTCAATATTCCATTTACCGAAAAGCCCATAACGAGAAAAGAAGCTAGACAGAGCCGCTTTTAAAACATTAACATAACACGTTTCAGTAGAAATCCACAATCTGCGTGTACAAGAAGCATTACGCAAGAATGCTGACGTAACAAACAGCCTGTAAAAAGATGTACCGCTTGTTATCTATTCTTTGTAGCCGTCAGTAGTCCACAATTTATCACTGACTTGTAATCCCTTCAGAGTACAAAGAAACGTCCGTGGCCTAGCTGTTCTTGCTCATCGGGAACAATCTTATGGGTAACCGGACTGGATGGCTGACTCGTTTCTATGTTGTACTAGCTGACCCGGCAGACTTCGTGCTGCCTCAATTTAATATAAACTTTATTGAATAGCAATAAAGTTCAAATTGACTCTAGAAAACGTTTGTATGGGAAATAGAAAAGGGCTATTTTTAGGGTTTTCCCGGAAACTATTCGATTTTTTCTCACCTTTTAAACCTTCCCTAGACCTCCATGAACATTTCAAGACTAAGATAAGATAAATCCGTTCATCAATTTAATATGAACTTTATTGAATAGCAATAAAGTTCAAATTGACTCTAGAAAACGTTTGTATGGGAAATAGAAAAGGGCTGTTTTTAGGGTTTTCCCGGAAACTATTCGATTTTTTCTCGCCTTTTAAACCTTCCCTAGACCTCCATGAACATTTCAAGACTAAGATAAGATAAATCCGTTCAGCCGTTCTCGAGTTTTAGTGAGACTAACGAACAGCAATTCATTTTTATATATATAGATTAGTCGCACTGTCGCTGTTTGGTATTGGTCGTAAAGCCATACCAGAGGACCTTATTATAAGGCAGCTGGAAAACTAGTGACAGTCAGATTGGCCCTCCAATAACCCGCACAGAGCCCGTGGGTTTGCCAGATAGCTAAAATTTTAGTAAAGGTTATACAGGGTGTAACAGAAGGGTGTAGTGTTAGGGAGACCATTCTGAGCAACTTTTACTGTGAAACCGATTTGATCGGAGCATCTTTATTTTTCATTGCTCCATACGTTTTGGTCCGGGCGGTCAGCTGATTAGCATAGAGAAGTAAAAATTAATGTTGCTCTGATCAAATTGGTTTCATAGTGAACGTTGCCCAGAAAAATGTCCCTATAGTCTATTCGTGATAAGAATGCAGTAAAGTTAGCACTGTCCGACGGGCTAGCAACGCCCCGTAACCAATCAAATTGTTTCCAATTATCAAGCCAAGTTCACAGTGACCAGTTGAAGGCAAACTTTTGAACGCGAAGGTTGTGTTCTGTCCTGTGAGTGTGTGTTAACAGATTTAAATTTAAATTTCACAGCATTCTTATCACGAATAGACTGTAACAACCCCCTACAATATGACCTTTCTGTTACACCCTGAAAATTAACTAAAATTCACATTTACTTGCAGGAATATCCCCACACTAGGATAGGTACCCTTATCGTGGGAACCAGAAACAGAAGCATCACGTAAACATCCAAGATATGGGGTTTTTTTTCTTCGTTCCTAGCCAGGATCCGAACCCGGCATTAGAATTATTGCTTAGAAAGCACAGGCATGCATGTTGCATTGGTTCCGGCCGCTACCGTGATTCACTGCTGCTTAACTCTATCCATGCTTAGAAGCAACTTGACGGCGAACCTTAAACTTCATAAAATCCTTTCTAAAGCACTAGGGATGTCGCGAAAACAATCGGAAAGAATCGAAATTGTTTATTCAGTTGAACTAACAGAAAAGTTGTCATCGTCATCACTGCTATCCGCTCTTAGGCATATAATTAGTTAATTTTCAACTATATTGTCTATTCTAATGTCTCGTTTGGCACCTTTCGGGTACGGAACCCTAAAAAACGGTCAAGTGCGGCTCGGAATCGCACGCGAAGGGTACCGTACCGTCGTCGTACAAAATAATAAAACAAAAATAAAAATAAAGTTAATAACCGGCCAAGTGCGAGTCGGACTCACGCACGAAGGGTTCCGTACCATTATCTATAAAAAACCACAAAAATAATAATAATGGGAGCCCCCCTTAATATTAATTTAATTTTAATTTATTTATTTATTTTGTAAATAATATACTCAATATATTGTGAACATTTTTAGCGTCTACCTGCTACCATTAACAATATCGAGCAAAAATGAGCAAAAAAAATCATATTTGTTGTATCGGAGCCCCCCTTAATATTAAATTTCTTTTGATTTTTAGTATTTTTTGTTATAGCGGCAACAGAAATACATCATCTGTGAAAATTTCAACTGTCTAGCTACCACGGTTCATGAGATACAGCCTGGTGACAGACAGACGGACGGACGGACGGACAGACAGCGAAGTCTCAGTAATAGGGTCCGGTTTGGCACCCTTCGGGTACGGAACCCTAAAGATGATTATGCCCTCAAGGTGATTTAAACTCACGACCTTCGAATTGAGGGCCTACAACATACCGGCTAAGCTACACCGACGATGTAGGTTGACGCGAAATATACCATCATATTGAAAGGCGTGGGTTTATCAAAACAAGTCTCTTGTATGGGGGCCCCCTTTAATTTGTACTATTTCTCGTATTTTAGTATTTGTTGTTGTTGCGGCAACAAATATACGCATTCTGTGAAAATGTCAACTTTCTAGCTATTACGATTCGTGCTCTAGGACCCGCTGACGGACGGACGGACGGACAGACGGACAGCGGAACCTTAGTAATAGGGTCCCGTTTGGCACCCTTCGTGTACGGCACCCTAAAATTAGAGGTCGCTCAGAGCCAATGGAACGTGGCGCGAAGAAAAGCCGTAAACTGTTGATCTTATGTGAAACTCTGTGGGCTGTGGGTGCTCACCTTAGGTGGATATAGGCAATCGTGCTTGCGTTACTGCACAGATTAATAAACAGTTAGGAGTTTCTGTAAGACTTTTTATATACCTAGGTACATAGTTTCTAATGGGAAAAGACACCAATTCTGATTTTATTATTGCACAATTTTATGAGCCACCTATACCTACATTAATTGACAATGAACAGATTTTAGTTACTTTCATGAAATATATAATTTAATATTTTTAGAAATACCTACCTTGAAATAATACGGTGTGACTCCCTGGACAACCTTCGTCAAAAGTCTCCAGTTACTAAACGAAATAGAGAAGAGAAGATTATGAAGACTTCAGAATTTTTATTACACAGGGTAATTGCGTATGCGTAATGTAATTTAATAATTAGGGACTCATTGAGGTAAAAAGTACTTTAAAAAATATTTTCTTCCTCGGGAGAACTTCGTAAATAAGTCTCCACTTCTACAGAAGATGATTGTCTGTATAGCTACTAGAATTAAGTATTTAGAAGGTGACCTCATCAATATAAAGGAAGATAACAGTTTGTATAATTTCAGTATGTCTGTAATATGTATAATATGTATTATATTTATCGTTAGCATATTAAACTGTCGGAGATTCTTATGAATAATGCCGCAAGATTCATTTCCTCTCGACTAGCTTACGTTTTAGGATTACAATAGGTACCTGTCCAATACCTGAAGTCTGTTAGGTAATGGTGGAAGAATATGACTCTATTTTCACATTTGCCGAATGTCTGCCGAATGCCTTACAGTTATATAATAATGAATAGAGCCGTTTGTGTAGCTTATTGTCTCCAGTGATGGTATAGGTATGTACTCTCCACCGTCATCGCTATTATGATGTTTTAAACAGATAAGATATTGGTATGAAATAAACGAATGGGCCCAAGGACGTGTTCCTTTGATCAACATTATCTAGAACTACGTTAAACGTTCTATTTTAAACTTTTAATCAGAACGCCTCTTAAAACTTGTGTACTGAATATTCGATATTATGGAAATCTATCGAATATGGAGTTTTATATTTACTTTAATTGACTGCATCGACTACAGTCTATTCGTGATAAGAATGCAATGATATTTTAAAACACACTCACAGGACAGGACACAACCTTCGCGTTCGAAAGTTTGCCAACTGGTCACTGTGAACTTGGCTTGATAATTGGAAACGATTTGATTGGTTACGAGGCGTGGCTAGGCCGCCGGACAGTGATGACTTTACTGCATTCTTATCACGAATAGACTATATTGCAAAAAGAATATCTTACGTCATCTGCGGCGATGAACGCTATAAACCCTAAAAAATAGCGAGTGTTTATTTTAATGATTTTTAAGCATGTTTCCTAGTAAAATGGATCCCTCTCGCCCGCACGTCTATTGTAGCTATTATTAGTTTGGCCCGCGTGTCGTGTGTCTTAACGCGAGCGAACCGATTACAGTACTTTACCTCTCGCCCATTAATTTGTTCCATCTTATATATCAGTGGAATCTTATTAGTCAATATTTTTTGTCTGGACATAGAAAGTGTCTCATTTAGCTGTAATAATACTTCGAAGATGGGCAATAATACTTCAAAAATGGCTATACCAATCCCCTTAAGTCACGTGTACAGGAAGCCACAATGTCTGTACGTATGTACTCGTATGTGTATGTAATCCAAACTACGAGTACCTACTAGACATCAATCATCTTACTATCTGTGGTAATAGGTCTAGTCTGACGCTTAGTCTGATTGTGACTCAACTCAAGACCGGATAGAACTATTACGAGCTATGGAGTCAATAACACCAAAGTGTTATGAAAGACTGATCTTTATGCTAGTTCTATGTATCTTTGAAGCTTTAACCGAAATTTAAAAGGTTAAAGAAACTGGCAAACACAATCCTTAGAACGGTAAAGGATAAATTTTATAGAAGCACACTCTTCGACCCGAGATTTTAGAAGGTACCGTATCTTAAAAGGAAAAAGGTGCCAGGATCACTTCGTTGTCTGCCTTTTTGTCATATGGACATACGCCGTACCAAGTTGAAATTAAGGTCAATAATTTACCGAAATCTGTTATCCCATAATGTTTTTTTTCTCACACTCAAGATCCCTTTAACCTGTAGACTACGTACGCCACGCTACAGGTACATAATTATAGTCTAGCAACCGTAGTCACATCTAAAAGTATGTAGAAACAGTTCCTTGTAATTGATTCAGAATATCTTGAATTCAGAAACGACAAACGTCTTTCCCGGTTAGCTATACAGGAGCTACAGTTTTCCTCAGAAAGTAAGTCTAGTGAATATCCTGATTTTTTATAAAAGCAAGGAGCTTCGTCATAGTTTGACAGTTAAGAATTATACGAGGGCTCTATCTTACTTTTTAAATCTTATTTTTCAAAATCATCCAAAATCTTTCAAGGTCATAAGACTTATTGCCTGAGGAATACTGTACAGTAGGTACAATGGTTTTCCAGACAATTTGCGCTCTGCCCTGCCTGCTTGGTTTGGCACGCGCTGAACCTTAACGGAAACATTACAGCAAGTGTATGTACTGTGGCCACAGATTAATAAAGAGTTAGGAACAGATGGGACACTGTACAAAACCATTCAACTAAAAATCGACTCTTGCCACAACGCAAGCACTTCGATTATTTATTTAAAAGGTGCCTCTCTTTCTGTCGCGTAAAGGCCTACGCAAACCGGAACGGTGGTGGCAAGTTTTTAGCAATGGACATTCAAACGTATCGATATAGAAATAAGACATAAATTGCTACCTATAAGTAGCTTAAAATTATGCGCGCGGGATGCTTCGGCATTATTTGATAGCATATCAGTTTATGTCTTATTTCTGTAGGGATACGTTTGAATGTCCATTGGTAAAAACTAGGGTGTTATTCCAGCAATCGATCGTCATTGATCGACTGATCCATTCTACCGTCGATCGACCGTCGATAGATGCCGTCGAACGACGTCAATCGATTGGTGTAATAGAAACTGTCGATCGACGTCGACTATTCCATTCTGCCATTGATCGACGGCATCGATCGACGTCGACCGATTGGAGTAATAGAAACTGTCGATCGACGTCGACTATTCTATTCTGCCATTGATCGACGGCATCGATCGACGTCGACCGATTGGTGTAATAGAAACTGTCGATCGACGTCGACTATTCCGTACTGCCATTGATCGACGGAATCGATCGACGTCGACCGATTGGTGTAAAGAAACTGTCGATCGATTGAACAAATATAATACACAAAACCAAATTGGGGCTAAATGTGTTCTTCGTTAACCAGCAGATGGTAGCACAGGGCGAAATATCTGCCGAGTGATTTCGCACGTTCCCAGCCATGGTAAACCGTATTACGATTCGTAATTTACGAATTATGACTCCCTTGATAACTCGTAGAACTTTTTGTTGGTAAAATCCATCCTAGGAGTGCGTCCTCATGCAGGCGTTTTAGTCGCGCGACTCCAGCGCTTCAAGCGACAGCCTTGCACAGACGTTCCCTGCCATGGTAAACCGTATTACGATTCGTAATTTACGAATTAGAACTCCTTTGATACCTCCAAATCTAATTAAATTGTGGAGTAGCTTACTCACATTGTCATCTGTCAGATGATACGATATCGTACGACACTGATTCTAAGGACAAAGCTGACAGGAAGATCTTCACCTACTCCCTGTTCCTTCAAGCGACAGCCTTGCACATACGGCGTCTGCAGCGCGACTTAGTAGGCGATTGTCCAGCAAAATGCCCATCTTTAAAAAGTTATTCCAGCGGTTTGAGATACTTCCTGAATCCACAAAACATATTTATTTATTTATTTATTTGAAAACATCATAATGTCATTAAAAACTATATGAAAAAAATAATAACTTAATAGTTGTTTTTTACCTAGAACGAGTTATTCCAGAAGTTCTACAAGAAACGCTGATATAATTCTTGTGTAAAAATCGGTAATCATAATATCTAAAAATTTAGTGTTTAACATTTTAGAAATTCATAATTCATAATTTCTTTATTGCACACAATTAATTGCAATGACAAAAAGTAAATAAAAACAGTGTACAAAGGCGAGCTTATCACTAAAAAGAGATCTCTTCCAGCAAACCAAGTTACGAAATCATCAGCGGTTTTTGTGTAATTTGCAAAAAGCACACATTTTTGCACTTTTCGCACTTTTCGCGCGGTTTTAAGTGTCGCGCTGCAGTTTACGCCATTATATACTTTATTTTATAAATTTTCTTTAATAATTTGTAAAAATTCCACCACCACAAACCCAGTTGCTAATTTTAGCGTCACCAGGCGCTGGGATACCCAGCCGCGCTACTGCAGCGCAACTAAAATACATATTATGTGAAAGCGTTCTGAAAAGTTTATACTAAACGCACGCAAAAAGCGCTGTCCCTGAACATTATGTAGGTATAAGGCGGTAATGCCTTTCGAAGTAAACACGTTCAGGGACGTCTATGGTGGGAGGAAACTCGAATATCCGTATTCGAAATCGAATCAATGCACCGTCCGCCACATTTCCCCGTAAATTGTATTTGCCCGTTCAAACTTGCCATTTGCCAACCGTGGTGGCAAAAGTAAACGAATAATGTACACATAATTGTGTACTTGATAAACTTTCTGAATACTTAATCATCAATTTAGGTATCTGTAAATAGTTACACGGCCTTTGTATGACCTGAGCAGAGGTAATATCATAGATGATCATATTGTTAGCTATTGGTCTTAAATACATTGTGTCATATAAAGAACCATTTTAACAGGAATAAGAAGTAAAAAGTTTCTATATATCCTCTAGTGTGTGAGATTCCGTCTCCGGTACCGCTCACTCTGGCGCCTGTGTTATTTAGTTTTTTGTTACTTACTTTCGAAAAATCTTAATATTTTTTCACTTGCTTATCATTAACACGCTGGGTAGCGTAAGGACAATACAGTCCTTGGAACAATATTGACATTAAAATTATTAAAAAAAATTGGTTGCCTGTAAAGTCGGTATACGGGCGAAAGTTTTACGTGACAACGACTTTGAGTGGTAAAATAATTTTAATGTGAATATTCATTCGTATAGTAGGAAGAAGGATGAAATAATAGTAACAATTTTATCTCTCTCACTCTCTCTCTCTCGCTCTGTCTCTCTCGCTCTTAGGCGGGCTAACTGTGCTCGAGTGGAAGGGACGCGTGCCTTTCACTTTTTATGTCTGTCTCTCTCGCTCTTAGGCGGGCTAACCATGCCCGAGTGGAAGGGACGCGTGCCTCTCACTCGCTCTCATTGTGAGCGCATAACGTGAGCGGAGCGTAACGCAGTTTCTTGAAGTGTCACCCGGCAAACCAATTTATAAGACGTTGTCACGTCAAAAAAAAAATGACATTAAAATTATTTTGACAGTGGGTACCAAGACGTCAATGAATGTCTAATTTTTGACGTTGGTACCCACTGTCAAACTAATTTTAAAGTATTTTTTTTTTTTACAAAAAAATAAAAAAAATGGCTCGCGCCAACCGGTTAAAAAGACATTGCTAGTATTATGATATACACTCTTGCATAACCCTTAAAGAATGACCTAGTAATCTAATTTATCTTCCGATTCCAGCTCCGAACTATTTTCATTTCTTATGGATCGGCACGCTTAGTGTGGTCCTTCCTGATTTATCGATACTATTTTATCGAACAAACCGAAATCGTCCATGCATTTTAGTATTAAATAGATTAATGGGATTAATCCATTTACGCAATACTCATGAAAATATTGATAGATTTGGAGTTGTACAGCTAAAGTGGATGATAATAATTGATTTAATTAAAATTTAATAATATGCGGACAACATCTTTCTGCAGTGACATTCTCGCTCAATAATATCGACGGGGCGTCGCTCGTAATATCGCTTCCAAACATAAAATAAAGAAGATATCGATGGAAAATTGCATGTTATGCTATCGATAGATCGATAGTCGATATTTTATCTGTGGTCGATATAGACAGCACTACGGCACGGCTCGAATGAACGGTCTTAGATATTTCTTAGACCTTCATCAATTCCGGTACATTACGCGGTTTCTTATCTACCACAGTAGGCACTCGTAATTAGTCGTAATGGCTAGGTAGGATAACCACAAACTCATGCTTTCGCCATCAATGATAGAAAATAAAATGTAATTCATGATTCCTCCGGTCTCATAGGAGGGTGAAACGGAATTCAACTTTTTGTACGTCCTGATGTTTTTCGATTATTTTTGTGGTACAGAAATAAGGAAAGCTCCCAGAAGTTGGATAACTTCAAAGCAAACTCAAAGTTTTTAACTTCATCTTTTTTCTGTGTAAACCGCCGAATAGACGGTTCCCAAATAAACAAAGTAAAGTAATATTTGTATGAACTGTAAAATGTTATTAGACCATGAAGTTTTGTGAGCATTGTTATCTCAGATTTATGTTTCCAAGAAAATAGTGCTTGCTTAAAATCTCTGCAAAAGTTTTCAAGTGTATTCTCGGCTTTATTCTCAAATACTTACACATTTTTTCCAATCGCTTTTCGAATGACGACTCGCCTCGGTCAGCTGAGCGACATAAATAAAAGTATTCACGAACGAAAAAACCAATATCTTCAGAGTGGACCTCGCACTTGACTTGATTTCTGATCTTCACACATTCGTACAGGAGAAAAAAGATTTTTATCAGATCTTAAAGAGTACTAAAGAGTACTAAAACGTATTAAAGAGCACTACCTCTCTCTTTCGTAAAAGTCATTGTATGTATATTTATTATATGTAAAGTGTATGTAGTATATCAGTATGTATAAGTAGTAGTAGTTCTTCTGTATTTAGTATTTTTTCGTTTATATTTTATTTAAACTTGTTATTGTGCACTGCCATTCTTCATATATTTTTTCCTTTCACGCCTGGTTTGCTGGAAGAGATCTCTTTTTAGAGATAAGCTCGCCTTTGTACATGTATTTTCTTTTAATGTATCTGTTTAAATTATTGTGTGCAATAAAGAATTGAATTGAATCTTTATGTGCCATTGCGACGGTTTCCCTTCAATATGATTAATTTGTTATTTTTTCAGGTTACTGGATTTATATTTAGATGTGTGAGAAAACGAAAAGTTTACTGAGTTTTCAGTGCTGTATATGCCAGCTGTGATTGTAAATATCCCACCTGTAGCTTATTTATATCCCACCTGGCCTGAGGTACACAAGTACACATGTCTTTTACAGGCACAGGTACGTACAGGATCGGGGGGCACGGCAGTGCCCCCGCCAAGTCGAGCGCGCAGCAAACACTGCCGTACCATCCTTTACTGGAACCATTTCGCCGCATTGTTTGGACACATCATTTCACATAAAGTCTCTTATTCATCTGTCTTTTTTAACCCCTCGAGGCATATATCTCTTAGTTTTGAGTACACGCGAAATGCACGCCTCAGAAACTCTTCTCCCATGAGCGTAGTACGCGCACGCGCGGGTGAACCGATTTGCATAACGTATTTACATTTTATGAATGCTGAAGTCAAATTGGTTTAACAATGTGCTTATCAAATTTGTTGGTGTGTGCTTGTTTTCGTGTGAATTGATGGTAAATAAAGCTGATTGTAGAGCGACTGACATTTGTTCGAATGAAACATACCAATGCTCTTATTACCCGACGGCCTTAATTTTTAAGATACTAATGGGGGAGGCAGTTGCTTAGTGCTCATTTCAGAAGGAAGTGCTCATTTGGAAGCTACAGCCCTTCACGTCCTTCCCGGGTAGTGTTAACCTACTACAGTCTATTCGTGATAAGAATGCAGTGAAATTTTAATTTAAATCTCACACACTCGGACACAACCATCGCGTTCGAAAGTTTGCCTTCAACTGGTCACTGTGAACTTGGCTTGATAATTGGAAACAATTTGATTGGTTACGGGGCGTGGCTAGGCCGCCGGACAGTGGTGACTTTACTGCATTCTTATCACGAATAGACTATAATGGTACTTATGAAATGTCATGTTTTAACGCAAGTGGTTGCGTGCAACCATAACTCTTTCCCAACGATCAGTTATCCCAATTTACTACTAACAACAATCATATTGTGTCAACTTGTATGATAGCGGCGATAGAGTTATTTACCGTAGAACATTGGATACAAGTACCTATTACCACAATTCAGCAGAGCTGTTGACACAACACCAACCCTTTTATGTTGCACCTACCCCCATGTATTTAACCTTATTTCAAACAGTGTCACTGTGTATGTTACTTGGTTTTATACGCGAAAATAAAACAGGGCAGGAGTAGTAACATAACGTACGGGTATACGGTTACTCATAGTGTTGTACCTACATCATTTTTGAAACTTTTATGTTAACAGTAACTATAAAAATACCTGATAAGTTTAGCAAAATGTAGTTAGGTCATTGTTTTCAGTTAAGGCGATTGTCCAGCTCAAATGCCCAACTATAAAAGTTATTCCAGCAGATTGAGACACTTTCTGAATCCAGAAAAAATATATGTTATAAAATAGCCCTCCGGTTCACTAGGACCGTATGTCATAATGTCATCTTACCACCTTGGCCAAATTTCAATTCGCCTTAGTCCCAAAATGCCTGAAATACAAACTGACTGAATTGCACAATACCTAAATTTAAAAATGCGTCGTGGTGTACAGTTGCGGCAAAAACGCAAAAGGCCAATATACTTAGATTTTTGGCCAATCGCGTGAATGACCACATTAGAAAATTACCGAATATGCTTTGTTTGAAAACTTGTTTGAAAACAACAGCCGCCCGTAGCCGCTTTGCTAGGTACTATCACTACGAGCGCGTTACAACTATGAATGATGCATAACTGTGCTGTGTGTGTAACTGTCCTCTCTTTATTAGAATTATTCGTAATTTGTATCTAGTTGGAATTTAATTATTATGGTAGCTATTCCTAATTCTTTGTATTAATGGCTATGTATTTAGTGTACTAATCTGCAATGTATTTGTACTATTAATTTATTGTAATAAGTAATTTAAAATTATGTTTGTGTCGCTTTGGCTCGCTGTAATGGCACAAATACTTGTGATAAAAATAAATGAATAAATAAATAAATAAATAAATGACGACACGCCAGATAGTAGTTCCGTTTATTTCATAGTAAGGCTTTTCACGGCTATTACGACAGTGTGGTCCAACGATTAATTAATCGTGTCGTCATATTGGAGCGTTTATACTCGTATAACGAGTAAAAAAGTGAAAATGTTGGGTAATCCCCCTGTCGCCGACGCTGTCATGTCATCAGTTTACTTTCTCATTAGAGAGTATTCGAGGTAAACCATCAAACACCTGAGATCATGTCATTAGGGGTATTCCTCCGCCTATTACTATCCTCATTAATTTAGAGCTACAAGAGACTGGGAATGCCAACAATATATTGACGCTCGTCATCCCGCACGATTGAAAACGAATAGGTACCTAGTTGGTAATTTATTTTGTGATTAAATCTAATATCTCAGCATAAATAAACTGAAATTAGGTACAATAAGTTTAGATATTTCAAATAACATTAATGCTACACATGAGACACTCAATTATAACTTTTACTTCTTTAGATACTTACTGATATTTTAGATGAAAAACTACTTTTTTATGTAAATAGTCTTTCGTAAACTCAGCAAAAAATACCAAAATATTTGGAGCTACTGTACTCCTAAAGTAATAATGCGCACAGAAATCTTCTTCAAAGTTCGGCTAAGGCCGTATTCCGACCTTTTTGGAGACGATATAGGATCAAGGATCGAGATCGTTTTAATACAGGCCACTCGTAAATATTTGAATTTCAAATTAGGTAATTTACAAAAATAGGGATCGTCTATGGAATCGAATAGTTGTTGAGCAACAGATCTTCATTTGTTTTTCTGGCGTTTTGAAGTCAACGATTCGATAACGTCAACGGACGAAAAGATTTTAGAGAAATGATTTTGGATTTAAAAAAATATTTATTAATTTCTAGATTTTGGATGACTAAAGGTTGACGTTGGTAATGTAATGTTTGTGACGCTTAGTTTACAGCTGCGTCGTTCACACTTAGTGGGGGCTATTTGGGAGGAAAATGCACTAAACTAAAAAGGCAACTAAGCCCTCTAAACGTCATAATGTTGATCTTGTTGATATCAACGAAAATAACGTTTAGAGGCTATAGTTGCCTTTTTAGTTTAGTGCATTTTCCTCCCAAATAGCCCCCAATATGCTCTCAATAGGTTTGCGTCCAAGGTAATCTTAAGTGCAAGGCAATCATAATGCTTTAACTTAAGAACAAGTCTTAAGTTAAAGCATTATGTATAAAATAGCTTGACATTCTCAGAATTGTATATTTCCAGCAGATATATTTTATAAAGTCAATTTTGTGCAAAAAAGGCAGCATTTGATGGCACTGTTACATGACGTCACTCTGTCGTTATTTCATAGAACTCAAAAACAAAAGTTCCGTTTTGACAGTTCATAAAAAGTAGGTACCTATCTATTTTGACTAGCAGTATGTCTATTGTCATAATAAGTTCTTTAACGTTTATAATAAAATTGTTGATTTATGATTAATCGACTTGTAAAAGCAGATAAGCAGAAATCTCTTTTTAGAGATAAGCTCGCCTTTGTACATACCTTTTTGTAAATGTTACGTGTTTTTTTATGTTTTTGTGCCAATAAAGTATAAATGAAATGAAATTAAATGAAATAAGTAACCTGTAAATTCAAAGTTGACAATCAATTTAGGGTTGAATTTCATTTAGAAACTCACTTTCTGTGCAAACATTAATTAAATAAATTGAAATGAATTAAATAAGCTGACTAGTCGGCGCTTTTGACCGACTATTGCCGACAGTCAACGACTACAAAAGTGGCCGATTAGTCGGCTTTACCGACTAGTCGTCGGCTTTATCGACTGGTCGGTGACTAGTCGGCACATCTCTAATAAAAAGATAATGATAACGTTATGAGCAGTTGTTCAGTGATTTGAGAATGTCAATAGACCCATAAAGTCCCAAAGGGTTACATTTGTTTAATCCAATGAACAGTGAATATTGCTGAATGTGGCTCTAATCCGGCGCTCTATTCGTAGAAATGTTCGGATTCACCGGTTCTTTCTTTGGTACGAGAACGAGAGTATGGACTAATTTGATTCTAAATCTGAATTTTACTAGAAAACTGCATTTTAAGCTTAACAGTACCGATGATTTATATTTCATAATTTCATAATTTCTTTATTGCACACAAACAGTTACATAGGACAGTAAAAAACATAGAAAACGTGTACAAAGACGAGATTATCTCTAATAAGAGATCTCTTCCAGCAAACTAAATAGGGATGAGACAGGTGGATTGCTGAGCAGGAGTAGACCCATGTGTACAATACATATAATTATTACTTACAAATCAATAGACTACATAAACTAGTGCATACTTATATAAATATGCATATTTATTGATGAACTGTAAATCCCACATCTAGGGTTTCCTTAGTGTGAACCACACAAATTGCCTGGTCATTATAAATTATTAACTCTTGCCGCTTACAAACGGATGCCGCCTATCAGTAATGCAGTAAACAAGTAACTACCTTTTACCAGCATCATGCATGAGGAACAAGCCGATGTGCAAAGATATTTATGTCAGTGTTAATCAAACGTGTGCATCGTAGAGCGAACATAATGCAACCCTCCCTGGCCTGATGCTTTTGCGACAGAGACTACATATCCAATTGACTGCGCCTGCGTGGGAATGCGGCTCGCCAAAAGTTTGTTGTATTCAACAAACGTTCGCATACGCAACCTATGCACGATGACCGGCCGCCAGACAGTTTCGCAGCGGCTGACCAATCACAGCTCTCTTACATCGTCCCCGCCGCCCGTAAATTGGTGAGTTGTGTTTCAAAGGAAAATGTATCAATGCGCTCTCCACTGGATAAGTCGGGCAACCATAATAATATATTTATGCGGTTGCCCGTACCGATCGGTACCGGTATATCTGCCTCTATAATCTCTATATGAAAGCACTCGTTGATAGAATAATGCCCGGTTTTCAATACGCTGACAACTGGTCAAACTCTTGTTAAACTAATTTCAGCCAATCACATACCGCTGCCGCTATTTTAAAATATTAAAGACTACTCTTTCAGAAACTAAGGGTAAGTGCCTAGATGAGAACGCAACGTAAATCAAGGCTAAAGGAGACAGGGTAAAGTAGACCTTGTTGGCAAACCGCGCAAATATTGACTCACAGTCCCAACACTCGACACGACATACATACCCCATGCGATTGGGGCGGGCTCTGAATACAGCCTTTTACACGTAAAAAAGGATTAAGAATGTCCCCACCCGTATAAGTTATTTATTTCACGGTTGCAATGCACGGTGTACTTTAATATGCATGTATTATAAAAAACCTTCCTCTTGACTATATCTATTAAAAAATACTGCATCAAAATCCAATCATTTCGGGATAATAGGTACAAAAAAGTTATAAATAAAATTAATGTAGTCCTTATCTATAACGAATTCAATAATTCTTTACCTAGAGCCAGTCGACTAACAGAAACAAACTTAGGGAATACTGAACAAGAGTAGGAAAAGTGTACAACTTTTTCTTTTTCCCTACCCGCATCGGATCCTATCTAAGTTAATAGGATCTATTAATTAGAACTCGTAATTGGTAGAATCTAAGCAGTACTTATCTCTATAGAAAGTTTTGTGCTAGTCTTCTTTGAAACTAGACCTGCTGGAGACTGCAATTGCGCTGGAATTAAAAAAAAACGTTCTAGTGCCAGTCGAACTTACTTAAACACAAGAAGAGTTTCGCTTCATCGCACAAGAAAAAGCACAAAAAAACGTTTCTAATTCATCCTTATTTTTTTAATAATATATTATTTTTTGCTGTAGCGCCAATAGATAACACATTCTGTAATTTTTTTAACCCTCTACTTATCACGGTCCGCGAGATAGATCCCCTGTTGGACAGACGGACAGACGGACGGGGTAGGGAAGGCTACGTGTCGTCTATTCGTGATAAGAATGCAGTGACTCATCCATCACTGTCCGGCGGCCTAGCCACGCCTCGTTTCCAATTATCAAGCCAAGTTCACAGTGACCAGTTGAAGGCAAACTTTCGACGACGGTTGTGTCCTGTCCTGTGAGTGTGTGTTAACAGATTTAAATTTAAAAACTAACTAATTAACAGATTTAAATTAAAAAAAAAAATACTTCACCTATTAGTAAAAATAAAAGTGGTTCGGTAATTCATAGCGGAGAAAGAAAGTTATTTACAATTTTTTTAAGTACTTTATACAGTGTGATTTAAATACGACTGTGGACTTTACAGTACAAAAAACAGCAACTACGTGCGGTGTGTCCGAGAGAACAGCAACTTCGTGCGGTGTGTCCGAGAGAACAGCAACTACGTGCGGTGTGTCCGAGAGAACAGCAACTACGTGCGGTGTGTCCGAGAGAACAGCAACTACGAGCGGTGTGTCCGAGAGAACAGCAACTACGTGCGGTGTGTCCGAGAGAACAATATAAAGTATTCTTATAGAACAAAAGGAAACGAACACATTAAAATCGCCAGTGACAAAAAGAGCCAGTAGGGCTCAATGATTTCAATTTCAAATGATTTAAGAAAATTTCAATGATTTAAGAAAAGACCATGTGGAATTTAGATGACGTCATGGAACTCGCAGAACAAAATAGTTTTATAATAAAAACTAACGAAGATACTTGTGATAGTGATTACAATATAATATGAATGACTTTATTTTGATTTAAGACAGTTAAGTGTTTTTTAAATCCATAAAATCTTAATCATTAAAAATATTATTTGTTTGAATTTTAACACCACGGTGAATACACCTTTACCCTGCAGTTGCACTGATGACTCACTGCATTCTTATCACGAATAGACTGTAGTAATAAGGTCCCGTTTGGCACCATTCGTTTACGGAACCCTACACCCCGATTTTATAAGAGAACAAATTTCTTATCCCCCGTAATCTCAGGTCTGATCTGAATAATGCATTTGTGTTCATTGAACGAAACGTGTTGCATATTAATGAAATGTGAAAACAACGTCCTGTTTTGTTATTGGGAGAGACACTCAGTATGTTGTTGTACACATGGGTCTACCCCAGCGAGCACTTATCCAGTGGAGAGCGCATAGATAAATTGTCCTTTGAAACACAACTCACCAATTTACGGGCGGCGGGAGACGAGGTAAGAGAGCTGTGATTGGTCAGCCGCTGCGAAACTGTCTGGCGGAGCGTCATCGTACATAGGTTGCGTATGCGAACGTTTGTTGAATACAACAAACGTTTGGCGAGCCGCATTCCCCCGCAGGCGCAGTCAATTGGATATAATAGTCTCTGGTCTACCCCTCCGTATCAATCAACATGTCTCGCATTCTATTTGGTTTGCTGGAAGAGATCTCTTACTATAGATACGCTTAGAAGTACTTCCTGTTCTGTGTTACTGCTTGTTTGCACTTAAAGTATATTACAGAATCTTGGATTTTGACATGTACATATATTATGCCTCTGTACTCTAGTAAAAGAGGTGCCTGTAATATCTGAATTTTAACGTTTTATTTTATTTATTTGATTGCTTTTCCACAAGAAATACGTTACGTAGTTCAGTAGTTTTAGTATTATTAAACGAAACAATTGTTAAATCCACCACTTGAAGATTCTAGTAACTGCAAAATGTTATGCACAGTACACAGTTAACATTGTTAACGGTTTTCACAATGTTAGTACACCTTCTACTTAAGCGAAAGAAGAACAGGAGACTGACACATAACTCTGTCCCTTACTTCCTGTCACACTGTGTAGAGGCTGTTGCCATTTTTCTTCGAAAATATCCCGATACAGATCTAGGTACCACGATAACAAGAGAATGAGCGATGGCGCCACCATGTATTCCAAGTCTTCAATTGAACAGCATACACAATGCAAACAAACTGATAGCGAAGTGACATTTTCATAGTGGCATCAGTAGTTCCGCCCTGGCCGTTCTCTTGTTATCGTAGTGGCTCTTTAACAACCAAATTCGACTGCGAACAAACCTGAACAAACATTCAAAAATAATTCACAAGCTTGCCAGAAAAACATCGGCCGTCATAAATCATAAACAAAGTGTGATTAATCGCTCATAAATCGATTCGGGATGATCTGCACATATCGTTATTTTTTCATTGGATCACTGAAATGCCAATTTTATTACAGTTCAACATGATTTCGGGTTCATGATGACGCAGGCTGTGGTTTATGGGTTGAAGTGGCTTTGGTTTTATCCAAATACAAAAATAATAATATTGCCTTGAATTTAGTGTGACGTCACATCATAGCCTCTGGGGGAAGATCAAGAAGCTTCTAATGATAACTAATTTCCTTTCTGTTAAGTAGTTCAGAGGTTCTGCGGGAACAGATGAACATACATGTACATTATGTACAAATACATTACGTAAATACTTAGATAAGTCACTGTAAAATTGTGTAAACCGATAAATTACAAAATAACGAAATAAAATTCGTTAGATTATAATCTGTCGATAAGTGGTAGACAAGATCGACAGAGTTAAGCATTTATGCTTTTTTTGGTTCTTACAAGTCAGCCTAACACGAAGGGTAAACGGGGATTCACTTCGCTCACCCCCTTTATCCTTCACCTACCCTGACCCACCACTTTGCCCAGTGATTCGTCATTTCAGTTTATCTACTAACGCGTTATATTTATCGACAGATTGGATTTAAGACGGCGCCCTAGGCAAAAACCTTCAACCTTTAGCAAAACACAAATCGCTCGGAATGATGAATATATTTGCTGTACGTTTTTTCACTAGCTTATTTATCACGAGTGTCAGCGTGACTTCGCTTTCCCATAAACGTTAGAAAAGTCTCCTGAAGTTGCCAGAAAATCAGTCAGTCACAATGTTTTATTTTACAATTTCGCACCGCATCTGAATTTGTGTTATTATAAAAATGGCACAGTGTTGGCTCTAAAAATAAGATAAGGATGGAATTCTAAGTTCTGATTGTCTAGAGCCCGCCCTTAAATCCGTTAGATTGTAATCTCACGGGTTTCACCTTTTTACGGTGACAGATATACAACAGACCCGCCAGATTATTGCAACCGAGCGAGCTCTCATCTCTCTCTTTCTTACTTTGTATGTATCTCACTTGTACTCTACAGACGCGGAACACGCGGCATCGTGTGCCAAGTAACTTCGCTCGGCCTGTAACGGTCAAAATCATAACTGCCATTGTGGCTTTGCTGTATAGTCTATTCGTGATAAGAATGCAATAAAGTCATCACTGTCCGGCGGCCTAGCCACGCTCCGTAACCAATCAAATCGTTTCCAATTATCAACCCAAGTTCACAGTAACCAGTTTGAAGGCAAACTTTCGAAAGCGAAGGTTGTGTCCTGTCATGTGAGTGTGTAAACAGATTTAAATTTAAATTTCACTGCATTCTTATCACGAATAGACTGTAGTCGGCTAAAAATACTGTATTGATTGCTTTCAATATTTTTTCAACGTACGGGGTACACGAACTGAAACAGGCAACGTTTAGTTGAAAAGTTAATTAGAAAGAGCAGTGAGTTTCTGCTATGTGTTCGGGTAAAAACAAATAGCTGCTCTGTGAGGGGTGAGCCCGATAGACAGTACCTAACCTATCTACTGAAACCCAATACGCCGTGATAATGTGTAAAGTTCGTAAAAGGTTAGGAGGCCGACATTCTGCTAATTAACGAAAATGGAGAGGCAGATTGTATTAGCAGTTAGCGCTCACTCAATTAAAATCATCTGAATAGTCGTCGTTGATGAGCTATTCTTAAATAATCTTGCTGACTACAAGTTTGACAGTGCCTGCGATTCTGAAGGCGACACGAACTATACTAACTAAAATAATTAAAATCGTGTGTTTGAAAATGGAATCTGTGGCCACCGCGCAAGAGCTGTCGGATTTGAAGGTTGTCAGTTTAGTGCCTTTAGTTCCTCTAGTTTAGTGGTTTTGACACCTCAAGAATAGCCCACAATGACAACTAATAGTTATTGTTTAAATACGTATAAGACTATTTGTACAGGAATTGAGTTCTTCAAATAAACAATTGTGTTGCTCTGAAATAAGAGGTTTTATTATTATAACGTAGGTACATAGTATAATAATTACACTGATAAACTTAAATCTGACTATCCTACCTGAAATAAGAGAAACGACCTTTAAAGTTTGTGTTTAGTGTGTGAAACACATCAATTCCAGTATATTATATTTTATTCACAAAGTACCACATAATCATTTCATTTTACTCAATTTGCGATAATTCATTTACACGTCGTATGATCTATGTTATGTAATTTTTTTGTGTGCAATAAAGTAAATAAATGCGTCTACGCGATTATCGCAAGATCGCGTGAATTTTTAAATTAAGTAAAGTGTTTTGAATGGCTTTTAGGGTTCTGATCCTTAAGGCTCTGGGGCTTGCCAGATTTTTTCATGGTTTGGGCGTGGCCTAGCTTTTCCCGCCGCGCAGCCATGCCTCATCCCGCATCACGAGATCGCGACGCCGGAAACCAAAGTTTCAGAACAACGGTATGCTAGTGCATGTCAATGATAATTATAAGATTATGATCTAGATACATGTACCTACCCCACCTACACATCAGATTTTATTGTTTATGTATGTACCTGACCTACCTGTCTCTTGAAATGTAAACCTCACTTGTTCATAATTGACTTTTTACATAGTGAAATCTTCAATTGACTTAATTATTAAATCAAAATTTTTGTTTAATTTTATGTATAGCTGTGGATTTTTGTTCAATAAATAAATAAAACATGTATGGACGTACCTATCGTTCAAATTAAAATATATCAAAGCATTACGCCCCGTTTCCATTTAGGAAGACAGTCTGAATTATATATAACCTATTTGATCTACTAACTGCTATGCGTATTACCGAGTGATGTTTTATTGTAATATGACGCTTTTTTAGGAAAACCTCTTGGATATAGGTATACTTTGCGTCACATAAAATAACCGGCCAAGTGCGAGTCGGACTCGCGCATGAAGAAAGAAGGAAAAATAGAACCCTTACAGGATCACTTTGTTGTCCGTCCGTCCGTCTATCGCCACCTTTATATCAAGAACGCGTTGACGTATCAAGCTGAAATTAATATTGTTAAAGTCTGTGGTCGCGTAAAGCTGTGAAAAGATCATCCTTCTACTCTTTATTAATCTGTGCTTCTAGATCGACGCAATCGAACGATACGACCGTTTATGCTGTAAAATTGTTGAATTTTCATAGTAATCGCAATGGACCCAAAATTTATAGGGTACTCCCCGTATATAGGCCTACAATCATGAAATTTGGCAAGAAAAATCTGAAAACTGCAAATTTCTATCTTTCTACAAAAATATTTAATTTGGTTTACATGGATGACATGACATAGGTAACACTTTAGTTTTTTATGTGGAAACCTAATTATGCACCGGGAAATTAAAAAACGTGTCTCACACACGAAGAGTTTCGTATGTTTATCATCGTATACAAGAAAACTAAACTTTTACTTGTGTGGGAACCCCCTTTAATTATTGAATTATCTGTTGCTGCAGCGGCTAGGTAGATACATCAATTCACATTCTGCGAACATTTCTAACATTGAGATTTTTAACACCGAGAAAGCCGGCTGGTGATGATTGGATCCCGTTTCACCCTTCGGATATGGAGCCATAATTTCAACCACACGATCTGAAAACGGAATCAGAAAAGTAAATTGAATCAGGAGAATACGATTCTTATCTCCAAAATAGGTACTCCCAAAATACCTTATTTTAGTCTACTATCACACCCTATGATAGACTACTTCGATATTAGAAATACTAATCTCGTACCAAGAAGGTAACAGTTGGCCCTGTCTAATATGCTATGTGTTACATGTGGATGATGTTGTGGGCTCCACAATTATATAATCATAAGTTCATACCATTGTGCATTGTTACCACTGTATTTTGCGGCTGTTCTTCATCCCAAATAAATAAAATAAAATAAACACTGGCCAATACAAAAACTCCACAACACAATAACGTCGCATACAAACATGGGTTGTGTGCGACGTTATTGTGTCAGGAATGTGGATGCATGAGGACAGTCCATCCTGGGCTTGCTGGAAGAAATCTCTTTTTAGTGATAAGCTTGCCTTTGTTCATGCCTTTTCTGTATTGTTTGTGTTTTTTCTGATATTATGTGCAATAAATATACGAAAACCCCTTCTGTTCATTGTTTACCTTTTGCTACGATATATGTTCATTACCTCGCTCCCCCGTTATGTCGCTCCTTGCTTCCGCTTTGAAACTACTCCCGTTACCTCGCTCCTCGTTAAGTAAAGGTTCCCGTAATGCCGCTCGAAATTATTTTTGCTTAAGGGTGTTAGGTTAGCCATTCATTCAAAGTTAGTTTTTAGGGTTCCGTACCCGAAGGGTGCCAAACGGGACCCTATTACTGAGACTTCGCTGTCCGTCCGTCCGTCCGTCCGTCCGTCCGTCTGTCACCGGGTCCGCCTGCACGAACCGTAATAGCTAGAAAGCTGAAATTTTCACAGAATGTGTATATCTGTTGCCGCACCAACCACAAATACTGAAATACGAGAGATATTACAAATTGAAAGTGGTCTCGGTACAAGATACGTCTTCACAACACGCTTGAAAAGTTTATACCAAGGCCAATTTGTTTTGGTAGGTAAGCCTTCTTTTAATGAAACTAAATTTAAATGATATGGCAATGTCGTCCCCGGACTTCTACAAAGACTTTAAATATTAATTGATGAATTACGACGTCTCTATTTATTATGTAGAACTTTTAGAAAATAATTATAAAATTAATAGTTTTTAATTACTTTTGTTTTCATACAAATCTCAGAGCACAGAAATTAATTTTTCCTTTTGGCCACTTCAAGTTTGGCTGCCAGTGATGTTTTAATTAAATACTCTTTGGTGCGTTGAAATGATGTTTTGCAGTCTGCATGACATTGACATAATGAGTGAGTGAACCTCATTGTACGGAAATTGTAGATGGGTGTCTCACGTTTTCCAGTAGGAGTAGGTTGTAGACAGTGCTGCTTACGGCGGCGTTTAGTAGGTACTAAAGGCCCTAAAAGCGCGGCAAGCTTTGAATCAATTCAAATGTTATTTTTCAACTAGCTACAAAGTTATTCTGACATAAGATGATAATTTGAACAAAACTTTTTGGGTATTTCATGAAAAATACAGTTACAGATCACACATATACAGGGTGGAACAAACGAATGGGCCCTGGAGGGAAAGTACCTTAAAATCTCAAGATATCCGTCCGTCCGTCTGTCTGTCACCAGGCCGTATCTCATGAACCGTGGTAGCTAGACAGTTGATATTTTCACAGATGACGTATTTCTGTTCCCGCTATAACAACAAATACTAAAAACAAAATAAATTTAATATAAAGGGGGCTCCCATACAATTAACGTGTTTTTTTGCGGTTTTTTTAACCGACTTCCCAAAGGAGGAGGTTTACAATTCGTCCGGATGTTTGTTTTTTTTTATTTATTTTTTTATGTATGTGCCTCGATAGCGCCTAAACGGATGGACCGATTTGGAAAATTAGACCGATTAGACCTATAGTGATTTTTGTGTTTTTCATAATAACTCGTGCAAATGCACATGGTAAGCATAATATTGTGATGCGGAACTGCTGAAGAAGACCACATATGGCCACCAGATCTGCTCAATAATAGGTACAAATACAATGCGTGGCTGACGGGCAGGCAACGCATAGCCTAAACCGATGGACCTAGAGCCATGAAACTTTGTACAGGGGTTCCTTAGTAGCGTGGGGTAGCACTGATATGGGATTTGACAATATTAATTCCCCTGGGGGGGGGGGATAAGGGGTTACAGTTTGTATTAAACTCAATCTAATCAAATAGGGTTTGTGGAAGTCGGTTTTTTCTAAAGTTTACTTTTTGTTCCAATTATATAGATAATGGTACGGAACCCTTCGTGCGCGAGTCTAACTCGCACTTGGCCGGTTTTATTAAAACTATTATTACCTAAATGAGTTGTTCAATATAAATGTTACCCATTCCAATGTGTACGGAACGCTTTTGGTGCGCGAGTCTGACTCGCACTTGAGTGTTTATTTATGTAAGTAACATACATTAACATTACAGCGACATCTGTGATAAGTCGGTCGAAACTGCATTTAACATTGCGTTCAATATTATTTTATTATGTGGGTAGATTTGTTTTGGGGCTATGAATAAATAAATACTTGTTTACTATGCAAAGTATATTTTCCAACTGAAGGTAAAAACACTATCACAATATATTCAAAATAAATATGACAGTGACAGGCTTGACACAATGTTCCAAGTAGTTTTAACACCCCCCCGCAATGTGTACAGCCTGTATAATAATAATACCACAAACACCCTGTATAAAAACACCTCACATGACAAAATAAAACTAATAAACTTTATACACCAAAAACAAACATTAAACACACAAAATTCATATACATACCCCTAAGCTATTTATACACTTGTAGTGCTTCAGTTTTGGCAAAGGTTTGGTGAGGATGTCGGCAGTCATTTCTGTGGTATGAATGTATTTGAGTATGAATCTATGTTCGGATAATGATTGGCGTATGAAGTGATGTTTGATGTCGATGTGTTTGGTGCGGGCGTGGTATGTGTTGTTTGTGGCCAGTTTGATGGAACTCTGATTATCCGTGTGTATGATGAGGGTGTTCGTGAGATGGAATACTTCAGTGATAAGTTTATGAAGATATATGGCCTCCTTGCAAGCCTCGCCCAATGCCATGTACTCCGCTTCCGTACTGGAGAGGGCTACTGTGCGCTGCTTGCGGGATTCCCATGACACTGGAGCTCCACTCATCATGAACACGAAGCCGGTATATGATCGACGGTCCACGAGATTATTGCCGTAGTCGGCATCCACGTACCCCAAGGGGTAAAGTTCAGATTTACGCGAGAAGTTAAGAGCCATATCTTTGGTCCCTTTGAGGTAACGAAGGACCCGCTTAGCGGCCTTCCAGTGTACCCCCCCGTAATGTGCATTGAATTGCGACAGGTAGGAGACCGTGTGAGCGATGTCAGGTCTAGTGCATATTGCAAGGTACATTAGCGACCCGATAAGCTCTTGGTATGGTACGTCTACTTCTTCTTCCTTGCTAGGAAGAGTTAGCTTTAGACCTGATTCCATGGGTGTCGTGACTGAAATTGCGTCTTGCATACCGAACTTTTCTATCAGCTTCTCTATATATTTTGTTTGATCGAGTTTTATTCCATCTTCGGTCTGAGATACTCTCATTCCGAGGCAGTCTTTGAGTTCCCCAAGATCCTTTATAGTGAACTTTTTCTCAAGGTTGCTCTTGAAGTCTGCCTTCATTTTATCATTTGTGCTTAGCACGAAGAAGTCGTCCACAAACACTGCAACAATCAGTAGGTCGTTGCCGCATCTTCTGTAGTATATACAGTGCTCTGATTGAGCTTGAGTCAGTGACATCTCTGCCATTGCCTGACTTACTTTTAAGTTCCACTGACGTGGAGCCTGCTTCAAGCCGTACAGGGCTTTTTTCAGTAGGCATACTTTTTCTTTTGGGTTTGTTGAAAATCCCTCTGGTTGCTCCATGTAAATCTCCTCATCTAGGTCTCCGTTCAAAAAGGCGGTTTCCACATCTAAGTGGTCCATTTGTAGTCCATGGTGGGCTGCGTAGGCCATTAATAGTCGAACCGATGATAATCTGGCCACAGGAGAGAAGGTTTCACCATAATCCACACCAGCCACTTGGGTGAAGCCTTTTGCTACGAGCCTGGCTTTGAATTTTGTGATACGGCCTGAAGTATCCTTTTTGATTTTGTAGACCCATTTACATTTCGTTGTTTTTCTGCCAGTAGGTCTGTCTGCTAAGGTCCAAGTTCCATGTTTTAACAAGGAGTTGTACTCTGCTTGCATCGCTTCCAACCATTTTTCTTTTTGCGGATGTTCGGTGACTTCTTTATAGCTCTCTGGTTCCTGATCAGTAGTCAGGTAAAGGTTGGACTGGTACCTTTCAGGAGGTTGCCTGCTGCGAAGAGGATATCTTCTTTCAGGTTCCGACTGTACAGTTAAAGGGGGTTCTGACTGTACAACTGAGTCAGAATCAGGCTGTTCCTCGGGATAGTCTGGTGCAGTCACAGGATCATCTATCGCTTCTGCCGGCTCAGGATGTTCCTCACTTTGAGGATGAGGTTCGGCTGGTAGTAGTGGCGGCTGAAAGTCAGGAACTGGGTCTTCGTCTTCAATGAATGTCACGACTTTTGACGTTGAAGTTGGAGACAGTTGTTGACTGCTAGACGATTGTATATTGGACTCTTGTACCGGTTCATCTTGTTCTTTATTTTCAATAAAGACAATATCTCGGGCCGTGATAATTACCCGAGGATTTTGGGGTTCAACAAGGCGATAGGCTTTGCTTTCTGTTGAGTATCCAACAAAGATGCATTTTTTAGTCTTGGAGTCGAGTTTTGAACGTTTTTCCTTCGGGACTAGGGCATGAGCTTCGCATCCGAAGACTTTCATATGTGAAAGATTGACCTTCTTGCCCGTCCATAATTCTTCAGGAATTTTGTTTCCTAGAGCCATTGTAGGCACTCGATTCTTGATATAGATCGCCGTATTTACTGCTTCTCCCCAGTATGAAGTCGGTAGTTTGGAATCCTGGAGCATACATCTGGCTTTTTCAATGATCGTACGGTTTGCACGTTCTGATACGCCGTTTTGTTGCGGAGTATACGGGACTGTAGTCTGGTGTACGATGCCGCTTTCCTTTAGGAATAAAGTGAAATCATTATTTACATATTCACCACCGTTGTCCGTCCGCAAAATTTTGATTCTTTCGCCAGTTTGGTTCTCAACTAAGTATTTAAATTCTACAAACTTTGAAAAAACTTCGGACTTTAATTTTAAAAAATATCCAAAAGTTTTGCGACTAAAATCGTCAGTAAAAGTTAGCAAATAAAGAGAACCGCCCCACGAATGCGCACTCATAGGTCCGCATAGATCCGAATGTACTAATTGTAGGACTTTACTCGATTTGCTTGTAGAACTTTTGAATGGTTTCTTAGCAAGTTTACCTTGTAAACAGGGAATACACTTCACGTCCATATTCCCGCTAAAATTTACGCCAGTCTGCTTACTTTTTAAAATAGACAAACTTCTTGGGTTTAAATGACCTAGGCGTCTGTGCCATAGCAATGCTTCCTCCTTCGTTGTTTGTGTGACATAGGCCTGAGAAGTATTTTTATTTATTTTGTACATACCTCTATGGCTTGATCCTGTCGCTATGACAGGGCCTGTCACCTGACAGTTGCCACTCTGACATATTTTGACATCTTTCGATGTAAACAAAACATCAAAGCCCTTTTCAGTTATTTTGCTAACAGAAAGTAAATTTGTAGCCAGATCAGGAATGAATAAGACTCGCTCGATTTTACTGACATGCTCTGAAATAGGAATCTGAACTGTACCTATACCACGGCTCATTAATTTCTCCTTATTTGCAACATTAATCGGCGTTACGTAGGACGACATCGACAAATACCAGTCGCTCCTGTTGCTCATGTGAGAGGTAGCTCCTGAATCTATGATCCAGTCCTGAGAACCTGTAGGAGTAGATGAAAAATTAGTGAAACAGGATGAAAGTGTGAACTCTGAAGTGTAATTAGAACCTAAATCACTTTTTACATTCTTCTTATTTAGAACTTTTCTACACTCTGAAACTGCGTGGCCATTTTTCTTGCAGTAAACACAGAATTTCTTAGTGACATTCTGGCTCTTCTTTGCTTGAAGTGCAGCAGCTGTATCCCGGTGTGTCTCTACGGTTCTGATAGGCGTAACTCGTCGTTGATCTTCTTTTAGAAGAGCCGAAACGACATTCTCTGACGTAATCTTCGTATTGGAGTGTTCGAGAGCCATGACCAGAGGCTGAAATTTTTCTGGAAGACCTGACAGCATCATTATTGCCAGGAACTCATCGTCAACTGCAGCTTCGATAGCTTGGAGTTCCTGCTGCGTGGCGAGCATTTTGTTCGTGTATTCCTGAATATTTCCATTAAAGGAAGTTGCTAAGAGTTTCTTCATAAGGCGAAGTCGTCGTATGAGGCCAGTACCTGCGAATGCCTTTTTGAGGGAGTTAAGGGTCTCAGACGCAGTTTTAGCTGACCTTATTATGGGATATATTCCCTCTTCGCACGCAAGACATATTTTTGCACGTGCCTTTGCGTCCCTGCGCTTGGCAATGGGGTCCTCGAGGTTGGCTGGAACGGTGACGACGTCCCACAGATCATGGTCTGTTAGCCAGCACTCTAGAGCAAACACCCACGTTGAAAAATTATGACCATTTAGTCTTGTAATGACCCGCGAAGATTGGTGGTCTCCACTATGAGTTGGTTTATCCATTGGCATTTGGTGGTCTCCACTATGAGTTGGTTTATCCATAACTAGTTTTATTTGCCCATAACCATTTGTTTGGGGCTATGAATAAACAAATACTTGTTTGCTATGCAAAGTATATTTTCCAACTGAAGGTAAAAACACTATCACAATATATTCAAAATAAATATGACAGTGACAGGCTTGACACAATGTTCCAAGTAGTTTTAACAGGTAGTTCATTTAATTTTTAATATGCGCAGGCCACTCGTAATTTTAAGTGCATCTGTTCGTTCGTTCTCGTACTTCTATATTAATAATTCCGTCGAGGGGTACGGTAGACTCAATCAAAACCTTACCTGAATAATAAAACATAAAAAAATATAGATTTCGAGTCGACAACATATATCCGCAAAATTCGGATTGTCGAGTATTTTGTTAAATTCTAATGTTACTGAACAGACAAATCGCAGGCGCCATATTGGCCACGTAACTTAGAGCCATAGACAATGGTCTCTTCACACATGTCTTCTAGGGTTAGAAACCGGTAAACTGCGTTTATTTGCGGTTGCATTCATGTTCCTTTTCTGTATACGATTAGTACATAGTGTAGATGTAGCTTAATGGTAGTTTTAGGCATAGTTTCCCAACAAAAACATGCCGAAGGAAATGTGGATGTAGCTATAATGGTCGTTTTAAGATATATCGTGTGGATGTAGCTTTAATAGAAGAAAATGCCGATTCATAGTTCACAGACAAAATACCGTGCCATTCATTTCTGTCACAGAGAAAGTAATCACATTTCTGTTGGCAGAAGCCAGAATCATTGAGGAAGCCAGTGAAAAATTGAATTGAAATTGAGTGCAAGAAACATAATATTATGCCGAAAATCGTAAGTATTTCATTTGTGCCAGGCAAGATCGCATTCTTTCAGCGTAGTCTTTCATAACATTTTGCATTTGCAGCCGAATCTCCTTGCATTTGGCAAACATTGCCACAATTGTGGAAAATGGATGCAACGAAGGGCTCTTCGTAAAGATGGTGAGTAACTGTGTGAATTTGGTTGTATGTTTTCTTCTGTGGATTGTAAGTAAGACTCAATAAGTACTTATTTACTTCCAGTGGCATGCAATTTCTGTAAAATCAACATATTTGCGAGAAACTGCAAACAATGGCAATGGTGCAGTCGATGTGTCGAATGTGACAGCATCATACTCGGTAAGGGTTTCAATAAACAAATAATAATACATAGCCAAATACTGAACGGATACAAATAATTGATCGTTTAAATAAAAAGACTGATTAATACCATACCATAATAAGGTGATAAATATTTAACGAAAAATGTATACATACAGGGTGACATTTAATTAGCTGACCATATTTTGGGGAATGGTAGTACCCATCATTATGAACAACTTTCCCCATGAAACATATAGTCGCAAATGAAAAAAATTTTTCGTTTTCCAGTACATTGCCCCGATCAGCTGAATTCAAGTTACTGGGAGACCCAAAAAAATTGTTTTTTGCGACCATACGTTCCTTGGGGAAAGTTGTTCATAATGATGGGTACTATCATTCCGCAAAATATGGTCAGCTAATTAAATGTTACCCTGTATAGATAAATTGTATGATAATGTTGTTCTAATGTTGTTGTTGTAGTAAAAATGTTGTTCTTTATTGTGTAATTAACCATACTTACCTTCCAAAGTAAATAAAAGACTGGGTGCTTTATAACAGAGAGGTTTACCGAGAGTAAACCTTAAAAACTATTTGTTTTGTTAATTAAAGTTCGTTTATTTTAAGGTTGATTTTAAATTAAAGTTATTTAAGTAAAAACATTTGTAGTTTTAATTTACAATATTTATTAAACACAATGAACGATGCTAAACGAATCTATGCCTTGCTTTGCCTTTAATATTCCTTGAGAACCGATAACTACAGAAATATCTACCTTCATTTTGTACCCACATTCACATTTTACCCGAGCCCGAGCGAAGCCGGGTTTTCATCTAGTATGTTAATAAATTCGTTAGAAAACAGTGAAAAGGTAAGTTGTTGTCGTTTAATTATTTGTACAATATGATCTTATAGCTAGGTATATGATCTTATAGCATCACGATGTTACCGTATTACTTACAACTTTTTCAGTGTACCGGGTACCGGATGGCGTATTACCAGCCTTACTTCAATGGGGAATAAAACTACTCATACCAATATTGGTAAAAAAAAATAAGGCCTGTTTAGCACTTGGCTACATGCCAGCAAGCTGGAGAGAGGTGAAGGTCGTCTTCCTACCGAAACCGGGTAAGCACGACTACATTGAGCACAAATCGAAGCAGGCAAATCCACGGAGACAGCCTTACACGCAGTGGTCAGAAGAATTGAAAGCTCAATACTGCTACGTCAGTGAAACACAGCGGTCAAATGCTAACTGTTTATTAGAACTACCTGCCATACATAGCACTTCCTCCACACTAAATATGCAAGTACAGTGTACATAAACCATAAGAAACTATACTTAAATACTTATACTTAAATCTAACATATCTCACATTACTCAATCCATGAACTGAAGTTTATATTATACTGGATATGAAACACACACTCCTCCTTTAATTATGGATAAACTGACATACAATACGGTTAGATTAGAACTTACCGTTAGAATGGAACTTACACAATCTTTAGTAAGTACATACTAACTTTATAAACAATTTGAGATGTTTTACCTATACTACTTTATAAAAATAACAACTGATTTACAATAACATGCGTATCATGCCAGTTTTACTCGACCTTCTTGCGCATATCCCTACGAAACGCTCGCATGGTCCTCTCACTCGCACCACTTGCCGGCGTAATAGGCCGCGGCGGCGACGCAAGAGTCTGCCGTGACTCATTAACCGGACTTTCCTCCCTATCTGCACGGTCATAAGGATCACTATGCAATGGCTCCTGCTCATCAATCTCATCATAGTTATTATTTTCGCCGTGTGACGTGGACGCGCTATCAGCCTCATCAGCTGTTACTGATCGTGACAACGAGAATCTACTCTTTCTCACGGGCAAAATTTGATCAGCATGTCTGCGCCCCGATGTACCGTCTCCCATACTAATTTTATATGATAAAGGGCCAGTTCTTGCAACTATGTTGCCCTCAGACCATTTGTTTTTATTCGCCGAAAATACTTTCGTAAGGACTTTATCTCCTACGTCAAAATGTCTGTCCCTCCCCCCCGCATATTCTATTTGTCGATCTTGTGATGTTTTCACGATATTTGCTGTGCTGGGTCGCAGCACGTCCAATTTGTTGCGAAGCCGCCTACCCATCAGAGCCTGAGCCGGAGCCACTCCAGTAGTTGAATGAATACAATTTCTATATTGAAATAAAAATCGACACAGGGCCCTACCTAACTCAATGCCTTCTATCACAGCCTTTTTTAAAACAAATTTGGGAAAGTATCTCTTATAACACTCCTCACTGATTGCCGAAATTTTACTACCAGTATCAATTTCGAATTTCAAAACTGACTCACCAATCTTGACATCAATGAAGTATGGACTATCACCTTTTGCCATGACCCGTATGTTGAAAAAAATCGCTATCACTGTCTTCCTCCATAAAATTATGTCGAGACCCGTTGTAACCACTGTTACCGCTGTAACCACCGTTACCACTATTTGATTGCCCATTTTTACACATACTTTTCAAGTGTCCTTTTCTTGAACACTTATCACAATTATATCTTTTGAACCTGCACTTATCCGGATGATGTGGTTTACCGCATCTCCAACAAGCTGGCCCTCGTGAACGCGCCCCGCTCACGGCATGCAGGCCTTCACCCGCCTCAGAGCCGCCACTGAAACCCGGGGTTGTGCCCGCCACGCCAGCCGCGGCAGCGCCTGCGCCCGCGCCCGCCATGGAGCGCCCGCCGCTTCCGCTCGCCGCGACACCAGCAGCACTCACCACCGAATGCTTCTCTGCAGCCTCCAATGCCATAGCCAATTCCACCGCTTTTTTATAGGTTATATCCTTCTCTGCGAATAACCGTGACCTCATGTCGTCACTGACCAACCCTGAGACAAACTGATCCCTTAAGTTCTCTTCTAAGTTCAAACCAAACTTGCAAAAAGTCGCCAAATGTTTCAGATTTTGTAGGTAATCAGTCAGAGATTCACCGAACTTCTGTCGTCGCAATCTAAACATATGTCGCTCAGCAATCACCGATCGCTGAGGTTCTAAGTGATTTGACACAATCTGTATCAACACGTCAAACGTTTTGTCTTCAGGATTTTCCGGTGCACACAGGTCACACATCAAATTATACGTAGGTTCACCAACTACAGTGATCAATGTAGCCACTTTGAGGTTATCTTTTATCTCGTTCAACAACATGAATTGCTTCACGCGGCGCACGTACGCAGCCCATTGTTTCGAATGTAGGTCAAAAGGCTCGATTTTACCGATAGGCATATTGTACAACCCTTCTAATTACTGTTCACTACAAGTAAATAGTATTCGCGTCCGCTTGCAATATCAATTTGCACGAAAAACCGAAAAACAATCCCGATCGTCGCCAATGCTACGTCAGTGAAACACAGCGGTCAAATGCTAACTGTTTATTAGAACTACCTGCCATACATAGCAAATACTAAACCAACAGTAATGCCTAGCGATGTTCATAGATATCGAAGGGGCTTCTGACAAAACAAATTTCAGTAGTATCAGCACGGGACTGGAGCAATTAGGTACCAACCCCAATTTGATCAACTGGATATCCAATATGCTGGAATCCAGGATAATCTCCTTGGAACTCAGCAACAAAATCAAATGCAAAGTGGCCAAGGGCTGCCCTCAAGGTGGGGTACTATCACCACTACTGTGGGTATTGGTAGCGAACGACAACACAAGAGGATTTTACTCAATTGCATACGCCGATGACGTAACCATACTTGTGAACGGCCTATTTATAAACACCTTATTCGACCGAATGCAATTAGCACTGCGGGACGTCGAAACATGGTGCAACAAAACCAAACTATCAGTAAACCCGGCAAAAACGGAGATGGTATTATTTACAAAAAAGATAAATCATGGCAAGTACAGACTGCCAAAACTCTTTAATAAACCACTTACTTTAACAAACCAAGCCAAGTACCTAGGCGTATGGCTTGACCACAAACTAAGTTGGAACAAACACATAGAAGCGATACTAAAGAAAGCCACCATAACATTTTTCCAGTGTAGGAAGATGGTGGGTAATGGCTGGGGACTCAAGCCTAAAATATGTCGATGGATGTATACGGCAGTGGTGAGACCAGTCATTTCGTACGGCTCCCTGGTATGGTGGCAACGGACAACGCAAACCACAACGGTAGCACAATTACAGTAGTTCCAGCGAATGGCGTGTGTAGCGATCACAAGCTGCATGAGATCAACGCCATCAGCGGCTCTGGAAATAATGCTAGGGATACCACCATTAGACCTATTCATACAGCAGGAGGCAAAATCTGCAGCCATAAGATGGGATGGTTAGTAGTAAACCCATCGAGTTTGGGCTCATTTGATTAGTTGTGATGAGGCCTTTTAATAACACCCGATGATGAGACCTGGTGATGAAAATGGAAGTCTACTTTTATGCGGGGGTTTTTTAATGTTAAAGTTAATGTGTTAATTAACTGAACAAAGGATATTTAAAATAAAATTTATTAAGATAAGATATAAACACGTTCTAATCACCCTATGTAAGGGGCTGGGCCTGGTATTCCTTAATACAGAATATTACATAATCTAGCTAGGATACCAGCTTGTCTCTGATCCTAAATGTACTACAAAATGTCTCATATTCATGTACGTATACCCTTAAAATATTTAGTTGATTCCTTTGTTCAGTGGTCACACTTAAACCTATCAAGGATTTAGTGGCCACACGTAAAGTTAAGAACAAGTGTAACTTATTTTGAATAAATTTATTAAAAAAAAAAAGTTACTAATCTGTTGTATTACCTTTCGCTGTAAGTACATTTCCTGTTTTTGAAATAAATATATTTGATTTGATTTGATAGTTTCGAATTAAAAAAAAAGTAAAGTGACGGATTTTTAAAGGACTGAAGATGCTGCTAATATTTATAATCTGTATTTTTTTTTCTGATCTGTATTATTTACAAAAAAGTATATAATTTTCAATAATTTGTGTTTAATAAGAATAATTTATATATAGTTTCATTGAAAAAAGTGTGAAGTATTTGATTTTATTTTTGTTGAACTTTGAATAATAATGGCTAACCTAACACCCTTAAACAAAAATAATTTCGAGCGGCGTTACGGGAACCTACGAGGAGCGAGGTAACGGGAGTAGTTTCAAAGCGGAAGCAAGGAGCGACATAACGGGGGAGCGAGGTAAAGGGAATAATTCCTATAAATTCGAGTTCATGTTACTTTAACCTGGCGGTCGGGTAGCAGCCGTATACGTCGACAGCGTTCAAATGATACAATGTCTAGTGTGTGCAACAATGAGATAATGAAAATACGGCAAGTGACTTTGATGGAACGTGCGGGAAGGGAGTCAAATACAGTGCTACTACAGTTTCATTCGTAACGTCTGTTATTCCTCGATACTTTGCATGACCCAGAATTTCGTAGCTGCTCTGTATGTCTCAAGCTCAACACGTATTTCGTACGTGATGATTATGCAAAGGATGATGGAAAAGAAAAAGTGAACTTTCTTATTATTCTTCTGTTTAATTAATGCGAAGACGGTTTTTGGTATAAGTATACTTAGTAATAACTTATAAATAAGTCATACTAAAGTAGAGATAATCTTACAACCAAAGAAAAACATTACATAGTCGCAAATACGCGTGGAGACGGCCGATGACAGAATGGGATTTGGGGTGGCGATTCGCGTACGGGTATGGCTTGGCAGTGTTGGCAGTGTCTACGCGTGCGGGCGCGTCTCGGCACCGTCAACAAGTCAAAACAAGATTTTTTGCGCCCTCTCTATTAGCCACTGGCAAGCAATTCAGGGCTGGAATTCTCATTTCGCTGGCCGCCTTAAGGCGCCTCATGAATAAATTAGGGGTGCTTTTTTCATGTGTATTTCAGGAAATACTAGGCAAATCGTAATCAATTTCTGGTATATGTAATTTGACTATATAATCTAGGGTTTTCATGAAGGAAAACGTGTTTGGATAAAATTTTCTCGATAGAAAATAAATCCAAAGTCAACCCTTTTTTCCAATATTTTTTCCTTTTTTACCGCAGTAGTAGTAAATATGATCTATCTATTAATTGTAATATGCGGGGAATTGTTGTTATTAGCGTTTTGAAGATTGAAATGTAATTCCCTGCAATAGCTTTTTTTTTATGATTTTTTTTTCCGTTTTGGCGCTTACGTTGATTCAGATTAGGCGCGAGCACACAATTGCCATCCCACTTATTCCTGTTCCCGAGTTATATTTGCTTCTCACTTCCGCAATCTGCGTTGACCTTGGTTTGTAATTATTCGTACAGATGAGAGTTGAAAGCAGTACCTACCTACTAAGCATAATATTATTATTATGGAGTCTTCGAAAACAAATAGTACATTGTTTAGTCACCTAATAGATCAAAATAAAGGATTTAAAATCACCGAGACAGCAATGAAATCCCTAATCACATAACACAAAGAATTCAGACAATAGGCACTAAAATTAACACCAATCTTATGACTTGGCAGTCTGTGAAACTTAATATTTAATTGTTTTCTTGGGGACACTGTCCTTAATCCACAAGCTGGCAATAATAAATATAATAATTTAAATTTTTCTCTGTTCTACCAATCTAGGGTATGGCATGATTCTCGCGCCTTCGATGTACGGATATCGAGACCTATATTGACAGATTTCTATACAAAATCACTCGCTATAAGTGTCATGATTCTCGCGCATTCGATATCCTTATACATTATATTATATCGAATTCGCGAATCATAACCCTGCCCGTGACGAAACGTTCGATTCGCAGGTGCGTGCGAGATTTTATAGGATTCGATTGACCTCAGGTCAAATCATAAATATGTGGATTCCAGCGTGCGCGATTTCAGTCTCTGCTTTCGTGCGGCTCTCGTACAAATTTCAGTAATGGCAAGCTACTCAGCCAAACAGAGTCATCATTTAGTGATTCGATACACCCTGACGAGCTCGCTGGGTACTTGGGTAGCATACATCACCATAAACACACAAAGGCACTACCATATTACACCGGTCAAACGATCACAGACAAATTGCTGGATCATTACACAGCTAGAGTGCGAACAATGGCTTAATAACACTTGCGAGCACTCAGCACCGTCTTCATTGTCACAGCCTTTTATGTCTGTATTATTTTATTACATTGTCTGCTCTGTCGATAGCTCAATGTATAACTGCGGGGCAATTCTGGCGCCAGCGAGATCATGTCCATTGTCGAAATATCGGTTTTGAGATACCGAAATCTCTATCAAAAACAAGAAAAAGCTATTCTTACGAACGGATACACCTTTCGACCAACAGAGATATCTCGATCCGTTTTCAATCGAAATAAATATAAATCGAGAACGTTTTCGACGGATTTAGGCGCTATCAAACCCGATATCTCGACTGGGGAGATGATCTCGATAGCACGAGAATAAGGGGCCTGGCTCTCGCCCCACCTTATCTTAAGCGAGAAAGAAAGGTCACAGCTCAGAGCCAGAGAAAATTGGCAAAGTCTGAACCAGGTGGGATATGGAAAGGGTTCCGTGCCCGAAGGGCGCCAAACGGGACCCTATACTGGACCTCCGCTATCCGTTCGTCTGTCTGTCTGCCTTTCAACGGGCTATATCTCATAAACCGTAATAGCAAGAGGGTTAAAAATTCCACATATTGTGCACTGCAGATATGAAATACCTATACGTAATTTCAATCATTAAAGGTGATACTCAGAGATGTATGTATTTGTTGCGTTTTCTTGTTCAGTCGGAAGGAAGCATATTATGTTGTATGCGAGTCCGACTATTTTTTTTCTGTTTTGGCAGCCGTATTAACTAATAGGCTATTGTCTTTTTCAACCGCTTGTTACTTCCCCTAAAGGAAGATCAGTTTCATTCGTAGTTTATTTATTATATTACTGTAGTAGAGCTCGTCTAAGCTGAAATGACGCGCCCCACTCCTTGGTTTTGTATGACAAGTAAATACAAAACCAAGGAGTGGGGCGCGTCATTTCAGCTTAGACGAGCTCTAGTGTTGTACGTTGTAGAATTATTAAGACAAAAGCGGGGTCAATATTTCGTGTGTCGTAGGCTACAAAAACGTATAAAATAATCTATATGTATTTCTAAATACATATGTTTGTCCAACTGATCATTTCATTTATTACTATGATATTGCTGTGAATGGCAATGACAAAACGTAACATGAATAAAACTCGTGAACTTAAAGGTGAATGTATGTTGACACAAATGGTCTTGCTACTTAAACAAAATAACTATTCTTGGGTCCATAATAATGGGGTTTCATATAGTAGCCTGGGTAACTATTGTGTTACTTTCTATGCTGTCAAATGTAGCATTTTATAGCTACCAATCAATACAATGAGTTTTAACTATCTAAAAGGCAAAGCGAAAGCAATAAAAAAATACACGAATTATCGAAATTTTAGTTTAAGCATTCCAACATACTTTGGCAGGAAATACTACATAAATGATGGTACACAATTAAACAATTTTTTAAACAATTTTTAGAAAGACAAATAGATAGATAGATACAATATATTTATATAATATACTTTTATTATTTAGCCATTAAAGTGTCCCGCTGCTGGGCAAAGGCCTCCCCCTCTTTCGTCCACACTTCCCTGGTCTGTGCCACCAAAAACTTGCCGAGGTCGTCCCGCCATCTCCGTTTAGGATTATAGTAAGTATTAAAGAAAAACGTTATGTTACTCACTTAATACACCCAATAGCTGTTATAGATATCATATTTGTTAAATCATATGGGTTTCATAAATAGCTACTACATATGTATGTCGTTTTATTATCCACTTACATGTTTACATTGGATGTAACCGTTTGATATCTATGCAACATCTTTGGTAGGCAACCAGTAAAATTAATACAAAATATGACCAACTGACCGTATATCGAGCGATTTGATAAACTCTCTGCCATAAAGGCGTTCACAGTCTTTATTACTTAATGAAAGATACCTTATCTGTGCAATTAACTTACAGTTTATAAGCGCCCTCTGTTCTTAGGCCCGTAATTATAATGTTTCTGGTTCCCACGACACAGGGTATCCTTGTGTGGGGCCTGAAGCAATGCCTGTATGTAAATGTTTAATATGTTGTTTGTTTTATTGTTTGTTTGTTTTTTTTGTATTTTTCTTTGTTTGTTTAGCGGCAGGGGCGATCTAGGGTGTAAAGTGTGTTATATACTAGAGCCGCCTGCTGTGTGAGAGTACACAACTCCAAGCGTACACACAAAATAGTCAGCTCCAGTATAAGATACTTCTTCACCGGTATCACGCCGTCTGTAGCCCACTATACTATTTTAGTTATTTTTTTCATTATATTCCATCCTCTCACCGCTCACATCGTACCTACTTAAAGTTTATTGGATGAACAGATGGAAATTATAAAAACAAATAACCCCACTGCATTTTAGACCAGACTGCATTCGACACTTATCGAATGATTGTGTTTTTGAATCACCCGAGATAGGTGTCGATATCCGGTTATCGAATGCACGGGAATAATACCCCTGAGTTGCACAAAAGTTCTTGAAATTTAAGCTTGTCATCTTACTGATTTAAGGGCGAGAATCTCATAGGATTGTCATTTGTTTCTGATGCTAAGGATTATGCAGAAATTTCAAAGTCGTGCAAATCTGTGTAGATTTTACAAATCTGCCCTGCTGATTTTCCTCCTTTCGGCCTCAGTGGGATCCACTCCAACTGTCATCTCCTCACAGTGTCGTCTATTTTAAGCAAAGGTAATTATAACCGTGACAAAAATGTCTTCTTTTCGGTGGTAAACTGGTAAATCTATTATTAAAAGTAATGGGCATAGTTGTGCCCCTCTCACCCCGTATGGGGAAAGACGTGACGCTATATTATTATTAATTATTTATTTAAAACTATTACCTATGTTTAGTTTCTAACGGTTATGGTCTATGATTGTCAAAGTTACTAGGTAGGTAGACTGCTAGAGAAGATTTGCGGAATTATACAACTATCGTCATAAAAGTAGGTATAAGAGCTGGAATATATATATATATATATGAACAGGTTTAGCTGCTTCATTAAACCAGAAAAATATGGGTATAATAAGATTGATGTCACCATTGTTTTCCACAAAAATACCTATTCAAGGTCGGGGTTCACGTCTACGCTTATGTATTAACATTTTCTATTTGAGTTAAATCTTTAAATTATGCGAAATCACATTTCTGACGAGTCATGAACATCATCTACCTACCTTTGAATTTATTGAGATTACCCATATATTTATTAATCCTTTACTTGCTGTTGTAATCTAGTAGATAATGGTCTGATGTAACCTAGTCTAGGTTAGGTCAGACCTCTTGTACTTATTTTAGACCTAAATAAAATGATACATCTTCAATATAGCGACTTCTATTAAACATGATGTAATTTTACACTTAGATATCATTAAGAACATATCACATTCCCATGTGGAACAATGAATTGTCCCTTTGAATTGTCTCTGAAGCGAACATGAACATACTTGCATAAATAAGAGTCAAGACCAATAAAGATTAATTTACACCCTATTGATCAAATGCTTTTAGATAGGAAGGTACGTCTTGTAACAACTTGTGATTAATACTCTCAACATGGTATGATTTACGCTATTAGCGATCCAAATCAGCAAAACCTACGGTATAGCACTCAATGAATTAGGTAAACAACGCTTTGGGTCATCGGGGTCATACTGATAAACGTTGACCATCGACTAATATAAATGTTTTAACTTTTAAACGATCAATTGTATAAATGGTTATGCTACTTTAAAACACTAAAAACACCTGTTGCCAAGCCTTACCTGCTGTATGAAGAAAAGCCGCTAAAGCACGCCGCCGGAAACGACGAAGAGAAAATCTTTTGAAACTTTCACGGACACTGAAAAAGTTCACATTATAACTCAAATGGAACACTTTTCACTTCACAGAAAAAAACAACAACAACAATTTGTGTTTGCACACTCCGATTTGGAATTTCAAATACTGTATTTTTAGGAGATGGAGAACTTTATCTCGTGTGTAGGGCTACACGACTGCGTAGATCGCGCGTCTGTGATGTACTGAACGAACTGAACTTTGGTTGGGGTACGTACGGTACGGGGCGGGCGGTACGCGCTACCGAGAAGTTTCAGTCGGCCCGACAACGACGCCCTTATGTTTTATTGCGGAAAATCACGCTGGAGACCATTGTCTATGGGATCTTTAACCTTTTTGAAACGCTTTCCGCCTCTGGAGGTTGCGATTGTGAGATAAAGACAACCGTGGGATTACTTTTGTGACTTCAAAAACAAAATGTGTTTATTTCAAAAACAAAAAACATGGTACACAGACGTGATACCTGTATCAGGAGGTACCTACCTTCCGCAATGACATTTAGGTGTTTACAAAATATAGTTTGATAAATGACAAGATGTCTCTTGCATCGAAAACACCAATGCGATTTGTGATTAGTGAGCTAAGCGCTCTTGAAATTTCATACATTTTGACAGTTGCTAAATAGAATTAGGATGCAAATTGCAACTACATATAGTATTTTAGTGACTATTTGGTTGGTATATGTCTGTCAAATTGAGATAGGGTGAAACATTTAGTTCATTCAAGCTTGTTCTCCATCCCGATTCCAATCTTAAACTCAAATCAAAATTTTGCTTAGGTACCTACATTAAAACTTATTATTTTTCTTCTCTTGAGTCCTTTAACTACTAGAGGAGAACAATTCCGTATTATCAGCCTTCCACTTCTGTCGGAATACAATATTAATTTATTATTGTGGTGAAAATTGTTCAGAGGGGTCACATCATCGCTCAACATCAATGATACTCTAGTCTCTTGACATGGTTATAGATATAGATATTTAAAGTAGTATTGTTCTATAAGAGACAGATATTCTATAGATGGCACTAATACGGCTCTCTTCAATCATTGCGTTATGACTTTTTCCTTGCGGAGTGGCAGAGGCCCATGATTAGCGTGACAAGAGCTGATATGTTGATCCGATATTAATTAATTAAAGCTTCCCCACTAAGTTAAGCACGGTAATTTAAATGAAACGGTTAAAATACAGTAATTGCGCAAAGGCGAGCTTATCTCTAGAGAGCGATTTCTTCATTTATTTTTACATAACACCATCATTGTAACAAAATACTATCAACAGTCCTATTTCCTTTTATTAAAATGGTTAAAATACAGTTAATGCGCAAAGGCTAGCTTATCTCTAGAGAGCGATTTCTTCATTTATTTTTACATAACACCATCATTGTAACAAAATACTATCAACAGTCCCATTTCCTTTTATTGAAATGGTTAAAATACAGTTAATGCGCAAAGGCTAGCTTATCTCTAGAGAGCGAGATTTCTTCATTTATATTTACATAACACCATCTCATTGTAACAAAATACTATCAACAGTCCTATTACCTTTTATTAAAAAAGTTTAATGGTTTGAACTCTACAACAAATGGAAGCCGTGTCACAGATTAATAAAGAGTTAGGGCCGTGTTCCAAATTGTTATACTTTCCACAATAGAAAACTGGTCATTATCATTTCTATTGCGGAGTACAATATGTCAAGTGTTATAATGTAGTTTCATGCAAACCTGTGATTAGTTTGTACATATGAACTGCTTGGTTCTAATTGTACATTTTTAAGTGAGTATTAGGTAAGTTAAAAAAAATAATTTAAATACCGAAATTAACTTCATGATAGTGCATAAGTTAAAACACAATCCTACATTTTGTGTAACGTGCATTGCTCATTCCGAGCGGAATTAATAGTTGTGCCAAACGGTACAATTATGCATGATTCAATGTAAATTAATTTTGTTCTTTCTAACAGGGTCTTCCTAGACAAAGTACTTCTACTAGGTACGTAATTTATTTATTTATTCGTATTGACGTTTGTCTTGTAAAGTCACGTCATCGATGTCGTCTATTCGATTTGACGTTTGTCTTGTAAAGTCACGTCATCGATGTCGTCTATAGATCTACACCTGTCCAACGAAACGATCTTTTAGCGTGCGGTAACAAGTGGAATAATCTGAATCAACGTAAACAAAACTACTACTTTGTAAATAAACTAGAGTTTCAATCACTTCGCGAATGGGAGCATGGAGGCGTCTTTATTACTAGCGACGCTAGGGCTGTAATTGAAGGCAAATATTGAAAGGTTGAGAGGCTACGAATAAAATGTAGGCCAACCCAATACTGATTGATGAGTTGGGACTTTTGATAGCAACACGGTACATCGATACCTGCTCCTATAGCATACCGAACAAATGAGGTTGACTGCGAGTAAAGTTTGGCATGATTCTCGCGCCTTCGATACACGGATATCGAGACTTATATTGACAGATTCCCATACAAAATCACTCGATATAGGTGTAGATATCGTATATAGAATGCGCGAGAATCATGGCACTGGAGCCTTATTTGGAAACACAATTATCTACTACGGAAAATTGAGAAAAAGTGACTGAAGTCCTATTAAACTGGGTGTGTAGGTTTTTCTGTGAATTTGATTTAACGAAAAATTGATGTTAAGATAAGATAAGCTCTGCTATTTGACTGCGAAATAACTTTGATTCAGCAATGCTAATGAGTGTTAAGTAATAACTTTTTTTTTGGTTCAGAGGTGGTTTTCAGTCTTTAGATAAACAGTCGGTATATCCCTAAGTGAAAGGAGATTGACCGTTTTGGACCAAATGTTGCCCAAGCATGGGAATACTTTTATTTTATTCATTAACACGTTAATCGCCACGTAGGTCACCGGTGACCGGACCATGCCCTGTATTTGGGCGCCTCGTAGGTCACCGGTGACCTCAAGTCAGACTAGTTTTCAAATCTGATTTGAGAGCCGTAGGATACTATCTCCATAGATTTTCGATATGCATGTGACCGCTGTGGCCCTGGTATACAACTGTGCACAATGGTTTTCGTTTACCTTGACAGTTGCTAAATTTACATAGAAAAATCTGCATTTATTCGTGAACTTGTTCGTGGTTGTTGAGGTTTGGGTTTTAAGTGCAATGTAACTATGTTTATAATATTATATTTAGCTAATTATATTACCTACCACTTCTGTAGGGTTTTTAAGATTTTGAAACACGTCAGTATTTCCGAAAAAAAAATGAAAAAACCAAAAAAATACTAAAAAAATACGCTATTTTATAATTTAGTGAGTAAGTAATGTAATAAAGTGAAATAATAACTACATCACAATCGATCACGCGATTACAAAAATAAAAACGTGCGTCCTGCTCGAGCGCAACAGTTCGACTGCGGGGGCGGGTGGCCGGAGGTGTGACCTATCCGGCGCACAAATAACGAAAATGCATTTTTCTACATCAAGGAGCCGCGTAGGGCACCGGTGACCTCAAGGTGTTTTTTGAGCTTATTTCATAAACCATACATGCGATTGCAGCCCAACCTAGACATAAATCCATATCTTACTAAGTCACATCAAGAAACACCAAAAAAAAGAAATGTAAATTTTGACCGTACTATGGATGGCGATTAACGTGTTAAATGTCATCTATACCCATAAACAAGCCTACGAAATCTGTCTCCTGACAGTAGTGACGTCCATACGTATTACATAATGTAAACGAATACACCGAATACACCTACGATCCTAATACCCAGAATTTATCTGGTGACAATGACTATACAAACCAAAAAGGCTGGATGTATAATGTCATCCAGGTAAAACCAAATTCAACTTCACACTTTTTTCATGTAGAAACCTAACTAATGGACCGATTCCTAATTTTCAAAAGTGGGACCAAACTATTGGGTTTCCCTTTCAAATAAAGAAAAAATATTTGAAATCGGTTCATAAATAGTACCAGTTTCGATGTAACAATTGACAACCCCCTCCTTTTTTGAAGTCGGTTAAAAATAAACATCCACAGAGTTATTATAGTATCTAAAAGCTTATCTTTGGCTTTTTGGTGCTTTAACTTCTGAATATTATTATATTTATTTATTTATCAAAACCTAATACAAAATAATATAAGCAGAGAACTTAGACTAGACAGAGGCCAATTAAAGGCTTCTATTTTGTAGGCCAAACATATGGTAGTGAACTTAAACCACACCTCGGACACTCCATAGAACGCTCGTGAAATAAGCACCTATTACTACTACATGACTAAATGATGTTTGTATACGTGCAAATGTGTGCGTAAATATTGCTAGGGCTGATAGCGCGGCAAATGCAGCGATTTGCGTCGGGCGAACCGAAAGACGACGGCGCGACCCGAACACAAGAGTTTGCATTATTATGAAGTGACTTTGTAGGGGCGCTGCCGTTTAAACAGGTACCTAGTCGGGTTCTCATTGAAATCCTAAAAAATGTTAATGTTCACTTTGATCCTTCATGTTCATGTATGATGTAAGTTATAAAAATGGAGTAGGTAGGTATCGAATAACTGTCTAAAAGTGGGCACAGTGCCTTTGCCACCTCTTATGGGAAAAGGCGTGAAGCTATGTTATGTTGTTGTTACCTACTATTACTTATTCTGAAGTAGGTAAGAGACACTTGGCGTGAACTGTAGGTAGGTACCTACCTATGTAAAAACATCGTTAGGATTGCACAATATTCGAATTTTATGTTAAGTAGGTACCTAGTCTCTGAGAGATTCAAAACAACCAAACCACTACAGGGTTCGAGCGAGACCCGGCCGAAGCTCGCTATATGTGGACCCAGCTAATGGCGGCGCGCCGCCGCCGCGACAAAGTTAGTGCGTGCGTACTTGGGTCAATCAACTTAACCCACACTTTTCTGTCAACGCACGCACTCTCTCTGAAAGTTCTTCGAGGACTAGCAGCTCAATGGCACTATCAAAGGACACCATACACCGCGCCATGCGAGCAAAAAAAAAACACAAACGAAGATCTTCGAGAACGTAATCAAGTTCCCCGTGCCAAGTGCCTGCTAGCTTAGATACTATTGTTATATTCGTCAAATGTGTAAATTTAACCATTTAGCGTATTTTAATAATAAATGGTCGGGGACAGCAAAGTGTGGGTAAAATAGTTGATTGACCCACCTACTACCTACTTTTCAACTCGAAGTGCTTCGTTCGCGTTGTTGAATCGCACCAACAACGAATAGCACGAAATGAATACCTATAATAAATGTAAATATAATAAATGTTGATAAATTATGTATTACGGAAGGTTAAGTACTAGGTATCTTAGAAAATAAAATATGAAAGAGAACCTTTAGAGACCCTTTCCTTTTTTGAAGTCGGTTAAAAATAAAATATTACGACACTGATTTATTATCAATTATCGTAGTCAGTAGCTAGTAAGTACTACAAACATATAACTCTGTCTCTGTCTCGCACAAAGTCTGTCCTTGTGAGAGAGCGAGACACACACAGAAAACGCTGACCATGTTATATTCCGGGAGTTTTATTAGAATTTTTATTTCTCAAAAGAACAACAATAGAGTTACTGTTGCTTACCTTCTTTCATCAGTCGGGAACCGAAAGAATCTCCTGTCTTTGCTGTTTCTAGTTGACGACAGACACACAAATAATGCACAAAACTTCACCATATTATATTACCGGTTATTATTCACCGTATACGCGCGGTCACTCGCCAGGCGTTCAACCGCGTCTATTGATATTTCAACCAGTCCCTAGACGCCAGGGGTGGGGTGCGGTATCTGAATCAGCGCGGGGAAGGGAGTGGCCGTTCTGTACGGAGTACTATTATCTCTTCTGTGCTTAAACAAAGAAAGAAAAATTAAAAGGGGGTAATTTATAAGTACCGGGAACAAAGTTATCTTACTTATTCTACCTTCCGAGTGCGGTATCGACCTCGAAGTTTTTTTTGTAAGCCCTATAAGAAAATCGGCAAAAACCCCTCACGTAATTAATGGACGCCCCTAAACCTATGTAATGAATAAATTTTATCAATTGATTGAATGACTATCCTTAACTAAGTTGTTGTGTATTTTTATAATAAAACATTTGTTTATAATATATCGTTTTTATTTTAAAAATATGCTGTTGGTTATGAATTTATGATTTTTCGTCAATGTAAAAGCTATCAGTTATATTTCTTGGTTTGTGAAATTTCTTTATTGTACTACGCAAAACAAATATACAATCAACTTACACCGATCGGAGTAATAGGACCTGTGCGTACAATAAAATAAAATTAGTTATATTACTTATTTTATAGGTACAGTCTGGGACCCGATTGGCTGGGCCTGCCCGGACTGTACACACATACTTATAAGTCTATTGGTTTAGACGTAAGTGTAATTCTCCAATGTGGAATGAGCGGTCTCCCCTAACACAGGTTTTTATTAACTTAAAAGGGGAGTCCCACGACCTGTGCTGCTGTACTTACTTACTGAAATAACCTAATTTTGAATATTTTTTTTTTGAATCAGTAGATATATTTTTTCTCAATACTCCTCGGATAAAATCTGAAGCGCTTTGGGTTACGAGTCCTGTGAAATGTCTAATTTTATGTCAATTATCGTGAAACCCCTTAATTACGAAACTAGCAAAAGTCTTTTGCACTAAGTCAAAACATTCTCAACTTTCTAGGGACCTTGAATGCCCTGTCATGCCTGGTCCGGTTTTACCGTCACATAAAATAATATGTAGTAAAAATTACTCTACGGTATTTCGTATATATTTATTGCACATAAAAGACAAAAAACAGAAAATACAGAGAGGTAATTTACAAAGGTAAGCTTATCTCTAAAGAGAGATCTCTTCCAGCAAACCCAGGATGGACAGAGAAAAATAAAATATAGAACAGGTAGGCCTATGTGCTCAGGTAAGAGAAAAATAAAACATAAATAAATCATAATATTACTAATCAACTGAATATACTACATAAAGAAGTACATGAATATTACATAAAATAAAAATATATAAATCTAACATAAATAAACTAATACATATTAAAATACCTTCTACATTTATGATAGAGAGAGATAATGCTCCTTCAATTCGGTATTTGTTACTACATTTCTGTCAACATGGTGTTTTTCCCTGTAACTATTTGATATTACTATATAATACTACTAAGCAATAACATTACTACACTATCACACGGACTTAATAACATTACCTACTCTTTCTACCCACACAGCATCATCGCGTTAATATAAGAAAGGTACAGAATGTCGAACAAAACTTAAGTGACTATTGGTAGAAAACACTAACACCCAGTTTCCTGGGCGCTGGTTAAAGTTAACAGGTTGGTTAAATCAGTTTCGGCCAATCAAGTTCCATCATTTTTAACCGACTTCCCAAAGGAGGAGGTTTACAATTCGTCCGGATGTTTCTTTTTTATGTATGTTCCCCGATAGCGCCTAAACGGGTGGACCGATTTGGAAATATTTTTTTTGTTTGAAAGGGTTTACCTTCCCATTGGTCCCATTGACACCAGGTCAGGATCTGATGATGGGATCCTGGAGAAATCGAGGGAACTCTTCAAATATTATAGGCAGACCTATAGTGATTTGTGTGTTTTTCATAATAACTCGTGCAAATGCACATGGTAAGCATACTATTGTGATGCGGAACTGCTGATGAAGACCACATATGGCCACCAGATCTGCTAAATACTAGGTACAAATACAATGCGTGGCTGACGGGCAGGCAACGCATAGCCTAAACCGGTGGACCTAGAGCCATGAAACTTTGTACAGGGGTTCCTTAGTAGCGTGGGGTAGCACTGATGTGGGATTTGACAAAATTAATTCCCCAAGGGGGGGGGATAAGGGGTTACAGTTTGTATTAAACTCAATCTAATCAAATAGGGTTTGTGGAAGTCGGTTTTTTCTAAAGTTTACTTTTTGTTTCAATTATGAATAATAGCGGTTCGTGATTGGCTGAAGCTGATTTAAGCAACCTGTTAACTTTAATCAGCGCCCAGGAAACCGGGCATAGCTGATGAAGCAGATGAATGGCAGCAGCTTCGAGCATTTCCGTAGGAAAGGCCGCGTTCCTCCAAGGGCAGCAGACATCAAGATCATTGAAATAAGAGCTACTCGCCGACTTCTGCCATACAATTAAAATTAATAAATAATGGTAGAAAACATCGTAAAGAAACCTTTATCATTTTTTAAAATGTTTTGTCATGTTTTTTCTTTGGAAATATTTCCCGATATGTTTATAAAATTACCTCAAAAACAAAAAATCTTACAGCATCAACTTCATGAATAAACAATCTAACAAATACAACTATTCTTGTGATTAGACGTTACAAATTCGCTCGAGATAATCGTTAGTATGGACAGTTGCCGATGTCCTTTATGATTTATCTGTTCAACAGGGCTCATCGAGACTGCTCGGTACAGGCGCTAAAGGGTCATACCGAGTTTATTTAAAATATAAGTCATTCTAAGAAACTATCAATTGTGAAGACAATTAGAACACAGTAAGTATAGCCTCGTTCTTCACAGAATATAAAAAGTGAATTAGAAAGTTTCTCCGAAAAATTACCTAAAATACGGTCAGGTAATAAATAAATCACAGTGTATACTTACTGTAACGGCGTTATACAGGGCTGCTCAATCCAGAAAGCCGATAATCTGATTCGACATTGCCTATTATTAATGTGATGTCTGAAGCAAACAGTCGATCGGATGCTCTATTTACCGCCAAGTGAGAGCTTCTCAATCTGTGGGACTCTCAACTTTATTTTACCCCAAAGCTTGCGGCCTTCGAAACGAAGCGTAGCGAACTGAAAATCAATGCCTTTTTAAAGAAATGTGAAATGACCAACGCGCGCGCTCATTTTTAGGGTTCCGGACCCGAAGGGTGCCAAACGGGACCCTATTACTGAGACTTCGCTGTCTGTCCGTCCGTCCGTCCGTCCGTCTGTTTGTCACCAGGCTATATCTCATGAACCATGGTAGCTAGACAGTTGAAATTTTCACAGATGATGTATTTCTGTTGCCGCTATAACAATAAATACTAACAATTAAATGACATTTAATATTAAGGGGGGCTCCCATACAACAAACGTGATTGTTTGCTCATTTTTGCTCGATATTGATAATAGTAGCAGGTAGACGCTTAAAATGTTTACAATATATTGAGTATATTATTTACTTAAGAATTAAATAATTAAATTAATATTTAGGGCGGGCTCCCAAACATTTTTTGCGGTTTTTTATAGATAATGGTACGGAACCCTTCGTGCGCGAGTCCGACTCGCACTTGGCCGGTTATTAATTTATCTAAACATTACTCTGATATTATCATTGATGGAGTAAATCAATATTCACTAAAGATGTTATATTTGACTGGATTTTATTTTTTGAGTTATGTCGATACTTCTTGAATCATAGTAAAAAGTATATAGTTTATTTACGTTGGTTGGTGAAAGTTTGGGAAGCTTTGGCCTAGTAACAGCAAAGGTAAACATTGGCATCGTATGTAAAGTAGGTTAGTAGTAGGAGCTCTTAGACAGATTTCAACATGTTGTTATTTACAGTAACAGAAAGGTGTCGTCATATTTTGAAGGCAAGAATAGTGACACTTTTCTGCACTAAAAGCTCCGTGAACTATACTCATACATGGGAGTGATAGAGTGAAAAGTAGCGCGGGACAGACAGGGACTTAAACAGGGTTATTTTTGGACCTTAGGGGTCCAAAAGTTACTATTATTTTATGGACATCATTCTGAGCAACTTTCACTAAGAAACCGATTTGATCAGAGCAACTTTATTTTTCACTTCCCAGTACATTTTGGCCTGAGCAGGTCAGCTGATTTGTATTGTATGGTGAAGTGAAAAATGCAGGTCGACCCACGCTTCTTTTTGCTTCTTTCGGCCGCCAGTCGGTCAGGGATCTAAGTACTCCAGTATCCTGTCATCACCTCGCCTCGTCATGTGTACAGATGGGTCGATGACAATACGCATATTGCGGGTAAATAGTCTATTGCGGGAAAGACCTGGATTCGACTGGCGCAGGACCGGAGAAGTGTGCACAAAAAGAAGTAGGCTTATACCTAGCAGTGTGCGGAAACAAACTGCCGATGTTGATGACGATGAACGGTGAAGGAATACATCCTGAAAAAAACTTGTCCATGAAACCAGGTCTACCCGCCGGTCACGCTAATAAAGAATTTATTTTGCTAAAAATGGGCTGAATTGTACATCTGCAACCCCGTATGGAAAATGCGTGACGCTAAGTATGTTTTATGCACAGCTTTCACGATGAAACCGTTTTCGTCATATCAAAGAAAGTCGTACTAAGCCTGTTTAAGAGGTTTTTTTTGCACAACTCCAAGAGAAGTCGCTAATTTCCTTGTTAAATATTGTTTGCCCCAGTTCCGAGGCGTCACATTACAAATCTAACTTTTAGAGTCACGGTCGTATTAAGTTGCCGCGTTAGGCCACAGCAGCCTTTCGTAAATCACAGCAGATTACACAAATAATTTGTGTAATAAAGCAGTTGTTTGTACCTAAAGTGTAAGGTTCGACCGAGATCTCGTTCTCGGTGTCGGTCTCGGCTTTCTCGGCCAATTTTCGGCCGAGATTCTCGTTCTCGATCTCGGCTTAAATCTGCCGAGATTCTCGGCCATAACCGAGACTATTTTGCGCTCGTGTGAAGACATATGTTTATTGATAATTTCAAATTTGCCGCGCGCGCGTGTTCGCTAGGTTGGTATTATGGTATCGTCAACCTGTCATGTTGTCATCAATGCTGGACAGTTATATACCTATATAACGAGTGACGCCATAATTTGAAAGGCCAATATATATACTAATTCAAAGTTAAATACACTTATGTTGTAACACCATTGATTGATAAATAGATGTTCATTTAATTTGAAGTTTTTTCAATATAAGTAAACATTATAAAATTCATGTTATTTCAATTATTTTCCCGATATTTAGTTGTAGTGTATCTAGTCTCGGTCTCTGTCTCGGTCTCTGCCGAGAATGCATTTTAGTCTCGGTCTCGGTCTTGAGTTCTTGACTCGGCCGAGACTAAAAATCCTGTCTCGGTCGGACCTTGCCAAAGTGTTTATCATGAGTATCAGCATCTATTCACTACGCCTATTAAGGTTAGCTGACAGTAAAATCCTAATTTCCGAACTGAGTGCCCAGCCATTTCTATTCTATTGCTTAATTTTGTGCTAACGAGAGGGGCCATGAGAATTTCAATGGTTTGTGTATGGGCTCTGGTATGAGACGAATCACATGATAAATGTTTGTTATAGACGTTATGAAAAAGTACGAAATAAAAGTAAATACTGACTTATTGGGTCGGGTAAAAAGTCTTTTCCTATTTTGTATGTGTATATTTGAAACTAAATATCTTTTTCTTTCTGTCAAAATGAGTGAATCTAATGGAGAAATTAAATACATTTTAAATTTGTGGAAAAAAAGGAAGACATGCAACATACAACGATGGCCGTGAAAAAAATTATTGCGTTTATATGAACCTAAAAGTCAGTACAAGTCGCACAAAGTTGGTTTAAGCGTTTTCAATCCAAAATTTTTTAACTCAAAGATGCACCTTTTTGTTCGACCCGTTACGGTCTTCATACAAAATACGAAGAAACTTTTTACCCGACCTAATTATATGCGGCGGTGGACACGGCCCCTGTCAACTAATCACTGAAAAAGGCCCAACAAACTAACAATAGCGAACAATAGATGTGAGAACGAGAGGGGTAAATGGTTCGCTGACCTCTTTGGTGATAAATATCGCCAGTAATAAAATGTATCTGAAGTGAATTTATTAATTAACTAACTGGCATATTTATCTATGAATAAATTAAGATATGTATGACAGTTAAATTGTCCAACTGAGGCTTCGTTTGCCAATGTTTACCTTTATGCTACGAGACGAGATTCATGCAATTGGCTTCATAATGCAGTGGTGTTTCTGCCCCATAGGTCAAAAGTCATGAAGTAAGGTTTATACAAGCTGTAAATGAATAGGCTTGTGGCCAAGGTAATCCAATAAATCTAAGAACAAGTCTTAAGTTGAAGAATTATGTACAAAATGGCTTGACATTCTCAGAATTGTATATTTCTAGCAAATATATTTTATAAAGTCAATTTTGTGCAAAAAAAAGACAGCATTTGATGGCACTTTTACATGACGTCATTCTGTTGTTATTTCATAGAACTCAGGAACAAAAGTTCCGTTTTGACAGGTTCATAAAAAGTATCTAATTTGACTTGACAGGCCACAAGCCTATTAACGCAAAATGAGAAACAACTTTGTTAGGGACATTATTCTGAACAACTTTCATAATTTAACCGATTTGATTAGAGCAACTTTATTTTTCACTTTGTATTTGGATTTGTATGGAGAAGTGAAAAATAAAGTTGCTTTGATCTAATCGGTTTCAAAATGAAAGTTGCTCAGAATGATGTCACTAACAAAGTAGTTTCTCATTTTGCGTTAATTAATTTACTCCTTGTATAGTATATTTCCTCTGTTGCTCTGGGACATAAATCTGTTACGTCAGATGCCAGATCTCTTCCAAGGGGTAAGCCAGAAAAACAATGAGCCTGTCACAAACAGTCGGACATGCGTGACGTAGACGTGTCACGTGAAACGATACGGGGCACAGCTTTCAAACCAACTTTTGGCTTGCGGTGAAAGGTGCAACTAACGTTTTTTGACAGGTTCGTTGCGAAGAACTGGTGTCCTGTAAACGTAACTCACGCGCCAAAAATCGCTGGAAGACTACAGTCATTCCATTATATTCGATTATATTTCGCACAACACCCATGTGAGGATGCAATTTGATTTAACTTATTAATTTTTGTTTTCATGTATCATTTTCCCCATAATATACAGGTGTACCTAAAAGATATATTTTAGGGGGTTTGCGAAAGTTCGACCATGTCTCGCAGTATCGCAGGGAGTTAAAATAGCTGCCTATCCGTCTTCGTCGGGATATGCATATCCTCACTACCCTGTACAGCATTTTAACTAACCCTCGATACCCCAGCTTTCTACGTGAAAGATTTGTCTTCCTCCCCTCAACTAGATCACGACCTCGTAGATCTCGCACGGCCTCTATTCTCACCACTCCAGGTCACAATACTGTCGCATACGAGCATGGCTTCCGAATGAGGGCTATTTCTCTATGGAACGCGATTCCCTGCGCCATCAGGGACAGTCCATCTTTCTTTTTATTCAAGAATCGGTTGAAGGAGCATTATCTCTCTCTATCAAAAATATAGAAGGTATTTTAATATGTATTAGTTTATTTATGTTAGATTTATATATTTTTATTTTATGTAATATTCATGTACTTCTTTATGTAGTATATTCAGTTGATTAGTAATATTATGATTTATTTATGTTTTATTTTTCTCTTACCTGAGCACATAGGCCTACCTGTTCTGTATTTTATTTTTCTCTGTCCATCCTGGGTTTGCTGGAAGAGATCTCTCTTTAGAGATAAGCTTACCTTTGTAAATTACCTCTCTGTATTTTCTGTTTTTTGTCTTTTATGTGCAATAAATATATACGAATATACGAATAGAGACATCATTCTGAACAACTTACGCTATATGACCCATTTGATCACAGATACTGTATTCGACTTCAAAAAAAGGAGGAGGTTCTCAATTCGACCCGTATGTTTTTTTTTTTTTCTATGTTTGTTACGCGATAGCTCCGCCAATTATGAACCGATTTGAACAAATCTTTTTTTGGCGTATAGTTAATACCTCAAGGGTGGTCCCATTGACACCAGGTCAGGATCTGATGATGGGATCCTGGACAAATCGAGGGAACTCTTCAAATATTATAGGCAGACCTATAGTGATTTTTGTGTTTTTCATAATAACTCGTGCAAATGCACATGGTAAGCATAATATTGTGATGCGGAACTGCTGATGAATACCACATATGGCCACCAGATCTGCTCAATACTAGGTACAAATACAATGCGTGGCTGACGGGCAGGCGACGCATAGCCTAAACCGGTGGACCTAGAGCCATGAAACTTTGTACAGGGCTTCCTTAGTAGCGTGGGGAAGCACTGATATGGGATTTGACAAAATTAATTCCCCAAGGGGGGGGGGGATAAGGGGTTACAGTTTGTATTAAACTCAATCTTATCAAATAGGGTTTGTGGAAGTCGGTTTTTTCTAAAGTTTACTTTTTGTTTCAATTATGACATCTCCTTAAGCTGGGTCCAGATATCCGATCCGTACCTGCGTATCGTATCAGGTCGCGATCCAAAAACGCTAGTTTGGACGTCTCTGTTCGGTTCGGAACGGGTGGTACGGCGACTCGATCGGAGAGAGGTACGCCCCGATCAGGGAGCACTTATCCAGTGGGGAGCGTATAGATACAACTCGCCAATTACGGGTGGCGGGGGACGAGGTAAGAGAGCTTTGATTGGTCAGTCGCTGCGAAACTGTCTGGCGGCCCGCCATCGTACATAGGTTGCGTACGTAAAATCAGCCGCGGAACTTCAGTCGCGTATCTTCAACGCTTTCAGAAGTGCCGTTCTGTTTGTGTTTGAGCTTTACTCTTGAGTGCAGCTTTCAAGTTTACGAGATCAGTCTGTCGTTAATAAATATTATTCTCTCGTAGCCTCTACGTCAATCATGACATAAGCTTTCAAAGCTAGCGGCTCCTAGGCCCGTATCAATAAAACACTCGGCTCTAAGGCCCGCACTGAAAATTACAAATTTGATATGTAATAATCTATTTTTTCACATTGAATATTAGAATACGTTAGTCAGTATACGCGAAGTACCTTTGATCAAATCGTTCATTATGAGACCACATGATGTAGTATAATATTTAAATTCATAATCTTTGAATAAATCAGCGAAAAGTGAATTCATACTTAAGCTTATTACAATTTGATATTCGTTTCGCGAGATCATAAAGACGATTTCTAACTGCGGATGGATTCGAAGAAAAATTTATATCCATCATAAGAGAAATGATTTCAGCATTTAATTTGACGACTGCGCGTCACTGATTTTGCAATATTGCGGACTGACTGGCGCACAGATGTGTGCTTGTTTTTCCACTTCCATGCTCTCAGAGATCAGACAATAATGCATGAACGCGTCCAGATACGATTGTGATTTTAGTAGCCTGAAATCGTACACGCAACTGTTATCATCATTACTATACACGGTGTAACAGAAAGGGGTGTACAAGCCGAAAGAGGGTTGTTAGGGACATCATTCTGAACAACTTTCACTATGGAATCGACTGGATCAGAGCAACTTTATTTTTCACTCCACCATGCCCGAAATGTACTGAGTCCCTAGTGAAAGTTAAGGTTTAAGATATTTATTTCTCAAAAAGAATACAATACTTACTAAGTTGTTCAGAATGATGTCCCTAACAACCCTCTTTCGGCTTGTACACTCCTTTCTGTTACACCCTGTATTATGGTCTCGACAAGTAGGTAAGTGTAGCTACTTCACAATGTAGCCCTTTCAGTCGAGAGATTGTCATTATCCTGGCCGAAAAGGAAAAAGAATGACAAAGTTAGGGGAAATAAGTTTTTATCCCCTTGCAATATACATTAATTGACGTCTTGGTAGTCTCTGTCAAAGTCGAGCACTATTTTGCGCTTCTGCGAGCAATAGAGGAGAATTTTTTATTGATTGACAATCCAAATTGAATTAGTAGTTGTCCGACTGTGTATAGATTAGATATAATCTAAAGTGCCACTACTTATTTGCGACCAAGATAATTCTGTGCACGCGACGAATAAAGAGCTCAACTTACCCGCCCCAAGAAAAATGGTTGTAGCAAATACGACAAATTGACCTAAATTGTCCGCTTTCACGGAGAGCCAACTGCTACCTAACAGGATTTGAACTCGCCACCTCCCTCTGAAGGGAAAACTTTTAAGTGGAAAGTTGTCTACTGCTTCTACGGGCGTTCTGTATTCCAATTAGGAAAGAAACGTATGTCTCCGACGCGCGACACGTTGCGGATAACATCCCACAGGGGCAAACAAGTGTGGCTAGGCTAGCGAGCACGTTTGTTAGTGGCTTGATTACTAGTGTCAGTTGTTGGATGGAACTTTGATTATGATTACTTGTTGCCCTATTGTGTATCAGGGCAATATGGCCTATCGTATGGGTAACCCATAAACGTAGAACACGAAGTCTGCTGAAAGACCGGACGTCATCAACTTATCACTCAGCTATTATATCTACTTATTAGGGCTAGTCCTGTCATAAATGCCGTAGGTAGTCGCGTAATACAAAACGGAAGATATTTATTTCAGGGAGACTTACACGTATCAATATGCAACAGGTCATTCACCATTGGCCTAGGAGGTACTTCTTTGGGTAGCGGGGCATAAGGCTTTATACGTTAGCCTCGAGCTCAACAATGACCGTACACATATTGGTTGCCCATCAAAGTTCATAAACTTAAATCGGACTGTCTACAGCAAATTAACATGCGTAACTAAAACACAATGGTGCAATTTCTCAACTCGAATGAGTGTTTTCTGAATAGCATCTATAGAAGAAGTAATACCTACTTACTTTATATCGTAGAGAAGTGTACTTTGTGAGATGAGGACAGATTAGGGGCGTGTGTGATTGGGGTATTTGCCGAAGCTTGTGTGATCCGTCGAGTGCATCCTTCTACTAATTCGGATGAAAAAGTCGTGGTGGCGCCACAATGCTTTTATGTTAAGTAGGTATATAAACATATCAACAGTCTCCTAAAATTTGATATTTCATTGCTTGTGTTTATGAATTTATTTATTGTGACATGTGACCTGCGAATGATTTATTTTAGTGTACATTGCATTATTTCACTTATTATTACTGTTATGCCAGGTATGTTTATTTGTATTGTATAATTTATTTTGACATTATGGGTATAATTTTATTTTATTTTTAGTTTAATTTAATTTTAGTTACATTTTAATGTTGAACTGTTATACCGTATGTCTATTTCACACACAATTGAACTATTGTTTTATGAATAAATACTATTGACTATTGACTAATCAACATAACCAGCCCCATATCATCAAGTCGACACGATATATCCACATAGTGTATTCAACATTGTTTATAATTTTTCTTTTATAAAGTTTATTCTTAATTCATCTATTATTGCACACAAAAAATACACAAGACTAAAAAGATACATAGAAAATGTGTACAAAGACGAGCACCTAAGCCAAAACAGCCTTCAGATGTGTTCAAATTACACAAAATAATGAGTATATTTGCTATTGGTTTCTTTACTATCTCTGCATCGATTAGCTACCTTGAAACGTAATTTGATAAAGATACCTATAGAAGGGGTTGATGTCGGCTAAGTGCGATCTTAAAGCGGCTTCCGCCAGACCGTGGAGGCTAGGTTTACAACCGGGTCACCTTGGTGGAAGTGGATGTGGATTTTCCATCCACACGGTGGATCCACAACGCATTCGATCCCAGTACGCGTGGCGTAACATGCCTTCTTTGTATAGGGTGTTGATTTGTAAAGTTACGCCCGACTGGGGGTCGATAGTTCACGCATCGCTAATTTGATGACAAAAGAAAGTTTAAATTTTCCCTCGCATACTTTTCATTCATAACTTACATCAGAAAATTACATAAAATTGTCGATACACCCGCTAGCCACAGCGTGCGAGTGCCAAACAGACTCCCCCCGCGTCCTGAGCCCCACCCCGCCCCGTGCCACTCTTTTCGGACCACATTTTCATGTTTTATTAAATATTTTTGATAAAAAAAATACTGAAAAAATAAAACTCTTTTAATTTCAGTGTCGTGTAAATAAATAACAACCTCTGAGCTTGGTGTAACTGTACAAATCAACACCCTGTTTGGTTTCTTGTTGACCTTCTGCCTTCCCCTCTACCGACGACCCCTAGCCTTTAGCCGATAATTCAACATAGGTAGGTAGGTACCTTTTTGCGTCCCAGGGGACCATCCCGATAATACCTACTCTTCATAATAGTTCCATCAGCTCTCGTAGTTACAAAACTTAGGGTGAGGTTTATCTCGTCCTATTTGTCACATTTGACCCAAATGCGAGGGAAGCTTTTGACAGACACTTATCGCAGTTAATTTGCCATGATTGGATTCGATAATAACACTTTTTGTCCCTACTACCAAACTACAACAAGCAGGTTGCCCTAATTAACAAAACGTTATAGTACCTACTGCCAAATGAAATAGCCAGTTGAAATAGTCCAGTCATTTGGTAGTTTAGTTTTGCCTGGAAAGCTATGCGGGTGATTTAAAAATTGGCGTCACTACTATAAAATATTAATTAACATATTCAACTAAATAATTTTAAATGCTTTGGCCCCAGTAAGGGCGTGGACAGACGATGACTCGACCGCTCTGTCGCCGCTCCGCGCCCGCTCCGACGCCGCCACTAAGCCTCGCTCTCACCGCCTTGCACCGATTTGACATCGGATGGAGCGGGCTCGGCGCGGGGCGTCGGTGCGGGTGCGGGGCGGTTTCGGAGCGGGCGCGGCGTGGCGTCGGAGCGGGCGCGGCGCGGCGTCGGAGCGGGCGCGGGGAGGGTGCTATGAAAACCATCTTCTGTAATAAGAGACTTATTAATGAGCAATTTAAGACACAAATCGGTGCATGGCGGTGAGAGCGCGGCTTAGCAGGCGCGGGGCGGGCGCGGAGCTGCGACGGAGAGGGCGCGTCATCGTCTGTCCCAGTCCGTCAAGCTGCTGATGGAGTCAGATACTAGCGTTCATAAATTCATAAATTATTTATAACCCCAAAATAGCATACAGAAAAATCGAGCACTTTCATCGGTGGCTTGCAAAAGTACAGGCAGCTGTATCATTTGTCTTTATTTACAAATCCTATCAACCTCATTCCAGCGAACTCTTTTATAGTTTTATACGACTATTTTACGCTCAGCTTGCTTTGTGTCGTGTACGCCTCATGGTACGCCAACAAAGGGAAGCCTTAAAATGAAAATACAGCAAATAGGCACTATTAAATGACGGTTATCAACTTGCTATTTACAGTTTGCACAAGAATGGTGAAGTCACAACCCAGGGTCTTTAAATACCAATAGTAAAGCCCAGCGAGTTCAAAATAGGTGTTTCTGATCACGATATAGAGACAGAACTTAGCAGAAAGATAAATGAAAGTTGCCCATAAATGGGGCCCACCGAAGGGCATTTACCTGAATTCGAGTAAGATTGAACTATACTCTACAGCACCACGCTGGCTCAGTGCGGGCTGATGGCGGGGTCTCAAGCTGCCCTATCAATATAGGAAACACTAAGTAGCAATAGTAGACGGAAGTACCCGAAATAAATGCCACATTATAATAGCAATAGGACAAAAATCCAATTCCCCTTTTTGCCAGATGTTGCTTTGCTACCTGCACGATTATTTCCGATGTGCGAAAGAAGCTAGTCACGAAAGCGGAAAAAAAATATTTTTGGTCCCTTCAAATTACGTGTTTTGCTGGGGTTCCCTACGTCACATCGAAAGTTGCTACTGCGAATGTCACCATATCGAACACGCCACCCCGAATGTACGTCACCTCGAATGGTCGCCACATCGAATGGTCACAGTATTGAACAATCACTGCATCGAATGGTTAAAACAGCGAATGTCTTGATATCGAAAGGTCATGATATCGACTAATCATGACCTCAACAAATAAATGGTACATGGTGGCTCCTATCTGTATGTTTAAAATGTACACTAGGTATCTAAGTCTGTATTTAAATGTTTTAATAAAGATCTTTAAAAATCAATCAATCATATCTGTATGTTTGATCCCTTCAAATTAAGTGTTTTGTTGGCTCCTATCTTCGATCCTATAGAGACAACAAAGAAAGACGTAACCGGGTGTAATTCCTTATTTTGTAATTGCACCTCTCGGCCGCATTATCGGTCTACAGCGAAGGTTCGTTTTCCAATATAGGGACAGAGCTATCGTTCGGCGGGCGTGTGTCTTTGTCCCTGTTTCGCACGCAATACGAATGTTCAGCAAAGAGAGCGGTAATGTGGTCTAGGGGTAATAAGGCCTGTGATAACGTATCGGAAAAGCCCATTCCATTAGAGCACACGCCGCATTAGTTTCATGAATGTTCAGTGTTATTGGCGTCTGCGTTTATTGTGCCTGGTAATTGTTTGCTTATTGGTTGGATTATCCTTTATTTGTTAAAGTTACTTGTTTATGTAAGTCCATTGGTTTAATCATCATCATCGTCGTCGTCGTCGTCGTCGTCGTCGTCGTCATCGTCGTCGTCGTCGTAGCGTCACGCCTTTTTCCATACGGGGTGGCAGAGACACCGCTATGCCCACTCTTAGATAGTGATCAATGCTCCGTTTTGCGTGTAACTTTCTTGTCTATTTTGTATACCGTGGAAACTAACATAGAAAGGTTTATGATTCAACCCTTACTTGCTTTGTTGAACTTAAGAGATTTTGGTCGATAGTTGGTCCCTTTAGGGTTCATTATCAAAATATTTGCTGTTGTTCCTAAGTGGTCACGTACCGATTATGTTATAGTTGTATAGTTATAGTCTATCTATTTCATCCACTCTCATGGTCTCTACAGATCCTCTTTACTAATCCGTCTCCTACTTCGAGGAGTCCAAACTTGGTATGTTTTGAAAATATTTCTTGGATTTTTAGAAAACAGGTTGCTAAAAGGTAATATTGTAGTATATTTTTAGAACCGGATCATGAAGCCCTTTCATTTGTTACCCCACACGATAGGTTTCAGAAAAAAAAATATTTCAAATCTCATACAAAAAATTGATGACGTTGTAACTGCACCCCCCAGGGGAAAATCGAGAAAAGCTCTCAACAAAATAAAAAATACGCGTGTAGCACCGTACACGTGTTAGAAGTAAAACTTCTGTAGCTAGATCATTAAGTGGTACCTATACTATACACCTATACCTACCTATACTAAAAGAGATTTAAATTTCCAATTTTGAGATCCAATCTCTGCTTCAAGTTACTTTTAAGTTTCAGACGTCCGATTATTTGAAATTATTTTATACTTGTACTTACTTTTAATACGTCATGTCATTTATTTCCCACCATTCCTTATCTACAATTTGTCGCGCTCGTGGTGATATACTTAACTCATTCAATAGTGTCACTACTATTTGCATCTCGCTCAGATTATATACCATCTGACGTCACGTCTTTAAGCCGTCTCGCTCAAATGTATGCATTGCTTTGCTTGTTTTAGAAATCCATATCGACCCGTGTGACATTGATGAAACTCTTTTCTTACAAACTGTATGGATCGCATCGCACAGCTGTCAAACATAAGTTCCGGTTCCAACAAAGAGGTTGAACGAAGTAGTTTGAGTCATGCTAGTTGGTTTTGTTTGTCCGAGGTTTGTCCCAGCCAGCGGCGGCGGCGGCGGCGGCGCCATCTTGGCCATACCGGAAATCAAGAACTCGTGGAAGAATGCTTAAAATAATTTTTATTTGTTAACGTTTCATCAGGTTTTTCTCTCACTAATTAACATTCTTTATTGTACGAATGTATTATTATCTTATCTGATTAGTTAAAAACCGTATTGAAAATAGTTGCGGTTTTAAAAGTCTTCAGCCGACCCTGACGTCACCGATTCCAATTTCCGTTACATTTCTTAGCCACTCGTGATAGCACCCGGCTAGTAGCAATTGAAAAGCAAATATATGAATAACCCACAGTTGAGAGGTTAAATAAATTTTACCCCCGTGCCCCAAGAAGTTTTACTTCAAAAATACTTTAAATTCAAGGAAAACGTGTGCCAAGTTTTGTGAGGATAGCTTTAAAACTGTGGCCCATAGACTGGAACACCGAAACTGACAGACATACATAATAGATACTTACAGACAGACGAGAGCAAAATCGGCCTCCTATATCTTGTCGAAATGGAGCCCTTCGCTCGCTTCGCTCGCTCGGTCAATTACTGTAATGCCTGCCTGTGGCTATCTTTTGTTCCGACCTCCTCGTTCAGACTGTACGTACGGTTGGTAAGATAGCAGTGATGCTACAACTGATTACGAGGAAACTCATCGAGGTTCGATAGGAAACTCATGGAGGTTCGATAGGCTACTGTTTTCCTAAGGCTCGAGCAGAACACAGAGCTGCTTAACAAAGATGATTATGAAATGACAAAATAAATAGTAGAATATGCTCTGAAGACATTTGAAGGAGTACGTGACTGTGTACTTATGAGTTTGGACCACGCTTTATCTTTCCAGCGTTCTTTCTCATAATAAACGACCATAATACCATTCCCTACTTGAAAGTCAAATTATATTGTGGAAATCATAAAGAACCGCCAAAAACCACAAAAACAGCCGGCAAGTATTTCTAACAGAATACCCGAAGGAGCAGCACATATTTCTCCATAACTCAAAGCCAAAACAAACGGCCCCCGGCGTCGAAATATTTCAAATTGAAGGAAAAATGCTCGTCGGTTCGGGGCGGGAATAGAAACCGATCACTTTGTATTGACTGTCGAGCTGCGTGATGGATGCTTGGTTTTGTGGCGCTCAGCCCACCCTTGATTCTGTGCCGCCTTTCGGTAATTCGATTCGCTAATGTTCGTTAGACGACGACGCCAGGAAAGCCGGGAAACAAATACCGTTTCATGATGTGTACGTGAAGAAGCCTTGGGCCCATTTTGCCAATTTTAGCCAATTTTGTATAAAGAAAATATTGACCGAGCGAGCGAATCGAGCGAGTTTCTCCTGCATTGCGAACTCTGACCCTGCGTGGCCTGCGTTGCCTGCATCTTAGCATTCGCCCAGACTTACAGAGCATAGGATCCTCTATAAGTTCATGACAATATTCTTTGAAGACGCATTTTTGGATTTAGTATCTTTCTCTAGAGAGGTTTAATCCTCGATTTTAACCCAACCCAAAACTTTGGTGTAGTTATCTGATTTGTACACTTTTAATATAAATCAACCATTTTCTTGTCGAAATAGGATCCGCTATCAAATTACCTATCCATAAGGTTTTTAGGTGGGAATCAAGTAGCTGAAACCGTTGTTGGTGACCAAGTGATTTATATTTACCGGGTAATTCACTTAATGTAAGTAATTGTTCTTTCGATTAATTAAAGCTATGTTACACTCACCGCTGTTGGTTTCAGAAATAGTAGGCTTTCATTTTCTGCGTCCCGGCGTTGACCCATTTACTTTTTTCTCGTTGTGTTATTGGCGTAACGAAGAGGACGCCTTTACTCGACAGTGGGTGCAGGCAGGAGGCTAGACCATAGTATGTGTTAAGTTTATTCTTCTTCAGTGTGATTGCTTATTGAATAGCGCGTCCACTTTGATATGCATAGAGGCAAGTCCAGTCACCAAAAAATCTCTTACATTGTTTGAATGCTGTGTTACAGTGTGTGGCCATTGACGACACGATTTAGTAATCGTTGGACGACCGTAATTGTATAGTCGTCAAAAGACGCGGATGAAAATTAATGTTATCGTCATAATGGGAGCACCTCCAACAGACAAGCCGCGATCCTTTCCACGCACTATGCAAGGAAAGCGTAATACCAGAAAAGCGTTATGCCAGAAACGCATAATGCCTGAAACGCATAATGCCAGAAAAGCATTATGCTAAAAATATTCTCTGTACCATCCTGTGTTTGCTTGAAGAGATCTCTTTTTAGAGATAAGCTTGCTGTTTGTACATTCCTTTTCTGTATTTTTTTGTGTTTTGTCTGTTTCTATATGGTGTCTTTTATAAGCAAGAGTACCCGGCCGGCGGCGGCGGTGAAGTGTATGGCCATGTACGTACGCTTTCATACGTACCGGCGTAATTTGCCGGGCAATCGTTTGAATATGACAACCGGATAGCTGGTATCGGCTACCCGGTAACCGGTGTGTGTGTGAAAATGCACTAAAGGTTGATTCACACATATCAGTGATCCCACCGATCCGGCACGCACCGTCCGCAACAGGTCCGTGTCAGTGAAAAATATTATTTCATACATTCTCTATGAGAGTAGTCACACTCATACTTGTCAGTGTCCGTGACGGCACAAGTCCGTATCAGTGAAAAAATATATTTTCATAGAGAATGTCCGACAGTAGAATACGAAGTAGGCTGGCGTCAGGCTGGCGCTTGTGAATTGCGATTCCGGTTTTAGTAGAATACCAAATGCGTCGTATTGAAGCTTGTGCCAGGCTTGTGGTATGCTTGTGTACAGTAGAATTCGGGACCTGGTGCCGGACCGGTGCCCGATCGGTGGGATCATTGATATGTGTGAATCAACCTTGAGTCCGCGCATTATTTGCTTATTTCAGGCCAGCAATTTAATTGGCAAGTCTGTGGATAATGTTATTTCCTGATTATAGTAATTCGTATCTGCGGTACAGACCTCATTAAAATGTAATCTTCTTTTACATTTCATTAGTCAGTCGTGGTATGTGAAGCTTTATAAGTATCGTATAGTGCAGTCACTGGACAGTAAAATGAATGTAACATAAAGGTGTAAATGAATTAACGCAAAATGAGAAACTCCTTTGTTAGGGAGATCATTCTGAGCAACTTTTATTATGAAACCGATTTGATCAGAGCAACTTTATTTTTCACTTGTCCTTAGAAATCAGGGTCCACTCGGGCCAAAATGTACTGGGTAGTGAAAAAATAAAGTTGCTATGATCAAATCGGTTTAAATAATGAAAGTTGCTCAGAATGATGTCCCTAACAAAGTAGTTTCTCATTTTGCGTTAATTCATTTACACGTTGTTTTATTTATTTATTTATTTATTTATGGCATTAGTATAGTATAACATTGCATAACATTAACATTGCATTGCGTTGTCTGTGTAACTGAGCCTTACCTCCCACACTGCTTTAACCAGGGAGAACTTATTATTAATGTTAAATTAATCTTTCTGTAACACATAGTTCCTATCTAAATAAAGAACGTATTAAAATAATATGGTCAATATCAAGGTCACCTTCAAACATTAGAGCCACATCCCGGCTAGTAACGAGTAAACACAAACAAGAAATTGGTCCAAAGATTTCATAATTCCTCTTCAAACTAAACTCCTCGAAACAAGAAACATGTCAATATCAAGGTCACCTTCAAACATTAGAGCCACATCCCGGCTAGTAACGAGTAAACACAAACAAGAAATTGGTCCAAAGATTTCATAATTCCTCTTCAAACTAAACTCCTCGAAACAAGAAACATGTCGTGGAAGGCCTGGGGGTCGATTGTACTTGCAAAATGACGGCTAAGTGACACTAACGTGACGAGCACGATCCACTTCAAGCACAATTATTTGGCGTTTGGAGATTCACTTGTTGATAACGGTACATTAGAATCTAATGTATCGTTGATCTAATCTAATGATTAGATAAATGTCTATCATTCATGGAAATACTTTAACAAAATTCTGTATTGATATAGGTATGAACAAACGTCAAAAATTAAGCAATTAGAAGGTGATACTTTTCGTATTTCATTCGGACCAAGAAAGTTTAGTCAAATGCCCATTTAAAAAGAGTTCTTTAAGCGTTTCTAGCGTTTACTGTGGCCTTCAAGAGGGTGGACATTGTCACGTCACTGACATTGAGCTGCAATTTCCCTAGCAGAATCAAGGCCCTGTTGGGTATAGAAGAAGTCCTTGTGGTTTTGGTTTGCAACTATGAGAGGAGCTTGTTTATTTAAGCTTGTTGGTGGAGGTGCCCCTTCAGGCCTTCAGTCGGGCTTACACGCTTCATAATGTGCCGAGTGCACTGACTATAATATTTATTTGATTTATTTGTTATGGTTTACCAACAGATCTTACACAAATACACACAAATAGAAAAAACAGTACAACAACAACAACAGTAATATACAACTCCGCCCAGCATCCATGTCCAAGTAGTCTCCCACCTCTTCTAGATCAGTAACAGATACTACCCCGCCCAGCATCCATGTCCAAGTAGTCTCCCATCTCTTCTATACCCTTATATTTTCCCAGACAAACTTTAATTTAAAAAAGGCGCTTAGTTAAATACACTTCCTTTCAATGAGACAGTAAACTCTATTCTGTATTTTTAACCGACTTCACAAAAGGAGGAGGTTTACAATTCGTCGGGTTTTTTTTATCTATGTACACCGATTGCGCCTAGACAGATGGACCGATTTGGATAATTCTTTTTTGTTTGAAAGGGTTTTTTTACCTTTCAATTGGTCCCATTGACACTAGGTCAGGATCTGATGATGGGATCCTGGAGAAATCGAGGGAACTCTTCAAATATTTTAGCCAGACCTATAGTGATTTTTGTGTGTTTTCATAATAACTCGTGCATTTACTCATGGTAAGCATAATAAAGGGATGCGGAACTGATGATGAAGACCACACATTATTTAGTTTTGTATGCTCCAAAGCACTAAAGGCCAATGATTTTGGGGGCAACAATAGGCTGATTTCCATACGGTGTGCCTTTTAGATTTTCGATTTTGTGTTGTGTTGTGTCATAGGAAATACGGGAAAGAGACATAAACTTTATACATACTCAACTCCACTTCATACGACACTGAAAAGCATCAGCTTCTAGTCATTGAGTCTTCTAGTCTAGTGCGTTTCGTCGTTAGTAACAGGCGTAGTGAATTATATTAGCGCTGAGAGCTAGTCACCAATCGATGCCGTAACGAAGTTCCAAGTCGGATATTGCATCCGGCCGTATGCTCCAGAGCAGACAACTGGGCCCGGATACACGGGAGAGGAATGACTGGTTCGAACCGGATTTTACCCGAAATTCAAGGCAGCAGTATGTTTTGTGGTTCATGTAGTGATTTATGCTCTTTGTGTTACCATCATGACTTACCGGTTCTTTTTAAGTTTGTATGGCCTTGTATATTTTGTTTACCGTGACTCTTAGTTACCTACATATAAATTGTGATGATCCCTAACAGACACGTACTTATTCAAAAGTATAATCAGGGTACAAAATCTACTCCGTTCCCGTTCAACGAAATCGATCAGATCAAACGAATCGAAATAAAAGCAACACACAAAAGATCGAGTGACGAAAATACTCGTAGGTACTTTAATAAGTAGTACTTTACTTGTCGTTACTTTGTGATTGTGATTGAATGATTCAATTGAAGTGAGTCCACTTATTTGCCTGATCGGGCAGTAAATCTTTATGTCTAGATTGTATTCAATCGTAAAAACTGTCTGCAAATCTAATTCTAAGAGATCTAAGGGATCAGTAATCTAAAATAGCTCTACCATTTACTGTTAGTTAGTGCTTTAAAAAAGTTAAGTGCACGTTTAATACTACTTATCATTAACTTTCATTTTTATTGGTATTCAGATCCAGACAGACGGACAGCGAAGTCTCAGTAATAGGGTCCCGTTTGGCACCCTTTGGGTACGGAACCCTAAAAATGACTTGTACTTGTCTCGCGCACGCGACAAGAAATATAAAACTCACCCCGTGTGAAACTACTCTGGAAATCTAGTTAGTTCTTCAATTTTTCTGTTGAACATGGAATTAGAGAGAGTACTACCGAGCAGAAAACGCATCTTCTTAACCCCTCGTCAGTGACAGTGGCCTGTGTAGGCAGATAACAATTACTATTGAAATGTAATTCTTATAAAATTACCCACTGACGAATAGTAACATAAGACAGTAGACTTATTTATGCAAGAGTGTGTATTCTGTCATCAGAATACTAATATAGGTAAGGAAATGCTAAATCATTCTTTGATTGGAAGAAATCTCTTCTTAGAGGTGAGCTCGCCTTTTCCTATTTACCTTTGTTTTATAAGGCTATGTGTCACATTTTTTTCCGTGCAATAAAGAATTATGAGTTAAATTAGATTAGATTAGATAAATATGAGATTTTGGGAATCATCATCTCCTGTTCTGTAAACAACTTTAATGTCTATCATATATTTTGTATAAATTAATTTAACATAACGCTTTGTTATGTTATGTTGATTTAACATTAAGTTAGGTACCGATTTTCCCCCAAATAGGTGGCATAGGCACAGCAAGACTGTGCCCACTTTTAAATAGTTATAAAATACACAATTTTTATGTCACAGGTTATTATCTTCATTAGAGTAAAACTTCTTAGGTAGCCCTCGACAAGGGGTAAAAATTACGTGTTTTACCATTTTTCTCAAACAATGGTACGGATCCCTTTGTGTGCTTGTCTGACTCTCACTTGGCCGGGTTTATGTTCCACTCAGTATGAGGTTTCAGCTCAATTGAACTGGAATCCAATTTTGCTCTATAGACTCTGCACGCAGTTAGGTGCTTTAATACCTATGTATACCTACATAAATAGTTATCTACCACACTAATTTCGTCAAAGGATCACTTTATGCATAGGAAGGTATAGTCTGTGCGCGTTACCTTGACAATAGAGAGCGTTGAACTTTGCTACCACAGTGTACCACTGTACTCATATTTTGAATAGCGATGTACCGCTTTTTTTAGTAGACGTATGCGACATTATTATCGCAAGATTATCGGAGTACAAGTCAAAATCACTCACTTGTACTCCGATACTCTAGCGATAAAACGTCGCATACGTTTCCTAATAAAAGTCTGGCCTATAAATATAAGTAATTAATTGGCCTTTGTTTACACTACGTTATACTGCCTATATTCAACTGTTTTTGTGCTGTTGACTTTGTAAATAAATAAACAAATACAAATAAAAAGCTATACATCGCTATCCAAAATATGAATACATTGGCAGTAAAGATCGACGCTCTATATTATCAAGTTAACGCGCAAAGACTATAGATTGCGTAAGGACGTCATAAAGCGTTTATATAGGTTGTAGGTAGGAACCGCAATATTGGTATAGAATGCCTCAGGTAATTAAATTCCCTCACAAAGCGATGTTCTATGATAGGAACAGGCAAAGCAAAGGAAAGGCTGAACTCACTAAACCATACAAAAGGATTGTAACATATATATGGTATGGAGATTGACATAATACCTTACCCTACCCAGGCGTGTGACACTCCGCTCTTTACCTGCAAAGCCACATGTAGATCCGCGGCCGCGCTGTGCGGTCCGACCGAGTCGGCCCGACTCAGTGGGTTGCCGAGCGCCGCCCGGGTTGCACGTACAGTTCTATCTAGCTTCGCGCGCCCCGCGTGTAGTTACTTACTCAAATGACGTTTCGTCACTGCACAGATGAATAGAGGTCACTGTCCTACTGACTGTCGATAGGATTGCTGGCCATTATGTAAAAGGTAAGGTAGGTACCTATACTACCTATATTAAATGTTATTCACAAATCTAGAATAATAAAAGTAAGTGGTTCGTAGTTATGTAAATATCCAGTTTTATTTGTCACAAGAGACAACCCTTAGTTTCACGGGCCGCTTCAGACGAGGATAGAGTTACGCGACAGAAAGAGAGGCAACTTTTAGGCAAGTAATCGAAGTGCGGGCGCCGCGCTACACAGCATGAATTGTACTTTGTTGCGTTGTAGCAAGGGTCGCTTTTTAGTTGAACGATTATGTACAGTGTCCAATCTGTTCCTAACTCTTTATTAATCTGTGCCCTAACTGAGATACGGACCGTGACTTTATACTTTACTTTATTACTCGAATCATTAATATCGTAGCACAATACTAAACAGGCATAGGGTGCACAGTTGTGTGTGCCTCTGCAACCCCGTATGGGAAAAGGCGTGACGCTATGATGTTGTTGTTGTTATTTAAGATACTAAACTAACCGACTACCCTTATTTAAGAGTCCTACAGAATTGATTGCAATAAATCAAAGAGGAAGGTCTAAATATTACTAAAACAATATTTTTAATAGGAACTCACTAAACTCTAGCTGACTAAATGTGCGAAACTTCATTGCTCCTTGCCAATTCTTCTTTTTTTGGGCAGTCCAGCGAATTTCTTCTTTCCGTTTTCACCATGATGTAAAATGCTCTGAAATCAAGCAAAGAGATAGTATATTACTTGTAAGTACAGTACGTAAACATAAACATTTACATACAGGCACATACATTGCTTCTGGCCCCACACTAGGATACCCTGTGTCGTGGGAACCAGAAACAGCGACATCACAAACATGTCAACATCCAAGACCTGGGGTTTTTATTTGTCCCCAGCCGGGATTCGAACCCAGGACCTCTCGCATGGTAGGCAGATGTACAACCGCCACACAGAGTTACTAATATTATATTATATCGCTCTACTTTCATTACAGCCATAATAACATTCTCGAGTGAAATACAGACATTACTGCTTTGTAAAGCCGTGTTCATGGAAAACTACACTATTGCAGTTCTAAATTCGCTTCTATGACACTGTTACTTAGAGGTCCGAAAACAGCAGTGTAGCTGTAGTTGAACCCGGCTCAGGCGAGTAAATAAAATTCGGTTAAGTGCAAGTTGAACTTGCACAGAAAAGATCCATAAGATAGCATAAAAACGGAACAAAATATGTTTCATGTATGGAGTATGGAGACGGACCGTCGTCGTTGAGTAAAAAAACCGGCGCAGTGCGAGTCGGACTGGCGCACGAAGGGTTCCGTACCATTATCTGTAATATTCATATTCATATTAATTTTATTTGTAAATATGTACACGGGGGGGTTACAGGTGGAGGTGTAAATAAGGTAAAGTACATGCACCCTGAAAGGGTATCACAATGTATGCTTAAATCTAAATAAAACATTTCAAAAGTAGGTAACATTTCAATTATAAAATAAAATAAAAATATCTTGTATTCTATAATAACCGGCCAAGTGTGAGTCGGACTCGCGCACGAAGGGTTCCGTACCATTATCTTTATCAAACAGAAATACATCATCTGTGAAAATTTCAACTGTCAGTCAACGGCAACAGAAATACACATTTTTGATAAATTTTATTAAAAGCTTTTATTTATCTACAAGTTTGTGCAAATAGGTGCCTCCTATCTAATTAAATATACACAAGTAAATCTTGCAACAAGCTTTTTTATCGTAAAATTTGTGTAATGTAATTAAATGACGCATTTGATTGAATTGAAATTTTATTTTCATCTTTATAGGGAATTGAATAAAAGCTTTTTTTTAAACTTTTTCTCTCTAACTAATCAAATATAGCCCGCTGACTGACGGACCGGACCGCGAGTCGGGGGTGTCAAAACCAAAACAACTCTGGCACTAAACTGACAACCTAAAATCCTACAGCTCTCCAAGTGCTATCAGTATACCTACTCAATAAAGCTCTCTCTTGTCCGGTGGCCACATAAAAAAAAACTCACTGTTCGTTAAGTTCAGTACGCGTCTCATTTCGTACTTACATAGCACGTATCGAGTTCAACATTACCGAACCTGTTCAACTAATAGAGCTGGTACCTGACCCTACACTTGAGTCAATGACCTTAACCGTCTTTATCTAAGTTAATTACGTACCTACTAGATATCCTCTAAATATGGACCGCCCCAGTACAAACGAGAACTGTCTGTTGAAAAGGTCCTATTTCCCTGTAGCTAGTTTTTTTTCCGAAACGGTAACTTAAATCTCATACTATAAATCTCTGTTATATGTCTGTGCGAAAAGCACGTATTCCAATCTAAAAAAGTTCCGAACAAAAGGGCTTATTTCCAGCAATATGCTAAACATGTTTCAATCAAAAGCTCTTATTTTTTTTTCGTTTCCTGTAGAATATCTCAAAATGGAAATAGGACCTATTCAACAGACACACCTCATCATCATTAGCGACATAGATGATGAAAATGAGGAATAATCTATAGTAATAGGTGGGAAAGGTGAAACCCGACAATTGCGTTTGTTGAGTGCTTCGTATAAAACTATGGAGTGCGTGTGACTCACACTGACGTGTGTTTTAGGAATTCTATGAATTCTACACTAAAATATCAGGGTGAAGTTGGTAGGTCAAGGTATCTAGTTAATGGCTTTATGAAACTGTCAACTCTCTATCTACGATTCATTACATACATACAGCCCTCTAACGGACTGCAGCATTGCTGCTTAGCATCCTTTGAGTATGACACCCTAGAAACGATTTTTGACCGAGCGAGCGAAGCGTCTCCGTTTCAGGATTGGGCAAAAATGCTTTCGTATGTTTGTTTGTTTGTTCTCCTCTACAGGGCGCTTTTCTCAACCGATTCGCGTGAAATTTTGTGAGTAGGTTGAACAATTAAATGGAATTTTTTGTCGAGACAGTTTTTTGATTTTTTTCAAAATGGCGGAGATATGGGGTTTTAAAATGTAAAAAAATCGCTACAACCCAAACGGCTCGATGGATATTAACAAATGAAGTGTCGTTGGATTCGTAAAGACTATGAGAGTGAAACAGACTATATAACCGAGCGAGCGAAGCGTCTCCGTTTCAGGATTGGGCAAAAATGCTTTCGTATGTTTGTTTGTTTGTTTTTCTGTTCTCCTCTACACGGCGCATTTCTCAACCGATTCTCGTGAAATTTTGTGAGCAGGTTGAATAATTAAACAGATTTTTTTGTCGAGCCAGTTTTTGGATTTTTTTAAAATGGCGGAGATATGGGGTTTGAAAATGTAAAATATCCGAGTATTCAAAGTTTTTGGTACGGCTTCACTCCATGTACATAGAGCTAACCAAGTTCATTCATAAGTTTGTGTGTTAGCAGTTCAGCTTTCCCACCGACATACTCGCGAGGTCTACAGCTCACAGAGCCACTAGTAAATATTGAACTTACAGGAAAACTGCTACAGCAGACATGGTCAATGCGACATCGAACATGTAGAATGCTCCAGGGAAGTATTGTATAGTCTTCACGTAGATGTAACTGTTGGTCGGCATGTAGATTGAGGGAGCTATCGCTTCCGTCACCGCAAATATTGCGTTGAATTTCGCTGAAAATAAAACAGACATGTTTATAAGACTAACGGGTCGGTAGCAGATCAGTAGCGGGACTAGTCTCAAGTGCAAGTAACTCTATTATCTTGGATGTCTTCCCACGACACAGGGTATCCTAGTGTGGGGGCAGAAGCAATGTATGTGCCTGTATGTAAATGTTTATGTTTTTGTTATAAAGAACAAGCAGGCGGGCGTTTTGAAAACGGGCTCGCGCTGTTGTTTCAGTGTGGCGGCTATTAGACCATACATTTCGTAATTTCGTTATTGTACTCACATAAAATTAAAGTTATAATTAATTATTATAGAAAAATCATGTACAATGGCGAGATTGTCTCTTTTAAGAGATTTATTCCAGATAAACGTGTAGGGTAGGAGACGGAGATGATAATAGCTAAGGGAAAGATCTGCGCGTACAATAAAACTAATATAATAACTTCTAAAATAATAACTACTAATTCATAAAAAAATCTATCTAACTAAAAATAACTAACATTTGACAAAATTTACAAACATCGCCTTATTTCACCACACTGGTTCCGTGCGAGTTGGCGGTGAAAAAAAATACGCGTGTAGCACCGTACACGTGTTAGAAGTAAAACTTCTGTAGCTAGATCATTAAGTGGTACCTATACTATACACCTATACCTACCTATACTAAAAGAGATTTAAATTTCCATTTTTGAGATCCAATCTCTGCTTCAAGTTACTTTTATGTTTCAGACGTCCGATTATTTGAAATTATTTTATACTTGTACTTACTTTAAATACGTCATGTCATTTATTTCCCACCATTCCTTATCTACAATTTGTCGCGCTCGTGGTGATATACTTAACTCATTCAATAGTGTCACTACTATTTGCATCTCGCTCAGATTATATACCATCTGACGACGTCACGTCTTAAAACCGTCTCGCTCAAATGTATGCATTGCTTTGCTTGTCTCTGTGCCCAGTCCCTTTATTTAATTGATCGAGTACGTATTTTCAACTATTCCAAGTTAATGTGTACCTGCGGGGCTACCATAAGGCTTGCCACTCACCTCAGTCGCGCAGATAAATGACAAAGAAGATGGCTAAATCAATATATGGACGACTGCCCCAGACATGTACAAAGACTTCTCAACAGCCAATAGCATTTAAATATTCATTCATAAATTTAATTTACTGCGTCTGTATTTAGTTTGTAGAACTTGAAGAAAAAAAAATTAAATATAGGTAAATAAGAGTTGTTACTCAATACTCCGGGATTCCAATATGATTCCGTGACCTTTGCCGTCGCTAGAAATAAGCACCATTTTGCAATAACATGCAACATAACACCATCTAGCCACTCCTCTGGAAACCTCCTGTTTTCAACAGTTTTGCTAGTTGGCAATTATGTTGCATGTTATTTTTAACGATGGCAAAAGTCACTAATCAATGGCGGAATCATAGAGTATGAAGTGACAACTCTTAATTATTTAATCATTTCCTTCAAGTTCTACAAACTAACTAAAGACGCAGTAATTTATGAGAGAATATTTAAATGCTATTAATTGGCTGTTGAGAAGTCTTTGTACATGTCTGGGGCAGTCATTTTGCCAAATTGCCAACTCCTTTCGCGTCTCAATGATGTTTCTCCATAAAATAGCGCGCATTCATTATGATATGACATTAAATTGTGACAAAATGCGTGGCTGGGGTGACTGGCGTGCCTTATGCTACCCCCGCTAACCTATACATACCTACTTTGCTAGGATTTTTTAGGGTTACTTCATCGCGAAGCGATGACGTAACTCTTATTTAATTTTATTCTTGACATTTCCTTAGTCCGCCATACGACATACCTCGATTTTGATATTTTACTTCAACATTATTGACTGGCATGAAGCATTAACTTTAAAATTACAAAAGCTTATTAAAATCAAATCGTATAATTTCAACAGTTATAACAACATATCAACTTTAAAATATGTATTACAAAAATTACATACAAACAAATAAGCGAAACAATAAGCCATTAAACTTATGGCTCTGTAAGCTGTAGACCTCGCTTTGGCCGTTTACTACAGATAAACATTAAATAGGTAGGTATAACACGTACTTAGTAGCTAAACTGCTAATTTGTGACTTGAACTGCACTATATAATAAAAAGTGGCTTTAGAACAGTTCTAGGTACCTACTTATTGTTTTCAAGAAGTCTTAATGCAGCCATCCATCACATCGGAATTTGCTTGAAAACTAAATATCACATTTGGATGATTCTAAGTGACTTTATGCGATTACTAGCTGCCCGTTGCGCGACTACGCAGCGCGTTTTAGGTACCTATTCCATAGTTACCGGCCACAAAACGATTCGTTCATCATTTTAGAAATCCATATCGACCCGTGTGACATTGATGAAACTCTTTTCTTACAAACTGTATGGATCGCATCGCACAACTGTCAAACATAAGTTCCGGTTCCAACAAAGAGGTTGAACGAGGTAGTTTTTGGTCACGTCACTGGTTTTGGCCATACCGGAAATCAAGAACTCGTGGAAGAATGCTTAAAATAATTTTTATTTGTTAACGTTTCATCAGGTTTTTCTCTCACTAATTAACATTCTTTATTGTACGAATGTATTATTATCTTATCTGATTAGTTAAAAACCGTATTGAAAATAGTTGCGGTTTTAAAAGTCTTCAGCCGACCCTGACGTCACCGATTCCAATTTCCGTTACATTTCTTAGCCACTCGTGATAGCACCCAGCTAGTAGTAATTGAAAAGCAAATATATGAATAACCCACAGTTGAGAGGTTAAATAAATTTTACCCCCGTGCCCCAAGAAGTTTTACTTCAAAAACTAAACAAACATAAACATAACCATTTACATACAGGCACATCATTGCTTCTGGCCCCACACTAGGATACCCTGTGTCGTGGGAACCAGAAACAGCAACATCACAAACATGTAAACATCCAAGACCTGGGTTTTTTTTTGTCCCCAGCCGGGATTCGAACCCGGGACCTCTCGCATGTTAGGCAGATGCGCAACCGCTGCGCCACGGAGTTCGATTCGGTCTATTTAAATTCTCACCAATTTCTTCAGTCCCCACAGACTTTGTGCCTAAAGACCTTACAGCAGTGAGGCCTGTAGACCCAAATATGTTAAACATTAGGGCAGAATAGAACCACGGTCTGGTCGGCGCGAACGCATAGACGAAGCAAGCGACGATTCTGCTGGTGCAGGCCATCATGCCGATGATGCAGTCATGGACATGAAACATCATGCTTAGCACGTAAATGCAGATCAGCGTTCCTGGGGAAATAATTAGGTTAGGTTAGAATCCGCCGGCCTGCTGTTCTCGCTGTCATCGGATCGGACCAGTCGCAGTCTAACCACAGAATAAGTAATAGTACTCCGTACAGAACGGCCACTCCCTTCCCCGCGCTGATTCAGATACCGCACCCCATCCCTGGCGTCAAAAGATTGGTTAGAGAATCAATAGACAGGGCTGAACGCCGGACGAGTGACGACGCTTATACTTTAATATCGCTGCATTTGCCGCGCCACCAGCCCTATCAAAGTTTACGCACACATTTGCACGTATACATACATAATTAGGTTATGTAGTAGTAATAGGTGATTATTTTACGAGCGTTCTATGGAGTGTCCGAGGTGTGGTCTAACCATGCTAGGCCGAAATTACGCGACCAAAGATCGCCCTGATTACGCCTGCATTACTTGTTCAATGCAATACAATGTTTACTTGTAACATTGGTGTTTGTGATATGATAAGCAATCGTAGCCAAAGCAAGGATTTATTTAAGAGAACTTTACAATTTTTTCCTCGACGAATCTTTATTGTCTGGGATCTACCACAGATAATGAAGGCGAATGACACTTTTATTTGTGAACATTATAAAGCAGACAACAGATATCTCAGTTTTCTTAATGCGAGTGAACGTACTCCATTACGCTGCTACAGTTACCAACTAAATACTTTAATGTCATTGTACCAACATAACCCACCTATCTATTATGAGTTATGACACCTATGGTGGCCAAAGGCACATATTTGAGCCAATAATCTAGGTACATACATATAGGAGTATAGCCAGGATATCATCACTGTTTTGCGTTAGTTATGCCTGGCTCATTGCAGCTCTTGAGAATCTTGAGATAAAGATATGGAGTCAGAGACCAATGATTTGTGTCGTGAAATTGTGAAACCCATTAGATTTAATTTGATGAAGTGAAATTAAACTGTGCCGTACTTCTTACAATATAACGTGTTAGTTGATAAGCTGAAATTATGAATGTCTGGGTTATAAAGGGGGTGAGCGAAGCAAATCCCTTTTTAACCGGCTTCACAAAAGAAGGAGGTTTACAATTCGTCCGGATTTTTTTTTTATGTATATAGAGCTCGAGGCGAGGTCGAGGCCGCCCTAGAAAACGTTGGAGTACGTGACGAGCTGAGGGACCACAACAAGAACTGGTGGGAATCGGCCCAGGAGCGCGATGCATGGAAACGGGGAAGAGAGGCCTTTGCCCAGCAGTGGGATGCTATAGGCTAATAATAATAATAATAAATATAGAGCTCGTCTAAGTTGAAATGACGCGCCCCACTCCTTGGTTTTGTATGACACGTAAATATAAAACCAAGGAGTGGGGCGCGTCATTTCAGCTTAGACGAGCTCTACACCGATTGCGCTTACGAATGGACCGATTTGGAATTTGTTTTTTGTTTGATAGGTCACATTGACACCAGCACAGGATCTGATGATGTAATCCTAGAGAAATCGAGGGAACTCTTCAAATATTATAGGCAGACCTGTGATTTTTGTGTTTTTCATAATAACTCGTGCATTTAGTCATGGTTAGCATAATATTGTGATACGACATAATAGCATAATTCCTTAGGTATAGCACTGAGATGGGATTTGACGAAATTAATTCCCCAAGGGGGGAAATAGGGGGTTACAGTTTGTATTAAACTCAAAAAGCACTTGACATTGGTTTCTTATTAAATAGGGTTTGTGGAAGTCGTTTTTTTTTAGTTTTACTTTTTGTTTCAATTATTATCCTTCGCGTTAGATTGATTTGTAACTACCAAAAAAAGCAATAAATACTAAACCCTGTCGATCTGGTTTACAAATTTATCGACAGATTTATAATCTAACGTTTTTTTTTGCGTTTGACGGTACTAATCTTACGGTTTTTGCAATTTCACGGTGACTATAGTCATCGTCATCGGATATATTTCCTCACAATGATTCACTTTCACCGGGACTGTTGACCGGGGCAGCCGGCGTACAGTGGTCAGCATCAGATAGTATGTAAGCACCATATCCTCCGAGTTAACACTGATATGATGTTGACATCACTTTGAAACTTTCGCTGTGAAAATGTTACTGGTTGTTTAGGATACTCAAGCTACTGAAATAGGTCCACACCACACGGTGTGGACTTAAGTAGCTGTGCTTGCATAATAATATAACTAACGCTAACTGTAAAAAACATCGAGGTCTGTTGCTTAGAAAACTCACCAACTATGTTTATTATGATGCCAATAGACCCGTAAATGCTGAACTCGACTTCGGTGAACGCAAATTTTCTGATAGCGTATAGGTAGGACACCTGGGAATCACCTGTAATAATAAATGAAAAACTTCAGTCTCTCAAGCATAGCATAACAGAAAGTAATATTTACATATTGCGTCTGGCTCTACACTAGGATACCCTGTATCATGGAAACAAGAAACAGCGACATCATAAACATGTACCATCAGTTCAGTTCAGTTCAAGTTCAGTTCAAAATTTTTATTGACCATAAAATCATACATATTACTTAGTCAACGTCAATATAATATTAATATTTTTTTATACTACTGCCCGTTCGGAAGTTGTGGGCTTAGGGATGGAGCAAAGAAGGACAAGAAACTCCCCCGTACCGCTTTTAAAATATCAGAGCCATAAAAATACAATGTTATGTATTTCTACTTAAAGCATTTACTAGACGGCTGTAATCCACCGTCCCAGCAGAGGTGACCTTGCTGGCTGCCATCCGTGTAGACGGCAGATGTAAGCCAAATTCTTAAATGACCTTCATCGTCCTTGGCTTGCGGGAGCGTGATCAAAGCCGCGGATTACAGCCGTGGCATAAAGCCGTGTGGACGGCTGCTTACAGCCAAACTAGACAGTTGCGCTGTGACAGTCAGCGGGTGCGCACGTCGAAAAATGACGTCGAGCCGCGAACGCGAAATTATTAGCGAGTTAATAGACATTTATAGAGATCTTCCATGCCTCTGGGACCTTTCGTCCGAAACCTTTCGAGATGCTCGACAAAAGAAGACTGCGTGGGAGATATTACTTCAAAAGTATAGGGAGTTTGACCCAAATGCAAACGAAGCAAGTCTTAAAAAGAAAATTGACACTTTAAAATGTAGTTTCAACCGTGAAGCCAAAAAGGTAAGTTTGTACTTGTACCTATCTAAAGTGCAGCAAAAATAGTATGTGTATAATAAAATGTTACATGGATGTTTTGGCACGTGGCGAATGGTCGGAAGTAATTCAATAGTTCAGTAATTTATTTATTTCAGTAAGTACAATTAACATTTTACAAGTAACGCAATCGATCCAATCACTCAATCTATCAATGTTGCAGTGGCGCCCCCTGTCAATGTCATCGGAGTGCCAAAACATCCTTGCTGGTCTTTTTTGGTATTGATCTTTGAACCATAATTATATGCGTTTTCTGGTACCTTTGAGGGAAACGAATATATAAATAAAGCCTACGATTTTTTTTAATGATTTGTGTTGTGTGTGTACCTAGGATTTATAATCTGTATGTGTCCTTTCCTTAACTTTACAGCATTACGTAACGAAATAATAGAAACGGCCACATTTATAGTCCGGGAGTCGCCATCGCCACCCGCCGCCGGCCGTGTGCAATCCGGGTGGCGATTTGACGTGACATGATAAATTATTGATCTGGGTGGCAGTTGTAGTTAAAATATTAATTATTTTAAAATCGATAAACCTAAAAAACGGCGGTTTAAAAAATATATCATGATATTTTATATTTAGAATCCTTAAATTATATTTATATTCATTCATTATATTTAGAATAAAGTACCAACAGTCTAGTAAAAAGTACACAATATCTCCTTTAGGTATAGAAAATAGAGTTGCTCATTGAGTTTAATAGAGACGCTATCTCAAACAAAAAACACGTCGCAACTTGTAGATTTACACTATATTATATACCTAATAATACGATTATTAAAAAATATATAAATACACTTTAATCTTTAATAATCTTTAATAAATACTTTCTTATATTTTTAGGTTAAGGCGTCGAAAAATCGCACTGGTTCGGCTGCCAGCGACATCCATAAACCTAATTTATGGTATTATGAACAAATGACCTTTTTGGAGAAGAAAACCGAAGCGAACCGAAGTGGAGTAGACACTCTGATGAACGAAGACGAAGACGTAAGTTTATATAGGTAATGGGCGATTTTTAAAAAAAAAACTTCAGTAGTTCCAAATTCGTCACTAGATGTCTCAGGCCAGTGAGGGCGCAAGGAAAGATAATATTTATTACTGCGTGTAAGTTGCCAGCCCGCATAATAACAACCGAAGAACGTTATCTGTGGTCTGAAGAGTAACTGTCAACTTGTTGAAGCCAGTCCAACGTCAAAAGACAAATTTTGTGCGATTTTCTCACGAATCTACGAAAATTGTGGAATGGGGTTTCGCGAAACGGTTAACGGACATAATAATGACAAGAACATTGACAGTTGACACGGTAGACAGTATATGGGGTGCGTTCAAGGTAAAATATTACTTACTTTGATTATTTCATATGGAGCCCTCACTGTACGTCGCCATCTGTCGGCAGCTTTAGAACTATTTTTAGCTGTCAAAAAAACAGCCCATTATTATAGGTACAGTGCTACGTTAAGTAGAGAATTGACCGTGGCGCCACCATCTACGCCAAGTGAACATCAAAGAGTTTCATTGACCTCAACTGGCAGCCGAAATGACGTTTTCATGCGTCAGTATTTCCGCTTTGGCCGTTCTCTTGTTATCGTGGTGGCTCTGTACTCATATTACCTGTTCAGCCTAGAGTGCCGTGGGTAGCGACCCTATGTATGAAGCTGGAAGTTCCTGGTTCGAATCCTGGTAAGGGCAAAGATTTGTGTGACCAGCATGGATATTTGTTCCTGAGTTAACACAAGCCTTATTAAGCTTACTGTGGGTCTAGGTCGATTTGTGAATGACACAAATGACGAATCAACAAATCAACACTCTGTATAATAATAATATTTATAATAATAATAATAACACCATTATAATAATAAATGCACTTTATTAGGAATTTTACTTGAAATTAATACAAATCTAAACTTAATTAACTAAAACATGTGCCATTCTATCTTGAAATGAGACACTTCCCACGCCGTTAAAGTATTCGGTCAGAGTATCTCTTATTTGATTCCCGAGATTCGAGGGTCTCTGTAAGTTTCTTTGAAGAGGTGTTAGTTGGTCTATAGCTTGACGCCAGCTACCGTTGTTAATTGTAAAATTTTCCGTGTCTTCACGATCTACATTCGAAGGAGCAATATACGTTTTTGACTTTTTCCTTAAAAAGTTATGCAATGCACAACTTGCTAAAACAACTGCATCCACATTTTCAAGTTTTAAATTTATAGGATGTCGGAATACTCTGAAACGGGACGCAAGAATCCCGAAAGCGTTTTCAACTATTCTTCTGGCTCTACACAATCTGTAATTAAAGATCTTTTTTTCTTTCGTAATATTATTTTCGGGGAATGGTTTCATGACATATGTGTCAAGTGCAAAAGCACTATCGCCCAAAAATACATAAGGCACAGAAACGTCGGTACCAGGCAGCAAGTAAGATTCAGGCAAACCCAATTCTTTGTTCATGAGTTTTTCATAAAACTTTGTATTTTTTATAATCCCCCCATCAGACATGCTTCCATTTGATCCTGTATGAACGTATATGAATTCATAATTCGCATTAACGACAGCGAATAAAACCACACTGAATGTTCCTTTGTAGTTATAAAATAATGATCCGGAGGCTGGAGGTTTCTTTATTAATATATGTTTTCCATCCATACAACCGACACAATTATGGAACTGCCATTGTGTTTCAAACATGTTAGCACTTGTTTTCCATTCCTCTTCGGTTGAAGGCAACTGTAAAATATAAAGAATTGCTTAAGTTAAAATGAAATTATCACTTGTTTCAGGATCCGCCGGCAGAAGAAACAAGAAAAACAAAACTATCAAGAGATCGCATACTGGAAAATAAAAAGCTAAAGTTAATTGATAGTGCTCAAAATTTAATGGAAGAAAAAAATAAAGACTTAAATTCTTTTGGAATATATGTAGGCCAAAAATTAGACCAAATACAGGGGGATCAGAGGGAAATTGCTGAAAAATTAATTTCCGAAGTAATTTTCTTAGCAAAAATGAATAATTTATCACTCGAGTCAAAAATATATACCCCTCCCAAATCAAGAACGTATGCCTATTCTGAAAACAACGTTACTCCTGATCAATTCACGCATTCACCTTCGCCCCATCAAATTCAATCTTTCCCTTCGTATTATGTACCTATTGACCCTCATTCATCATCTACTCAGATACCTCAGTCATCCGCTACTCATTGTCCTCAACCCTTTCAATCTCCCACTTCATCTTACATCCTACCTCACAGCCCTCTTCCATCATCTACGCTCCAATCTTACTCACCCGCTAATCATTCTCCTCAACCAGTTCAATCTCCTCATCGTCCATCATCTACACTCCAATCTTACTCACCCGCTAATCATTTTCCTCAACCAGTTCAATCTCCTCGTCGTCCATCATATACACTCCAATCTTACTCACCCGCTAATCATTCTCCTCAACCAGTTCAATCTCCTCATCATCCATCATATACACTCCAATCTTACCCACCCGCTAATAATTCTCCTCAACCAGTTCAATCTCCTCCTCACAACCCTCACTCACCCACTGATCATACCGATGCCCAAATGGATAATACACTTTCACTAACTTCAACTCAATCTTCCCAAGCATTTGAAAACGCAACGTTCATAGAAGGTCCAGCAGGGAATGTCCTAAAAGAAATGTTAATTTTTAAGAAATAAATATTACTTAATTTACATACCTTAATCGTTTTTCTTAAGACCTTGTAGATTGCTCTGCAGGTTTCCGGGATTATTTCCGACAGCAGTTGTTGTGATACAATTGTACTGAATCTTAGATCTCTGTAGTCCCTTCCAGTAGCTAGATATCTTAAAGTAGCTAACAGCCGTTCTTCGGCCGAAACTGCTGGTCTCATATTTGTATCTTTTTTTGTTATGATAGGTCGCACCATTTCCAGTAAGGCGTAAAATGTTTCCTTGTCCATTCTTAGGAAGTTATGAATATCATTGAAGTCTAATAACTCCATTAAGTTTAAATGACTAAGAATCGCTCGTTCTTTCAACCAACGCTTCATCCACTTCCTTTTTTTCTTTTTTTTCTCATCCATTGCGGACAAAACCGCTAAGGCAAGGCCTACTTTTTGAAATTTAGACAAATTTGGAGCCATTTCTACAACCCGGTAGAGGTATTTTCATGCCAGAAGACGACTAGCGACTGATTCGCGAGCGCGATGGCGCGTTGGCTTACATCCGTCTAGGCGAAACACAATCCGGGGATGCAATCCAAGTTTCCGCCAAGGTGACCCCTGCTGGGACGGTGGCTTACAGCCGTCTAGTAAATGCTTAAGTCTAAGGAAATACACCGAGGAGAGACGTACTGACTCAGTCCATCGCCCCTCTTTGGATTTCTGTGCGCTGAGATGGTTTTGTCATGTAAATATTATTTTACACTGTAATAAGACTTCTTCAATAGGCCGTTTTTGACATAGTTTTTGAACCTCCTTTCTGGTAGGTCCGTTGCTTCATTAGGTATTTTATTATAAAAACTAACACATACTCCCATAAAAGAGTGAGCAACCTTACTGAGTCTGAACGCGTGCATAGCAATCTTATTTCTATTTCTAGTGCTAATACTATGATTATGACCTAAAGTCTTAAATAAACCTATGTTTTTTCTGGTGTACATGATATTTTCATAAATGTATTGACAGGTAACAGTAACTATATTGATATTTTTGAATTTGTCCCTCAGTGATTGCCTAGCATCTAGTTGATAGATAGCCCGAATGGCCCTTTTTTGTAAGACAAATATTGTGTTTATATCTGCCGCTCTCCCCCAAAGCAGTATTCCGTAAGACATAATACATCCAAAACCTGGGGATGATTTTTTTATTTCCCCCCAGCCGGGATTTGAACCCGGGACCTCGCGCTTAGAAAGCTCAGGTTCGACTGCAACAGCAAACAGGTCGTCAGATTATACTCTACATCCTAAAGTTGATTTGAACATCGAAGGGCATTTGGAAAAATCTAGATGTACCAACTTTACAAAAACGACCGCCCTCTTTGTAATGACATTCTATGCTCGGACGCAAATCCAAATATCATGGCAATACAAAAAGCCAGTAGCGACACCAATTCACACCCGTCATTTCACAATAAAGTTGGTAAATCTGTATCTGTAAGTTGATGTTTTGTTTACTCTTTTCTTTATGAGCATTATGGCTGATAATATGGGATAAACGGCGATTAACCAAATTAGGCATGGATAATTGCAAAATAACCTTATGTACGTATTCGCAGAGTAAGTTATTGTGCGACAATAAAACAATTATCCAACCGGTTTAATGGTGCTGGCAGTAACAATGAAACTGTCAAGGTTTTCGCGATTCGATGTGCTCTACCGACTTCAGAAAAATATGTATAATTGACTCTTTTGTTTTACATTCCATTGGTGTAAAAATCAAGGAGAAATACATGAGGTAAATAAAGGAGGACTTGATACGTGCAGTGAGGGATTTGTGATATAAGTTTTACAAGTATGTCAAGGTAGCAGCAAGGATCATGATGCGGTATCATGTGGAATACCTATTAAAGATATGTAATGCAACATCTCATAACAAACATCTGATCGTTAATAGTCTCATTAAATTGGTTACAGAGAGAACGTCTATCGATGAAGCAATGCATTGCCGGCAGTAATTGAAACAGTTAAACTTGTCTGAGAGAAGTGGGCACTATTATTGTGCCTCTGCCACCCCGTATCGGAAAAGGCGTGACGCTATGTCAGGATGTTCTGAGAGAAAACGTTGCCTCCGACATGCAATTCTTGGAGTATCATTTAAGCAAAGAAATAGGAAATTCCAAAATTTCGCGCTCTATTGATAAGTGGGTGCGGTCATGGGGAAGTCATGGGTATGTGATTTGTTACGCAATCTTATGAATTAGTCACCGAGGTCATTGACAGTAATTTTTGCTCGCGCGTTTCCGAGATACTGGAGCTACGTATATCCCGTCCAGATGCAGCCGCGCGTTTTCTCATATCTCGGAAACGCGCGAGTGCCTACACGCGAGTGGACTCGCGCGTAAAACGCCTTATCTGGCCAGGCTCTAAGAGTCTAATTTAAACCCGTTCTTCCAAATTCGGATCAACCAACCACTCGGATTCCTTGGAAATTCCTCGATTCCCATCGTAAAATGCAATCTTTTCCTGTTGATGTGAACTTTTGTTTGTAGCCTACGATATTAGCAACTGTCACTGTCAATGTTTCCAATTCTGCAGACCTTTTATATGGCGAATGATGACATCCGTGCTCTATACCGGGTCTTTGGAGAATGGAGCGACTAAACATTTTGGGGAGTTAGGGACATCATTCTGAACAACATTCACCATCAAACCGATTTGTATCAGAGCAACTTTATTTTTCACTTCTCTATGCAAACAATCTGATAACCGCTCGGCCCAAAATGTATTGAGATGTCAAAAACAAGTTGCTCTGATCAAATCGCTTTCATAGTGAAAGTTGTTCAGAATTATGTTTTCTACTCTCCAAAAATGTTTGTCGCTCCATGCTCCAAACACCCGGTATGTATCGTCGAAAATCATATTTTTAATTAGTATTGGAGCTCCTAGGTGTTTGTCGAACTGAAAATATACATTAAAAAATATGTTTAACAAAGATAGGTACATTCACATAGTATAGGCCTTCTTTTAAGTATAAAGTTCCTGTACCAGAAGACTTCGCTCTCTCATTCCAAGTCATTTAGTTAAGTTAAACAATTTAGAATTAAATAATAATAAATACATATAAGCATATCTAGAAGCTATCAACATGAACCTAATGAACTATTAATGAGGGTCAGTGCATCGCGATACCCTGTACGTTACATTACCTACGTCACAATATTCCTGACCGCACACCCAGACGATTACACTGACACCCGTATTAGTCTTTTCCTCCACTCGACCTACCCTCGACTCAAACTATAACTGAAGAGATTGTTTTTATTTGCATTAAAATTGAATTGGGTTGTGTCCAGGTAATCAAATGAATCTGAAGACAAATCTAGGAACAAGTCTGATGTTAAGGTATTATGTACAAAATGGAGTGACAATCTCAGAATTGTATATTCCAGCAGTTGTATTTATAAAGCCAATTCCAGTAAAAATGGTATTGCTGCGCCTCTACGTTTGCTCTTTGCTCGACTTGGCGGTAGCGCCCTCAGATTTTGTATAAAAAACAAAATCATTTGATGCCACACGCCATATGACGTCACTTTTTGCTATTTCATAGATCTTTGGAACAAAAGTACCGTTTTGACAGTTCCCAAGGTCACTATTTTGACCTGAGATTTTGACTAGCAGGACACAACCCTTTTCTTTGAGAACGCCTTGACATAAGAAAGTCAAGGAGCTGTCAAACGACAAGCGTACTTCTGTCAAATCAGTTACACTGTTCACTTTGCATAATGGAGTTTGAACTCCTCTACACGAACAGTGGCAGAGGCACAACTGTGCCCACTTTTAGCCAGTGATTCAATACTGCATTTTGCGTGACAGCCTAAAATGTAATGAAGGTTAACTCACTTTGTTTTCCATCACCGGTAAGCCGTCTCTAAGCGAAGTGTATTATTAACTTTTGCTCACAAGTAAAATTTTGCCCAAGTCTTACCGTACAATTATTCACGGTCGATGATATCGAATAATAATTAGGTACATAATTGATATTTTAACGTAATATCTAAGACACACTAGCATATTAAATAAACTTATGTGTACAGCTGGTCTAAGAATCGGGGTACATGAACTTACCGTATAAAGGCCCAACCAGCTGAAGTTGCAATATCATGAGGAATAATATTTTCAGTCTTCCGTTATTCTCCCTAGACCTAATAATCACCATCACTGTATTCAGAACTAGTCCACATATTTCTTTGATTTTACTACACAGTACACTAGTGAACCCTTTTCTGGATTGTTCTAGCGAATTTGAACTGTCACTTATCACATCTTCAAATTTTAAAACACCATAAATTAGAGCAACCGATTGAAGGCAGAATAACAGACCAAACATTCCGTAAAAACCTAAGTATTTTAATAGAATTCCACCTAAAAAGGTTCCTGATGTGGTCCCTGCATTGATTGAAATCATGACGATTCCCAACCTAAGGGTCCGGCTTCCTTCCGGTGTTCTATCAGCCATGTAGCTATACATTCCCATCAAAAGAATGACGTAGCTGCCACAAAAAGCTGGTGGCAAGGCTTCAATCAGAACTGTCGCACGCAAGGACACTTCTTCAAAGAAATACGTCGACAACAGGAGTCCAATGCTCATCAATATCTCACCGAGTATCGGGAAAGTCATCAGTATCTTTCTCCTTTTCGTTAGGTCACTCCAGGCGCCAATAAAGAGTGCCATCACTGCTGGCACCGCGGTCTGAAGAGGGAACTTCCACGCCATGACCTCGGCCACAGCTGACTGCACTTGGTTGAGCTGATCATCTAGCCCAGTCTGATTTCTTGCCGTCAAACGATTGCAGACATCATCACCATACTTGAAATTTACTCTGCAGGACTTCTCTAAATGCAAATTCTGGACTGTAAACGACGATAAGTATATCCCCAACATGTACAGGAACAGGCAGGGTTCCACTGTGATCTCGCTGCATATGTACTTCAATGTTTTAAAGGCTTTTTTGCACTTATCTCTTACGGTGTACTCTCTGTTGCGGTAGGTGAGCTGGACGTTGGAACTGGTGAATTCGGTGGAGCACCAGTTACCACTTAGGGTGGTCATGGCGACGGAGATCAAAAGTGAAAGACTAAATGAAAATTTTAAAGTCTTCCTACATCGGTATCACGCGCGAGGTTCACAAGACTGACTGTAGGCGTCGTCAGGGCAATGACTAGTATTTATCCGAGCCTTTTCGACTTGTTACCAAAAACCTGAGTTGTAAATGTCAGGTTGTAAAATTAAGAGGCGATACGAGAGCGTGTTCGTACCGAGCGAGCGCCGCGCGCGCATCTCGGCTTGTGATAACAAAGTTTACGTCGACGTAGTTCATTTATCTCACAGATCGTGTCGCGACGACTTGTTAAAATACTGATCGAGTCAATAATAAACAAACTGCTACGAGAATAATTTACCTAATGTTTAACGGTGATAAGTGAGTATTTTACTAAAGATCGTAGGTATGCATTCAAGGTTCAGATCTTAGTGTCAGTAACGACCATATGCACTGCACTACTGATATGTGCCCTTGTTTACGCCACTGAGTAGAAGAAGGACGAGAAAAAAGGAATTATTATAGCAAGCACACCTTTTATAGTAAGAGAGTAAAAAATAAAAAATATAAATATATATGCTGGGTATCTCAAATATTCTCAATACATACTTTCAACGAAAATTGGTTTGAACAAAATAAGCAGTTTTTAGATATAAAACATTTACTAAAACCGCAAAGATAACTTTGCCATTTATACGAACACTATGAAAAACAAAGTGATTATTTGCTGCTGAAGAATGATAGTAATATTTGGGCTAGGTGTATCAGGTGTATTATGATATGCTACTATGGAACCCTTCTGAGTCAGTACGTCTCTCCTCGGCGTATTTCCTTAGACTTAAGTAGAAATACCTAACATTGTATTTTTAAGGCTCTGATATTTTAAAAGAGGTACGGGGGAGTTTCTTGCCCATCTTTGCTCCATCCCTAAGCCCACAACTTCCGAACGGGCGGTAATATACAAAAATATTAATATTATATTGACGTTGACTAAGTAATATGTATGATTTTATGGTCAATAAAAATTTTGAACTGAACTGAACTTTATGGGCGAGTCCGAATCGCACTTGGCCACTTTTTTTACAACTATTTTAAGTTAAGTACTGTACTCTACTCAACTCTACCCTAACTAGACTCACTCAACGTACGTATACGCCAATACCTATTAGCTCAAATTATTTGACATGGACATGGCTTGAGATTTTGTTCTTCGACCTACCTACCTTATTCATCAATATAATTTAAGTTTTCGACAATTAAATTTCAAGCAGAACAAATCATTAGAACTGTATTCCATGGTGATTCGCTCAGTTACATTTTATCGCTTGTTTTATTAATCTCTAATTACAAAAGGCGCCTTGTCGTAAACGTATAGCAAGCGTTTTTGCTGTATCTGCATTATAAGATCTTTCAGGCGCTCGCTGATAGAAATACCAAATATTGAAAGGATTTACTATTCTGACTCGTAGCGAGCGATGGGCCAGCATAGCTGGCTTATGATTACTATAAAATACTTTGTCCAATCCTTTCAATAATGAAAGGATTTGACAAATTATTTTGTAGTCATCATCAGGAAATGTAAAAGTAAACTTTTGTTGTTTCCTGCGTACGCTAATGCAATATTTTTGTCTTCCTCAGTCCATATAGATTAATATCTGGGGACCGAGCTTTGCTCGGCAGTTAGTGGTACAAACACATAAAATATTATAATTCATATTGATCATCATCATCACATTGCATTATCATCAATCAATATTCTGCTCTGTTATTAAACAGCCTACGCAAAAGATAAGTAAACAGGCATTTTGTTTTCCTCATGAGTTTCAGGCGCAGACATTAAATATTACAGCCTAAACTATAACTTACGGGGAAAACAAAGTGCCTGTTTGCTTTGTAGCAAGCAGAGAGCTCTTCAATAGCAGATGATGAATTTAGATTCTATCGAATTCTCCGACGACACGCCGGCAAAAAGTGTCATGTGATGTGTGGTCACAATAAGCTACTAACTTTTTGATTGTCATTGGAATTTATGCCTTATTTTCATTGGACTAAAGTGAAATCGCCGATCCTATTGCGCGGGAATGAGAAAAGCATGAAAACTCGGCCTACTTACGACCATCTACGACCTACGTCAATCGATTTTTTACCCCCAAAAAGCCATATATTGCAAATTTCATCGAAAACTACAACACTTTTTTCTAGAACTCAGAACATATATCGTTACATAAAAATATTCCTCATATTATGAAATGGTGGCGCTGGGCCCTCACAACACCAATTAGGGATAAATTCCATTTACATACAAATATGTTAGGTTTAAAATATATGTATGCTGCATAGGTATAAAATAAAATTGATTGCAATACGTTGGTAATAAGAAGATATGTTACATTTCAGTTCCAAAATTTATTTACATGTACAAAGCTCCGAATTTCACAGGGCTGTGACGTCATTATCATGAGCATACTGCGCTTTGTCCTCCGGGTTCCGTACAATATCTCGCTGTTGCTTCTTGTAGAGGATATACAGGGCTCTGTAATAGAAAGGGTTGGTCACAACTAGACGGCTGGTTCCTAGCTAGATGACATAAAGATGCAAACTCGGGTATTCTGTTCAACATGCATGATGCCTACCCCCGCGGGGGGTTACAACGACGCGAGAGATTTTTTCCACCTGAACAACTATGTTGGTGGCTCTGTACTTCAGTTTTCAGGGTTCCGTACCCGAAGGGTAGCAAACGGGACTCTAGCTATGACTAACCCTGTGGTCCGTCTTTCCGTCAGCAGGGTCCATCGCACGAACCGTAATAGAAAACTGAAATTTTCACAAAATGTGTTGCCGCTACAGCAACAAATAAATAACTACATGAAACATAAATAATCGCTCAAGTGCGCGTCGGACTCTCATACAAAATATCTGAGCAGATTCACAATATAACATACATACATATTCTAACATATTCTTTGATACAATCCCAAAGTTAAATAACCGGCCAAGTGCGAGTCGGACTCGCGCTCGAAGGGTTCCGTACCATTATCTATAAAAAACCGCAAAAAAATAATGTATGGGAGCCCCCTAAATATATATATATATATATATTAAGTAAATAATTTACTCAATATATTGTGAACATTTTAAGCGTCTACCTGCTAGCATTATCAATATCGAGAAAAAATGTGCAAAAAAAAATCACGTTTGTTGTATGGGAGCCCCCCTTAATTTGAAATTTCTTTTGATTTTTAGTTGTTATAGCGGCAACAGAAGTACATCATCTGTGAAAATTTCAACTGTCTATCTACCACGGTTCATGAGATACAGCCTGGTGACAGACAGACGGACGGACGGACGGACGGACGGACGGACAGACAGCGAAGTCTCAGTAATAGGGTCCTGTTTGGCACCCTTCGGGTACGGAACCCTAAAAAACGATCTGACACTATTTAGTTATAGTTAAGAGCCAAATCAACCTGCCGACAAACTGCCTAGCAGTTTGGCAGACTTAAATTACTTAATTAAGTGCTTTTTCATGAATAAACGTTATAAAAAATTAGCAATCATTTAAGCACATTGAAGCTACTAGGAGCAGAAATGTCTTTTCGGGAGAAAATAAATAACTTTATCATTTAAAAAAATAAAAAATAAATAGTTTCTACAGATAGAAGATAAGTGTTTCTTTTTGTTACTAATTATCTAGCAATAAGTGCAATTTGGTAAATAATTACTGTAAGCCTTATTGTAAACTATTAAATAAATAAATAAATAAATACCTATGTGAATCTGCTCAGATATTTATGTACCATTCCATGTATGTAACATGGAATCTTCTAGCTTTTATGGTTCGTGTCACAGAGCCCGATGACGGACAGACAAACGGACAGCGGAGGCTTAGTAATAGGGTCCCGTTTGGCACCCTTCGGGTACAGAATCAACAGCAATAGGGTGTCTCCAAACAAGAAACGTGTCTTTTGTACTTTTTCTTGTACGATGGTGTGGAACCCTTGTTGTGAGAGTCTGATTCGCACTTGATTATGATTGAAACAACCTACATGAAAACGAAGAAGGCAGGCGCAGTCATCGCCGCTCCGAGTAGGTAAAACGAGCCCGTGAAGCCTTCCAGGGTTGCGGAGTAGACCTGCGTGTACAGAGGGACAGCCACTACTGGTATTATCGCATCTGCCAAGCCGACTATGGAGCACATTTTACCTGAAATAAACATAAATATTTACAAACAGGCACACACAATGCTTCTGTCCCCATACGAGGATACGTGTCGTGGAAACCAGAAACAGCGATATCATTGGTTTACATGGATGACATCAAAAAAGTAAAACAAAAGTAAATGTAGCCCATTAATGTCCCCACCGAGGGGCACAGGCCTTTACCCGGACCCGAGTAAGATTGAGCCATACTCCACCACGCTGGCTCAGAGCGGGTTGGTGGAGAGGTTTTACGACTACCACATACTACGGAGTAGTGATAGTACTGACCGGGATGACATCATACCTATTTTTTTATGTGGTAATTTAATTACACATAATATTACGCTCTCCAAGTGTGATCGGAACCCTCGGTGCGCGAGTCCTACTACCACTGACCGTTTATTGAGGTCCATAGAGATTTTAGTTTGGCCCATCGGCCTGGTTGCATTGTATTATCCTAATATTAGTAGACGGCCTATGTCAGGAGCTTAGCAAGTGCAAGTGCAGATCGTTGCGCAGTGACTGCCTACGCGCCTCTTCTTGGGCTCTACTCACGATGCAACCTGGCTTGCAATCGGTCGCTGCAACTCATAGAAGGCAGGTTGCCTTGCAACCGCTAGAGAATGACGGAACAGGAAGATTGACAGAGAGGGAAATACAATTTGCAGGCGACCGATTGAGCAGAGCCCTTATAGACGAGCACTGTGGCGTTGCTGCTCGAAGCTCTGCCACAGAAGAGATAATAGGCTCTGCCTCCTAAGTCAGAGGTCCCGGGTTCCATCTCGGCTAGGGAGGAAGAAAAAGTAAATAGGTCAGGTCTTGGTCGAGGAGAAGGTAAGGTGTCAAAATCGGGTAATGTGTGGACGAGATTACAATTTTCAATCTGTATAGGTTAGGTATCATTTGATGCGATATTATTGGTACAAATTCTATTGAATTAACCTGCTTGAGGCGCTCGTGAACGATTCAGAGCTTATTTATATTATAACAAAAGAACGTTGTAAGGTCAACAAGACAGGTTATTACCTTGCTGTTTTAAAATAAAATATCTATACGTTTTATTGATATTTATCCAACAAAAAGTAATGATGGCACTCTAATAGCGTTTCCGAATAAAAAGTCGAATGATGGCAAGTAATAAATATAATCAGAGTTCGTTTATTTTATTGGCCAGTTCTCCGGGTGTTTAATGGAGAAAAATATCACTAAAACTTAGTTAACGGCTGTTAACTTCAATAGTCCATTTTTACTATCTCGAGTTAAGTGTGATGGAAATCTATTCTGTTATGTATAAGATTATACATGTGGGAGATCGCATGATAGTAAAATATATACCTACCAGGATGGTGATCAAACATTTTTTTACTTGCTATACTAATCCAGAATAGTCCAGATATAGAATATAAGAACAGAATAATAAGGATATCTTAGTTAGTAGCAGTAGTAGTAATAATAAATTAATTTAAGATGTACCTAAAAGTCAGTGTGCCATCATCTACAGATCTAACAGCCAGAAATATCTACGCCCCAAATTGACAAAATTGTATATTGCCCGCACCACTCACCAACTTCATCAGGTTCAACAACCTTGGTCCCCAGCGACCTGATGGCAGTGGTACCAGAGTTGCCGAAGAAGTCTACCGCAGGAGCCACATACAGCCAGCTCCGGTCCGGGGCCAGGGCGTAGACGAAACTGGAGGCTACCTTGCAGAATGTTGCTATGATGCCGAGGAGGGAGTCATGCATCTTTAGCCATTTGCTGAAGACTGTCACTGCTACTATCGTGCCTGGAAGGGAGAAATGGACAAGAGCTGTGAAAAAGGAATAAAAACGGATTCCTTGAACCAGTGATACCTATGTTGGTTTAGTAACCCAATTTTGCCTGTAAAATGTTTTCGTTTCGTTTTTGCTGTTCAATCTCATATTTTTACATGTCAGCAGTAATATTTTAATCATAATATATCAGTATTTAAATCTGAGGCATTTATTCTAGTGGGAAGTAGCAGCAACTAATGCTAAAACACAGCGGGTTCACCCTTTTTTAGGGAGTAGCGATACATCCCTTGTTTGTTTACTTTGCCAAACAAGTTTCTAATGTACATTTATTTCTGAAAATAAACGATTATGATTACGATTATGGTTATGATTATGATAGTTGTACTGCGGAGTGGAGCCCTTCAATTGGCAGGTTTTATTCATGCAGGACAAAGTAGGTACCAAAGCAAATTGGACCATATTGTTTGAAAAATTATGAGATTCATGATGAATCATGACTCTGGAAAAATAATTTAAAGATATATAACAATATTAAGGTACACATTGTATTTATAGGTATATCAAAACATCCGTGGCATTTTAAATCCGCGTCTGACGTAATCCTGTCATAATTCATCACATCACGATTTGTTTACAAATAATTACATAATTATAATCACATTCTTGGGTTTACGATAAAAACTGATTTGAGTGTGGGCGTTGTTTTGTGATGGATGATACATCTTTGAACCCGACAGCGATATAGTGAACTAGTTCAAAGAATACTCGAATGATTATTCATTCCCAAGCCAAGGGAAACAACATAGCCACATTTTCAGGATCCCTTGACTAATCATGAATCTTATAAATGTAAGCCCTAGAATAAATGTGCGTTTTAAATTTATGTTCATGCTTATAAAGTTTTAATGGTGCCGCCTGAACAGACTCCGGACTGGGCACGGTCGGTGCAACTACTTCCGACACAAGTGGGGTTGGAGAGATAGTGCTATGTGTGAGTGTGGGGTGGAAATACAGACCATGGAGCACATCGATCGTTCAGCGCTGCCCTTTGACATCTTACAGTGGACCCCCCCGAGATCTGTTTGACCTTCCTCCTGACGCAGCCAACTGGCTTAGTTCATTAAATATTCCCCTGTAGCCTATTCACTAGAGCCATACGATTAAATAAATGGCTTGATTGCAGAAAAAAATATATGCAGACACATGAATATGAAATAAAAAATACATGTCCAAAGTCTCTATGAAAGTTGTAAGTAATATCTCACCTAAAAGTCCCATTATTACAGTGTAGGTTGAAAACAAACTGAATTCTACGACATCCATGCTGAATTTCTTTAACGTGTAAAGAAATAGTAGGGCACCTTCGCCTGAAATAGATAACGAATATATCTTTTAAAGATTTACAGTTTCTGTCACTGTTAAATCTGTTTATACTTTTGATACCAGCTAAGAATTTATCTAATAAATGACATACCATAAACAGGTCCCATTATGAGCAAGTGGGCACTGATCACCAAAATAATTTGGAGACACTTCTTCCCCTTCGCTTTGAATAGCAAAGACAGCGTATCCCAAGCATTCCTCGGATGAAAGAACTTTATCAACTTTTCCGTCCAAGTTCCGGTTGTTTCGCCACTTTTGATATCATGAATCCTGAAATAAGTGTGTATGAAGCCAATGATGTAAAGGGCGATACCGATTCCAAATATCCCGTAGTACCCAACAGCGTCAGTCAACACTCCACTTATGGCCGTTCCTATAGGTATCCCAAGCGTCACTATGACAGCGACAACCCCAATCCTGAAAGTCCTGGAATCCACACTAGTGACATCAGCAATAAAACTGTAGGAACCCATCAAGGCTATGGACAAGCCACCCATAAACGCTGGTGGCAACGCCTCAATGACTCCAGTGACCCACAGCGGCCATTCCAGGAAAAAGTACGTGGTCAACATCAGTCCAAGGGCGGAGATGAGTTCTCCCAAAATCGGTATCATCATTAAGGATTTCCGGTTGCCGGTTCTGTCGCTCCATGCTCCAACAAATAGTATGGCTGCGGCGGGGATTCCGCTTTGCAAGGGTTGTTTCCATGCGTACATATCTGCGACCAGAATCTGTGCACCGTTTAGGGCTTCGATAGTTACATTGTCCTCAGCGTTTCCAGCAATGGCGTTAGTGCAGATTGTCTCGTTGTATCCAAGATCTACCCGGCACGCTTTCTCCATGTTCAGCTTCTGCACAGCCACAGCCGATATTACACTTGGTAATATGTAACATAGGAGGAATGGCTCTACTGTAAAAAAGTTTAGTATCGCCTTTATACGGTCGCCTAAAGTCACTGGTGTATTGGCTTTTTTATTTGTCTCCGCGTCTGCAGAGCCATTTTTATTGAGCTCCATTTTCTTTATAGCACGTCTATTTCACTTATATTACTTTTGTGATTCTGTTGTTAATTCTAGATGAACTGTTATTACTTTATTTTTCTACAGTTATTACTTAGTCTGTGAGCACAAACCACGACTGGCCAACTGCCAAGGAAGGCAGTGGAATGAGCTTAGCAGAACTGGTTTCTGACCTATGTTTAGGAGTAAGTAGTCATTTGGATATTTATTTTTAAATCAACTTTGAGCAAATCCTTGAAGATGATACCGCATCCGATGTAAATATCAAAGTTGAACAATGCTGTTGATGATGTTTTAGGGCTGTTATCTAGTTGTACTCTATAAGCCAAGTTAAAGCCGAAAATAATTAAGTTAATCAGCCGCTTCATGATACCATTAAGTTTTATTTCAATGAACAAAATTAAGAATTATTTCTTTTCAAATTAGAAATTTATAATTTGAGTAAATTAAGTACTACCTTTGGACTATTTTAATTCCGTGTCGATTTTATCACGCTACGGGATGAAATTCAAGTCCAACCCACATGTGTTATGAAATCTGTAGCCCTAAATGCATCAAGGGTTGCTGGAAGTAAATAATACACCTAAGTATCACGTAAGTATATTCTGCCTTTGTACATGTTTTTTTTTCCATTATACTGTAATATGTTTTTTCTGTGCAATAAAGTATAAGTATAAAGTACCTATCTTGTTAGGGATGATTTAGCTCAATAAACAGAAACACACAGCTGACACATGACTCAGCTCGTTTTGTTTTCACATTGACTTCTTTTTGGTAATTTGTAGTACAATAAGTATTTATCTGAATAATCCGCTTAGAGAATAAATACGAAACGAATATCTGCGAGCAACTTGATGCACGTAGTATTGCTCAGAAATTTATATCAGGAACTATAATTTTGTTGAAGTGTTGAACATTATTTGTTAGGTAACCTGCCTAGAGTTATAATAGAGTTATCTTAATGTGCAAATCCATCCATCATCGTACTGGTGTGCTCATACTACATCCCACAGCGGGGGCCACCCCTGTCACTCAAAAAATAGTTTTGCGATAGGTACATTATTATATAATGTGTGCAGACACAGAATGGCTAACAATAACGGTGTTATTATCAACGCTTTAGTAGAAGTCCTTTAGTTACTTGTGTCACTAAAAATTTAAAGGTAGATCATCTCCCGTCTGTAGTTATTCATTTAAACTCATGTCATGTAATATATTTTTGAAAACAAAAAGTATCTATATAAATATAATATTACGAAGGCGGGCTTATCTCTGATAAGAGATCTCATCTAGCAAACCTTGTTCAAATGAGAGAGGTTGATAGCTGAGCAGGGGTAAACCTAACAAAGGTACCATACCATACTAGCCTACGTACAGTCAAAATCAACAGTCCACTACACAATCCTCAGTGACTACTAACTGGTGCAAATCGGTACATCATAGGAAGCTCATCAGCCGTCCATTTTCAGTTGTCCCAGCATCTATGGAAAACTCCTATCTATTATTTTCTCAGTTTATTGACATTCAAAGTACCCCATTATTGCCTTTCACAGTCAACTATCACCTTAACCTAATATGATCCAATCACGTCCACGTTAATTGCCTTCAAAACACATGTAATATTTATGTGCCTCTAGGCGTGTGTATGTCGTGGCCAAATGATAAAAATCATTTCCCCGACCATTTTATGAAATCAACCGACAAGGGTTGAATTTTATGAAAACAAGGATTTCGAAAGCATTTTTATTTGTGGTGATTTTCGTGATGTTACACGTCGAAATAACACGAAGACTACATATTCCGCGCCTTTACTATACCTACTTGTTCCCTTTAGTCTTCAAAACATAACGCAGTGTAATTTAAAACATTTCTTCGTTTTATGAAATATACATACAGGTTGACATTTAATTAGCTGACCATATTTTGGGGACTGATAGTACCCATCATTATGAACAACTTTCCCGAAGAAACATGCAGTCGCAAATGAAAAAAAATTTCGTCCCCCAGTACATAGCCCCGATCAGCTGACTTTAAGTTTCTAATGGAGACCCAAAAATTTTTTTCGTTTGCGACCATATGTTCCATGGAAAAAGTTGTTCATAATGATGGGTACTATCATTCACTAAACTATGGTCAGCTAATTAAATGTCACCCTGTATAGCTCAAACGGTTGGCCACGTCGTAAAATGATCAAATCTGCCATTTCAACTTGCCACGACACATACAATAATAATTGTCATTGACAATGCCCCGTAATGTTGTGTTACGAAATATATCGTCTTGACCGCATTGCTGAAAAAAATTGGAGCAAGCATGTACGTGAGCTATTTGCCTTCATTGCCAGTATGGTAGGTATCGACTATTTTTATTAAGTTCTATTAGCTTAGTACCTATCTAATAACAATGAGCGAAAAATCAAAAACTCCACAGTTGATGCATAATTCTATTCGTGAATTTTACTTACATGGAAAATGGAAGTGATTCAGCAAATGATTAAACCAACATTTTTGACATCTGCGCACTGACTATAATGCTATTGCTAATGTGCGCAATAAGGAACTGTCAATAGGAATTAACATGGATTTGTAGCATTATTAATATTATTATATTAGATTCATTACCTTGTATTTACAAAACTTACTTACGGGAATAAATTATTAGGTGGAAAGTTTCATATCATTATTTGTTTACAAAGTGCAAAATACTTTGCTTAGGGGAATCTAAAAGTAAAGTTTAGTGGCTGTATTTAGATATATATACTGCTGCTTCATTGTTTATACCTGTGAGAAAAAGTATTTTTCCTATTTTTTATTTGTATTTAGTGTGTAGGTAAGCTTAAACAATAAGCCAGATTTTACTAGATGCGTAATAAGATCATATCTGTGCGAAATGTCGGAAAAATACATAATGCCTGTCAATATTGTTTTGTGTTTTGAGTGCAGAGCCAACGACACATTCTCATTCTTCAATATCACAGTTTATTCCGCGCTGATCAACAATATAATATTATTATAAATTAATTAAAATCTATAGTAAATTTTAGGATTCCGATCTTTAAAAGGAAAAAAAGGAACCCTTATAGGATCACTTTGTTGTCCGTCTGTCCGTCTGTCACGACCCCTTTTCTCAGGAACGCGTGGAGGTATCATGTTGAAATTAATATCGATTACTCAAGTCTATGGTCCCTTGGAGCTGTGAAAAAATTAAACTTCTAGGTCTACGCAATCAAAAGATACTGCGATATTATGTCATAATTTTACTGATTTTGTATGAACTCGCGTGGAACTCGCAAGGGAATCAAAACCTATATGGTACTTCCGGCTGGCCTAGGGTCATGAAATTTGGAATGAAGGAAGGTCTTATAGCACAAGTAAAGGAAAAAAACTGAAAACTGCAAATTTCTGTCTTTCTAAAAAAATATTCAATTTGGTTTACATGGATGACATCACACTTTGGTTTTTTATGTGGAAACCTAATTACACGTGTTACGCTCTCCAAGTGTGATCGGAACCCTTGGTGCGCGTGTCTTACTCGCACTTGGCCGGTTATTATCCTATTGTATTGTTTTTTGATGGCTAAATATTTGTCTTGGTATGTAAATCAAAAAAATAATGTTATATGTCAGATATTTACTGGTTGGAACGCGGGGTGAGTCATGGGATTGATCTCACCCAATCTCTTTGATATCAATGTCGTCACTAAGGTCCTCTGTGACCCAGTGACCCAGGTAAAAGTAAATGTAGCGTGTGACATTAATTTCCCACCGAGGGGCACAGGCCCAGGTAGGTATTAAAAAAAAAAATGTTGACGGCTTCCATGCCTTAATGCGATATAGAATCGTCTCTATGATGGCAGGCTGAGTCCTACCAGTAGCCTCCTGAAAGAATGGGTAGACGGCATTGACGGTCATATCATGACTACACATGTAGATACACCTTCCTTGGCAAGAAATGCTAGAAAAAAAATGACAACATATGTGACTTATTATGTGCACTGCGTATAGAAAACACGCCGTGGTCTGCAAATGTTGCCATCGTGCATGCATGTTTAGCATTGCTTGCCAAGGTGTATGTTTCCATCGGCCACAGGGGTGCCGAGATGTGGCTGATCTATGATGGAGTGTGATAATAAACGAATGTATTTGTGGTTATAGGGATGCATATTTGTTAAAATAGGAGTAAGATTGGGCCATTTCATTTTCATGTTAGAGAATGCTCGTGCCACTTAGGCCCTATTCCCCTATATGCTGCAAGTAGAATGGACGAACAGAGTTGAGAGAGAGAACGAGACCAAGATGCCTTTTCCAACAGGGTGATGGCTGAGCTTCACATACCATTGTTTTTTGTACCATAAAATATCACCAACAGCCTCCAAAAAGCAAGCCTGGCGCAATGAAATTGTGCAAATCGTAAGTTTCTGTAGTTTCTCCAGGTGTGAGTTTCACATAAACTCTCTGACAAAAAAATGGTTTTTCTACTAAACGTGTCACCGATGTTTTGAAAACAACGAACTGCGGTGTCGAAACCCCATTCTTCAAAGGTCATAACAAAGGGTTTCAGGCCTGACTCAGGAGCTCCGTGAAGTTTTAATTGGAGTTCGAATGGCACTTCGGCCTTTGATAAGGCCAGCTGATAGCCAGTGCCTGAGGTAGACTAGCCTGCAACGCGCGCGCAGCTCAATCACTCGGCGCCCGCGGAGACAGTCACACGCACGCACTCGATTTTAACAGACTATAGTTATTACGAAAAAAAATACATTAAAAATATTTGTTTAAATTTTGTGATTGTCACTTGTTAGATTGTTGTTAAATTTTCAAATTAGAATCAGGGTCAAATTATGCTAAAAAACAAATGAGCGAAACCACAAAAAGTTTCCCCGAAAATGACGCTGCGGGTAGATGTGCCCGCGGAAAAAGCGGAACAATGCAAGTGCAACAACGCGTACGGGAAGGAGCTGATCAAGGCCGAGGCCAAACTCACCAAAGGATTCAAGGAGTTCATCAAATCAACCTGGGAGTTTAGATCCACGATCACCGTCGAACCGTTCGTGATCTGCTACGTTCTGCCGAGCGTACTCGCCGGGCTGGCCGTCCAGAACCTATGCCTGGAGAAATCATGCCTCGTAAACCTCCACTACGACCAGGAAACATGCGACCACATAATGCAGGGTCGGACGCACAACTACACGGTGCAGGAACGAAACGTTCAGACTATGGTCGCGAGCATGACCGCCTGGAGCTTCCCTCTCCAGACAGCTCTACCCGGAATACTTACCCTCTTCATAGGCGCCTGGAGCGACCGCACCGGCAACAGAAAAGCCTTCATGGTCCTCCCTATCCTAGGCAAACTAATCTCCGTAATCGGAATCATACTGAGCACGGTGTTCTTCCTACAAGTCGGCTTGAACGAGACCGCACTCTTGGAAGGCCTACCCCCAGCGTTGGCCGGTGGCCGCGTTGCCATGACTACTGCCGTGTACGCGTACATCACTGATATAACCAGTGAGAAGGAACGGACCTTCCGCTTGGGCATAATCACTGCCATACTGACGTTGAGCAGACCAGTCGGTTTGGCGCTCAGTGGTGTGATGACGAAGACATTCGGTTACTATGGTGTGTTTATGTTCGCGTGTGTGTTTTACCTCATCGGATTTGTTTATATTGTGCTAAGACTGAAGGAACGGCCGAAGAAGAAGAAGGAGGTGGATAGTGATGAGCCGGCGACTATACTCTCAGTGTTTTCTATAAGCGATTTGGTCGCGACAGTGAACGTCGCGATTCGCAAGCGAGAAGGATACAACCGTTTGCAGATCATCCTTGTTATGTTTGCTTACATGCTCATCGTAGGACCAGTTTTGGGTAAATATTTTTCTTTTTATCACCGCCACCCACCTGTTTGCTAAGTTGGCTAAATTTTATCTTAGACGACACGCAAGTCACATGTGTTCGGATTGGTGTGTTTTATTCTCGCTTTTATTGCCGAATGCAAATTCATTTTGTTTTTACTGTCGGTGACTTGAAGTAAGTACTGTGCGAAAAATACTGCATTTTTGTATTTCGCCTTTTGTTTCCCGCAGCAAGTAAGTACTTAAATTAGGTTATATAAATTCATTCAGCACGTTAAATTAATTTACCGTTAATTTAGGGTGATATCTTTAACTTTGCCCATTACCTTATCTTTATTCAGCTGTAATTCGCGAACTTAAAGGGACAACAACATTAGGTTAATGGCGTAAACTTAAACTTGTACCTAGTAGTTTGTGACATAAATTAAATAAACTGAAATAATGACACAGAATTGCTGCAACAATTACAGGATAGAATTCAGAAGTGAAATCTAGAAATTAATTACACGTATACGGGCGGATTTTATCAACCAAAAAGTTATGCGAGAATAACTATGCCGCGGATAATTTATACGACAATGACAGTTAAAAATGACGTTATTCTTAGAAAAAGTAGAAGATACTCTCGAGTAAAAAGTAACTCGTCGTTGGTAAAACTCGCCCTAAATAGAAACCGTCGTTACTCTTTACCGATTGAGATTGTGAGGTATGTATAGGTATACCTCACAAACTGTTCGTGTTCGTAGCAATGCTTCAGGTTCAAGTTTCGATAAATGTTATAAAGTATAATTTAGTGGCACTGACACGACGAAAGATTGTCGAGTGGTTTCCTCTAAATCTAACCTCTGAGCAATCACCTTTCTCTGTTATCTATCATGTAGATTATGAGTTGCATAATTTGTAAACAATCTAAGTAAACACGTGATATTTTTGTGTTCATAGGATAGGAGTAGGCATTATGTTATTTCATGCCTCTGGCACCTGAGAGCATTCAAGACATGTCGTTCTTGGCAGCAATATGGCATTAAAAAAATACATTACGGCACGCTTTTTCCTATACGGCGTGGCAGAAGCACTATATTGTGTCCACGTCGCCAGTTATACAAATCACCAAATCACAGTCAATTGAATTGACGTCTGGAATACCAAACAAATCACAAGCAAATTAATTTCGCTTATAACACCAATAAATAAATCGGTAAACAAAGAAAATGCGCGAGCTTTCTCCAAAATAAACGCCTCCCGCAAACCCGTACTTAGTCAGAATAACGATCGCTTATTTGTATCCTTCGCAATTTATTCGCTTTTTTATCAAACACGTCCGTATTTCAAGAAAAGGGTCGTTGACACTGACTGCCACAAACGTATCTGTACCATTTCCATTTGGCAATCAATACGGGATCGCACATTTTAAATTTAGAACGTAAACAGCATATATTTAGCTCTTGTTGACAAACTTTGCGTTTTCAGTTTAGTTTTTCCTTTCTGTTACCAGAATGTAGATATCAGGTATATTTGAACATCTTTTATTATCTTTATAACTATAATAACATTTACTATACTAGTGGCCCTGCCTGTGGCACAGAAGAGATAATCTTGTGGGCAGTAGACCTCGCGAACGGGGGGACTGTGAACCAATTTATAGGTATTTTAATATTTTTAATTTCAATTAAAATAAATTTCTTGGAGTTTTAGAAAACAGGTGACCGAAAGGTAATATTGTAGTATATTTTTAGAAACGGCTCATGAAACCGTTTCATTTGGTACCCCACACGATAGGTATAAAAAAAAGCCATACAAAAATTGATGACGTCCTAAACCCCCCCCCCAATCAAGAAAAGCTCTCGACAAAAAATACTAATTCAAGGAACACGTGTGCCAAGTTTTGTGAGGAACGCTTGAAAATTGTGGCCCCTTGCGGTCAATTATTACATGGTAACATTTACTAAGCTGACCATGTTATGGGGTTTATGTCAATACCTATCATTATAAACAATTTTCCTCGATAAAGGTCGCAATCGAAATATGATATATGGATCTACAATAGTAACTTGTAATTGTCTGATCGGGTCCCGCTCGCTCCGACATCTATTGTTCTTCATTGTAAGTTTGTTTGGCCTTTGTCCTTATGAGAGATACCGATTACGGGATAAAATATTAAAATTGTTTGTAATGGAATGTTTCTTTCGACTATTATGTTTCTCGGAAACAGCTATATTATATTCATAATGATGGGTACTTCATTCCCCAAAATACAGTCAGCTAATTAAATGTCACCCTGTATTGTTTACCTGCTATAGAAAATACGATGAAAATTAAAAATTAAAATGAAAAGATATTTATTTATCAATAGGGAAAACATACAGTGAGTTGCCGGTGACTCCCACAGTAATCAAGCCTGTGACGTGTTAATCAAATTACACGAATTACAGTAGATTGGTACGTCACGTCATAAAAAGGAACTATACCTACCTAGTTGATATGATAAATCAACAAAACATTTCAACATGACGAAAAATTCATTCAACAATGACGGAACCGTCATCTAACTGATCATGTCAACATCAATACAGCAGCCGTAACACCTCAAAAACTAAACAAATCCATTTACATACGTCCACAATTCTCTGAAAACTAAGATGCTCGTAATAATTTAGGATCGCTCTACATAAACTAAGGAAAAATCGATGAAGTAAATCTGTATCTGGGGGCACTAAGTGCCCCCACCAAGACGAGCCAAACGAACTAGCAGCTAGGGCACTACCTACCTTTTCTCGAAACGCTTCGTCGTTATGTTGAACTCTCAGAACTTGGGTTTGAATTATACCAGATCATCAAAATTCTCGGGATATAATGACAAAGTAGTAGACCTATTCAATATAGGAAGTTTCAATTGCATAGCTTTTATACTTTAGATTTTATTGACTAAAAAAACCCGATTTCATCACTGAATCACTCACTCACTCACTCACTCACTCACTCACTCACTCACTCACTCACGCACTCACTTACTAATGATCATCAAAACTATTTTGGCACCGTCTAAAGTCTAAAGCTAAAGCTGTAATTTGGTATGTAGGCTAGTTTTAGTACGCATCAAAGAAAAAATTCTAAAACTTGGATTTTTTACCCGCCAACCCCCTAAATTAGAGGATGAAAGTTTGTATGAGACTTCCGCAAATTTTGACTTTAGAGGTCTGAAAATTGACAAAGGGACGGACGCCTTTGTCATAAATAATAAAATATCTATTTCAGGATTTCTATTAAATCACCCTCTCACCATTTAAATTAGGAGACGGAATTTTGTATGGGTTTTTAAGCTTTCGCATGCTTAAACTAAATGTAGACGATTTTTGGTTCTTGTCAGTGCTGCTATAGGCATTGTTGACAGAGTAGCATGGGAGCCGAACGACAAGAATAAAGCACGAAGAGTTTTAATCCAAAAAGAAAAGAAAAATATACTGTCGTAGCAATTTACAAAAAAGAAGTGAAATCCCACAAAACATTTTCAAGAAAAAAATGAGGCCAAAATGTCACTTCACACTGTCAAAAAGTTATCAGATCTCATGTAGAGCCAAACTTCTGACTCTACAAGCCCTAAATTCACAAACTCTACCTACACTTTAGTCAAGATAATGTCCGTTTTTGGCCGTTTCCCTACCATCACATGGGCGGCGTAATAACAATTATTCTTGTTTTGTGGGTTTGTAATTTGTCGCATCTGAAACGTTTAAGAGGTCTATGACCATCTTCAGTCAAAACATATTTTATGAAAGTTTAACGGAAGTTGAATGAAAAATAAACAGTTTTTATTATCACATGGCTGGTAGCGGTTGCAAATCTGTCGAGCAAATACGTGACGATACCATACGATACGATACGAGTGATACAAATACGCTTATTTTGCGAAGACATACGAGTAGTTACGTAACAGCTAGTGTAGTGGTAACATATTTATAGGCACAACATCTAACCACGTCGTCGTCGTCGTGTCATGCAAAACCGCACCCAATGTGTCCATGTTCTAGTGGATTTCACATTTGCTTTTCTTGTAGGAGATGCAGTTTCGTACCCAGGGGGGCAATTCTGGCGCTAGCGAGACTGCGAGATCATGTCCATGGTCGAAATATCGATTTTGAGATACCGATACCTCTATCAAAAACAAGAAAAAGCTATTCTTACGACTAGCCTTTCGACCAACCGAGATATCTCACCCGTTTTCAATCGAAATAAATATAAATCGAGATCTTTTTCGATGTATCAATACTGATTTATCTCGACTGAAGAGATGATCTCGATAGCGCGAGAATCGGGGGCCTGTTGCTGACCACGTAACAATGAGACAAGTACCTAATTTATCTTAAGTAATTTTACGGAGGCACTGATTTTTTTAAACTTAAACCCATACAAACTTCCATCTCCTAATTTAAATATGGTGAGAGGGTGATTTAATAGAAATCCTGAAATAGATATTTTATTGTTTATAACAAGGCGTCCGTCCCTTTTGTAATTTTTTTTTGCTTCATTCATTTTTAACGTGTTAATTTATTGTATAAATCTGCAAATGTGTAACTATTATTATTATTATTTTGTAAATTATGGGTGTATGCCTGACAAATAAACAATTCTATTCTATTCTACTAACAGTGATGGTGATGGTAAACTTTATGAGAAACCTTCATTAGTCCTAGCTGCGGCAATAGACTAGGTCCCTGGCGATGTGTATGTAAAATACTTCAAATCACTAGTACTCACATTCTAAACTTAAATACATAGACTTTGAGAGCGCGCGCGCACGGGCGACTTTTTTGTCTCCGTGTAAGTAACAGGGATAATATATGTCACGGGCAACTTGATTAACTGGCCAGCATGAATAATGGCCGGCCAGTATAAATAATGACCAAGAGCCTTGGTCCAAGTTAAAGTTAACCTAGTCAGGCAAATGATAAATTGTGACTAGGTTAAGTTTCACTTTTTGTAGGTTTAGGTAAGTTAGGTCAGGTTAGTCTTTAGAAGTGCAACCAGCTGAGCGAGCGAAGCTTGGGTTTAATACACGTAAACACTACAATGCATCTGCCCAAGATAGAGTAGTCATTATTCATAATGACCGGGCAAAGTGATTAAAAATGCAGTTTTAATCACATTGTCCAATTGACGCGGCCAGAATGAATAATGACCGAATTCATAAAATTGGCCGTAACATATATATGTCACGGGCAACTTGATTATCCGGGCAGTATGAATAATGACCGGGCAGTATGAATAATGATCAAGGTGAATAATGTCCTTGGTCAATGTAATGAATTTATCACTTGCACCGGTCTGTATTCATAATGCTCTTCAGCCGCAATGATCCGTTTGTAAAATCAAGCTTAATTTTATCACTTGGACGAATAATCCGGTCCAAGTGATAAATTGTGACTAGTTTAACTTTAACTTTTTATAGATTTAGGTGGTTAGGTTTGGTAGAATTTAAAGGTGCAACCAGCGGAGCGGGCGAAGCGAGCGTAGCTTTGTTAAATACACAATAATACTTCAATGGCCCTTTTTAGGGTTCCGTACCCGAAGGGTGCCAAACGGGACCCTATTACTGAGACTTCGCTGTCCGTCTGTCCGTCCGTCCGTCCGTCCGTCCGTCCGTCCGTCCGTCCGTCTGTCACCAGGCTGTATCTCATGAACCGTGGTAGCTAGAGAGTTGAAATTTTCACAGATGATGTATTTCTGTTGCCGCTATAACAACAAATACTAAAAATCAAAAGAAATTTAATATTAAGGGGGGCTCCCATACAACAAACGTGATTTATTTGCTCATTTTTGCTCGATATTGATAATGGTAGCAGGTAGACGCTTAAAATATTCACAATATATTGAGTATATTATTTACTTAAAAAATAAATAATTAAATTAAAACTAAATTAATATTTAGGGGGGGCTCCCATACATTTTTTTTGCGGTTTTTTATAGATAATGGCACGGAACCCTTCGTGCGCGAGTCCGACTCGCACTTGGCCGGTTATTTATCTTTGTCCAAGATAGAGTAGTCATTATTCATAATGACCGGGCAAAGTGATTAATAATGCAGTTTTAATCACATTGCCCAATTGACTTACATAAGTACACTTCGAAGAATCCATTGATTTTTTATTGCTGTTGCTAAGGTAGGAACGCCAGAGACTAAATCAAAAAGACCTCGCATAAATAAATAATCCACAATCATATTAATAATTATGTTTACGCGCAAAATTTTCCCAGCATGTCTGCACAATGGAGAATCATTCAAACCACCTGGAAAATTTTCAAACATATTATAAGACACAAATATTTATCACAATCTATGTTTGAGTATGGAGGTAAATAGTATTTCTGCGTACTGCGTTTTATTTACAATTATTGTTGCTAACACAACAAACAATCTGACAAGATTCATCTGCCGTTATTTGCACAAATTATTAAATTAGAATATATTGCACTATATTACTACCATTATCCTGTTAGTATCTACTGTACGAAGAAAATGCTCATAAACTCTATAGGCTATAAAGTATGATAATCTTCAGCCCCGAAATGATTTAGATATGTGTACTCCATACTTTCATGTCTGGCCGCCAAAACTCAAAAAGACCCAACTTTACCCAAACCTCTTTAATTTAACTTTAATTTCACAATACAGCTGCATGCTTGTTGTTGATGTGTCTTTATAACAGAGAATCATTAACTTACAATTTATAACAGCGAGCTTATCTATAAAAAAGTTTTCCTCTAGCCAACCCCATTTATTTGGGAGGGCAAAGGACAAAGTGGATTCGGTTAAGATTACGCTCTTGTTATCCACTTCAACTACAAAATGAGGTTAGTGGGTTTATACATGGTTTATACCCTAATTCTTGAACCTACGATTTCTATAAGTTTAACGATAATTTAAAAAGAACGCCATGCGTAGTTATCTCTTGCTAGGGAATGGCGATTTGTAGCAAAAAGCTGGTGTAATTCAATCTCACAAAGACCGTAACAGAGTTTTGGTCACCGGAAGGTGTGAAGAATAGTTCTAAAAACTTAGTCTAAGTATGTAGGTTAATTTTAGTAACATTCAACGTTCAGACAATCATTGATTCATAAGAATCAAATAAAATATCTTTATTTCTGTAAGACTGTATGTTTTGATAATTTCAATGGTCGTTGGGCTAAGTATTGCCAAGAAAATAACAAAGAGTCACGCCATGTCCCTACGGGGTGGCAGAGGACAAATTGTGTTCGCATAGGGCAGACATTCATCAATCCAACATAACTATAACTGCTAAGAAAAGTTCATATTGAAGCAGTAGTTAAGAAATTGGCTGCTACAGGATAGGGTTTATAAAGCTGAGCTATCCGCGAATAAAAGTATTGCCAAGCTCGGCATGTGCCAAGTACAGCCAAGATATGTGGAGAAAACGTGGTTTGAAAGTTTTCGTTGGAAAACTACTGAAACTGTTTTTATTATACTGTGTCTTTGGCTGTTCTCGAACTAAGAATTTGCTGAAAACGTAAAAGTATTTTTAGAATGGTTATCCACATAATAATTTGTAACATTCAGCGGAGACTATGCGTCAACGATAGGTACGAGTGACTGAATCAAAATATTTGGATGCAGGTGTAGGTGCACTTTACATTGAATGAAAGGTAGGTAACAGGATAGGCTTTTTTCAATAACCATCAGAGTGCGTTGAAGACGGCTCTACCATATTGTTGTTTCTATGGCACATGATTAAAATGGTTATTCACATAACCGAAATCACTTTTTTACTCTCTTAAGGTGTAAATGAATTAACACAAAATGTGGAACTACTTTGTTAGGGACATCATTCTGAGCAACTTTCAGTAAGAAACCGATTCACATAGCTACTTTATTTTTGAAGTAAAACTTCTTGGGGCACGGGGGTAAAATTTATTTAACCTCTCAACTGTGGGTTATTCATATATTTGCTTTTCAATTGCTACTAGCCGGGTGCTATCACGAGTGGCTAAGAAATGTAACGGAAATTGGAATCGGTGACGTCAGGGTCGGCTGAAGACTTTTAAAACCGCAACTATTTTCAATACGGTTTTTAACTAATCAGATAAGATAATAATACATTCGTACAATAAATAATGTTAATTAGTGAGAGAAAAACCTGATGAAACGTTAACAAATAAAAATTATTTTAAGCATTCTTCCACGAGTTCTTGATTTCCGGTATGGCCAAGATGGCGCTCACTCTCTTTCGCTAGATGGCGTTAGTAGCCTAATATCTAGCATGACTCAAACTACTTCGTTCAACCTTTTTGTTGGAACCGGAACTTATGTTTAACAGCTGTGCGATGCGATCCATACAGTTTGTAAGAAAAGAGTTTCATCAATGTCACACGGGTCGATATGGATTTCTAAAACAAGCAAAGCAATGCATACATTTGAGCGAGACGGCTTAAAGACGTGACGTCAGATGGTATATAATCTGAGCGAGATGCAAATAGTAGTGACACTATTGAATGAGTTAAGTATATCACCACGAGCGCGACAAATTGTAGATAAGGAATGGTGGGAAATAAATGACATGAAGTATTAAAAGTAAGTACAAGTATAAAATAATTTCAAATAATCGGACGTCTGAAACTTAAAAGTAGATAACTTGAAGCAGAGATTGGATCTCAAAATTGGAAATTTAAATCTCTTTTAGTATAGGTAGGTATAGGTGTATAGTATAGGTACCACTTAATGATCTAGCTACAGAAGTTTTACTTCTAACACGTGTACGGTGCTACACGCGATTTTTTTTTTTCACTTCTCCATACAAATCAGCTGATCCACTCAGGCCAAAATGTACTGGGAAGTGAAAAATTATGTTGCTCTGACCAAACCGGTTTCATAGTGAAAGTTGCTCAGAATAATGTCCCAAACAAAGTAGTTTCTCATTTTGCGTTAATTCATTTACACGTTGTATATCCTGCAATTTTGTCTGTACCCTACGCCGATTATCTTTGGGTTGTTGTCCCGCTAAGATACCTCCTTACCCTTATGCAGAATAAGAAGTTGGTCAGAACAGACAAACTGTTTGCAGATGGCCACACCCACCCAGCTTTAGACGTTGACGCTTGATTAATCGATGTTTACTTCTGGATAAAGGTGAGGCGCAGATGACCTACTGGTTCACGAGATACAAGTTCAAATTCACGGAGATTGACTACAGTTTGTTTCTGACGTACTCCGTGCTTGTGGGAAGTATTGGTGAGTGTATTTTATATTTTTCTTTTGCTTTACACGCAATTTAATTTTGCTTCTTCAAGCCTCTGCATTCTGCACATTCAGTTTCCTAAAATGCCATTAAGAGCCCTCGCCCACGACGACTTTTTGCAGCGCTGCAGACGCGCGTTTCGTAAACGCGCGGCAGCATCGCTACTTACGCGCGTTAGTCGCATTTGCTACGCGCTTCAGAAGCGATGCTAACGCGCGGCAGCATTGCGACTGTAGCGATGCAAACGCGCGACATCATCGCTACTAACGCGCGTTAGCATCGCGACTGATTTTTGGTTACGTGGGCGAGGGTACACAGCTAGCGACCGCTTCGCGACTGTATCGATGCGAACGCGCGACAGCCGCGCGTCTGCTGCGCTGCAAAAAGTCGTCGTGGGCGAGGGCTCTAAAAGATAGACGTTCTTTGCTTTTTACGTGGGGTTCTGCTTTCGGCCTATCATGTACAGTACACGCCATGTGATTTGGCACGTTCGTCGGGACGAGAGCGAGATATTCGGTTGATTTCGTTTTTATTATTATTATTATTTTATTATCAGACACAAGATCCATAGTTAACAATATGCAATAAAATTATACTAAATTAATCAATCAATAAATACCTATATCAACAAATAATACATTGTTATCTTTATACGCCATACAAAACCGAGATCAACCGAATATCTCGCGCTCTCGTCCCGACGACGACGTGCCAAATCAAACGCCAAGTACCTGTACTATGTATTTAATTTACACATTAAGGTTCAGAACTTCAGATACACTAGGGACAAAATGTCACCCAATATGACGCTGCAACGTTGCACAATCTCGCGATTTAAAATGCAGCATCATGTTGCAACAATGTTGCGCTATGTAGATTGAGGGTCGCGCGCGCGGCATGTTGGGGGAAATGTCTTCAACTGTGTATCCGAGTCTGAATTGTTTCATCAAGAATGCGGATTTTTTGTTTAAGTTCCGGGTTTAAATCCGGGGCGGAATCATTGAAATGTTTGCTATATCACTCGTTATCCATGATTACGTCATGTTCTCTGTCATGAAACGTCCAAAAATAATGAAGGTACCTAGTGGATTTGATTTAAAAGTATTTACTGAACATATTTAAAGACGGCCTAAAGTAATATTCAGATACGTGTATATTTGTTCGGCTTGGATTCCCAGAGTCATCATCAATATCATCATACACGAAGTTTGTAACTAAACCCGGCAATCTGTATTTGCACACAGCAAGACAATGAAATGTTTGGATGCTCGAGTCAAAAAACACATAATTTCCACTTCGATGTTTGCAAAGCTAAAAAAAACATCCGTTCAGTGGTTTGTTTTACGATAAGAGCATTTTTATGTGTAGGTGAGTGTAATTTAAAGTGTGGCCTATGGTATTTATTACATACAAGTAGGTATTAATTCAGCAACAAAACATAGTTTTGATAAATAATTTTGCAGTGAAGAAGACTATTAGATTGCAGCTTGACATTCCACAGGTCAAGCCTACCTTACTGCGGTTACTAGTTTCGGAGGTACGGGTAGGTAACCCAAGCAGCACATTAGCGCATTTAGCAGCCAACTAAACATGGTTGGTGGCAAAAATCACTATAATGGGTCGCATATCAGTGCAGATTATAACGACTAGTTTTTAACTCAGCTCTAAGTTCTACAGGAGAACAAAATATTACTGATAATGGCATATTGGTGAATTTTGCCACCATTTAACAACTTGTAGTGCTTAATTGTCTAAATTCGAACTAACAGTGGCAAATAGGCTTTTATATTCACTGATATGACACCCATAGTCGCAAATGGGTTGTTAAAATTACTGTTATGCCTATTTGGCACTTAAAGATCCAAAGAATGGCATATTAGTGTATTTAATGACTTATAGTGGCAGCTATAAGCTTAGGTTGTTATATGCACTAATATCCTACTTTGAGTTCTTTATGGGGGTCGCCAAGAAGCGAGAGTACCAATTTTCACTTATATAGAACGACAATGACACTTGAAGTTGTAAAACTAACTAAGATAGCTAAGTAGCCCCATAAATATTTACACAAAAACCGTTAAACATCAAACCGGCCAAGTGCGAGTCAGACTCGCGCACGAAGGGTTCCGTACCATTATCTATAAAAAAATCGCAAAAAAACACGTTAATTGTATGGGAGCCCCCTTTATATTAAATTTATTTTGTTTTTAGTATTTGTTGTTATAGCGGGAACAGAAATACGTCACATGTGAAAATATCAACTGTCTAGCTACCACGGTTCATGAGATACGGCCTGGTGACAGACAGACGGACGGACGGACGGATATCTTGAGATTTTAAGGTACTTTCCCTCCAGGGCCCATTCGTTTGTTCCACCCTGTATATGTGTGAACTGTCACTGTATTTTTCATGAAATACCCAAAAAGTTTTGTAATTGTAATTTCTTTATTGTACTTACATGACAGTAAAAAATAGCTTAACTTAGAAAAAATATGTACAAAGGCGAGCTTATCTCTAATAAGAGATTTCAGTTTATTTCAAATTATCATCTTATGTCAGAATAACTTTGTAGCTAGTTGAAAAATAACATTTGAATTGATTCAAAGCTTGCCGCGCTTTTAGGACCTTTAGTACCTACTAAACGCCGCCGTAAGCAGCACTGTCTACAACTACAACCTACTGGAAAACGTGAGACACCCATCTACAATTTCCGTACAATGAGGTTCACTCACTCATTATGTCAATGTCATGCAGACTGCAAAACATCATTTCAACGCACCAAAGAGTATTCAATTAAAACATCACTGGCAGCCAAATTTGAAGTGGCCAAAAGGAAAAAATGAATTTCTGAGCTCTGAGATTTGTATGAAAACAAAAGTAATTAAAAACTATTAATTTTATAATTATTTTCTAAAAGTTCTACAGAATAAATAGAGACGTCGTAATTCATCAATGAATATTTAAAGTCTTTGTAGAAGTCCGGGGACGACATTGCCATATCATTTAAATTTAGTTTCATTAAAAGAAGGCTTACCTACCAACACAAAATGGCCTTGGTATAAACTTTTCAAGCGTGTTGTAAAGACGTACCTATCTTGTACCGAGACCACTTTCAATTTGTAATATCTCTCGATCAAAGTTGAGCTATTTTAGGCTATTCACGCTGAAATTTTTTTGGTGACTGCTTTCAATAATAACATAACATAACATTTACATACAGGCACTTACATTGCTTCTGGCCCCACACTAGGATACCCTGTGTCGTGGGAACCAGAAACAGCGACAACACAAACATGTAAACATCCAAGACTTGGGGTATTTTTTTTTGTCCCCAGCCGGGATTCGAACCCGGGACCTCTCGCATGGTAGGCAGACGTGCAACCGCTGCGCCACAGAGGTCGTCAATACCAATATCTTTTGTTGTAACGTTTTTCTCTAAAAGTAGGTACGTGAAATGTATTATTATTATTTAAAACAGTTTGAGTGTTTCTGCCATAGCGTAGAAAACTGTTTTAACGACTTACTCATCGTTCTTGGAATAATTTAAACAGTACCAGCAGCATTTAAAAAATACCGAAATTTCGGTATACCGGTATTTGAAATTTTCAATACAGCTAAGATGTATTACAGCGTAATTGTGCCTACCTTCGAAGTCCATCATCAGACCAGCTCGGTGGTACCATAAGAACATGCTCCAAGAAATCTACTTTCGAATAAAAAAAACTACATTCAAATTGGTTCACCCGTTTACGCTCCGCGAGCTGAGAGACAGACACACAGATACACAGATACCCAGAGTGACACACGCGTTGAATAAAATCATAACACCCCTTTTCGAGCAGAGCCCATAAACCCTTCGATCGCGATCTCGCTTAGTAGTACATGCGATTCGCTTGCAGAATCTGGCCCCAAGTATTTTTTTGTTTTCTCACGGATCACCAATTGACACCGAAAATAGTTACTACAGGGTCTAATATTCACTCATTTGATAAATTCGAAGGTGCATTTAGGTGATTTTTGGATGTATAGGTGCCATTATGGAGTAAATAAGCTGATATTGCAACTGCAAGTAATTGGTTTGATCGCCATGATTAAAAGATGGCGAACGCAAATTGCAAATATTTTGAGACGATTAAAACAATAACAAGTTTACAACGTGAATTTGACGCGTATCTGATACATTCTAGCAACAAAATAATCGCATTCTGACCACCAGATTCCAGATTTTCAACAGAAAATGTAAAAGTTAGGTTATGTTACAATTAATTATTATATTTTTTTTGGGGAAATTTTCATCAGAACGATGGCGCATTAAAATCTTATAAGAAATATAATATGCACTTCACAATAAAATCAAAATTGCACCGGTTTTATCTGATCCTAAGACAGAACATGCGCATGTACCTAATTATGTAAATATGTTGTTGTTAGAGTGTAGAAGTCTAGCCATCACCATTTGATTATTGATTCGTTAATAACGCACTTACCTTGTAGTTATATACGATGAAAATCTCTTCCAGTTCCAATAATCACTCAGTCTACTTACACAAACAAAACAAAGCAAAAACAATCCTGCTTGCCACTAATAGTACTACACTGATCTAATGAACGAACTGAATAGACTATCATTCGTTCAATCAGTCCAATTTGCACTTGAAGTTCCAATTTTCACCAACCGTAGCAATTTGAACGCGTTTAGACCTTATTAGATCTTTAAAATAGGCTGCTATTTTTCGCCTTTTGGTTGCATATAGGTGCTATATAGGTTCTAACCACCTATATAGCACCTACGTTAGATCCAAAAATCACCTTGCGTAGCAATTTGATATAATATGGAACTCCTATGCCACCAAATGTGCTGCTTGGGAATTGCTGATAAGTGAAATGGCGCGAATACATAATTTTAAAAGCTTTTATACTTGTTATCCTTATACAGCAATGCAACTTTAATCTTAATACATTGTGATCATTTGATATAACAATTTTGTATTGCAAAAGTTAAGAGTTTATGTTTTATGATTGAAGTAATAACTTAAAAAAATCCCTATTTTCTGGTCTTATGATATGAGATATGAGGTCCTTCGCGATTTCATGATAGCTTATTATCACAGGCATACCAAATTTTTAATAATCCTTGCTAAGAGTATCTATTGCTATCTTATATCTTTCCGCTACTCCCTGTCTATAGGTAGGTAGATCATAGTTGAGTGGAATGATGTTTTTAATTTTATTCAAGAGAGTAAATGAAAATGGACTCACTAGAATTACCCAACAGAATTTTCTATTTGTTGCTGATTCTTGACGCATTGATATCTCTATTCTGTACGGAAGTTTGTTTATGATATCTTTTCATGAATGAAATTATCATGCTGCTGTTAAAAAAGTTAGCCTTGATACAACAGCCAATTGGTCTGCATTAAACATTGTTTAGCAAACAACGTATTTCTAGAATAGGGTATCCAGAGCTTATTTTAGGTTTTCTTAATCACAGATTACAAAATATGCAATATGTGCATGCATTGAAAGGATCATAGATTTGTTGCATGCAAATTGTAAACCTGGACCCATCGTCATTTTAACTTTACTTTTCCGTTATGCTAAAGTCCTCTTTTTACCAAAGAAAGATAATCCTTCCAAGCGAGACCAACTCAAAGAGATATCCTTCCACAAAGACGGCACTTATTCCAGTACAAAAAATTAACACGAAAACGAACGGAATGCCTGGAAATGTGATAAAAGGAACATAATTATAAACCGCTATGCCCATTGACCATAATGGTCTTAAGAGAAAAACCATCTGCTGTTACCTCATAAATATTTTTTTGGTTGTAAATTAGGCACTCAGAGGAAGATTTTTTAGGATGCTTATAAGATTAACCCGGCGAGCACTAGGCAGGGTATCTCATACCCGGACAATCAATTTAAAAGTTGTGTAATTCTTTAAATAAGCGTTTAGCAACACTGGCGTTATCGTTATGAGTAGCTGGAGGCAGGTTTGTGCGGGTAGGCATAGTGGCAAAATCGCAGGATATCTTGAGGTGCCTGCCAAGATATTCGCGCCCAAAGCTGTCTCGGGTATATAATACATTTCTGATGTATTCTTTTTACGTAATGTTTAATATTTATTTTTTATAATTTAATTTGTTTATTTTTGTTTTATAGTGTGTGTTTTGACAATCAAGCATATAATAAATAGGAATAATAATTGGAATATAATATTTAACATCAAATATCATATTATTATTTTTTTACATTTTTTTATTTTTTATAATTAAATTAATGTTATTTGCCAGGACTACACCGATAAGAAATACCAAAAAAAGCATTCCTGTAATATTTGTGTCAAGTTTGATGCATTAAGCGTGCACAATTTGTCTGCAATAATCATGCTGATAACGACACAAGTAACTAATTTATCTTTTTTTTTAAATGTGATTAATCATTTTTAAGAAGAATAACTAATCATTAATAAGTTTTAAGTTGTTTTGTTTGTTTTTATCACTTGTATTTTGTTTTAATTGTTGATTATTGAAAACCCTCAAATTTTGTTCCCAGAAATGCATAGTTTGAGAAAAAGAAGGATAGTTTTTTCTTTCTTTCATAATATAAAGTTAATTTTAATTCCATAATAATAAAGAAACCTTTAGACATAAAAGTCTAATAAAGAAAATCAAATAGATATTAACAATAACTATATAACTAGTATAAAATACAAGCAAGCTATATTTACAACAAAATAAATAAAATACTAAGTATTTACAAACTTGCTACTAGAGATGTTAAACAATCACTTATAAAATGGCTTATAAGTCTAGACTATGATGAGGTTGAATCTTTGTTCAAACGTTCCATTTAATAGTGTACTTACCTATTTTTATAAATATATCCTATAGCCTATATTGAGTAAACAAATAAGCCCATCACATCAATCTGTAACTTAAATAATTAACAGTAATTTAGTAATTTAGAATTAACTTTATAAGTAATATTATATAATGTAAAACTTCTATAAAATTGTTTCTTAAATGTCATTGTGGAAGGTAGGTATCTCCTGATACAGGTAAATTTATACTTAAAAGGAGATTCCGTCTATGTAATCGTGGTTTTGCTGTGAAATAAACAATTTTGTTTGTTGTTTGTATTCGAAAAAAAAAAAAAAAATAACTGTCTAGAGACACATTATATTCTGGGTATGAAATACCCTGCCTCAATCTTGGTGTAACTTTTTTTCACCTCATGCTCGCCGGGTTAAGTATGATGTTCGTTCACGTTGTTAAAAGGCGTCAGTTATGTTCTGAAAAGATGAGCATTCGCCAAAAGGAACTGGTGGCAATTTGAATTAACACGTACACTGCCGGAACCTAAAACCATGTCCCTAATTCTGATGCGTTACGGGTCATATTGCGCCCCGTCAACGACTTTCCCTTTGTGCGCTACGGGTATAAATGTGCCCCGTATAAATGCCTGAAATTCATATTTTACCTATTTTTATTTTATTCATTAGAAAGATTATATATTACTAAATATGCTAAATGATCGTCTTTCCACAAGTTGATACGTTAAAATCTGATAAAATTATAAAGGATATAAATGTACGGGGCTTTTTTATCCCCGTCTCGCACTAGAAACATAAAATGCGAGGCTTAAAGTGCCCCGTAAAGCACATAAAAATAATTTATCGATAAAATGATAGTGATAGAAACAAAAGATAGTCGATAAATTTAAATTAAATATTTATTTTAAAAATACCCTCAAAATCAAACAAAACATAAAACAATACTAACACAAACAGAGTTTGGGTGGTAAAACTAAAAATATAAAAAAACATGTCAAAATCAAACAAAACTTAAAACAATACCACATACAGAATTTGCATGATTAAACAAAAAATCCTTGTAAAAAAAACAATCAAAGATCAACTTCAGGCACTCTAATCAATCGTACTTATATCGTGACGTTATGCACCGTTGAAATCACTATGAAGCAAATGAGCAAGAAACCCCGTACGGGTAGGCAAAAAAAATACGGGGTTCAATAGACCCCGTACCGCACTAGAAGGTATTTTTTACCTTCTGGTCGAATCGGGGTTCATTAAGCCCCGTATCATTTTAAAATGTCACCTGATCATATTTTCGGCATTTATCTATTTCGTACGTACTTCAATACCTAAATCACAGAGATCGAGCTCCCGCACAGGCGAGATCACGCTGTATTTTCGCCCCGCACCGAGTGAAAGTAGCGTACGGGGCACACACAATAGACCCCGTAACGGAGCAACAATAATCTTAAAAAATAAAGAATATTTTAATTGAATTGAAAAATTGTTCAAAGTTCATATAATAATATGACCTACCTTTTGCCAGGCAGAGTACAAACGAAATCCCTTTGCTGACCTTTTTGTTCATTAATGATTAATAGAACAAGCAGTTAAAAGCGTCTTCCATTTTAATAACGACGTCTATAAGTTAAGGTAGTAATGCTTTATGCATGCAGGAAGCACAGCTAAGAGCTAAAATATTAAGAAGCCAGAATAATTTGTACGAAGAGAAATGCGTTAATTGATCCTTTGTTTGCTATCCTTTTTGTTCTCCTTTGTACAGGGCTTATGATAAAGCCTTTTTGCTCTACAATTAAAGTTTCCATTGTTTACTTAGAATCTACGTAAAGGCCAAAGGAAAAATAGTTCTATCCCTCTACACAATACCGTTTCACAGCACTGGATCTGAAGTAAAAGGATGATTTTATTGCAATTTCATGTGCAAGGAGTTAATTAGTTTCATCACTATCATTTTTGTAATTTCTTTGACGTTTCAACATTTTGATGAGCTTCTAGTAATTAATTTCTTCACAGCATCTCGTAATTAATCTGACACCTACCTATAGGTAACTACTTTGTAGTTGTCAACTTAATAACTATCTATTCGCAGTAGTATTTTAAATCTAATGCCGTTTTAGGTTAGCTTAGGTATGTTTGTAGGGAGGCAAAAATCTACAAAGAAATCCCGTACCTTTTCTTCTTTAATTTTCCCTTCATCATCATCATATTCATCATCAATCAGCCCACACCTACCCACTGCTAGGTATAGGCCTCTTCTCTACCCTTATCATTTATTAATTCTCTACCCTTATAAATTACGGTTAAATTACTTGACAAAAAATATAAGCCAGTGATTTTGAAAGGTTGCATCTTGTCTTGTTGCTTAAATTGAATGTAGAGTTTTTTTTATCGCAGAATTAATAATATGGTAGAGTTCCGCCTATAAAAGAACCGAGAAGGTCGTTTACAATAAAATATATTTAATACAAAATTTAAATTACTTTCTCTTTGTTGGTACTGCAGTGTTCTTGTTTTAAGTTTTTTGGTTGCAAAAATATTTTGTCGGGTCATGGTGATATCAGGTTTTTCGAGGTCTTTGTTTTTTTTTTGTTTTGTTTTTTATTTTATGTTAAAAGTTTCATTTGTAAAAAAGAGTAACTAAAATAAATAACATCAATTGAAATAATTAATATGTCTCATATTTAGTTAGGTCCTGTTTCTCAATATGCTTGCCTGACCTATATTACAGTTTTTTTATAAACAAGCCTTGTGCATTGTGCATGTTCTTGTTCATGTTGTAGAAAGTTGTACATGACAATTTTTCAGATAGCACACGTAATAACCTAAAAACTTCTTTTAACAAACTCAAATTATTTTATCGGAAGTATAGAACGAAGTTGGGACAATTCGGAGTGCCCGCTTTTAGCAGGTATTCAATACTACATTGAATACTATTTTGTATCTAATAATGAGAAAACCATTAAATCTGCGGCATTGGGGTATTTAATGTGTGGCTAAAGGTGGGATATTGTGCCTATACCACCCCCGGAAGGGATAAGGCGTGACGCTTTATTGTGTATATGATTTACATACACAAGAAAAATAAAAAATAAACTTGCTGTCATGCCAACTTCGTCGAACCTCCAACAGTCCCCAAAAATGCCACGTCACAAAACCTAACACTCTAACTTTCTGACCACCCATTCAGGTTCGTTCATAACGATATATCTGTTCAGCAAGAAGTGGAAGATGGACGACCGTGTCATCGGAGTGATTGCTTGCCTCAGCCGGATGGGAGCTTCGCTGGCCTACGCGCTGGCACCCACGAGGCTGGTGTACTTCATTGGACCGGTCCTGGACATGTTCAGTTCGGCTGGCGCGACCAGTCTGCGCTCAATTGCGACGAAGCTGGTGACTGATGATGAGATTGGTGAGTGGTTTGTGATTCGAATTTCGAGAGTTATTTTAAAACAATGCCTCTTTGAAGTATTTTAAAAAAACTCGCTCTGTCCCCACAGTATTCCAACGTAGAGAAGTGTAAAAATTTCAAAGTCGTGAAGTCAAAGGGGCGAAGACACATTTATTTCACAGATTTACACTACCTCTGCTATTTCAATTTCGCTAGGGCACCGTTTTGTCGGAAAGACTTGGTTCATTCTGACCACTTTGCAAGTTCCCATTTTGTTCATTTCCCATTTTGACTAAGTACTTACTTCCGAATTCGACCACTTCCCAATTTTAATTTGCACAAAACCCGCATTTTAGGTTCATAAACATTATGTGACGATGTGAGCTTACGAGCGACATGTTGTATGTAAGCAATTATAGTGTCGTACATGGCTTGTAAAATGAATCGATCAGGTTCTAGACGTGCATATCATCACTTATAGATCAATAAGATTCCCTATATACTTATAACAATGAAGAGAACATGTATTATTTATTAGCATAATAAACAAGAATATCAGCAAAATAGACTGCAAAATCGATGGGAAGATATTTGATGTCCCTTAATTGGACAGGGGCAAATATATTCCTTCCAAATTTACAATGTTATGATGACTTGATAATAAATTCTTTATGAAAATTCTGCATGCTTGTTCCTAATTAGGGGTTAGGACGTCAGCAGCATGAGATGGAAATACATTTATCCCTGTTTAATGTCTAAAAATATGGCTTAACCTTTTGATAAAATAATACATTATTTATAGCTAACGTGACCTTAGAACTAACGTGATGCACTGCACGATAAAAGCCCTGCCTTCGATTAGAGTAGGCAACTTCATAATTGTTTAATGCGAAACAAACGCGAGCGTAATAATTAATTATACAATTTAAATCTTTTACCATTGCACAGCAAGTGTTTTGATATTTTTTAACAAACTAACGCAATTCAAATAACACTCTGCTGCATACAATGTATGCTACTTGTGCCGACAATTGGCAATTGTTACCGAAACCTGGCATTGACTGAATTATGGGTAATACTTATTTCGCATCTTAAGATTCGGCACACTAGTGCCTTTTCACACAACCGGTTGTCATATTCCAACGATTGCCCACCCCGTCTGGGAAAAGGCGCGATCGTCTTTTGTTTTTATTGGTCAACGGTGTGTCGGTCGGCATATTAGGCAGGCATGCCTGCTAGTCGGCGGCGGCGCGGCGGCGGCGGTGAAGTGTTGGCCATGTACGTATGTACGCTTTCACACGTACCGGCGTGATTTGCCCAACCGATCGGTAGTCACACCATTTTACCATACGGAGGTTTTTTTTCTCCGTAGTCACACCGGTGTGACTATGGAGAATTTTATTTATCCGTAGTCACACCGCCAGCAAACCGACACACCGTTGACCAATAAAAACAAAAGACGATCGCGCATTTTCCCAGACGGGGTGATCGTCTACCCGGCAACCGGTATATGTCAAAAGACACTAACACATTCATACGATTGCCCGGCAATTTTTTCGTTATGTTTTTGTAATGTTTCATTACGTCAGAAAGACCAAAGGACTACCTGTCGTTTAAACTTCGGGTGCAGGCGGAACTTAGGACACATAGGATGTTCCTGGCCAAGGACTACTGACCGGAAGGCATCGCATACCGAGACGCTCTATGGAGGCGAAACCGATGAGGAAGAAAATCACTTGCTAGGCTCAAATTAAGTTAGTTCATAACTTGTAACCTGAAATAAAAATTATCATTATAATTATTACTGTTACCACGTTATGGAGACGTGTCTACGGAATAAGTTGCCCGTACTTATGTATCTGAACACGTGAACCAGAAATTATTTTGCGTCTTTCAACAAACATTATCTCATAACTCAGTAACATTCAATTTATTCAGCTGTATCTTCAATGGTGCAGTACCTAGGTATTATCACTTTTACGCACTAGTAATGAATGACGCAGAGATCTCACTAAAAAGCCAGACATGAAATAATGTAAATTATAAGTCTCGAGCGTAAACCAACTGATACTTCTATAAAAAGTACCCGTGTTAGAAATGAAGACGCAATATATTTTTATATTTTTATATATTATATTTTTATTCAATATATATTTTATTTATTTTTCAACATAATCTCCTTCTAGGTCCTTACAATTTTCCCAGCGTTACGGCCACTTCTTTGACGAAACTGTAGGATTTGTCAAACTCTTCAAAATACGCTTCTGTCTCAGCTATAATCTCCTCGTTTGACCTGAATTTCTTTCCCCCGAGCCATGTTTTCATATTGGGGAACGGAAAAATTCACAGGGAGCCAGATCCGGTGAGTAAGTTTTCCCTTTTCGTAAGAATTATAAGGATTATTCCCTTACTATCCCAAAAAATCGTAGCCATGACTTTTCCGGCTGATGGGACCGTTTTCGCCTTCTTCGGGGCAAATTCGTTAGAAAAAATCCATTGTTTAGACTGCCGCTTGGTCTCATGCGTATAATTCAGCGAGACTGTGAAACCCTTAGCTATATTTTAGGGGGTTGTTAGGGACATAATTCTGAGCAACTTTCACTATGAAAACGATTTGATCAGAGCAACTTTATTTTTCACTTCTTCATACAAATCAGCTGACCCACTCAGGACAAAATGTACTGGGAAGTGAAAAATAAAGTTGCTCTGATCAAATCGGTTTCATAGTGAAAGTTGCTCAAAATGATGTCCCTCAACCCCTTGAAATATAGGTAGGGGTTTCACAGTCACCCTGTATAACAATGGATCCAGGTTTCATCAACAGTAACGACATGACGGAAAAACTTCTGCGCATTTCGCTCAAACAAGCCCAAAGACTCCTTCGATATTGACAGCCGTAACAGCTTATGCCATAAACTCATCCGTGAGTAATTGTGGCACCCATCGGGCGGACCCTTAGGGTTCCGTTAGAGAAACAAGTAACCCTTATAGTTTCGTCAAGTCTGTCTGCCTGTCTGAGTGTCTATCTGTCTGTCTGTCTGTCTGTCCGTCCGTATGTCACAGCATTTTTTTTCCAAAACTATTGGGACTACACAGTTGAATCTTGATATGTATAGATGTATTCTGTGAACCGCTTTACGATTTTTATACAAAAACTTTTAAAGTAAGAGTGAAAAATAAAAAATATATATATGTAGTTTCTGTATCCATGTAAACCAAATTGAATATTTTTTAGAAAGACAGAAATTACATGTTTTCAGATTTTTCCCTTTATTTGTGCTATGAGACCTTGCTTCATGCCAAAATTCATGATTCTAGGTCAACGGGAAGTATCCTCTAGGTTTTGATTCCCTTGCGAATATCAAGCAATTTCAACAAGACCTAAGCGGTATGTTTTGATTGCGTTGACCGATAAGTTTAATTTTTTCACAACTTTAAGAGATCACAGACTTGAGTAATCGATTTATTTATCCAACTTTATACCTCCATGCGTTTCTGAGAAAAAGTCTTAACAGACGGTTAGACAGACAGACAGAAATTTACAGTTTTAGGATTTTTCGCTTTATTTGTGCTATAAGACCTTCCTTCATTCCAAATTTCATGACCGGAATATATAGGTCAACCGAAAGTACCCTATAGGTTTGATTCCCTTGCGAGTTCCACGCGAGTTCATACAAATTCAGCAAAATTATGACATAATATCGCGGTATCTTTTGATTGCGTGGACCCAGAAGTTTAATTTTGTACAGCTCCAAGGGACCATAGAGCTGAGTAATCGATATTAATTTCAACATGATACCTCCATGCGTTCCTGAGAAACGGGGTCGTGACAGATGGACAGACAGACCGACAGACAGACGGACAGCGAAGTGATCCTATAAGGGTTCCTTTTTTTCCTTTTAAGGATCGGAACCCTAAAAACATAAAAAAATCTTCGGGCCTAGGCCAAATCTTTTGGCCTGGGTAGGTAGCAAATGACTCCATCCACCTCCCTTTTGGCCTAGGCCAAATCTTTTGGCCTGGGTAGGTAGCAAATGACTCCATCCACCTCCCTTTTTTCTATGTAAAATTTCTGCCAAACACCCTGTCTAATAGTCTACAATAAAAAACGCAAGGACTAAAATATTTAAACAAAAAGCCGCTTGCATCAGTGACTAATAAATCAATCGATCTATACTATCGGAAAAAAAGTGTTCCAGTTCCCACAATCACATCTCGTGCGCATACAACACCATGAATATTAATTAATTGTTTTCATCTCGAAACAAATCGCTTTGACAATAGGACAAAGTACCTTCCTAGCAGGAAAAGGTACCGTGATAGTGAGAGACCTTAGAAAAAAAAAAAACAAAAGAATAACCTAACGCCATCTAACAATTTTATTGATCTGCTTCAGGCTATATTTTGCGTAGCCGGATGGTTGAATGAGTCAATTATAGTACGTAACTAAGTAATTAATTGAGTTTTTAATTAATCGTTTATTATCAACATCGCACCACAAAAGGACGACTTGGTCTCTTGATGTCGAGTTGCGCCATGTCCAGTAGCTTTACGTCTACTCCGGTACAGCCACCAGGTTGTTACTATCAATAGAACTGTTCAATGGAACTACTGGTCCAGCGGGCAATTATTATCCTAAAGAAAACACATTGCGATAGCATTATAATCATTGCCCTGACGAAAGGCGCAAAATGCTGTACTTACTTGGCTGTCAGTCTACAAACAAAAGAAGCTGCCGACAAGGCGTAAAAGTACGGCATTTGCGCCCTTCTTGGGAGCAATTGATACGCGTACGAAACCCAACATCAAAGAACCAAATCAAAAGGGCAGCGTTTTGAAACCGATGAATTGAATCTGCGATTAAAAAGGGGATTTATTTTTTATATAATAAAAGCAGTGTCTAATATAACAAAATCGGATGATTCTGTAGCTGCTAGAATCTCTCGATATCTTTTCAGCAAGTTGGTTTGGAATGCTAACTTTAAATAAGCATATATATATTTATTGTAACTCCTGTGAACCGGTAATACGCGAGAAATACCGGATTTACCTGAGACGTAGTTAATAGAATACAACTATGCAACAAAGCATTTATCACATCACAATAAATGATGCATATTTATTCTGATTACATCGCAGACAAATAATATTGATTCAGTTATCTGGAGTCTGTATTATTTTGTACTTCACTTTTAGGGAGTTAGAACATCCGGAACATCGCAGTTCTTTTTTCGGGTATTGGATTAGTAAAAATACCTCGTAAATCCTTTGCGTGTTATACTAACAAAGTTTTCATTGCTAAGCAATATTTCACCAATATTTCCCTTCACTGGCAGAAGCACACCGCTCGAACAACCGAGCAATGGGGAACTATAGTTATATGTGTTGGTGAACCCGTTAATGGCATTTCCGGGATGTCGGTAAAAATCTACTGAACCTAGGAAAACCTGAGCGAGCGATGCATTTGAACGCAGGATTCTACGTACTGATATGCCTTTCCCGGCAATATTGCCATTTGTGGGACTAACTAATGTTTGAGGAAATATTGCCGGAAATATTGCCGCTCGAATGGCAAAATTGCCGGGAATGGCACATCGCGTCAGCAACAAAATCGCGTTCTAATTTTACCTACCAGAGACTATTTCTGCTATATGAAAAAATCGTAAGCAAATAAAGTTTCTTATTTCTAAATTAATTATTAGCATTATCTCAATTTCGCTGTTGCTTTTCAGAAATTGTGATTAGAATTTGTTCGATTCTTTGTCCTTTGTAAAGGACAGTACGAGGATAAATTCCAGCAAAAATTTGCGCGACTGAAATAACTTTCAGATATTTACTTAGTTAGATATATACACAGTGTGGCCGATTCTCTAGGTTACACTCACTAAAATTAGTTGACAATATTAAATCTGACAGCTCTTATGCAGTCGCCATAGATTCCATTTTCAAACTTACTTTTGAATTATTTTAATGTACTGATGAACTAATTCAAAAGTGAGTTCGAAAATGGAATCTATGGCAACCGCGTAAGAGCGTCGGAGCTAATATTGCCAAGTAATTTTAGTGAGTGTGTCCTAGAGAATTGGCCCCATTGAATATACATTATATAAACCTCAGTAAGTGAGATATAGCGTGTAATTACAAGATAACCGAGAGATGTCGTGCCGTCCTCAGCTTTGTACATTTATATATTATTTCAACTATGGCTATCTGACGTCTATCGGACATATGGCACAAAGACACTGCATTTCTAAATACACGTTTAGGTCATGATTCCTTTGTAATCTCGTACAGTCCAAGTTTAGAAACTACTGTTCTGGACACTGTATCATACTGCGTACATCATAGCGAACTTATATTTAAAACAAAAAGATAGAGTTACGATAAGTATTAAAATTTACATAGTCTTACCTATAACAGAAGTGTGTCATGCGTCAGAAACTTTTCCTATGAAACTTTAATTTCGACGAAACAAGGCTACACCTTTCTGTTACATCATCCTGTAAGTAAAGGATCTAACTTTTGACATATTTGCTGAACATGCCATGTGACCTGCAAGCTTTTCCCCGCAACCCCAACTTATTCGGAATGTCCTTTGTCACGTAAAAAGGACTAATGGGGAAATAGCTGGCTAAAATTGGGCACAGTTGTGCCTCTGCCACCCCGTATGCGAAAAAGGTGTGACGCTATTATATTTACCATTTGCATCATTTTGTCAACAGGCAAAGCCAGCTCATTAATCAGCATCTCCGAGGCGCTAGTACCCGTGATCTACTCGCCAGTGTACAGCAAAGTGTACCTCAGCACCCTGTCGACATTCTCCGGGGCATTCTACCTCATCAGTGGGGCACTCGCCATGCCGGCCATCGCTATATTCCTGTATGTATCCACTACCATTGTGACTCTCAGTGTACATAGAATACACGGTAGCTGTAAAGAATGAATGATTATTTGTACCTGAGCACTCTGTCGACATTCTTCGGGGCATTTTACCTCATCAGTGGGGCACTCGCCGTGCCAGCCATCCTATATTCCTATATGTATCCACTACCATTGTGACTCTCAGTGTACATAGAATACACGTGAGCTGTAAGGAATGAATGATTATTTTTACCTGAGCACTCTGTCGACATTCTTCGGGGCATTCTACCTCATCAGTGGGGCACTGGCCGTGCCGGCCATTGCTTTATGTATGTAGCGACTGTCATTGTGACTCTCAGTGTACATAGAATATAGGGTAGCTGTAATGAAATTAATGAATGAATATTTTTTAGGCAAACTGCCTTTAATTAGCATATTTACATCTATAACAAACACAGTACAGCCTACGCTGCAGCATGCATAAGCCATATTATATTGTTAATATTTAATATCCATGAAAATACGATCTATTAACAAAGATGCCAACGTAGCAGATATCTTACCGTGAAAATAGATATTATGCAGAACGAATACAAGGATATAATTTATTCAGTACCCATCTATGAGAGTCTATCCAACTAGTCCGAAATTATTACCTAGTTAGTCATCTAACAACATTTTATGGTGACCTTATTAATAAAAGACTGGTCTTTTTCTTTAATAAGTATAATAAATGTAATGGTAAGGTGGACCACCACCTTACCACCAGGTTGGCATGGCAAAAAACGTGCTTTCTGAAATTGCTCTACACTGTGCGATTTGCCACCGAATGCACTTATCTGCTAACGGATTGCCCTTTCTCACCGAGAACAAAGTATCCACGTGCTGCCAAATATACACATATTTTTATCAAAGCTATTCCTGTAAACAGCGTTCAATTTCGCCACCTCTCACCTCACTCAAAATTGACCTTGATCAAGCAATGCCCCACAAAAAGACGGTTAGTCAAGTCAATAAACCACATTGTTTATAAGTACCTTAGTACAGTTTCTATTGAGGCCTTGAACTGCTTATTTTTAACTGAATCTAAAGCTACTTTATATAAATAAGTTTATGTCGTGTTTATTTATCTATGTGCAATAAAGTGTACATTAAATGAAATGAAGTTAAGGCTTAGTGCCGATTTAGTCTGTCAAATGAAACGTAATCTGATACTTGCTGAGTATAGTATTGTGGTGTACAGAACGTACTGATACCGACAGAATTGGTCATGGATGGTTTCGACAAAATCTTTGATGAAGGCCCTGATGATTGGTTGCATTAGTTCTGGACATCCCGCCAGAACTACCAGTAGAATCAGGTGAATAGGGTTCAGGGGGGTATAGTATAGAGTCATGAACGATGGGTTTGTTTGCAGTCCATTTCTGCTTTGGCAAACATGTTATTGAAGTCGGGTCACATTATTTCGTTAGACCTATATTTATATTTTTGTGTAATGGCAACCCCGAACACATTCTAAAACATGAAAACACTTCCTTTGAAAAATAAGTAGAATTGCAAGAGTTATTTGCTGCTAAGCAACTTCGAATTTTTGAAGATATCAGCTAATTTTATGAGTGTGTTTAGGACATTTATTATGTTCTAAAGAAGGACTTTAAGGCTTAAAGATAAGAAAAATGCTAAATTTACTCGAATTAAAGACAAAATTCAGAATTTTCTAACATGTGTAGATTTCGGCATTTTTTGGGGTTATAAGGGTCAATTGAGGGGTAAATAGGTTTATAGAAAGGGGAAATACTGCATGGTCTTTACCATCTCAGCGCACAGAAATCCAAAGAGGGGCGATGGACTGAGTCAGTACGTCTCTCCTCGGTGTATTTCCTTAGACTTAAGTAGAAATACATAACATTGTCTTCTAAGGCTCTGACATTTTAAAAGAGGTACGGGGGAGTTTCATGCCCTTCTTTGCTCCATCCCTAAGCCCACAACTCCTGAACGGGCGGTAGTATACAACAATATTAAAATATTAATATTATGTTGACGTTGACTAAATAATCTGTATGATTTTATGGTCAATAAAAAAAAAGAACTTTGAATTTGAACTTGAACTTGGAAATTGGATCACTATGGGGGGGTCAATAGAATCATAGAAAATAGTCAATAGGGTCACTAAAGGGATGAAAAGGGTTGCTTTTTTAGGGCTGCCACAACAGTTGAATCAAGCATTTTTTTTTTCGCTTTTTTATGCGACTGCATTTACCAGAAGGAGGGTAATGTTTTTTGTGTGTGTTGTACGTTTGCATAAATGTATGTAGCGCTGAAGCTAAAACGGTCACACGGATTTTAACAAATGAGATGTCACTGGCAAACCGTAATATTGACATATTTCTTTATATTAGTCAAAAGATAGGATTTAAAATCGATAAAACGTAGTTTAAAAAGTTTAAAGTACGTCTACTTTGATAACATGTACCTAGCCAGGCGCATTCTTAAGTTTGTATTTGGATTAAAAATAAATGCAGTCGGGTTAACTTGAGATTTGTGAATTTTAATTATTTTTATCATTCAATTCATTATATTATTCTAACAAGTATATTACTAGTAAAAGATGTACAGTGCATATTTATTTTTGCCAGCCCTGGCCCATGACCCTTTTGCCAACCCTGGACCTTGACCCTTTTGCCAACCCTGGCCCATGACCCTTTTGCCAACCCTGGCCCATGACCCTTTTGCCAACCCTGGCCCATGACCATTTTGTTTCCTGTTTCGATTCTATTGACCCCGAAACGGGGGTGACTAGGGTTTACCCACATATTTGCGATGTTTTCGTTTTTATTGTAAGAAAACCTATGAAACTATGAATGCCATTTAAATTTATAAGAAGCCGGACATAAAACGGAGTATAAAGAAGTTTTCTATGTGATTGAAATATAATATACGAAATTTTGCTTCAAAGTTTGAAAACAACCCTATTCATCCCATTTTACAGCATATCTGCATTGTAAATAAATAATAGACAAGTATTCACCAAGTAATAGATGATAAACCTATCGAAAATACACATGCAATGTACAATCCATCTGTCTAATCCCAACTTGGTTCGCTGGAAGAGATTTCTTACTAGAGATTATTTCGCCTTTGTACACTGTTTCTAAGTATTTTCTGGATTTTCAAAGGCCTGTGCCCCTCGGTGGGGACATTAATGGGCTACATTTACTTTACTTTACTTACGAATTATAAACTGATGCCACAAGCTGAATTATTTTTAGATACCTTTTTATTCTCGATGCTTATAAATAAATTGAGAGAGATAAGAAAAAGGTTGAACAAACTTATATAAATTATTATTATTGCTATGACAGTTTCTGCCAAAGGTCAGTTACATAATAAATTACAATAAACGGGATACGGAGCATAAATTGGTCCAAAGTAAACGTATATTTATCTCATATTGTTTTCTTCACTATGGATCAACTCGAACGTGATGAGAATAGTTAAAAAAGTGAAATGTAAATAATTTTTTCACCTTTAATAAACCTTACAGGGACAGATGAGACGTGATTTTACAGTATTGAATCAGTTAGTAAAATAAAATATAAATCAAGAATCTATATATCGTGTATACATTTTGGATTTGAACATATTCATCGGGAGGCAGCCGCTCACGTCCGAAGGAATTACTTGGAACCCACAGCCCTTCACGTTCTTCCCGGGTAGTGCTAACGAGCGACAAATCATCATCATCATCATAGTCATCAAATCATCTCAAGACATTATAATTTCCAGGTTCACGAATGAGAACTTGACACTGGCAAAATTAACCTCAAAAGAGGTTAGGACGCCATTAATAAAAAGAAGAAGAAGAAGAACATATTCATCGTTTCGTTCGTTCAAATAAAAGTTTTCTTTTTGAAACAACCTTTACCGCCGGTAAAGTCTACCTTCGCCTTGATCCGAGAGAGCCTTATGTCCCTTGAGTTACGTAGATATGGTTTTCAGTATTGAGCAGCCGATCTGCCTTGAGATTTATTTTTATTTTATTTTGTAAGCGAACCCACCGAAAACACAGTTATGATAAAGTCATTTGAAAGGATTTCTTATGAATAGGTTCTAATTACAGGTTCGCATTAAATTCTTAATAAAAAACTTGACAACACATTCATTCATTTATTAATTGCTTGCATGTGGTGTGTACAAAGATATTATAATGTAGGACAAGTTCCAGAACATGCGCCCTGCAAGGTCATTGCAAAATTATTAGTTTTACTCAGGTGGTAAGTGCATGAGATAGGTAAATTCGTTTCTAATTATATTAAAATTATCACATTATCAAAAAATCTTAATTGTCAAAAAATAGAGTTGTGTAAATAAAATTATTAATTGTCTATATATGCAGTTATACATTATGAGTGTCTGTATTAAATTATTTAGGGTAGTTATAAAACATTATAGCATGCGATTATTGGGATGTATTTTGTATCAATTACATTTTTATCTAATTTGAAAAAAATACATTATGTCTTGGTAACAAGATTTTTAAAAGCGTATTGGGATAGACTAAAGATATCGTTAAATAACTATATAGTTGACCGAGCGAGCGAAGCGAGCGAAGCGTCTCCGTTTCAGGTTTGGGCAAAAATGCTTTCGTATGTCCGGTTGTTCTCCTCTACAGGTCGCATTTATGAACCGATTCTCGTGAAATTTTGTGAGCAGGTTTGAAAAAATAAATAAAATTGTTTACTCGAGCCAGTTTTTAGATTTTTTTCAAAATGGCGGAGATATGGGGTTTTAAAATGTAAAAAAATCGCTACAACCCAAACGGCTCAATGGATATTAACAAATGAGGTGTCGTTGGATTCGTAAAGACCATGAGAGTGAAACAGACTATATAATTTTAGTAAAAAGTCAATAGGTTGTATTAAAGATCGCGAAATGTAGTTTACAAAGTTATTGGTGCGGCTTCTTTCATACTGCATGTACGTAACCAGGTACATTCATAAGTTTGTATGTGTTATTGAAAGAAAATTATTTGGGTTATTTTTTTATGTGTGTTAGCAGTTCAGCTTTCCCACCGACATACTCGCGAGGTCTACAGCTCACAGAGCCACTAGTACAATAATAGTAAGTATTCATTATTCTATCCATCGTACAATTAGTCCATAATTTGTTCGGTGAGATGGGATATGGAAAAGGGATTTAATTCTGGTTGGTTCTTTTTGGGGTACTTCAAGTTTCATACAGAAATGGTCGAACCTCTTTGGGGAATCTCTCGAAATAGGATATCGAATGTGCGAGAATCATAGCTTTTGTACGGAGTTGTCAAAGTTTGCTCGATTTAGCCTTAGCTCACGTTCTAACTAGTGGCACTAGTCATAAATATTATGTACTGAAATGAGATCGGCCTGATCGATTGGCTATGATCTTGAAATACAGCGTAATTATGCATGGAAGCCATTATTTCGTTAGTCGCGCCGACAGCCAGCAAATTAAGGCTTCAAGCATAACTTCTTATATCAGCGGAAATGCACACAACTGCATACAGTTTGAAAATAAAATTATAAAATTTTGCAATTGACACCATTGATACTTTTATAAAACTTTTGAAAAAACGCGCACCAGCAACGCCCATAGGTGAAGGACAGGGCCATAAGTCGCGTATATGGGCCGTGAATCTCGTACGGAATCGCATGGCAATGGCTATAGATCCTTTGAAACACAACTCACTAATTTACGGGCGGCGGGGGACGAGGTAAGAGCGCTGTGATTGGTTAGCCGCTGCGAAACTGTCTAGTCTATTTCACCCTCGAACTATATTCGTCTAAATATCTCGGGTAGTCTCGATCCCTCAGCTCGATCCTTAGCGCCCTTTGCGAGCTGCTCGCACGGGCTCAGAATTGGACCTTCGTCCGAAATAGCTCTCTTTCACCCCTTGTGTAACAAACTACTATTTCTCCTTTTACATAAAAATGATTTTTACTTTTTATTTATTTATATCAAAGATCTTAGATTAGAAAGCACCTTGCCCCGTTACGGTCTTCATACAAAATGCGAAGAAACTTTATCGCCGACCTAATACTATTACTTACATAGATATCATGGGCATGCGCATAACATTTTGGAAAAATATGTCCAAACAGTTACATGATCGAGCTACGGGTATGATAGGGATGGAAAAATACATAGCATTAGGTTTTCCTCCTGAATGAATATTATCAGGGTCAACATCAATATACGACCAATTCAGTTCAATGTCTAACAGCAATGTTAATTTTGCCAATATCACCTGTTTTATACATCCACTATAGGTCTATTATGTCGGCGGCCGATCGTAGAATTGGGCACATCATGATGTGCCCAAACGTGAGATATCATGAAACGATAAAATCTCATAAGGAAAACACTGCGGTAGCTTAGGTGAAGATTAAAGGGGGCGAGCGCAGCGAAGCCCCCGAACAGTCTTCGTGTTCGTTTGACATGTATAACACAAAAAAAACATCACGTAGTGCTGAATAAAAATAATTTAAAAAAGACATGTTTTCATTTAAACCCGCCACATCATGATGTGCCCAGTAATTGCTTGGGCATTTCATGAAATGGCGGGGCACATGACGGCACATCATGATCTGCCCGATTCTACGATCGGCCGCCGACATACACACTGTGGTGTTGCGAACAAGGCTCTACTTTCCTAGCGCAAGGCTCCGGGTTCGAATCCGCTAAAGAGATAAAAATCGGTCAAGTGCGAGTCAGACTCTCACACTCATACGAAGGTTTCCCCACCATCGTACAAGAAACATGGCTATTACGAAAATATCTGCCTGTCGTAATTGTGCTATCCAAACGAGTCAGGCGTTACCTATTATATTGAAATAGACTAGTAAATGCCCTTATTATTTCGTGTAGTTCAGTATTTGCTGCTTTAGCGGCACACATTCTGTAAAAAATTCATCTTTTAGCTTTTACCACAGGGTGCTCATCCCATACAAATTATAATTAATAAACCCTTAGTAAAAAAGAGATATGGAGTGAGATTTGTACTTCTAACGCCATGGTTTCAGTTAACATACTTCTAGGTGGCGCTAATCTTTGAATAAATCATATATAATATCTTAGCGCCATCGTGGTATTCATAATTTTTCGATGGTGCTGCACCAAGCGATATGGCCTCGAACTAAAGAAGCTTCCGTAGCACTCAGTTTACGCCGGTGTCATATTTTGTTCTAGGTGGTCTATCTGTATTAGTATAATATTACAGTATCTGTGGCTTTTACGGTTCGTGCGATAGAGCCCGCTGCTGACGGACAGACAGACAGACAGACAGACAGCGGAGGCTTAGTAATAGGGTCCCGTCAGGCACTCCTCGGGTAAGGAACCTTAAAAACACTGGATGATTGCAAATGTTTGTAGCGTAGCTTTTTCTGTTTCCCACTATATGTGCCTATTACTATCGCTACTTGATAGTCATAAATAAAGTCCTGTGCCAGATTCTGATAGGGCACCGTAATACATCTTTTCTGACTGTCGGAGCCAGCCAGGGGTCTGGTGCTGCTCTGAGAAACGCACTTATATTGGATCGCTATCGCATCTAAAACACCCAAAATGGCGTCATTTGGTATGCTCCTAAAGAATCGCAAATAGATCGTAAATAGTGGTATGCCCCTAAAGAATCGCAAATAGATCGTAAATAGATTGCAAGCAAATCGATACGTTTTGCTTGCAATCTATTTATTTACGATCTATTTGCGATTCTTTAGGAGCATACCAAATGACGCCATTTTCAACCGACTTCAAAAAAGGAGGAGGTTCTCAATTCGACCCGTATGTTTTTTTTTTCTATGTTTGTTACGCGATAACTCCGCCAATTATGAACCGATTTGAACAAATCTTTTTTCGGCGTATAGGTAATACCTTAAGGGTGGTCCCATTGACACCAGGTCAGGATCTGATGATGGGATCCTGGAGAAATTGAGGGAACTCTTCAAATATAGTGACAGACAGACAGTGGCAGACCTATAGTGATTTTTGTGTTTTTCATAATAACTCGTGCAAATGCACATGGTAAGCATAATATTGTGATGCGGAACTGCTGATGAAGACCACATATGGCCACCAGATCTGCTCAATACTAGGTACAAATACAATGCGTGGCTGACGGGCAGGCAACGCATAGCCTAAACCGGTGGACCTAGAGCCATGAAACTTTGTACAGGGGTTCCTTAGTCGCGTGGGGTAGCACTGATATAGGATTTGACAAAATTTATTCCCCAAGGGGGGGGGGGGGGGATAAGGGGTTACAGTTTGTATTAAACTCAATCTAATCAAATAAGTAGGGTTTGTGGAAGTCGGTTTTTTCTAAAGTTTACTTTTTGTTTCAATTATGGGTGTTTTAGATGCGATAGCGATCCAATATAAGTGCGTTTCTCAGAGCAGCATCGGGCCCCAGATGGAATAGGGCTTAATCTTACTCGTATCCGGGGAAGGCCCGTGTTCTTCGATGGGTACATTAATGGGGTACATATTATATTATACTTTGTTATTAATAAATTGTATTTGTTGTTACAGAACAATGCTATGCCTTCAGCAGACGGATCATCGGGAAGGACCAGCGAAACAGGACGAAAATGAAAACAGTTCAAAAGAAATAACGCGGTTTTGATACAACTACTAGACGATATTTTATGCCTATTTATACAAGAAATAATTTTACGTTAGTTAATAAAACTTGCCACAAAATCTCAATAAATTTAAGGATTTTAACGACGCATGTCTTATTTTTGACACCCTTTTATTAGGTCATGTTGTAACTAAAAACATCGAGCAGCAAATCTATCACCCACTTCTATTTTTTCCTATCACTGTGAAACTTGGTAAGTATGTGTAAGTATTGTAGTTCAGATGACAATACAATAATATGGTACCATGGACCTGGTATGACGATGTAGCTCAAAGATAATATTATAGTATCTGTGCTCAAAGGTAGGAGAGGGAACCGTAGGATGCTTCCATCTCCCCCACATGCTTTTGTCCCGGCTGGGGGCAAAAAAACAGGTCTTGGATGTTTAAATGTTTGGTGTTGTCGCTGTTTCCGGTTCCCACGACACAGGGTATCCTAGTGTGGGGCCAGTAGCAATGTATGTGCCTGTATCTAAATGTTTATGTTTATAATATACATATAGCTGAGACAACTCTTAGACCTGAGAGCGGGTTAATACAACGGGCCCTAGAAGGCAACGCCGCGTCGTTGGAATAGAAATAGAAATAGAAATATATTTAGTTGACAAATAAACACAGGGATAATAATAAAAAAATAGTACACAGTTTATGGTTAAGGTTTAAATGTCAAAATGGTTTGAACTCAGCATATGTTATGTGTAGCAGTGAGCTTCACGTAACGCTGGTTTTCAGTTCACGCCATTTCCTAAAATTAGAAAATAGATAAGTAGCATGTAACATTAAAATCAGAGTAATCATTATTTAGAAGATATAAGTATATAATCCTCAGGAACCGGTCTTTTGGCGCGCGGTGACAGGGAAGTAACGCTTGATGATGACCAGGGAGCACTTATCCAGTGGAGAGCGCATAGATACATTTTCCTTTGAAACACAACTCACCAATTTACGGGCGGCGGGCGGCGGCGCGGCGGGGAAAAGTTCCATAGCGCAACTGTCAAATCTAACTGATGTGAAAATCATGGATAGATAGGATATTGCAAATAGACGTAAGTCTACGAACAGCTGGGTACAAGTACCACTCGAAGTTATCGGATACACTGTCCCACTAAAGGGCAGGTTTTTATAACCTTCGGCTTCGCATTTTCTGCCTTTGAGGGTATTTCTGCCAAGGTCCTTTGCCAATTGAATCCACGTCATATTCACAATAATTCATAATCTCTTTATTGCACACAGAAAAAATACATAGAACAAAAATCCATAGTAAAGGTGTACAAAGGCGAGCTTATCTCCAGTAAGAGATCTCATATGTACACTTTCAAGTAAGTATAGCGCTAAACTATAATAGGAAGAGAACTGATTACCTACAATAACACGTGAATGATAACCCCGGGTCAGTTCATTGCCTGAAGACATGGCCTCCTTATGTTCCTATCTCGACGATGCCTAGGGCACTATGTAACAATAACAATAAGTCTGATAATCTGGGAGTCAATTTTGCAACGTACCTAGTACCTACATAAAGCATGAGTAGTAGAGATACCACCCCGAGTTGCACGAAACAAAATTTAAATTACAGCATATCCTTAGCATTGGAAACAAATGACAAACGTTTGAGATTCGGGCCCTTAAATCAGTAAGGTGACAACCTTAAATTTCAAAATCTTTTCGTGTGACTCAACGTTAGTTTTCATAATAATAATTTAATAATTTCTTTATTGCACACACTTAATTGCAAGGACAGTAAATAAAAACAGTGTACAAAGGCGAGCTTATCTCTGAAAAGAGATCTCTTCCAGCAAACCAAGTACCGATGAGAGAGTTTGAGTTATTCTTTGTTTCTCAACTTTTAATAAATATATATATGCCAATACATTATACGGAGTATGGCTCAATCTTACTCGGATCCGAGTAAAGGGCTGTGCCCCTCGGTGGGGACATTAATGGGCTACATTTACTTTTTTTTACTTTTTACATTATACGGAGGTTCTGTCGGTAATTAAAAACATCGTGACCAGATAATATGGTCACGCAAAATAAACATTATTGTGCCTCTGCCACCTCGTATTGGAAAAGGGGTGACGCTATGTAATGATCTGTTTTGTTCGACAGAAGTTGGTCGGCCCTCCTCATCTTTGTCAGTAGGTATCTATTGAAAATTATTTTGCACTCACCGAAATAATTTTGCGCAACGTTGGTAACGGTTAAACGTTACCTAGATCGGATAATAGATTGCCCAAGTGCCACGTGACAAATTCAGCTTATCTAATTAAATTCGTCGCATTTGTTTGGTTCGGATCCACATTTTGAGATCATTGGCATAGCCAGTCCAAGTGAGAAGATAACCTAATTTACTTCAACTTAGTCACGCACGTGACCGGTTGCTAAGTACAAATGGCAGAATAACTCGTAAGTGCTCTACTTAGTAGGTACATACGAGTAAGTGGTAAGAAGATATGTACATACCTATCTAATGTAGATAGATAGATAGATATATGGATAATCCATTTATTCACTGTAAGAATACACACAAATACAATAGAGATTCTTACAAAACTTAAGATATAAAGAAACTATGTATAGTTAATTATGCATATTCCACAGTGAATAGGCCCTGGCTCAGCATGTGTTGCAGATAACTGCAACGCTGGTAATTCTGCCAGAACCCATTTGAAAGAAACCCATTGTATGAAAGAATTACAATAAAATCTACGGACAGTGCGCAGCTGCTTGCTGGCCAAGATAGCTGAATTAACTTGTCTTAAATCACAACGTTCCCTGTCCAATGAATCACATGTGATACACGTGAAAGTATTTGTACCAACACTGACAAGTTATGCTTGGCTTATTTCAGTTGGACGGACGTGGCAAGATTAATGCAATTTTTGTATGGGACGTACAAAGTACATTGTCTTCTAACGAAAAAGTAAAAAAATATATAGGTAAGTAGGTGAATTTTTAATATATTTTTAGGGTTCCGTACCCGAAGGGTGCCAAAAGGGGCTCTATTACTGAGACTTCGCTGTCCGTCTGTCTGTCTGTCACCAGGTTATATCTCATGAACCGTGGTAGCTAGACAGTTGAAATTTTCACAGATGATGTATTTCTGTCGCCGCTAATAACAACAAATACTAAAAAACAAAAGAAATTTAGTATTAAGGGGGGCTCCCATACAACATACGTGTTTTTTGTTTTGCGGTTTTTTATAGATAATAGTACGGAACCCTTCGTGCGGGAGTCCGACTCGCACTTGGCCGATTATTTTCATATAAAAAAGCGTTGAACATTGAAAATAAACTAATTATATCCGTAAGTGCGGATAGCAAGCAGTGATGACGATGACAACTCTTCTGTAGTTCAACTGAATAAACAATTTCGATTCTTTTGGTAACGTTAACATTCGTGTTTAAAAAGTGGATTTTAGAAGTTTCAGGTTAGCTGTCAAGTTGTTTCTAAGCATGGATAGAGTATAGAGAGAGTAAAGAGAACACGAGTAGCGCCAGTGGGGCCAATTCTCTAGGGCACACACACTAAAATTACTTGACAATATTAGCTCCGACGCTCTTACGCGGTTGCCATAGATTTCATTTTCGAACTCACTTTTGAATTAGTTCATCAGTACATTAAAATAATTCAAAAGTAAGTTTGAAAATGGAATCTATGGCGACCTCATAAGAGCTGTCGGACTTAATATTGTCAACTAATTTTAGTAAGTATAACCTAGAGAATCAATATCAGCCAATATCGGAATATCTTTGACATTTCACAGAAAATACTTAAAACTGAGATTTAAAAGCTGACCCGAGACTAGTACTTAGTGCTAAAGCAGGTTGCATCTATCAGGGGCCATAGTCGACCTTATTATGTTGTTATTTTAAGATTATCAACGTTTAACTCAATACTTAAGTAACAGTCGACTATTGCAGACGTGAGGTTATACTATAAGTGTTAACGATCTTAGTGACAGATTGAACACGTAGCCTTCTGTCTCGATTCAATAGCAGTTCTTTATCAAAAGCAATGATATTGATTCAGTTGATTTAAGTCACGCTTGTGAGATCAAGTTCACACTTATGTGCGAATTCTGGGGAAAATACTAAAGAAGGAAAAAATAAGCATGTATTTGCTTACTTGTGACTATAGATGTGCCGAGCCGGCAACCAATATTGCCGTAAAAATGCCAATATTGCCGGTTTGGCACATAATTTAAAAATTTCTTTTTTGCACACAATTAATTGCAATGACAAAAAGTAAACAAAAACAGTGTACAAAGGCGAGCTTTTCTCTAACAAGACATCTATGTGATGCTTTCTAAATGATGATGACGTGATATCTACTTTCAAACAATATTGTGTAATTTATGGCAATTAACAACTGAAACTGAAACAATTTACGAAGGCTCCCCTCAAAATAATTTTTGTAATCGGTTCGCTCCACGTTGAGGCCTACGCGGGCTAAACTAATGTAGCGAGCAATAGATATGCGATCGAGAGTCGTATTGTCGGTAGTTTTCCTGCTGTGTTTTTTTACTTGCTTTACTAAGAATATTAAATTACTTTCATTAACATTAACTTGAATAACTGGCTAAAAGTGTGCCTCTGCCACCCCGTATGGGAAAAGGATTAATACTATTTTATGTTAGGCCCTGGGATAACAAGCAGATAAGACTAGAATAGATAAATGAATACATTGCACTACATAAGGGAGATTATAATAACATCATATCTATCGGCCATGTACAGGGGCACGCTTCTGCCACTGAGTACACAGACACATTAAGCACATAAAGGTATGATTCCTAGACGGACTGCAGACCGCAACCGCAGGCGACACTGCGGCGCCGCGACACCACCACCATAGAAAATGTTATTCGACTGCAGACTGCAGTGCCGCCGCGCTTACAGTCCGTCTCGGAATCATATCTTAATTTTAATAATGAGGTCAGCAAACAATATGACCGTTATCACGATGCCTCTGTACTAATCATATAACTGACTTAGATTTGTTATAAAATATTAATTTTATAATTTAAACGAATGGGACACCTCAAACCGCAGAGAAACAGAAAGTGAATGAAATATCTCCCCATACTAGAGGGTTTCATTCAGAACATTTTCCCTCTTAACCTCTTAACAGACGAATGAAGTGACGGTTTTCGATATTGCAATCCAAAGGCGTCAAAGGCTTCAATCGTTGAAGCCTTGTGATTGGCCGCAGCGAAACGAATCTTCTTCCTCTGCTATGGAATTAAAAGAAACCATTTTGACCTGAGTAGCAGAGGAATGATAAGTAAAGTAGAGCAGAAGAGGAGGAACTAACCGCCAACCTCCAGTAGTGGAGACTTGGGGAGGCACTAAAGTGGAAACCTGAAGAATCGGATTTGAGCACAAAAAAAATATGTCAAATTATTTTGAGTAGACAATCAAAAGCTGGCTAAAAGTGGGCACAATTGTGTCTCTGCCACCCCGTAAAGGAAAAAGTATATTTTGAGTAATATTTCCTATTGTGTTGCTTGTTTGATCACTTCCTTCCTACATTTTTCTTATCGATATTGTTTGTTTTTAAAGATCTTTATTTACTTGAGACATAAAATGATACAACCCAGTGTAGATTTAATCCTAGGTTAAGTATAGCTAGTTCAAAAGTATTAACAGATGTTTAGCAGGCTAGAATATCCTCTTAAAACTTATATCATAAATGTAATCAAGACATAATTGTATTGTAAAAGAATCTTATCGATATTGATAGCCGGCCTGCTGCCAGTCGGCTGAAGAAAAAAGGTCACATCACATTGCATTCTCTTTCAAAAGAGATAAAGTGCGTCGGTTGCCGAAATCAGAGATCGCATATCGTATCAGGTTCGAACACACGGTTTCATTTCTCCAAGGTCGATGCAGTCGTAAAATAAGATAACGCATGGGGCCAAAGCCCTTTCGTCACATTTATCTCACTGCGGCAGATTCCATTGATAACGAAGTAGGCAGTGGGTTACGTAATTATCATGTTAGTGTCAATCAAGGTCTGAAGTGGTCGTTGAGCTAGGCGTAGGGAGTCCGTTTGGGCACGTGTACGTAGGTACCTAATGTAGAGCTCGTCTAAGCTGAAATGACGCGCCCCACTCATTGGTTTCGTATTTACTTGTCATACAAAACCAAGGAGTGGGGCGCGTCATTTCAGCTTAGACGAGCTCTATGAAAGTATGTCCATACTGTCAAACAGCTTCAAGTCGGTACTTACCCAATACGGGCAGCATACCACACACGAGAGGCCCTTTCGTGAAAAAATTACATCCCATGCCCGACGTGAGAAATTGTCGGAGTTTGAGTCGACCGAGCCTTGTTTGACTCATGGCAAGTAGTCCTCTCGACGTCGACCGAGAGACAAAGATTGGAATGCTGAGCACACAGAACAAACCTAATCTCGAGTATCAAACGTCTTTTCCTCCCCAAACGCTGCGATAACGCAACATTGTCGTTGAATAATTTAGACAAAACAAATTTGAAATGTTTGATAACAAATATAATGACTCCTAACGCTGCTAATTAGTGTACAAAATTAATTATACAATACGATATTTACACAGTCTAATCTAATGGTACACTTACACTTAATCATTCAATTCAAATCTTGCGCAACAAAATGAAGAATTCAAAAAATAAACTTTATTTCCCTTTAGCCTTTCGGCCACGCACGGGGCTACTCGATAGCGATGGCGGGCGACTCAGAGTTGTATTATAAGCCCCGCTGAATGGTAATGCGCAAAACGTCAAAGATCTGACAGTGTCATGAACATTATGTCCACAGGAATATGAGCTACGTTTTATCCAAATCTATCAATGGAACTGTCAGGGTCATTATTATTCTACGGGACTTATACCGCCATACAAATTCGTTGTTACTTGCAGAACGGTCTGTGTCGGAACAATGACGCATTTAATGCCAGTCGTATGGCTCATACTGGCTACGCAAATCAAGTAATCCTGAGCGGAAATACTTATCGGAGACAAGATGGCGGGCGTAGCGTTAAGGCACGTTAAGGGCTCTACTCACGATGCAGTCTGACTTGCAATTTGTTGCTGCAACTTGTATTTCTCTCTCTGTCTATCTTCGTAATTTCTTTATTGTACTACACAAGAATGACATACAGAAAACTTATAAAAGATAGACGATGTACAAAGGCGACTAACAAAAGATTTCTTCTAGCAAACTTCTGAAAAGGTATATGTATAGGTAGATATACAGGGTGTAACAAAAAGGTGTAGTAATATTTTAGGGGGTTGTTAGGGATATCATTCTAAGCAACTTTTACTATGAAACCGATTTGATCAGAGCAACTTTAATTTTCACTTCTCTATACAAATCAGCTAACCGCCCGGACCAAAACATATGGAGAAATGAAAAATAAAGTTGCTCTGATCAAATCGGTTTCACAGTTAAAGTTGCTCAGAATGGTCTCCCTAACAACCCCCTAAAATATGACTACACCCTTCTGTTACACCCTGTATATAGATATAATAGTTGAGCGGGGGAAGGCCTGCCTGCCTTCTTATCTTCCTGTCCTATCCTGCTCTATTTGTCTGTTGCAAGAGAAGGACAGGACAGGAAGATAGACAGAGAGAGAAATACAAGTTGCAGCAACGGAAAGCTTCCGTTTGTATGTGGTAGATCCATAGACTTGTATGGATTTACTGCGTCCGGGATATTTCCGTTACGGAATTCCGAATCGGAATTCCGAATGTGTGTGGCGGCCCTTATACAGCTGCTCTACCCTGTTCCGCTGCCCTACACCAAGCAGTAAGGCCGGCCGCATACAGTCGGAATTCCGGTACGGAATTCCGTAACGGAATTATCCCGAATGCAGTAAATTTTATTTTTATTTTATTTATTTTTTATTTGGGACATCAAAAGCATATAAAATAAATGAGTTACAATGGTAGACAGTAAATACAAAAATTAAGCCGGTAACAGATATCCACAGAAGATACAATAAGCAAGTAAAAGAGAAACAAAAACTTAGCAGTTATCTTATTATTATGCACGTTGTAGAGTTTTAGGAAATAAGAATTTTAGAAGGTAGGTGATTTAAATTAAATATAGTAAGGAGAATGTGAGGAGTATATTTGTAATGTAAAATTCATACCAATCTATGGATCAACCACATACATACGGAATTTTTCTGTTCTGAATTTTCGAACGAAACGGTAGCGGAATTCCGACTGTATGTGGACGGCCTAAGTAAAAGTTTTACACCGACTACATATTAACACTTAGAACTTAAGTTTGAAGTGTTTGGACTCCGGCTGCGTGGTGGTAGGAACGACATCTTTCCCGTTGATCAGCATGCGAATGTACCGTCCTTGCTGGTCAGCCGGTAACTGGACGCCCAACACATCGCAGTTCCGGAGGATCTCCGTGCAGCCGCGCATGTCGTGGTTTCTTACTAAAAAAAAATTATAGTAGTTTAGATTTTAGTTACGAGTAAGAATGAGCCATGCTGCACGCTGGCACAGAAGAGATAATAGTACTCCGTACAGAACGGCCACTCCCTTCCCCGCGCTGATTCAGATACCGCACCCCACCCCTGGCGTCAAAGGATTGGTTAAAGGATCAATAGACAGGGCTGAACGCCTGACAAGTGACGACGCGTATACTTAATATCGCTGCATTTGCCGCGCCACCAGCTCTAGCAAAGTTTACGCACACATTTGCACGTATACAAACATCATTTGGTTATGTAGTAGTAACAGCTTTACGTGTCAACCGAAACACAAAATTCCGATTAATGTACTGATAAATTAATTCTCATTTTCGAATCCCGGTGCTGACCGTGTACCAATGATAAAATTAATTTGTACATTACATTATCGGATGCTCCGTGTTTCGGATAGCACGTTAATCTGTAGCTCCCTGCTACTATCACTACTTAGTAGTATGTAGTAGTCGTAAAACCTCTCCACCAACCGGCACTGAGCCAGCATGATGGAGTATGGCTCAATCTTACTTGGATCCGGGTAATGGCTTGTGCCCCTCGGTGGGGACATCAATGGGGTACATTTACATTACATTATCTCAACCCAAAAAAATTAACAATAGGTTCACTTACACTTCTCATTAAATAAGACTTGTAGGACTTTTACATATTCATTCATCATTTTTTCCTTGAGCAGCATTTGTAGTAGTCTAACAACTGCATCTTCATTATACTCATTTCTTAATACACTAATGCTGAAGGCCGTAGCTCTGGAAAAAAAAATAGATTCAATAAGCACATAACCTACCTTAACACATACCTTCAACGACGACCTTCAATTAATTCTTTATTTGATAGTTGTTCTAGAAACTATGAACTACATCATTGCCAAACTCTGTATTACAGCCCGCCACAAATCAAGGCTATTTATAGATATTTCTTGAGCAACACTATTTCTAGTCATTGACCACAACAGAAAGTATGCTGCAAAAAACCAACCACTTACTTGTCCTTCACAATGTCCCGCAATACTCTTGATGACTCAAATAGCTCAATAGAAAGCATTTGATCGGAAAACCATGTACTTGACCAACAGACATGCCAAAGACATATTAGAGGATAATGGTCACCCCATCTCTCGCTGAACTCAATAACGTTATTCTTAAATATAACCAATGATGCTTCTGATCTATTTAATACTGAATCCTGAATAAGCTCTCTGAATATCACTCGGTACAAACTTCGTAAATTTACATGCCTAGTATAGCAGTCTTTTAAGATTGACAGGCCTTTCTCAGAATTGCCTTTCATGCATTCTGCTTTTGCCAGGTAGTGAAGGAATTCTCCGTTTCTGTGATACAAATTGCAGTCAACTATTTTACATAATTCTTGTATCAACTGAACCATTTCTGTGTTTCCCGCTAGACTGTATGTTCTGAGTAGTTTCTTTGTCACCTGCTCGGTCAGATTACGTTTTTTGTTCCGACATTCGTTGAGCCATTGCTTGATTCCTTTGTGGTTGTTGTTGGTAATAAGGTCAACGAACATTTGATTGAGTTCATGGTCGTTTAATTCTGCCAGGTTTGGGATTGAAGGGTTTTCTGTTTTCATGAAATATCTAATGCCTAGTTCTTTGACAGCAAATAAGTTGGTGTAGGGTGTTCTCGTTTTGTGGCGTTGGAGCAACTCTGAAGTGAAGGCGTCGATAGAATCAATCGAAGTAGCATAGGCGCTGCGTGGAGCTCTTCGACCGTAATTCTGAAGGATACGCTGAACATTCAAAACAAGGCACATTGTTGATGGCTGCTTGGAAAGCTGCAACGTCACTGTATTCATTTTGTTATGCTTTCAAAACAAAACAGGTCCAACCAGTCTTTTGTTGATAAGGATACAAGTTCCTGGGTTGAGGTTATTGAATTTGAACGTCACAAGATTTATTCGTCAACGAAACACCATAATTATTTACTTACGGCGTATTTTCTTGAACGGACTAACCATTGTGAGACTCAAGATGTTGTTGTTTACAAGATTTTCACATGAAATCTTCAGCGAAAATCCAAAAATAGCCTTGACATGACATTGTTTTTCTTCTTCTTCTTTTGTTGTTGTGTGTGTTGACGACTTGACGTTTGTGTTTTGACATTAGGGTGTGCATTCGTGAGTACGAAAATTAATTCAGATATTTTCAAGGTTGTTTTCATTATCCGAGAGATGGCGTTAAACTCGTCCGTCCAAAAACCACGGCCTTTAGCTTTCTTCTTTTTAAGCAAGTATTTCTTTCATAATCTAACTAATGCATGCAATGGATGGTGTTACGTTAAACATACTCCTTTCCGTGTAAGTGCCTCCTTCATTGATTTTGATTATGATGTTGTTCGTTCGACCGATTTCGATCACGGCGACGACCGCCAACACACAGGGCTCGCATGTGTGTCAAGTTATAGCCAATCGCCTCTTTCATTAGACTGTTAAAAAAGTACATAAACAATACAATAAATTATATAGATAATTGGTTATATAAAACAGTATTGTCCAGTACGTCCAGTCCATGCGTGACATCGACTTCCTTTGTGAATTATGATTTATCGCATGACCTGATCAATTGACCATGAATGGCATTTTAATAAGTAGAACATTTTACTGATATGCTTTAATTTTGCCTCACACGTGGTGGCAGCGCGCCATGAATAGAATAAAAAGTGGCTAAGTGCGAGTCGGACTCGCCCATGAAGGGTTCAATTAATTAGGTACTCACTTCACATAAACCTGATACACCTAGCCCAAATATTACTATCATTCTTCCCCAGCAAATAATTACTTTGTTTTTCACAGTGTTTGTCGAATGACAAAGTTACCTATCTTTGCGGTTTTTAATTAAAAAAAAATATATCTTTATTTTGCTCAAACTAATTTTCCTTGAAAGTGTGTATTTACAGAAGATACCTAAACAGCATAATTTATTTATTTTTTTACTTTCTTCCTTTAAAAGTTAGAGTTTCCACTTTGGAAGGGTGTCTCTTTAACGATTTACTTTGAGGAGAAAATTAAATGGTTTCAAGAACCTCAATGTCATTTTCAAAGACCTATTTATTTAAATAAAAAGTCACTCCAGGAGTAAATATTTAATCCGGGAGTTACTTCTGGACAGAGCTAGATGCTGTATGTAGGGGATAAGATTCAGTGTGGTAAAACCGTAAAAGACCTAACCATATTTATGGATTTCCCAAAGAAACACAGAATCACACACAGGTTACTGCAACACCAACTCCTATTCACTCACGCCCTCTGGAGATCTATTTATAATCCTAGTTTCTTGGTCATAATAGTCAGAAAGTTCTTCATTGGCGCTCATAAGTCTGAATATTCATCATATATTTATTTATTTATTGATCTTAAAAAATCCACAGCTAATACAGATGAGTAAGACAAGGAAAATAATCTTAACTTTAGCCAATAACGGATTTACATTTTTTTGTTAAAATATTATAAGACAGACGTACTTAGCAATTATACTTACAAATTATAATCTCCGTCTCCTACCCTACACGGTTTGCCGGAAGAGATATCTTATTAGTATTAGAGATAAGCTCGCCATTGTACACATAACCTCCTCAGTCCTGAACAGTTTTTTTGAGATAATTCTGACTTTAGCAATTATTAGGTTGATAAACTAAATATTTTTGGAACTTGCATGCGAAGATCTACAATTTCATTGTCCGGAAAATCGCTTTCCATCATGTCACGTATAGGCGACATCGGGTTTTATGGTGTTAAAAAGTGCGGAAAAGTCCTTACTAAGAAAGAGGTTTATCGTCGTAAAAAATACATTCAAAGTTACTTAAAACCGCTTTATTGAATTAAATAACAATAATTATAAACAGTCTAGAGTCTAAGACATAGGAAATAGCAAGTACATGAAGAATTCAGGCACAAAAACACAAACAATTTTGGGCCATGCAGTATTATCATGGCAACCTGTTTTCCGAATATTTTTTTTGTATCCATTGGTTCGGGAAGATATAATTTTTTGTTGTCACTGGCCCAGTCTTCATCATCAGACACAAAATCAAGGTCGGAGTCATCAACAGCAATGACATCATTAATGACATCGCAAAGAGCTAAATGTGAAAAAAATTGCGATATGGGGTTACTAAAGTAATAAAATAATAAAAATAAACATATTTTATTGCATTTACAACGATAAATGACATCTAGAATATTTATGAAAATGTATGGATAAATTGTACTATTTGATATATTATATCAGGACCCGGTGTCTCCTAACGGTGACATACAAAAGTTCGGTAGTGTAAGTGGACACAAAAAACTGGTATCATCAAGTAGGTTATCGTATCGGATGCAGATTTTCAAACAAATATACAATTCCCAATCAGTTTATCAAAACATCATACCACTGCAATAAAATCTTGAACTTACCATCATGAGGAACACCAATTTTGCATATTTTTCGCAAGCTCATTTTTAAAACGGTGTCTTGTAATTTTTTCCATCAAAATATGGCCGCCGTTTGTGAGAATCGTAGTGACATCTCTTCCAAAAACAAATAACTACTAAAACTGGGTCAATATTAAAAAATGATGGTTTTACAGACATTTTCCTAGAGGGCGTTACATGTCACCTATAGGCGACCATAGGCTCCTATCTGTATTAGGTATTTTATGTGAGTGTAATAAAGAAATTACGAATAAATAAATAAATGAAAATAGTGATCTTCAAAATCATGAAAGTAGAACTACACAGTTGTATCGTTAAACAATGTGTGTTGGTTTCAAAATCCTAGCTAATAATAGAATAGAAAATAATATAAATTATAAGAAGATAATAGAATCCACTGTCACAATATAGGTCACAATCGTCACAAAGTAACATGGGGACTATATCGTATAACAGTCTTCGTAAACTAATTATATGCTTCTAGCGACATCTAGCCACTATATAAAAAGCTTTATAGCTTTACTTCTCACCACTAGAGGGTACTACAAAACTCTCTGTAAGACTTTTATACTTACGACACTAGATGGCGATAGCAGTTTTTAACGTTCTACTTCCCTACGAAATTCTTCATGGTTTCGTTTCGGCGGCATAGTTTGGAGGTATTGCTCTGTGGTTTGGACTTTTGGAGCCATCCTCGGCTAAAAACCTGAGTTCCATAATTTGTAATAATTTACATAGGTAGTTATTTATTCACAGTATCCAAATATTAAAGGTACCTAAGGACAAACTGAGCCCACGTACGCAACGTAGGCAACGCAAAGATCTAGCTAAGACTCTTAAATCTGTATGAAAACCTTTGAATCAGAAACATACAAACTTATCACACGCAACGTTACACACGCGTCCCACGCAACGTTCGACCAGGCCCCCGATTCTCGCGCTATCGAGATCATGTCCCCAGTCGAGATATCGGTTTTGATACCGCCTAAATCTGCCGAAAACAATCTCGATTTATATTTATTTCGATCTACAACGGGTCGAGATATCTCAGTTGGTCGAAAGGCTAGTCGTAAGAATAGCTTTCTCTTGTTTTTGAGAGATTTCTGTAACTATCACAAAATCGATATTTCTCATTACTTACTTATTATAGCTACTTACTAAAGTCTTCACAAAATAAAAGGTCCGTTTTGACAGTTCACGCCCATGAAGTTTTAACCCCTAACGCAGGTAATAGAAGGTTTTTAGGTGCAACTTGTACGCTTTGCTTGTACGCAACAGTTGGCTTTTATCACCTACGCATTACGGGTTAAAACTTCATGGGCGTGAACTGTCAAACAAAACGGGCATTTTATTTTGTGAAGACTGTACGTGATTCAAAGGACCGATGTTTCTTTTTTAGACGCCGACAATCGACATGAGGAATCCGTCGATTAACATGCAGCTATTAGTCGTAAATGTCGAAAGCCCTGCGGGACGCCGCGGGCCCTTGCAAGAGTTCCTGCCCTTTGTCCAGGCGTTTGTGGAGAAATCATTGAGCATCCGTGGTCAGTGACATGTCGTGGTTACTTACTCACTGTGTAAAGTAATCAGCCCCCTTATTCGCTACTCAGTGATGATCACTCAATGATGATCCGGAAAAATTAAGAAGCTATTGGTGTCGTTCAATTATCGTGTAACCAAAGGATATCAAAATAGGTCGGCTAATATTATCCGACTTATTTTGATATCCTTGATTTACACGATATCTTCATCTTCATCATAATCATCTTCATCCATTCTTCATCTTCATCTTCATCAGCAGCTCTGCATTACAATATTATGCTTACCGTGAGTAAATGCACGAGTTATTACTAAAAACACAAAAATCACTATTGGTCTGCCTATAATATTGGAATAGTTCCCTCGATTTCTCCAGGATCCCATCATCACATCCTGACCTGGTGGTCCATGGTACCAATGGGAAGGTAAACCCTTTCAAACAAAAAAATATATTTCCAAATCGGTCTATCCGTCTAGTCTAGGCGCAATCGGGGCACCTACATAAAAAAAAAACATCCCGACGAATTGTAAACCTCCTCCTTTGGGAAGTTGGTTAAAAATAAAACAACTTACCAAATGACCTCTTTACTCCAAAAGGAAACAATGATGAACCCATCACAGAAAACATTTTCATTAATGTTAACTATATCAAGTTAACGATGATAACTGCATGGATCCAACGAAGCATAACTCATTTGATTAAAGAGTTGATTCAGGGAACTTCTGCGGGCCCATTTAGATCCAAGACAACTTACTATTTATTCTAATGACCCCCAACATTTTAAAGATGTCACTAAACTGAAGGTAGATTGGTACTGAGATGAAAAGTTGAGAGGTCCAAATGAGATGGTTGGTTTATCTCTTACACGGTAAGATCTTCTGCTTAGTTAGACGAAGACGAAAGGCATGTGATGAGATTAATCTAATTTTAATATGACTAATTGTGAAGTTGATTAACTGGTGCCATAGTGTTGGAGATGTCACTGAGTAGGTAACTTTTATATGAATTTTGCGGAGAACGAATGAAATAACCTGTTTATGAGAGAAATGAGTGAAAAGAAGGTTTAAAGGATGTATTAAGAAATGTCATTGGCCCGAATGAAAAAATAAAGTTATCAGAAAATCGTTAATAAATCTTGGAGTTCACTCACATATAATTAATGCTATGGTCATGGTCACTTCATTAAGTAACCTCCAAATATTAGGAGTAAAACTTTTCTTTAGTCAGTTATCATATGGATTCTCTTTTTAGAGATAAGCTCGCCTTTGTACACTGTTTTTATTTGCTTTTGTTTTATTTCAACCACTTAATTGTGTGAAATAAAGAAATTATGAGTTAGGTATGAGTTATGAAAGGACTTTCAGAATCCATCCATCTGGATATCTGCAAGGATGGTAATGATGATTTAAAAAGGAATAAACCAGTATTTGCCCTACAATATTGTACAAAGCGGCAAGCGGAGATCTTTAGTTTCTGCCTACCTCTCTTCCTGGAAAAAGTCGTCAGTATATGTATGTATGACAATGTATGACATATTGTACAAAGTTACCACCTCATCATGGTCATCAACTCAAAGTCTTACTAGAATCACGAAGACATCATCATTAATGATTGTCAAATTCAAGGATATTAGGACGCCGGAACACGCCAACACCTCATAACATAGGTAGGTACTCTAAAGTTTTCAAAGATGGTTGGTTGAACAAATCTAAGCTTAAATCAGGAGTCTATCAGAACCGGAGGTCTATACTCCAGTGAATTTGTCACTATGAATTTGACAGATCACCCTACTATCGCTTTGGATCATTAGCCCACGACCTAACACAATAAAGTGGTAAAACACATTAATAAGGACACAAATTACTCAACTTATTCGTGTCGGGTCCCTGCTGGCATGTCCCATGTCCCATGGTCCCCTACCTCAATTACCATATTGGGGCGATAAATTCAATGTTCAACCCTAGTTAGTTGTGGTTGTTTGTTTGTTTTATTGGGGTGAATGGCAGCCCTTTTTAGTTTTGTGGTCGTGGCAATTGAGAAATAGTGCTAGGACTCGTTACTCTGAGCATTTCCGTGGTTTACGGAAACATCTACTTATAAATTAATTTTCGGCACATACATTACTTTATTTCTTTGTTATCTAGATTTATTTTAATTTTGTTGATGAAAAATTGACTTTTGGCACATACATTATTTATTTTTCATCTAGATTTATTTAAATGTTCGTGTTCAAAAAGAAATTGAATTAACGAAATATTCTTCTATAGATACAGGTTGTAACTTTCAGAGGGTCTGTTAGAGAAAAGTTATACCTGAGTAGGTACTATCTCTTTTACTTTTAAACAAATCATAATTATTATGTTTGTATACTTAGCTGTTGTAGTGTGTGACATGTTTCGTTAGTTTGGAGATTTACATAGGAATTATGGACCACATTGCATACCGAAATTTAAATCTGAAATTTTTAACTGTTGATATCTTCAAATTTATTGCTACACATAAGTGTACACTACACACATAAGTACTTATTCGTTAAATAGCAATTTAATGTACGTATCGGTAATTACGTGGTAATTACATCAAGTCAGCAAACAAAATGCTTTTACCGAAAATATCTGTAACAAGCATTATTGTTAAAATTTATGGGTGTCCACTTCCTCGAGATTTATCGACCGATTGACAATTCTATTCTATTTTAGTTTATGGCACTTTGTTGCCTATCGACAAATTCTGCCAGTGTCAGGTGTGGCAATTATAATTATATCTTTTCAGTATGATCCCATTGTCATAATGACATAATGCTTTTTAATTTGACGCCAATTATAACACTGACAATGGGACTTGCTTCATTTGTGACGTTTGCTCCAGGGCTTATTGTCAAAAGTGAATTGTGGCCAAATCAGCCAAATCAAATTCAGTTTCTTCCGGTTTTTAGCTGTAGGGTGTAATAGGTACTGCCTGCAACGCAATCAGCTGGGCCAGCCAGCCTGAATACAAAATTTGTATAGCCAGCCCAGTGAATTGTGTTGCAGACTGCAATATTGTAGAATATGATCGTTTACTTAGGTACCTATTTCACTATCTTGTTTCCGCCGACTGAAAAATAACGCATAATTCTGGCGTTATAATTCTGGAGTTATAATTCTGGAGAGTACAAGCCGAAAGAGGGTTGTTAGGGACATCATTCTGAACAACTTTCACATTGTGAGCGACTTGATCAGAGCAACTTTATTTTTCACTCCACCATACAGATCAGCTGAGCGCATGGCCCGAAATGTACTGATTTAATAACAATCGGCCTCTGATCAAGTCGGTCCCATAGTGAAAGTTGTTCATAATGATGTCCCTAACAACCCTCTTTCGGCTTGTACACCCCTTTCTGTTACACCCTGTAGAAGCTTAAGCTCAACTTCACCAACATTTAAGAGCTTATTACATTACGCTGTCGGCAGGGCACGATTTGTATAGACGTCTCACTCTGATGGAACAACTAGAAAGAGACAGTGAGTCAGACAGGGCCGACAGCGTAGTCTAATAATAGGCCCTTTAGGGGACACTTACCTCTGTTATTAGCTGTCTAGCGAATGTTTCGGAGGCCAGCCTCTTTAATTTAGGGGGCCCCTTATTAGCCTAGATGATCCATAAAATTAGGTCAAAGCGAAACTGGTAGGTGGCCCCTAAAATAAAGTGTCTCCTAAAAGTAAGGTGCGTTGTCTGGAAATCGGCATTAAAATGAAACCCTTGTATTGTTGAAATACTATTTTAGAATAATAAATGATTTTGTTTGATTGAATAACTAACTGATTAAGATTATGTTCTCAGTCACCAGCTGCTCAGCTGCTTATGCGGTCAGGCAAATCAGACACATCACAGATGTAGGAACTGCCAGATTGGTTTACTTTAGTTATTTCCATAGTATTATGTCTTACGGAATACTGCTTTGGGGGAGAGCGGCAGATATAAACACAATATTTGTCTTACAAAAAAGGGCCATTCGGGCTATCTATCAACTAGATGCTAGGCAATCACTAAGGGACAAATTCAAAAATATCAATATACTTACTGTTACCTGTCAATACATTTATGAAAATATCATGTATACCAGAAAAAACATAGGTTTATTTAAGACTTTAGGTCATAATCATAGTATTAGCACTAGAAATAGAAATAAGATTGCTATGCCCGCGTTCAGACTCAGTAAGGTTGCTCACTCTTTTATGGGAGTATGTGTTAGTTTTTGTAATAAAATACCTAATGAAGCAACGGACCTACCAGAAAGGAGGTTCAAAAACTATGTCAAAAACGGCCTAGTGAAGAAGTCTTATTACAGTGTAAAAGAATATTTAGATGACAAAACTGCATGGTCTTTACCATCTCAGCGCACAGAAATCCAAAGAGGGGCGATGGACTGAGTCAGTACGTCTCTCCTCGGTGTATTTCCTTAGACTTAAGTAGAAATACATAACATTGTATTTTTAAGGCTCTGATATTTTAAAAGAGGTACGGGGGAGGTTTCTTGCCCTTCTTTGCTCCATCCCTAAGCCCACAACTTCCGAACGGGCGGTAGTATACAAAAATATTAATATTATATTGACGTTGACTAAGTAATATGTATGATTTTATGGTCAATAAAAATTTTGAACTGAACTCTACTGAACCATTTTCTGATGGACTGTCTCAGGCCAGAGGTGAAACCGCTGCGGTTTGTGATATCTATATCGGGGACAGTGGAGTATACCTAGGTCTGTGTCAAGAATATCATGTACGATTTTAAAATAACTTTACGGGAACTAACTGTACGGGGGAGTTTCTTGCCCTTCTTTGCTCCATCCCTAAGCCCACAACTTCCGAACTGGCGGTAGTATACAAAAATATTAATATTATATTGACGTTGACTAAGTAATATGTATGATTTTATGGTCAATTAGTATACAAAAATATTAATATTATATTGACGTTGACTAAGTAATATGTATGATTTTATGGTCAATAAAAATTTTGAACTGAACTTTATAACATAAAATAATTTCACGCTATGATCCAATCAGACCCAATACTATATATCTTACTGTAAAAGCCCGAAATACGGTAAATCCTAGGATTTACCGGTAAATCCTAAGATTTACCAACTAGCTCTGGTAAAAGCCCGAAAAGTTTTGCTTCATTCAATTCTGGCTTTTACCACCAATCACTTGGTAAATCCTAAGATTAACCAACTAACACCCTAGACTACCTTAGACACCCTCAGTACAATGCATGACAGCTAACAAAAATTACCGTTGTAATTGACTCGCGTAAAGACACCTTCCATACAGTGAGCTCGGCTCCCGTCCGGTTTCGGAAAAATCGTCACGGTGTGAATCCCAATGTAGTTTTTTTTGTACTGGCAACACTGCCGGGAATAGCCAATAAGACTAGCTTCCGGTTGATATCTCACACTTGATTAGTCGAGAGATCAGCTGTTAGGAAAAAAATAACGCAATTTATTTTTCGCGCGTAATTTCCGCCATTTTCGAAATTCGCGATGTGGTATTTCCACATTGCTTATAAAATGATGGTACGGGAACAGGTTAAACGAGGGTAACAAAACTTTTCGGGCTTTCACCACACTTAGTTGGTTAATCTATACATGATTCAACCACAATTGTGCATTAGTTGAGCGAACCAGTGCGTCACTCAGATCATCGGCACAAATAGACCACTGATAGCGCCAATTTATTGCTCCCGCGCCGTTATTTAGCATTATCTGTGATTCGGTTACTATCGGCATACTGCGGCAGTTGAGGCAAACGGCGCTTGCGCATAAATTGCATCAAAACGGACCGCCCATGGCGCGGTGACTCTATTCCGGAGCCGTAAGATGGCGTTGATATATAATAGTAGTTTATGAAACTGTTGCATAATGAGGGGTATTAAAATAGGCGAGGTTTTTAATAGTATCCCACGAGAGTTTTAATACCTAGTTAGGTGCAGTTTCATACACTACTCTATCTACTCTCATACATAAGTGTCTCTCCTACAAAAATCCAAGTTAAAACACAACAATATTTCAGTATTTAGACACAAAAAAACGTTGTCACGTCACGTTATGTTGACGTTTTGTTGCCGCCATAGCATATCACAGCGCATGCGCGGAGCATGGGTCACACTATCAAACCTCAGATCAATGAACCTCTTTGTTTAAATCTTCCTGCCTCCAAGTACTTATCAAACACTGAGTGGCTGTTTGGTTGTCAACTATAGTAAAAAAAAAACTTTCCAACAATACAGACTATCAAACACCTTGGCTGTACGGTTTCAAGACAAGAAAAGTAGAACCGTATCGTTATGGAAAAAAAGTTCAATAATAACATTAGTTTTGTTCGAGAATCAGTTTTTTTTATTACTGTATTGCAATTATAAAGTACGTCATTATGAATTCGACGTCAAGTTTGTAATTTGAACTTTATGACATGAGAATAGATAAAGTAATGACTGATGATGACAGATGAAACTGTTAAGGGACCCTTAGCTCTTTTTCTTAGCTTTCCAGCGATTGTTTCAGAAGCCAAGCCACTTTTTAGGGGGTCTCTAGCAGCTTAGTTACCTAGATGACTCTTACATTTAGCTCAAAGCGAAACATCCGCTAGGTGGTTCCTGAATGAAAATAATTGTCCCCTAAAATACTAACAATCCTGGCCCCCGATTCTCGCGCTATCGAGATCATCTCCCCACTCGAGATATCGGCTTGATACCGCCTAAATCCGTCGAAAACGATCTCGATTTATATATATTTCGATCGAAAACTGGTCGAGATATTTCGGGTAGTCGAAAGGCTAGTCGTAAGAAGAATAGCTTTTTCTTGTTTTTGATAGAGATTTCGGTATCTCAATATCGATATTTCGACCATGGACATGATCTCGCTAGTGCCGGAATTGCCCCCCTGTTATTGAAATGGCAGAATACCAGCGTCACAGATTCGTCTGTGACATTGCTGAGTCAGGGCCATTTCATTGTCGCGGTACATTCACAATACCACATAGTGAAAATGATTATTTATTTGTAAATTGTTTTGTGTTATGTTCTTCCAGGTTTTATTCTATTTTGTATTTCTTTTTGTTATGTATCTGTGTGTGTACCTTTTCAATGAATAAATGAATTTATCTATCTTAAATCGGCCTTATTCACAAGTTTTTCACAAACGGCATTTTATCGCCCCAACACCTAATTTAAAGATGACAGGTCCTTGCCTACTTGCTTCGGAGCTCGCAATTAATTTACTGTTCGTCGGCGTTTGCTCGTTTAGGGCTATTTATGACGCGGTCGAATCAAAGGGCTTTGATAAGATTCCTTGATAACAAATATATTATGTTGGCCGTGTAATCAGTTTTGATTTGAAGAGCAATCGTATTGCTTTTCTGTCTCAGAAGTATGATAAGCGGGTTCCGTCGCTTACCAAATATATTTTAATGAATGAAAGTAGAGAGAGCAGTAAGTAATTAAATTAGGATACAGTCAGAGCGTTTAACTTTGTCTAGGGGGACTGAGCTTGCAAAATAATTTAATTGGTTTTCGAATGTATTATTAGTATTACCAAGCCATAGGGTTAAAAATTTTGTGGGAATATATTTCCCTTTGCCTTATTACGGGTTAAATATCACAAAAAAAGTCTAGTCAAAGACAGTCGGTGCAATATCAAAGGGGCCGCGTGTTCTCATAAACTAATGCTAAAACAAATCCTGGGTTTTGCGAAGAGACAATGCCAAAGATGCACGACTAGCCCCGAGCTACAGCACCGTCACAGGATAATACCTTGAAACGGAATAGAGAGTGTAGAAGTGACACTCAACAATACTTATAGTTTGTTGTGACACTGTACCTATACAATATAGTTTCTTGTGATACTCTAAAATACAATAGCATTTCTCATTTAGTGCCTTCCATCATTAAAGTAGAGACGTTACTTTAATTAAAATAGCATGCTGTATACTACTAATATTACTGACTCACTAGCCATAGATAATTTTTTCATAGAGTAGTTTTGTAGTAGCCTGCGGAATAGGCGATCTGTCACCTTTACATTATTTTTCATCTTTTTAAATTATTTTTAATACCGTGGTCTAGTGGGTTGCATGCTTGCTTCTCACGCAGGAGACGCAGGTTCGATCCCGGTGCTGACCATGTACCAATATGAGATAGTAAAGTCTAAAGTACATCTATATTATTAGAGGTTCAATCATTTCCTAAAAGTCAGTCAAGTCACCTTCAACGAGCATCTAATCTACTGAAACTCAACAAATAACCTTTTTCGTATCATGGTTTTGAAAGTATTGTTACATCTACCGAAAATATCACCATCTATTCACGCCCTTTACATACGATATTGAGCTAGATCTTAGAGCAAGACAATTTATTTTTATCTTTCAATATTATTCTCCTTTCAGCCCGCTTTGTGCGGCCAAATGCATTGTCCCTTTATGAAAGGTTTACCTATGGGAGATATTATCGAAGACTATTGTTCTATAATATATCAAGAGACGCGTTGTGAATTTTCTTGGTTGAGAGGATTTATTTAGGGAACTTACTAGTCCCTTCGACGACAGATTTGAAATATTTCGTTTTCGCAAAATTTTTGGTGAAAGTGTCCTGACTACTCCTGACTACGCCCTTGCCTATACACTCGCAATAATAATTTCATAGGTAGTAGACAAACGATAACTCTTAAATTGTACTCTGGAAAGTAGAAATGTCGTAGCTTGCAGTTCGTTAAGTTAGGGGGTCTACCGCGCAATTGCTGTCGGCATCAACTTCGTTTTTAAACGCGCAAGAATGAACTTTATCATTATGATATTACGGCAAGTCGAACACGAAGCCGATTCCGACAGCCAATAGCCGGTAAGCCCCCAGAACGGATTTCAATCACATTCCTAGCCTTTCCATCGCAACAGCTAATTTCAATTCAACAGAGTCAACTTGGCCGAAAATCTAATTTATTGCGAAACCTGCAGGTTATGCCTGACTTTCGATGTGCAACCATTGATTTAGTTACCAAGCTGAACAACCTTTAGGTATTTGATTAAGTTCCGGAGCTTAGTTCACGGCTCGCTTGACTGTTTATCGTCGTAAGAGCTTCATAACCCAGGGGCTGCAGTCACGTCACGGCAAACGCTAGCTGATAGCAATGCGATACGGAATCGGTCGACATATCGCTGTAAGGTCGTTTGAAGTTATTGAACTGGTTACAATTAGTTTAGCAGTAGCAACACGTAGAAACTCTAACTTAAACTTTTCTATAGTTTTCCGCTCTCGTTGTAAAAAAGGTTGTCTTTTGGTAGTCTTTTTACCCTGTGTTGCACGATAAGCTCTACTCACGATGCAATCTGACTAGTAATCTGTTGCTGCAACTCAGGCAAGTTGCCTTAATACAGATAGAGAAGGACAGGACAGGAAGATAGACAGAGAGAGACAAATTTCAGCAACAGATTGCAAGTCAAATTGCATCGTGAGTAGAGCCCATTAGCATTGAAACAAATGACTATAGGATTCTCGCCGATAAATTAGTTTTAGTTACTTTTTCTAAGGGCGAGTTTGACCAACGAAGAGTAACTTTTGCTAGAGAGTATCTTCTACTTTTTCTAAGAATAACCTCATTTTGAACTGTCTTTTGTCTATAAATAAATAATTATCCCCGGGATTTTTGGTTGGTGGTCAATTCCACCCTAAATAGTTTCGTGCAGTCAGGGTTTTAAAAAAACTGTCTGCAAGTGCAGGGCCCATACCACAGTCTAACGATACGGTCATATTGTATTCTGGGATCAGATTAGGCAACTAAAGTTGTGGTAATCCCCCTAGTGGCATACGATGGTTGCTGCTGCTAATGAAGAGAGGGGTAAACACAAACAGTGCATCGAACACACTTGCTAAACTCACTCTGCAGGAATTTCGATTCGTAATATGTTCGTGCGTATCCCAGCTTTATGGGCATGGTCGAACCAGAATTAGCTGTCATCGTCGGACGGTTTTCTACTAGAGGAATGAGGAACAGAGACGTAGTGGATGTAACAGAAGTATTTTTTGCTTTTTCTATACTTAAACTACGTAGGTAGTCAATTAAGTAATAGTTATTACACAGTAAAATAGTTATTTATTGGTACAGGGTAATAGAATGTAGTTTACGTACGACACATTTTTTATGTACGACACAGGATTTTCCTAGTGTGGGAACCATGGAAACGTACATAGATGTATTGTCTAAATGTATTGTGCTTACAATGATATTTCTATGGGCTAATAAATTAACAGCATTATAACTTAATACACGACAAATAAACCAACAACTTTAATGTTTGTAACATTTAAGGTCCTTTACATGCCACATGCCAATGTCTTTACCGAAGACGTTGTTCAGACGGTAAATATTATTAGACAACTTTTGAGTAATTATGGATTTTTCAAATTTTGGTGCCAATTTTGCCATAAACTTCTCGCTTGCCTTAGACAAAAGCTTAGCACGCCTCCAAACAGTGTCTCCGATATTAAAATTAGCCTCTCTATGCTTTTGATCATATGCTTTAGCACTGATGTCATGTAACATCTGAAGCCTATCTTTAACTTTATGAAAAATTTTCTGTCTAGTTTGAACTGATTCAACGTATTTTTTACTGTTGAAAGTTAGAGATTCTATTGGAACGGTTACTTCGGTAAGCAATTCATTGACATTAATGTGCACAAAATTTGTTTCTCTTCCTAAAAATAAGTATGAAGGCGTATAGCCTGTAGCTTCATGGACCGCAGTGCGCATAGCATGACCAATTTCCTGAATGTGTACATCCCACAGATTGTGTTTATTTGTTTTCATATAAGCCGCTATTGAGGTACCTATTACTCTGTTGACCCTCTCTGTTGGGTTGCTTTGTGGATGATAATTTGGAGTATACCAAATACTATAGTTGTATTTACTTGCCAAACCTTTGAATTGTTGGGATACAAATTGTTTCCCATTATCAGAAATGATAGCATGCGGCGCGCCTAACAACAATATCTGCTCTTCCACAATCTCACAAATCTTATCAGCTTTTCCAGTTCTTAATGGAAATAACATTGAGAATTTACTGAACAGACAAGTGATGACCAATAACATTGTGTTACCCTTTTTGCTTCTCGGAAAAGGTCCCATCAAATCAAGTGCAATAAGTTGCCATGGTCTAGAAACTTCTCGATGCTTTCCCATTTTACCCATAGGTAGTTGTTGGGAAATCTTGACTTTAGCACAGGTTTCACACTTCCCTACGTAATCCTTTACGTCTTTTAACATTTTAGGCCAGAAGTATTTTTGTCTTATTCTATAATAAGATTTCCTGACTCCAAAGTGGCCTGCCTTAGGATCGTCATGGCATTCTCGTAATACATTCTGTCTAAGAGAATCCGGAATATATAACTTCCACAAATTTTCCTGCGTAGGAAATTGTTTTAAATGTACTTTTTTAAACAGCCTATCCTGATTAACAGCCCACGTCATGTCCTTATTTGTGCCACTAATAATGCTTCTAACCTTTTCAATGTACCAATTGTCCATATGTTTATCTAAGATTTCCATTGTCCCTATTTCAGCATTATGGGGTATAACTCTAGACAATGCATCTGGCACTGTATTGCATCTACCCGGTCTATGAACTATGTCAAAATCAAATTGCTGCAACTTCATTGCCCATCTCGCCAACCGTCCGTGTGGATCTTTCATCTTATGTAACCACAATAAGGCACTGTGATCCGTTATAACGGTAAATTTTGTCCCATCAATGTAGGGCCTAAATTTCTCAATTGCATAGACTACACTGAGTAGTTCCCTTTCAGAAGTTGAGTATTTTCTCTCCCGATCATTGAGCTTTCTACTTAAATATGCTACCGCTTGATCTGAGTCTTCAACATTCTGGCATAAGACTGCTCCTACTCCATTATTGGATGCGTCACATTGTACTGTGAAGGGTTTTGTATAATCCGGGCATGTCATAACTGGAGTAGTAGTTAGAAGCGTCTTTAACTGAATAAAAGCAGATTCTGCTTCCTCTGTCCATACTAATTTCTTACTTTTTCCTTTTGTTATATCATGCAAGGGTGCTGCCACTACTGAAAAATCTTTAACAAACCTCCTGTACCAGCTTGCTAGTCCTATAAACCTCTTAAGCTCCGTGTAGGTTTTTGGCCTGGGGAAATTAAGGATCGCCGAGACTTTTTCTGGATCCGTTCTAAGACCATCTTTATCAACAATATATCCTAAATATTTCAGACTTCCACATTAATTGTAAGGCCAGCATCTTTTAAAACTCCCATAACCCATTTTAATGACTCCATGTGCTCCTCAAAACTGGAAGAACAAATAACAATATCGTCTAAGTATGCCCAAACTTTGTCTTCCTTAGAATTAAACAGAATGTCCATTAGTCTTTGCTGAGACTGTGAGGCATTAACCAGACCGAATGGCATTACCTTAAAATGAAACAATCCCCTCCCAGTCACAGCAAAAGCGGTCTTTTCTTTACTAGATGCTTCCAAAGGAATTTGCCAAAAGGCAGATCTTAAATCCAAAGTCGTAAGAAACCTAGCATTGCGCAAATTGTCAAGAATAGATGTCACTCTGGGTAGCGGGTAAGTATCTCTCTTAGTTAATTTGTTTAACTGTCTACTATCTAGACAGAGTCTATTGGTGCCGTTCGGTTTTTTTACTAAAACTACCGGAGAACACCATGAGCTGTAAGATGGTTCCACCACATCCTGTTCTAACATGGCATTCAGTTCTGTTTCTAATTCTTTTTTTACTGCTGGTGAGAAATTATATTGTTTTTGATGAGCTGGCCTATGTTCGCCTGTCTCAATTGCATGTTTCAGAATGTCTGTTCGACCCAAACCGACACCAATTTTCTGTTTCATTTCCTGAATTAGGTCAGAAAGTCTAGCTTGTTCTTCTGCATTGAGGTCATCTCTCGAAATGATTGATGTGTTTCCGGTTGATAAGTAACCAATTTCCCCACCATTGTACTCACCTACATTTTTAAAGTGAAATTTGACACCAAAAGCATCAAGGAAGTCCTTTCCTAAAATCAATTGCTGTGATACGTTTCTGACAAGCAACATGGGAATTACCTGGAATTGGCCATCAAACTTTATAGGTACGTGAAACACTTCCGCCACATTGTGAACTGTTCCATCTGCGGTTACAATATCTACACTATCCGTCATGTATGATTTTAAACCGAAAGATCTAAGTGAATTTCCGAATTTTTCATTAACAACTGTTCTATTTGCTCCACTATCTAAGAGTCCCAGACATTCATGCTCCAATATATCTACAATGACATATGACCTATTATCATTACACTTATTTACAACTACCGGAGCTAGTTCACCAGAAGTGAAATATCTATTTACAACTTTAATCCACGCTTGCCATTCTTTTTTATTTTCGCGGGAAAAATTCACTTGGCCAGCTGAATATTTCCCTCTGAGGCGTTTCCCTGACACACACAATCTTTTGATGTTTTCACAAATAGACCACACTTATAGCAAAATAAGCGCTGTTTTGGCAACTTGCAAGTTCTAAACACATGACCATATTCTCGACAGTTCCAACATCTTTTTTCCTGATCCTGAGCACTATCATTTCCTGAAACTTGGATTGCTTGCACTTCAGACCTTTTATCAGTAACTGCCTGAACATTACCCTTATAAGCTAAATCTGGTTCTAATGGAGAGTCGCACTTCAATGATGGCTTCACGAATTTGTCACAATTTATCTTGGTTCTTTCCACAACCCTCAAAATATTCAGCAAATCAGAAATGGAGCAGAACTCATCCCTACATAATGCCCTCTGATAGTACGGTTGTAGGTTTTTTTGAATTATATTTATCTGAAAAGACTCAGATACTTTTTCCGGCAATCGGTTGAACATGTTCTGCATTATTGATACGAAGATAAACACTGCCTCATTCGTTCCTTGCGTCCTATGTCTGATTTCATCTAAGAGTTCGTCCTGATAATAAGGTTTTTGAAACGTGCGTTTGAGCAAAGTCACCAGTTCATTCCAGCTCGTTACAAAGTTCCTATTGGCACGGAACCAAATTAAAGCATCTCCCTCAAAGAAATCTATGGCATATCTCCATAAGTCATCTTCAACTGCATTCCTGGCATCTTTAAGTTCGTTAACACGTTCTAAAAAAGCATTGATGCTTAGTGAGGAGTCTCCACTAAACTTCAAGCCCCATTGACTGATAGGAACCAGTTTGAGTCGCGGAATTTTACTTATGATATCCACGTTTACTATTTCTTTTGGTAATTCGACAATTTTGTTGCTTTCTGATGAATAGACATTATTTATTCGCGAGGACGACGCTTCTGGTCCTTTATCAAATAATTTTTGCTCTAGATTGTCCAGAATATTGATCGCCGTGTTTCCTAATGATGTCTGTAACATCTGTTTTTCCAAAGCCGTAAGGGTTTCATCTTCTACAATGTCATCTTTTGTTTCCAGCTGTGACAATACATTTGATGCCTGTATCAATAAGTCAGCTTTCTTTTGTATGTCTGTGTCAGTTGTTGGTGTCAGCAGTGCTAGTCTATTCTGTACGTGACAAAGTCTAGAAACTAATCGCCTGAACAACGCCTTGTCTGGTTTACTTGACATTTCCGAAGTATAGCATGACAAGGTATCTAACTTCATATGACAGGTATTGATCTCTTTAGCCGGATTTTCAAGTGATTGCTGCGGCTGTTTGATGACATATGTATTGGTACCAGCAATTTCAGATTTTAATAATTCCCTAAGAACAGATTTCATAATTGGTACTCTAAACTCTCCACAAACTCCCCGAGACTGGAGTTCAAACTCCAACTCGTCTTTTAATAGATATGAGATCTCCATATTATCTGAATATCTATTGCCTAATAAATCACAACTTTATGCAAACATTTTGTGTTAACATGACAACGATTTATGACCAAATCCAAATGTTTTAACGTTGGGCGCCATTTGTTAGGGCGGATTGGTCATAAAAGTCATGTTTAGTTATTTACACGTATATTTACAGTTCATGTCATGCAACTGCCCTAAACTCTGCTATTAGTAAACTGCCCTAAACTCTGCTATTACTAAATACTAAACTAAACTAACCCTAAGCTAACTTACAACTATCTTACCTACATATATACCTATACAGTATGTACAAGTTGGACGCCAGGAGGGTTTTTGCATTCCGAAGTCCCTACCAAACTTCCGTGGGGCGCCGGCGTAGCTCAGTCACTCCAAAATCGATATTTACAAGGATTCCTCAAATTTACAAATGTTCCTCAATATTTACAATTTCATCATATCACGAGGGCATGTCGGTAGGCTAAAACAAAGATTACTCCTATTAGTTTTAAAGCTAACACACAGGAGAGATAATATCAGATTAGTATTTACAAATTTAAACTTACCCCTCGTGTATCTTATTACCAAGTGGTCTAGCGTACTTTCTGACAATTACTATTTAATGGATAACTTGCACGCAATTCTCTCGAAATAATATGTAAAAATACACAAAGGATTTCATCTTCCTTTGACAATTGTCGCTCCGATGTCATTCATGTCTTTGTCATGTCTCTGGTACCAAAGCAGAGGTCATACACAAATATCGTAGATCCTTCTTTCTCGAAAATATGAACAAACCAATAAATAACATAACAACGCTAAATGGAGTAGGTATTGGATAACTGGCTAAAAGTGTACGTAATTGTGCCTCTCCACCCCACGTGACTGACGCTACGTCTTGATCAAACTTGATCAAATCCCCAAGCGATCCCCAAGCTATTTCATCAAATCCCGGAAATGATCACATACCGACATGACAAGGGCAGTGTCTCCTTTAGCTGGAATATTTCTCAATCATGGCAGATACTATAATATTATATCTACTAATACAGATAGACCACCTAGAACAAAATATGATACCGGCGTAAACTGAGATGCTTCGGAAGCTTCTTTAGTTCGAGGCCATTATCGCTTGGTGCAGCACCATCGAAAAATTGCAAATACCACGAGATGGCGCTAAGATATATTATAGGATTTATTCTAAAGATTAGTAACACCTAGAAGTATGTTAACTAAAATCATGGCGTTTAAAGTACAAATCTTACTCCTTACGCCATCTCATTTTTACAAAGGGTTACTAATTCTAATTTGTATGGAATGAGCACCCTGTATTAGTATAATATTATAGTATCTGTGATCATGGGCATCTATCTTAGCAATCCTCAGTTACTCCTCTAATGGCAAGTCAGCCACTCCATTAAACTCTGTGCTGCAATGCACACAGACCCGTGGCGACTATGGCGACGCATCGGCGGCACCTATGATGGTTTTCTTAGTAAACACGCGCCATACCACTTGTCCAACAATTTACCGACGTTGGAGTCCTCCGACTATCCCTCTCTCAACAGCGTTGGATAAAAGAGACGGTGTTTGGAAGTCTCTCTGAAAGTGGATTAGAAAAACAATTTTAGATTTGCGACGCGACCTGACGCGGAATTAGTTTAGAACTGGGTCGCAGTCATTTTAATGTCGTACAATTTGAGTAAGATCGAATGGCATAGTCCAGTTACAGTTGACTAGTATCAAGTTTCTTATCCCTGTGATTCGACCTTTCGCCAATCTCGGTTTCGAATGCAATTGATGGTATACGAGTTTAGAACTATACCTATCTAAATAATAAATATAAAGGTGTAGTGTTAGGTACTAAGGTAATTTTCAAAAATCATAGAGCTAACCCAATCCCAAACCCTAACCCTATCTGAAAAGTACCTACCTACGCCTTACTAATAACCTAAAATAAACGATAAAGCTGTAAGATTTCCTAATTTAATAAAAAAAAAACTATTAAATAAAAATAAAATGTTAATGTCACCCCACACACTAAACGTCAACATTGGGGATTGGTCGGGAAAGGGGGCTGGTGCAGTCTCCTACACTTAGTTTAATAATTATATAACATGTAACATATTTCCGCACGCAATACAGAGCATGCTGTCAAAACACCCTTTAGGATAATTTACTAGATCTAAAACCGTGTCTATATACTTAGAAACGAAGTGTAAAATATCTGTTGTGTTTTGCAATAAATAAAATAAATAAAAGAATCACTTTAAACTTCGTAGAACTAATAAACTAAACGTCTTAAATATTGATACATAGTTGCTACCAAAAAATTCAACAAAGGCTACATTATTTCCTAAAAGAGATTAAAAATAAATTGTCAACGCAGCTCAAGCCCTAGGCTGATGACGATTAAGAAGAAATACACCTTAAGAACAATACCTTCTAACAGTTTGTTGATGAACCGGACGGACGGATAGATACAAAACAGCTTAATCCAGCAGCATTGCATAGACTACTACTACCGGTCCAGACGATGAGGTACTTATTGTATGTTGTTTGGCCTTGTTGAGCGTGTGGTGCGGGTCTACACCGCATCGTGTGGAACGGCCGTAATTTATTTGTTTGGGGCTATGAATAAACAAATACTTGTTTACTATGCAAAGTATATTTTCCAACTGAAGGTAAAAACACTATCACAATATATTCAAAATAAATATGACAGTGACAGGCTTGACACAATGTTCCAAGTAGTTTTAACACCCCCCCGCAATGTGTACAGCCTGTATAATAATAATACCACAAACACCCTGTATAAAAACACCTCACATGACAAAATAAAACTAATAAACTTTATACACCAAAAAACATATTAAACACACAAAATTCATATACATACCTAACCTAACCCTAAGCTATTTATACACTTGTAGTGCTTCAGTTTTGGCAAAGGTTTGGTGAGGATGTCGGCAGTCATTTCTGTGGTATGAATGTATTTGAGTATGAATCTATGTTCGGATAATGATTGGCGTATGAAGTGATGTTTGATGTCGATGTGTTTGGTGCGGGCGTGGTATGTGTTGTTTGTGGCCAGTTTGATGGAACTCTGATTATCCGTGTGTATGATGAGGGTGTTCGTGAGATGGAATACTTCAGTGATAAGTTTATGAAGATATATGGCCTCCTTGCAAGCCTCGCCCAATGCCATGTACTCCGCTTCCGTACTGGAGAGGGCTACTGTGCGCTGCTTGCGGGATTCCCATGACACTGGAGCTCCACTCATCATGAACACGAAGCCGGTATATGATCGACGGTCCACGAGATTATTGCCGTAGTCGGCATCCACGTACCCCAAGGGGTAAAATTCAGATTTACGCGAGAAGTTAAGAGCCATATCTTTGGTCCCTTTGAGGTAACGAAGGACCCGCTTAGCGGCCTTCCAGTGTACCCCCCCGTAATGTGCATTGAATTGCGACAGGTAGGAGACCGTGTGAGCGATGTCAGGTCTAGTGCATATTGCAAGGTACATTAGCGACCCGATAAGCTCTTGGTATGGTACGTCTACTTCTTCTTCCTTGCTAGGAAGAGTTAGCTTTAGACCTGATTCCATGGGTGTCGTGACTGAAATTGCGTCTTGCATACCGAACTTTTCTATCAGCTTCTCTATATATTTTGTTTGATCGAGTTTTATTCCATCTTCGGTCTGAGATACTCTCATTCCGAGGCAGTCTTTGAGTTCCCCAAGATCCTTTATAGTGAACTTTTTCTCAAGGTTGCTCTTGAAGTCTGCCTTCATTTTATCATTTGTGCTTAGCACGAAGAAGTCGTCCACAAACACTGCAACAATCAGTAGGTCGTTGCCGCATCTTCTGTAGTATATACAGTGCTCTGATTGAGCTTGAGTCAGTGACATCTCTGCCATTGCCTGACTTACTTTTAAGTTCCACTGACGTGGAGCCTGCTTCAAGCCGTACAGGGCTTTTTTCAGTAGGCATACTTTTTCTTTTGGGTTTGTTGAAAATCCCTCTGGTTGCTCCATGTAAATCTCCTCATCTAGGTCTCCGTTCAAAAAGGCGGTTTCCACATCTAGGTGGTCCATTTGTAGTCCATGGTGGGCTGCGTAGGCCATTAATAGTCGAACCGATGATAATCTGGCCACAGGAGAGAAGGTTTCACCATAATCCACACCAGCCACTTGGGTGAAGCCTTTTGCTACGAGCCTGGCTTTGAATTTTGTGATACGGCCTGAAGTATCCTTTTTGATTTTGTAGACCCATTTACATTTCGTTGTTTTTCTGTCAGTAGGTCTGTCTGCTAAGGTCCAAGTTCCATGTTTTAACAAGGAGTTGTACTCTGCTTGCATCGCTTCCAACCATTTTTCTTTTTGCGGATGTTCGGTGACTTCTTTATAGCTCTCTGGTTCCTGATCAGTAGTCAGGTAAAGGTTGGACTGGTACCTTTCAGGAGGTTGCCTGCTGCGAAGAGGATATCTTCTTTCAGGTTCCGACTGTACAGTTAAAGGGGGTTCTGACTGTACAACTGAGTCAGAATCAGGCTGTTCCTCGGGATAGTCTGGTGCAGTCACAGGATCATCTATCGCTTCTGCCGGCTCAGGATGTTCCTCACTTTGAGGATGAGGTTCGGCTGGTAGTAGTGGCGGCTGAAAGTCAGGAACTGGGTCTTCGTCTTCAATGAATGTCACGACTTTTGACGTTGAAGTTGGAGACAGTTGTTGACTGCTAGACGATTGTATATTGGACTCTTGTACCGGTTCATCTTGTTCTTTATTTTCAATAAAGACAATATCTCGGGCCGTGATTATTACCCGAGGATTTTGGGGTTCAACAAGGCGATAGGCTTTGCTTTCTATTGAGTATCCAACAAAGATGCATTTTTTAGTCTTGGAGTCGAGTTTTGAACGTTTTTCCTTCGGGACTAGGGCATGAGCTTCGCATCCGAAGACTTTCATATGTGAAAGATTGACCTTCTTGCCCGTCCATAATTCTTCAGGAATTTTGTTTCCTAGAGCCATTGTAGGCACTCGATTCTTGATATAGATCGCCGTATTTACTGCTTCTCCCCAGTATGAAGTCGGTAGTTTGGAATCCTGGAGCATACATCTGGCTTTTTCAATGATCGTACGGTTTGCACGTTCTGATACGCCATTTTGTTGCGGAGTATACGGGACTGTAGTCTGGTGTACGATGCCGCTTTCCTTTAGGAATAAAGTGAAATCATTATTTACATATTCACCACAGTTGTCCGTCCGCAAAATTTTGATTCTTTCGCCAGTTTGGTTCTCAACTAAGTATTTAAATTCTACAAACTTTGAAAAAACTTCGGACTTTAATTTTAAAAAATATCCAAAAGTTTTGCGACTAAAATCGTCAGTAAAAGTTAGCAAATAAAGAGAACCGCCCCACGAATGCGCACTCATAGGTCCGCATAGATCCGAATGTACTAATTGTAGGACTTTACTCGATTTGCTTGTAGAACTTTTGAATGGTTTCTTAGCAAGTTTACCTTGTAAACAGGGAATACATTTCACGTCCATATTCCCGCTAAAATTTACGCCAGTCTGCTTACTTTTTAAAATAGACAAACTTCTTGGGTTTAAATGACCTAGGCGTCTGTGCCATAGCAATGCTTCCTCCTTCGTTGTTTGTGTGACATAGGCCTGAGAAGTATTTTTATTTAGTTTGTACATACCTCTATGGCTTGATCCTGTCGCTATGACAGGGCCTGTCACCTGACAGTTTCCACTCTGACATATTTTGACATCTTTCGATGTAAACAAAACATCAAAGCCCTTTTCAGTTATTTTGCTAACAGAAAGTAAATTTGTAGCCAGATCAGGAATGAATAAGACTCGCTCGATTTTACTGACATGCTCTGAAATAGGAATCTGAACTGTACCTATACCACGGCTCATTAATTTCTCCTTATTTGCAACATTAATCGGCGTTACGTAGGACGACATCGACAAATACCAGTCGCTCCTGTTGCTCATGTGAGAGGTAGCTCCTGAATCTATGATCCAGTCCTGAGAACCTGTAGGAGTAGATGAAAAATTAGTGAAACAGGATGAAAGTGTTAACTCTGAAGTGTAATTAGAACCTAAATCACTTTTTACATTCTTCTTATTTAGAACTTTTCTACACTCTGAAACTGCGTGGCCATTTTTCTTGCAGTAAACACAGAATTTCTGACATTCTGGCTCTTCTTTGCTTGAAGTGCAGCAGCTGTATCCCGGTGTGTCTCTACGGTTCTGATAGGCGTAACTCGTCGTTGATCTTCTTTTAGAAGAGCCGAAACGACATTCTCTGACGTAATCTTCGTATTGGAGTGTTCGAGAGCCATGACCAGAGGCTGAAATTTTTCTGGAAGACCTGACAGCATCATTATTGCCAGGAACTCATCGTCAACTGCAGCTTCGATAGCTTGGAGTTCCTGCTGCGTGGCGAGCATTTTGTTCGTGTATTCCTGAATATTTCCATTAAAGGAAGTTGCTAAGAGTTTCTTCATAAGGCGAAGTCGTCGTATGAGGCCAGTACCTGCGAATGCCTTTTTGAGGGAGTTAAGGGTCTCAGACGCAGTTTTAGCTGACCTTATTATGGGATATATTCCCTCTTCGCACGCAAGACATATTTTTGCACGTGCCTTTGCGTCCCTGCGCTTGTCAATGGGGTCCTCGAGGTTGGCTGGAACGGTGACGACGTCCCACAGATCATGGTCTGTTAGCCAGCACTCTAGAGCAAACACCCACGTTGAAAAATTATGACCATTTAGTCTTGTAATGACCCGCGAAGATTGGTGGTCTCCACTATGAGTTGGTTTATCCATTGGCATTTGGTGGTCTCCACTATGAGTTGGTTTATCCATAACTAGTTTTATTGGCCCATAACCATTTGTTTGGGGCTATGAATAAACAAATACTTGTTTACTATGCAAAGTATATTTTCCAACTGAAGGTAAAAACACTATCACAATATATTCAAAATAAATATGACAGTGACAGGCTTGACACAATGTTCCAAGTAGTTTTAACAAATTTGAACCAACAAAGTGCAACTTAAATCTCATGCTGGCAGACAGCAAGCACCAGACTTTGAGTGTCAGTAAATTTTTGAGTGCATCCAAGCCTAAAGGTGTGTAATAATTAACCACTATATTTAGGTATCGCCACAGAAGTAACCGCTAAAGGCTCGGTTTTTGGTAAGGAAAGTGATAAATGATATCAGAGCGGAGTTCGATTTCTGACACCGCGGCTCAGACGTGGGAACGACGGCCGCTTTCGGTGTGGTGTTGAGTTTCAAAGATATTGTTGTGACTGGGTGTCGAGTTTGACACGAGGCCAGCAGGATGAGTAATATAATAAACATGCTCAGACTTATCACCTGGGCCTGGAATCCGGTAGCGCAATGACCACTTGGTGACTTTGACGCGACGACAACGCTTTTTAGAGTTTTTTGGACTATATCTTTCGTTTGGAGTATCTTTTTCAGGCAAATAAGGCGCTCTTTAAATAAATTAAGGGGCTTTTTTCAGTGTATTTCAGGAAATACTCGGCAAATCGTGATCAGTTTCTGGTTGTAATTTGACTAGTATATCCTAGGACCATGCTTAGTTATTTGGAAAACGTGTTTGGAGAAAATTTTCTCAATAGAAAAAAAATACAAAGTCAACCCTGTTTTACAATATTTTTTCCTGTTATACCGCGGTAGTAGGTAGTAAATATGATCTTTCTATGAATTGTATTAATGTGGAGAATTGTTGTTACTAACGATTGATAAATTTTAATGTTATTCCCTGAAAAACCTTTTTTTTATGATATTTTTTTTTACGTTTTGGCGCTTAACGTAAGCGCCAAAAGACTAGGTGCGGGAGCACAATTGCCATCCCGCTTGTTCCTTTTCCAGAATAATATTGCTTCTCACTTCCGCGATATTCGTTAGTCTCGTTTGATTTTTATTCATACCTCGCCTTAATGATAGAAATTGATTGAGTGGAATGACCTTAATTCTTTCTTTATTTATACTTTATTGCACAAAAAACAGAATACAGACACTTAATAATAATAATTAAATAACGCTTAATTTTTACCTTTAATAACCTATGAAAAAAATCTCTAGAAGCTAGTTATTGGATATCTAAAGTTGAACGTCGTGGTCGTCGGTACCGTCACTGAGCGGTCATTGGATAACAGATTCGGGCCCCTGGTCAACGAAATATTTGACTCTATACAGAGACTACATATCCAATAGACTGCGCCTGCGGGGGAGTGCGGCTCGCCAAACGTTTGTTGTATTCAACAAACGTTCGCATACGCAACCCATGTACGATGACGGGCCGCCAGACAGTTTCGCTGCGGCTGACCAATCACAGCTCTCTTACCTCGTCCCCCGCCGCCCGTAAATTAGTGAGTTGTGTTTCAAAGGAAAATGTATCTATGCGCTCTCCACTGGATAAGTGCTCCCTGGCTCTATACGACGACGACGATGATGATGATGATGATGATGATGATGACGACTGTAGCGGATAGGTGTTCAGGACGTTGAATAAAACTCAGGATTGACTTTGAACTAGAAGGTGCCCCTCCAAATACAATATTTATCTGTATTCTAAGTTCGATCGATATGATATTTATACATATTTTTATACAATCAAACAGTGGTAGGTTAGTATTTAATTTTAGTTTTAGTGTTTATTTATATTTAATAATATTTAATTTTCTTCTTATTTTTCAGGTGAGCACGTCATCTACAATGACTATCTACAATACCTTGGAAATGGACTAGAATATCTGGCTCAAATTGAGCACAATTGTGCTTCTGCCGTTTGTGAAGAGGCGTGATGCTGTTCATGTTCACAATATTCACGATAAAAAAAAAACAAAACGGGTACAATTTAGACAAAAATAGGTGACTTTTGATGTTGCGGTCGAGGCTGTGCTTCCCAAGCGGTCCTGGGTTTTAATCCCGACTGGGGAGGAAGTAAATAAATTACCAGGTCTGGATATTTACATGTTTGTGATTTCGCTGTTTCTGGTTCCCACGACTCAGGGCATCCTAGTGTGATGCCAGAAGCAACGTTTGTGCCTGTATGTAAATCTTATGTGTGTCTTCTACGAATGAAGAAATCTTCACGAGGTGGCAATTGCTTTATGGATACCATACAGTCATTTATATGGGTACTACTAGCATATGTAAGTAATGAATGAGGCATCTCTTTTGTTTGTTGGCCCACCAAGTATCAGTTATAATTATAATTAACGCAAGATGAGAAATATTTACGAAATTCCTGATTCAAATTACGTTTTATTGTATTGTAAGTATTCATTTTTGTGGATTTTGGAGAAATTGAATTTCTCAAAGTGGGACAATTTTGCCTCTTCTACGCCATATGAGAAAAGGTGTGACGCTATGTTGTTTTTGAATTTCTAAAATAAGTTTAAAATGTATATGTCCTATTTGAAATATCAATTTTCCCTGAGGTTGGATTTTACCAACAAAAAGTTATGCGAAAATAACTATCCCGGGGATAATTTGTATGACAGTGACAGTTCAAAATGAGGTCATGCTATGAAAAAGTAGAAGATACTCACGATGAAAAAGTTACCCTTCGTTGGTGAAATTCGCTCTAAGCCGTTAGCCAAAATGTCGTTGCCGTTTCTCCAATAGTCCGTTTCTTCGTTTTCTCCAAAAAAAAAAACCTTCGGTACCTTCGTTACTGTCTTACTTTAGTTTACTTTACTTTATACTTTATTGCACAGAAAAACATGTTAAAGACACTTAATTTTGGGAAAAAAAAAACATGTAAAGGCGAGCTTATCTCTATAAAGAGATCTCTTCCAGCAAACCTGTCTAAGCCTCAGACCAAAAGTTGATTGACTTGCAACTAGATACGCTATAAAATATTAATTTCTGTTCCACAAAACGTTGGATGGTAACGACAGATAGCAGTAAACGTTTGAAAACAAAAAGTCTGTTTCCGACATATTATTGTGATAGTTAATATTGAGTAAGATCGGCTTAAAAAAGATGCGTGGAAATTTCTCCCAAAACCCTAATCTTACTTGTGAACTATTTAATGAGCGTGTTCGAATGGCCATTGGATTTCGTTTACAGTTGTTTCGGAACTTAATGGCTTATTTATTTGCTAACATTGTGTGTTATTTTGTGGTTTTCGTCATGCTTTGAATTTTAGTAGGTAATAAATCTTGGAATTTCGGAGAAATATCTTCCACTTATTGTAAGTAACTAGTCCCTTAATTTACTTTTGACATTCTGCAAGCAATGCAGAAAATTTTGTGGCTGCCAAAAGTCAAGTGATTCGCTGAAAGCTAGTGCCCGGTGCTCAACGTGGATGTCTATGTCGTTATCGTCGAATTGGCCATATCATGATATAAATAAAAATAAAATAAAAAAATAATTAGGATAAATGAAATAATGGTTGAAACGTGAAATATCATAAAACGATGAAATCCTTTAGGGCAAACACTGCGGTAGCTTAGGTGAAGACTAAAGGAGGCGAGCGCAGCGAAGCCCCCGGATACTCTTCGTGTTAGTTTGACATGTATAACACAAAAAATATACGTAGTGCTGAATAACAATGCTTTTAAAAAGACTTATTTTTATTAAAACCAGCCGTGTCATGATATGGCCAAATTTGACGATATGGCTACGAAATCTTTATCGATATGTCTAGGTTTTCCATTTATTATTTTTCTAAAACCATTTATTTAAAATATTCAGAGATTAAGGCGTGAAAAAGTAAAATACGAACCAACTTCCGCATTTATTGTGGTGGATTGTACGATCCTATAGAGTGCAACGTAGTTAGTGACAGTTGATACACAATTACAAGAATTTGGAGTAGCTATATGAAACTTCATTCCAACACTCCAAACTTTCGACAACAACTTCAAAATTCTTTTTCCACTACAGATTCGTTGGTTGATTCTGTGATTCCCAAATCGAATCACTTGTGATGGAGCCGTCGGAAATGGGCGCCGACATTGAGTGATGCGTAGGAAATGGGGAAAACAGAAAATTCGTCTATGTGACACACTTTACATTTTCACGGACGAAGACATAGGGAATGTGCGAATCAGAGCACTCTATCGACTGATACACGTGTAAGAGAAAATCAGTGAAAACCGCTGATATATTGTCGGAATTAATGAACGCTGTGATAATGCCTCTATGCCTGTCACACTCCGAACACTAAATATGATAGCGGAGGAGATGGACATGTTCTCCTGCGCTCTGACTGAATTTACAAGGGTGGCATTATGCATTATAAGTTATATATTGTATTTAATCAATTGATAACTGCAATATCGAATTAAGTTCCTCACCTGTAATGATAATGTGTGTTTAGATAAATAAATAAATAAATGTTGACTATAAAAATGCACTAATTTGATTTTAACTTTAATTTTCACGAAAATGTCGAGTAGAGCACGAGCGCAGTGAAACATTGACAGACTTTGGTATCTCCCAAAATCGTGGTCTCTAGTAATTGTATCGGCACCATTTTTCAAACTGTAGGTTGTTTTGAAAAAGAGTGCCGTTTCAGGTTAAATTGTATTTATTAAATATCAAAGTTTATATTTAAAGAACGTCCAAAAGAGGGGACTCTTAAGATTTTAGGTCATAAAATATTTTAAAATATGATAAGTATCATAGTAACTGAAGCTTCTCTATCGAATCTAGGGTAAACCAGGAATCTTCAATATTCACTATGCCCCTCACCTAATAATTGAGAACCGAAGCAAATAAATAGTAAATGTAAGTAAACGTAATGGTTGTTACTCGGATCCGGGTAAAGACCTGTGCCCCTCGGTGGGGACATTAATGGGCTACATTTACTTACATTTACTAAGGTTGTGTCTCTGAAGCATATATAGCATTATATATAATATAACAGTAAAAAGACCTTGTTAGACATTATTAGTGGAACTTGAAATCGAGGAAGTTCCAAGATTTCATAATACTCTTGTAAAGAAATCCACGCCAATGGAGTTTGGGGGTGGAAAACCGATAGACCTCCTGTCATAGCCCGGAAAAGGCGACTTCAACCTAAAAACCGGTGCCATTTCCATTTCCCTCCTGTTATCTCCGGCGCCGGCATAGCACGTGTGTTAAATAGAGTACAGTGAAGTACTGGCTGTACCGTACCGGGTACCGAGAATACTGTGACACAGTCGCCAGTTAGACGCGTCGATGCCCAGACGCGACGCAACCGTTTCAAACGAAGGGCTCCGCGCATGCATGACGCGGAAAAACATTGAAAATCATCCTCCTTGCGCAAAACCTTTGCGGTTGCTTTGATGCTGGTGATAAATTCGCTGATAAAATAGTTTATGTGAAGACTTTTTGAATGAAGTGGGAACCTGTTTTGAGGTTAGTAGTATTGTCAATGAGAGGTTTATCTAACTAGTAAAGTTAAAAACAAATTGTATTTCATTGATGATTATTTTTATTGCGTTATCGAAATGTAATGAGATTATGTAGGTAGGAATAAAATGGAAGTTTCAGTTTGATATGATACCGATTATATATTTTTTTGTTTTACTCGATAGTTAATACTTAATGGAAACTGACCTAAATGTTCAACTTGGTAAATAATTCAGTACGTCAGAATTTGAATATGCGATTGCTTGTTGTTGTGATATACTCTACAATTTTGTTAACTATACATGGATAGGTACTATACCTTAATACTTACTCATTGATAGATTTCTGGTAAGTGAATTCATTCATCCAATAACTAAATAACAGAACAAGAGTCCAGAACCGCCAAAAAAAAAAAGAAAACAGTGCCAGAATAGTTATTTATCCAACAAGTGAGGAAAGTTCGTTTTTCCTATGAGTTTTGATTTTGAGTCTTGAGCGAACGAAGGATTGAAAAATAGAATCACGAGCGCAGCGAGTGATTATAAAATTCAATCCTGAGTAAGCGAAAGACTTAACAAAACGAATAGCAAATGAACTTGCTCACATGTTGCATACAAAACTTTTCACCACTCCCAGCAAGAAAGTATTCAGTCACCATAGGTAAATAAATTAAATAGTCACAAAGCAAATCAAAATAATTCTTTATTATAAAATAAAAAGAGCTGTTATTCATGAATATAATTTAAAAATGAAATGTAAAATTACTGCAATTTTTCAAGTTAAAAGTAACGTTTTTATTGGGTACATTTATCGTTGTTTTATTACTATTCACTTGAGTGTTATTTATTTTTTTAAATATCTTTAAGACTTAACATAAAAATCAGGCAAGGTTAGTTTCTGAACGGGATCATTACTTTCCTCACTGTTCAAACAGTGAGGAAAAACTAACTTTCCTCACAGTTTTCGTAGAGGAAAGACACTTCTTTCGTGCGGGAGTGGTGAAATATGTAATTTTCTCTGAACCACTCGAAATTCTATCAAACAATGTAGGTGCTTTACGAGAGACGTGTTTGTCCAAATTATTGTACTATAGCACGGTCGGAACCCTTCCTGTGGGAGTCCGACTCGCACTTGAGAGTCCAGGACTGCCAAAAAAAGAGAAAACTGTGCCAGAAAATGTCATTTTCTCTGAACCACTCGAAATTCTATCAAACAATGTAGGTGCTTTACGAGAGACGTATTGGTCCAAATTATTGTACTATAGCACGGTCGGAAGCCTTCCTGTGGGAGTCCGACTCGCACTTGACCGATTTTATCATGTTCCCATCCCCCAGATTTTTTGACAGAAAATACAATTATACTACATCTGCCTCAGTTTCTATTGTAGCTTTTGTCAGAGTTAATCCGAAAAAGTGCTTTCTCCTCGCGTTCTATCTTTCGGGTCTACATTTCAAAAGAAAGTCAATGAACTCATCACTAGTCATAGTAAGTACTTGTATGGCGGTTGTGAATTTTTTGCGATTGTCTAGTTTGGCAATTTGATCCCAATCAACATCAATTCAGACTTGTTACCTAGAATTTTATCTTGATCGGGCTAAATGAGATGTCATCAATTCATTTAAGTGATAAAATCCGGCACATCTTGATTTTAATGTGCGTTTGTTACACACCTATTATGCCAAAGAATCTATTTTTACTTGAGTTCTACACTCAAGTTTTTGCAAAGATCTTAAGTGATTTTTTGCAACGGAACTGTCTATGGTAATTTCAATGCGAGTCATTATGTACATCAATCGATTTTCTTTACGCTGATTGACGTGTGCCATATCATTAGAAGCTTTTGAACTTTTTCTACTTTTAGGAATCTGTGTAAAAAGTGTCAGTTCAACTAAAGACGATTATAAATATTCAAGCTTTCAAGCTTTCAAGCTTGAATTCGTCGCTTCACTCAGAATGCTTTAGTACCTAAACATTAAAAAGACGTACTTTCCACTAAGCATGATCTAATACCATGACCTCCATTGTGTTGGCTGAGGCTTTGCTTTTGGAGCTAAGAAGTATCCTAGTGAGGGTCCAGAATCAATGTATGTGCCTGTATGTAAAATTTATAATAAGTTATGATCTAAGAAATCTCTAAGTATGTGAAAAGATCTCAACCCCTTGTAAGTGAAGCCCTTTCTCTAACATTTAGTTCGATCGTTAGAAGCACATGACACAATTTAGGGCCACTCAGTATGATAACGTTATCTTTAAACAGTTTAGCAGTTCGATCGCCGAGCAGCCAGACACGCATAAACTAATATGTGGAGTCGTAAACTGTAACTTTAGCATTAGTGTACCACCACCAGAAATGTTAGTGGAGATTGTCCAACCAAACTGAAATGACGCGCCCGACTTAAACTTCATTTGCGATGCGGTAGTGGGACACGTCATTCATTTCAGTTTCAACAAGCCTACCGTATGTGTTCGTGACATGATGGGTCGATGACTTTACCAATATCGCGCGGAAAACCTGTGGCATGATTCTCGCGCATTCAATTAATATATCAACACCTGTATCGAGTGATTTTGTATAGGAATCTTTCAATATAGGTTTCGATGTCCGTATATCGAAGGCGCTAGAATCATGCCACTGGATTCGATTGGCACAAGTCCGGATAAGTTTGCTAAAATGGGATATATTTTAGTATCTGTGGTTTACCCAGCAGTGAGCGAACACGCTGCCTGTGTAAAATTGCACTTTGAAGGACTTAGCGAATCAATTTTATTTATGGGAAAAGTAGTTTTTCTAATCCCCAATCAACGTACCTACCTAGTTTAGGAAAGCAGCCTGCCTGGCCGTCTTCTTGGTGTAGTTCCGTTGTCCCCATAGCCTCTGTCCCTACAGAATGGGGACCACGAAATTGTAATAAAATAATTAACTTATAGTGGTCCCGTTGTCCCCATCGACTGCGGCCGCAGCGTACTGTTTTTAAACAAGGAATTGATCCAGGAAACCATTGGTCTTTCAGCTTATCGTCAAAGTGCAATCACAGAGATAATTAATATTTTTTTTATCGTAATCTTAATAAGATATTCTAACGGTAATGGAAAACATCGTGAGGAAACCTCAATTACTCCATAGCTGCGGCGATGGGCTAGCCCCCTGTCACGCAAAGTGGAGTATTGAATCACTGGCTAAAAGTGGGCACAGCTGTGCCTCTGCCACCCCGTACGGGAAAAGGCGTGATGCTATGTTTGTTTTGTTTACTTCACAGAGATATAAAAATAAATTTGATAATTGAAAATCGAGATTCCTTACTCTTAGGGCCATTTGCACCAAAAACTTAATTAGCGTCCTAATTCTCTTTAGCAGCTGTTAAAATGTTTGAAATGGGTCAAACTTAATTTTAGAAAGAAAGAAGAAAGAAAGAAACATTTCTTACAAAGACAGTGAACATACCACAAAAAGAAGAAGAGAAATAAAAAACAAAAAATAGAAAATCACTTACAATATCATTCACATTCATTCATTCATGAATGACGGCCGTTGTGTGTCACTGTCATTATAAATGGCTACTGACTCAGCGGTATGCTGAGGGCTAGGCCTTCAGCGCTGATTTTCAGTCAGCGCCAAGTGTTGTCCCGCGAGCGTCAGACTGCGGCGCGTGGTACAATTTAAATAATTTAATAAAATTTTGACGCTATTCACAATTAGTGTTTTGGTTTATTTCATAGCATTGTCTTTCATATTACTAGCATTGTTTAAGTAAAGCACTATACAAGCCTTGGTCCACAATGACTGCACTGCTGGCCACGCTATGATGGCCTCGAGCTCAGCTTGGCCTTAGATAATCTATGGCTTAGCTACGATCTCGGCCTTTAAGCTTGGTGCAAATGGACCTTAGCATCTATAAGTTATTATTAAGTACGAGTAATGTAGATTAATGCTCGAGGTACTAAGCAAGCGCAATGGTGGTCGCGTGTGATTTTTCTATTGGCTTCAAATATGGGTCAGGCCAAGAGTTGCTACGTTGTAGACGATAAGACCGCATTTATTGTAAAAATATTATTCTTGCAGCAAAACTTTTTAATGATTTCCTTGGCTCTTATTCAAGGGCGGACTTCGGTCTCGCATATCTGACAAGGTGATAGGAAGGGATGTAATTGAATCTGTTTCTCAATTAAGTCATTCGTAGGACCATGACGTTCCATTACCGTACGAAGTCTTTTACATTTACTAAGGACCGAAAACAATATACAGCCAAATGCGCGTCGGAAGAAGGGTTCCGCACCTTCGTAGAATGTCCAAAAAACACGTACAGATAGACAGACAGACAGACAGACAGAGGGACCAGCGGAGTCTTAGTAATATAAACGGCACCCTATAAATGAAAAGTTTGTACTACGATCCGGACTGTGATAAAAAAATAATTAACTAACTATATTTAATACTCTCCTCTGCAACCCAGCATGGGCTAAGGGGTGACGCTACATTTACATGTTTGTATTAAAAGTATATACTAGCGTTGTAAACAAAAATATATAAAAAAGTAGCATTATTATGGTCGGATCTTTTGCTTGCAATGATTTTTCTCGCAACTGTGTAAATTCAGGATCATAAACAAACATAGACATCATGTTAGGTTAAAGTCATTAGTTTCATAATGATGGATGATTAGTTCTCATAACAGGACAAAGTAGGAAGTAACAAAACCGATGTCTTGGAACTTCAAAGCGAGCGATAGTCCTCGAAGGTATCCAAGTTATGTCGGTCCAGCCACATGCAGAAAGAACCATGGCCGTGACTTTGAAATAAAAAAAAACTTGTGGAATGTTTCAGAACACAATGTTTTGAAAAGTATAGGTATCCCATGATGTTCATGCGTCTCAAAAAAGGATATAGCTTTTTTTCTTTTTACCAGGGGACTAAGGGCTAACTCTTAGTCCCCTGATATGAAAGATCTACACATGCTGTGTAAAGTTTAAATAAAATGCATTTACATTCCTTAGTGCCACTAGTTGAAACGTGAGTTCGTAAAACTCGAGTAAACTTTGACAACTATATATTTTGTATTGAATTGTCAAACCTCGAGTTTAGCGTTTACTTACGTTCTAAATAGTCACTTACAGCATGAGTACAACTCTTAAAAACCTGTTCCGTGCTATTTATCCATAAAATAAATAAACAAACAACCGACGATTAAGAAAAAGTATTGCTTGAAACTTGAAACGTATCCGAGAAAGGGGAAGAAACTGCAATACAAGTTAACTCACTAGGTACTATGAAAGTGGTTGTTATAGTGATGTCTTTATTAAAACTCTACATTATGTTATAATCTTAATTCAGTTTTTTTTTTGTTATTTATCCGTCCAATTACTGTCTTTGTGACGGCTGCTGTTCAAGTAGCAGTATGATTGTGGTACGGTAATTTGGCCTCTGTGGTGGTAGAAATAAAGGGTACATTCGTATCCTTTGGATGAGTTATTTATTTCTGATCGGTGATTGAGAAGTCAATGGGCGACCCCACACAGCGCCAACAAGCTTTTTCAGGTAATTCTTAAAGAAACAAGTGGTAAAGGCCTTTCTAAAAGAAATTCTGTTTTAATTAGTGAATATCGTTAATGTCATTACCTACTTTCGTTTTTACGTATCGAATTTCGATTTCTTTTTTCGGTTGATAGAATTGCATTAGGAAAATAGAGTTGTGAATGAAAACAGTTCGTATTTTTCTAGACAACTAACATAATATATAGAAAACAATCCTAAAGAGGCCAATATAGCTGTTTAGCTATACCGTGATAGGTAATTCAAATAGGTATGACCGATATTACCGGAAAATTGTTTGTCACTATTTAGATAACTAGAAAAGTCATTCATTACTCAGCGGAGTATGTAATACAGCTTATTCTCGAATATGGATGCATAATCTGTAGCTATCATCATGGCCGAAATCGGTCGGACCACATCATCATCTTCATCATCATAGGTCATATCATGTATCTAGAAATGTAGGTAGGTATTGCATGAGACCTTTCGATCTATCGAAGTAAGCCATGAAGCTTGTCGTGTGGTCAGTTTCTAAGTTTTCTAATATGCAATACATACTTACTAATACTAGTATGTATGTAGATGGGACCTATATTCAACAACATAAATATTTTATACAGGCATGTCAAGGAACAGTATTAGGAACTTTTTGTAAGAATTTAATGCTGTTCTGTTCACCTACAGTTTGACCTACACCGATTAATTGGTTCACAATATCGCTCCCTCTTTAAGTATGTCCACAATGATAACCTAATTTATGGGAACATATTTTATCGCCACTAAACTGTATGAATGTTTGTTCGTCTTTTATGTCGCCCGACTCTTGCGGAATATTATGAGATGAAACTCTCATTTACAAATGAACGCTAATTATAGGTTAAATTAACGTTATTGGTGGTAAGTTCAGCCCATTAAAAAATCTGCTTTAAATTGAACTCTGGAGTAGCGATATTTCATAACATCATGTGCAGTGCACGCATTTTAAAGTAAGAAGTTTTGGTTGAGTCTACACTACAGTCAGATACTCGTATGAAATGATTCAGCATCTTCCTATTGTCAATTTTAAAACTAAGGGTGTGCATTTGTAGTACTTATCCGCACTCCCCCCTCCAGAAGTCAAGAGCGTGCTTATCATTAATACAGGCTATTAAACTAGCCTAGCAATGAAGGCATCAACTATTGCTACATTACTGCTATGCTCAACTATTGTATAACTAACACACACTCAAAATGTAATGTACATGTACCCACCGTTTTGTTCAATAAATGATTTTGTTTTTTTTTTTGTTTTTTTTTTTTTTTTTTTTGAATTTTCAAAATATACCTACCTATCACATAACATAACGTCACTCCTCTCCCATACGGGGTGGCAGAGCAACAGTTGTGACTACTTTTAGCCATATTTCTCTTCTGTTTCAATACTCCATTTTGCGTGACACGGGACTGGCCCATCGCCACAGCTAAGGATTCCTCACAAAAATAGTTTATCTATGTATCTTAAAATAAATAAACTACAGAAAACAAATAAAAAAAATAGTTCACGGCGCACATCATTTACACAAGTGTGGAAAATTTAAGGAATAAAGTTATGTTATCGTAATAGACAAGTGTGAAAATACAACTCTGTTCGCATACGAAGGCACGCCCTTTCTTTGATAAACTCCAGTTTTTCTGAGCTAGAGTGGGCGCCTTCGTGATTGCCAAAACTTAGTTTATTGGAACAGCCTTCTTTCAAATTAATACGGTCAGGGCGAAGTCTGTATTGAACCAAATTACTTACTTATGATTATCGGGGACATCACTAAATATATGGTATTGGTGAAAATAATTACTTCAATTTCATCAATAGGCTTGTGGCCTGTCAAGTCAATATAGATACTTTTTATGAACTGTCAAAACGGAACTTTTGTTCCTGAGTTCTATGAAATAACAACAGAGTGACGTCATGTAAAAGTCCCATGAAATGCTGCCTTTTTTTGCACAAAATTGACTTTATAAAATATATCTGCTGGATATATACAATTCTGAGAATGTCAAGTCATTTTGTATATAATGCTTCAACTTATACTCATACTCATATACCTATTTAGTGCGTCATTGTAATAAGACTTATTCCTAGATTTATTGGATTACCTTGGCCACAAGCCTATTGTATTTGTTACAAGCAAGATGTTTTTAACTTTCCTAAACTTAACAATTCCAAACATTGTTGGTTTAAGCAAACTTGATTGTAGATAGGTACTGTTAGTTATTAATGTTATTATTCTTATAGTGCCTCTTCTCTACTGGAAGCTGGCGTGGCGGTCAGCATCCTCTCTGTTCTTCGTTAGATTTTGCTGCAATATGTAGCCGGCAACTATTGGTGTCCCTCTCTTACTCACATGTTAGAAGAAGACACCAATAGTTGCCGGCCACATATTGCAGTGAAAATATGGCCCGTTTAGGAGCTCCATTAGACATAGACAAAGTTTTGCAGTAAAAAATTATTACCAATCTGATATTACATCCACACCACAATGTAACACAAGTTATGAATGGAACGGAATATCCAATGACAAAGTTTGACCATTTTTTACGTTTGTATATACCTAGATATTCGATACATGACCAAAGCCGGTTCGAATAAGTACGTACAAATAAATAAATGTGATTGTTCTTGTGCAATCGAAGACAATAGGAACAGCTACTGATCAGGTTATACTGAGTAATAAATAAATCTTCACGACACTAGTGAAAAAAACTTTACATTGATCTCAAAGTTTCAACACTTGGGCCAGAGATACATAATAGGTATATTAATTTGTATGGAGGTGTTAAAAAGGGTACTTACTTGATTTTATTTTTAGTTGACGTTCTAGCTAGTGGCGCTTACTTACCGCCGTACTCAGAATTATTATGATTGAGGATTACTAAAAAACCGGCCAAGTGCGAGTTCCGTACCATAAATACCAATAAAAAAATATCAAAAAAATCACTTTTGGTGTATGGGAGCCTTAAATAATTTTTTATAATGTTTTTTAGTATTTGTTATTAGATCGGCAACAGAAATACATCATCTGTGAAAATTTCATCTATCACGGTTTATGAGATACAGCTCTGGTGACAGACGGACAGACGGACAGACAGACGGACAGCGGAGGCTTAGTAATAGGGTCCCGTTCGGCACCCTTCGGGTACGGAAGCCTAAAAAGGATTATTTAAGTAAATTCAAATTAGGAATCGGTTTAGTGGTTCATTAAATGACTGGAGTACGGCTGTTAGGGCAACATGAAATTAGGAACAAACTATAATACATCTACAACAGTTATGTGCTAGCTCAAAGAAAAGACACGCTTTGCATGTATTAAAAAAATACGGAGACATCATCAATGTGAATTACGAATTGGTTCAGATTTGATACCAGCTAGGCAACTATCAAATCACTAAAGCAAGTAAAAAGATCGCCAAAGATTTAGCTAATCGGTCTGCGCTTGACGGGCCGCTTCTAAGAATAGCCTGTCTGTCCAGTCATGGCCCTTGCCACGAGGTGTCGTGTCACCTGCCAGAAGGGATCTGTGAGACGGGCCACCGCATTCGATAATTGCCTTTGCTTTGGCGACTGATGGCTTTATAGAGGTATTGAAATACCATAGCGATTCGCCTTTACCCATATGGTACAGAACAGTTGCTACACTCATATGGGTAAATTTACACTGATACATTACTGTACTTATCACAAGATCTTTATAAACGTTTATGGCATATAAATATTTATGGCAAATAAATAACTGAAACTGCACTGAAACTGAAACTGATACATTTGCGTGGTTTCCTCGCGCTGCTGTTTCCTTCACCGTTAGATTGGTTTCGCACTCCGTCCGATCCGAGTCCGATTTTAGCCTATTAAAATAGGGTCTGTAGTACCTAGTCGTAGTACTATTTAGTTAACGCACTAGATCTGTCCGTCATCCGTGAATTTCCATTCATGAATGTCGTGTTTTATGGGTTTGAATCGGATTCGGACGTTTTGTGCGAAACCGCTTTGGGTGTTATTAACCGACTTACCAAAGGAGGAGGTTTATGTTTGTGCCACGATAGCGCCTAGATGGATGGACCGATTTGGAAAATTATTTTTTTGTTTGAAAGGGTTTACCTTTCCATTGGTCCTATTGACACCAAGTCAGGATCTGATGATGGAATCCTGGAGAAATCGAGGGAACTCTTCAAATATTATAGGCAGACCTATAGTGATTTTTGTGTTTTTAGTAATAACTCGTGCATTTACTCACGGTAAGCATAATATTGTGATGCGAAACTGCTGATGAAGACCACATATGGCCACCAAAACTGCTCAATAGTAGGTACAAATACAGTGCGTGGCTGACGGGCAACGCATAGCCTAAACCAGTGGACCTAGAGCCATGAAACTTTGTACAGAGGTTCCTTTAGTAGCGTGGGGTAGTACTGAGATGGGATTTGATAAAATTAAATTAATTCCCCAAGGGGGGGAGGGGACAAGGGGATACAGTTAGTATTAAACTCAATCTAATCAAATAGGGTTTGTGGAAGTCGGTTTTTTCTAAAGTTTACTTTTTGTTTCAATTATTTTGTTTTAACAATCCTATCTCATCTTCGTAATTGTAGGTACAGTGTTGGGTCGGTAGATTTAAAAGATATTTCTTGTTCTCAAGGGTGAATGGTTAACGCTTCTGTAGTTCTCCATACTAAAATGGTTCAACCGGTGTGCTTATGAAAGCGAACCTGTTACATCTTTTGCATGTGTTACTTTGCATTTTATAACACACACCTTGAGTAGTACGAAACAATTTTGATATTTAAGTTGTCATTTAACTAATTTAAGCTCCAGAATCTCAAAGGATTTTTATTTGTTTCCACTGCTTAAAAGGAACTTTTTAAAATTTGTTACGTGCTAATCAGGGTCAAGGAAACATCAACAAGGAAACATCATCGGCTAGCCCACTGTCACGCCCAGAGACTATACATGTATCTAATTGACTGCGCCTGCGGGGGAATGCGGCTCGCCAAACGTTTGTTGTATTCAACAAACGTTAGCATACGCAACCTATGTACGATGACGGGCCGCCAGACAGTTTCGCAGCGGCTGACCAATCACAGCTCTCTTACCTCGTCCCCCGCCGCCCGTAAACTGGTGAGTTGTGTTTCAAAGGAAAATGTATCTATGCGCTCTCCACTGGATAAGTACTCCCTGGTCACGCCCAATGGAGCATCTGCCTATTGAAGGCGTGACGCTATTAACACCATCCAACGACGTAGTTTCACTTGACTGTCATTAAATCTAGAAATGCTTCTATTCTACGACCACAAGGGGCTAACTGATGAAGGAATTAAGTAGTACTTAACTGTAATTCAATAGCAAATTGTGGTTTGGTTTTATTTGCCATTCTCTACAAATTCAATGTTAATTGTAGTTTGGCGAAATCTAGGCTAGATCCTGTCATATAATTGGCTGTGATATGCTCGAATCATAGTAATAAGTGTTCTTTCTAGATCACAGACAAACTGCTTTGACATTAGAGGTACATTCGAAGATATAATTTATCGAAAACTGGACTAATCTCTCACTGGAAAATTTTCCAGCAATTTTGTAGCTTTCTCACAAATAACGTAAATCATTTTGCTTCCTTTTGCATATATTGTACCCCGACCTCAACTACTACATTACCCTAATGCCCATTCATGTCTCCACGTTGTGGGATAAATGTATTTTACCCGGATAAGATAAGATGGTAGAGCCATACATCTCCACCTCGCTGGCTCAGTGCGGTTTGGTTGAGGGGTTTTACGACTACTACCACCTACCAACAACAAACGCGGTGGCGGTGGTGGCGTTTCTGCTTTAAGAAAATAATGTAGCCTCACTGTATAAAATAACCGGCCAAGTGCGACTCCGACCCGTGCAAGGGTTCCGTTCCGTACTATAAAAAACCGCAGTTAGTTGTATGGGAGCCCCCCTTAATATTAAATTGCTTTAGATTTTTAGTATTTTTTGTTATAGCGGCAACAGAAATACATCATTTGTATAGCTAATTTCAACTGTCTAGCTACCACGGTTCATGAGATACAGCCCTGGTGATAGACAGACAGACGGACGGACAGACAGACGGACAGCGAAGTCTCAATAATAGGGTCCCGTTTGGCACCCTTCGGGTACGGAACCCTAAAAAAGTTCTTGTGATACACTTTCTGCTGTAAGATTTTTTGAATAAATAAATAATTATTATTATTATTATTTGGCAGGCATCCGTATTCCATTGCAAAGGGAATGTTTTCTGTATTATGTAGCTTGATTAAATCGTTCAAGATATGATTCAATTCAAGTTCCACATCTGTCCGTCTGCCCGTAGTTTAATCTTGTTCCTCAAAGTGGTGCACGATTTATTAAGCGAGTTATTTGTTTTACGTCAGATATTGATCGATCATAGTCGGCTATTGATCTTTTATTTTGGGAACGACTCACTCGTATCACTCGACTGAGTAGCACGATCGCACGTGCTCCCAGGAGCTGATTTTTAGGCTTAGTCCATGCTCATCCCCAGTCCGGTTTCAGTTGTTTCACACCTTTTTATTAGCTCGTCGTAAATAAGACCGTGCAACACATTTAGGAATATTTGCGCACTTCTAGTTCTGAAACTAGGTATGTGTATGTAGTTCAGATGAAAATACAATTTATGTGATACCATCGAACTGGTCTGACGATGGAACCGTAGTGTTCGTACTTGAAAACCCATTGAGTTTGTGCTCATTTGATCAGTCTTAACAAGACCTATTGACTTCAAAAGGGTGTTTTTAGTTTTAAAACTATTACAATTTATATGCATTTCAGTCGCCAGGTAGGGTAGATGTTACGGACCGGGTGTGATAGGATGAGTATGGACTAAGCCGATTTTTTATGTATAGTTTTTAGAAGACTCGGCGAAGTAATAACAATGTTTCGATAGGAATTGAAACTATTTTATAATTTGATTAGGGGATTGCCACTATAATTTACAGATCAATCATTAACACGTGGAACAATAACATTTTTTATTATTATTATTATTAGCCTATAGCATCCCACTGCTGGGCAAAGGCCTCTCTTCCCCGTTTCCATGACAAACAATCACTGAAACTTTACTATCAAAAACGGTTCTTTGACGATCTTCTGGAAATGAATTATTAAGACTGGATTTTACCAACGAAGAGTAACTTTTTACTCGAGAGTATCTTCTACTTTTTCATAGAATGACCTCATTTTGTCATACAAATTATCCCTGGGATAGTATTTTTGCATAACTTTTTGTTGGTAAAATCCAGCTCAAGTCAAATAATGTAGAGTTCTATATTCAATTGCCTTGTTTTCTTTTTTTTTCAGGATCAAGTGCACAACTCCGATGCCAAGAAACGAAGATGAACGAAGACGGTGTGACGTGACAGACAAAAAATGATTTGTTTGCTTTCACACTGTTGCCAACACTACCGACATCTGTGTTAGCGCAGTTCAATAAACCTGTGAAGTGGCTAGTTACTGTTCAGTGCCAATATTAGGACGTGACTCATTGTATCGTTTTGGCGCATTTTTTGCTATGATTAAAATATAGGTACCTCAAGATGATTCTTCATGGGCTCTCGTCCCTTTACGGTTTCATCATGTAAGTAGCTTTTTGATATACTTTTTACGATCCATCAATGTGGTGCTGAAATACTAACCGTGCGTGGTTTAATAGTCAATTAAATTGTCTCTAGGATCAAAACAGTGTCAATTACTATTTAAAAGTAGTAAAATCGATTCGAACTTTTCTAGTCTCGCTGTAATTATGATTTATGATGTGTTTCTAACCATGTGTTGTCGATATAAACTGTTTGAACATCAACGTGGAGCCTACGGTTATTGTCTTTTGAGATTTATTTTACGACTCAGATAACTCATCTTAGCTATTTCATATTTAATGCGTTGTAGTTCCGGTCACTCGTAAAACTAATTTATGCTAATAGTTGTTACGATTCTTTTTTGTAAAATAACTGTACGGGCTATCTTCAAACCTGTTATCTGTGGTTGTTTAGCACAGACACATAAACAACAGGCTTGTTATGTCTTATTAAACGATAACTTTCACACTCTATAACAAATTGATCGTGTCTTGTTTTAGGAAGGTTTTTAAACAAGAATGAGAAGTATTTAGGGTACCAAAGGATGTTGAATGAATAATGTCATTGTCACTTTAAGAAATTTTCGAAAAGCTATATAATTTGATAAAAATAATAAATGAAGAGACCTTGAAGACACTTATGAATACTGTCCTCAATGATCCTCAAGCGAGAGATGATGCCAGGATTATTGTAGGTCTTTGGTCTGTGCCTTCCACTCTTTCGGGAAAAAGGAGTCAGCACATGTGTATGTTATCTATCAACTTATCATTGGACACTACTAACCACCGTCGTAGGGCCGGTTTCTGAATAGAGAAATTCACATAGGTCAAGTATATGTTTCTTGTCCATACAAAATTTCCCCTTCCGGCCTTCCCCCTGCATCACAAATCCAGGCAACACTTTTAAAATCCATCCTTTGGATCTACAGATCAATCCTGCCAAAGGACATCGTTTGTTCTCGACACTCCGCGCGCCGCCGTTGCGATTTCATGTTGTGTAGATAATGTAACTAGTACGGCGCGGTAAGACAGTCAAACGGATGTAAAGGGTGCAAGAGAGAATTAAAATCTTTTAGGTTATAATCGAATTTGCGTAACTTAATTTAAAAGCGTGTTGGCTTTCATGAATGTACCAGTTTGGGTGATGTGGTGTGGGCGATCCAGGCCCAATCCAGGCGCAAACGGCTGCTTTATTTACAAACTATGGTAATTGAGTTTCGGAACGAAGTGATTCACTTGCACCAGTGAAGTCTGAATCTTATTAGAGTTATAATCATGAAAACTGTAGAAACGTCACCACCATCGCCATCATAGTCATCATTAGTTAAACCTATTTCTAGGACGGCTACTTCAGTTTTTTTTACTATTCTTAAGGCGTTTTCCAAACAGTCTCGATAGCTCTATGTGACAGATTTATTTGTAATTTACATTCATCAGCATTATCATATTTATCATCATTGGCCACAGCATCTTTAGTAGATGATTGTTGCAGCTCTATAGTGGGTTGGTAGGATCTCACATTGTCGTTGATGGCTATAGTATAGAGCCCTATCGCGGCCCGGGATTACTTGCCACAATTTACATTTATGATTTATTTTTATAACATGGCCTATTTCCTTGTGATATCTTTCAATTCCATGTTTATTTGCATATGGCGTAGCCGTTGCCTACGGCTAAAAGTTTTCAAGCTTAACACTCCTTTGCAAGATAGGGCTTTCTCACACTGGAGATAGGGATTATGAACTCGTCATTCGTCCCAAGGTATCCCACTGAAACAAGCATCCGAAAACTATTTATTTCTGTAGATAACATTACATATAAAGGGAGCATTTTCACTACTTTGGACCACTCTGGGAGGAAAAGTTTAAAGACACTATGCTACAGATTAGTTTTTAGGGTACCGTACCCGAAGGGTGCCAAACGGGGGTATTACTGAGACTTCGCTGTCCGTCTGTCCGTCCGTCCGTCCATCCTGTCTGTCACCGGGTCCGTCTGCACCGGATAACCGTAATAGCTAGAAAGCTGAAATTTTCACAGAATGTGTATATCTGTTGCCGCACCAACCACAAATACGAGAGATATTGCAAATTAAAGGGGGCCCCGATACAAGAGACGTGTTTAGATACACTTACGCATTTCAAAATGGAGATCTTGACTGAAACTGTTTATTTATTGTCATAGCAACCATGTCATAGACACATATACTACACATTTAAATATGATAGCATATTTCGCGTCAACCCAAATGGTTGTGGTAGCTCAGCCGGTATGATGTAGACTCTCAATCCGGAGGTCGTCGGTTAAAATCTCGTGAAGGCATAAACTTTTTAAATTTTCTTTTTGTTTATTTTTTTATTGTTTTGAGTGCTTTTGATTTGTTGTACGATGGTACGGTACCCTTCGTGTGCGATACCGACCCGCACTTAACCGATTTTTTTATCTCTTTCCGATTCCCGTCATGACTATTTAATTGCAAAATTTTCGCATCTCACTGTTAACACTGCTTCCTGAGCTTTCACAACACTCAGGTCTTCAATCACCTCCATATCAAACTGGTTCAGATCGATTACTAACAGCTCCAGCCATAACACAATCAGTTGACAAATTCGTTGTACACTAATGCTCTATTGTAATCCGGTATTGTAATGGATTGCTGTGATCATACAATTGGTATTGGACCACTTTGGTTGATTTGTTAAGTGTGTTACTTTAGGCCCTATACATAATTTCATAATTTCTTTATTGCACACAAAAAAAAAGTTAACAAATCATGGTAGGTAATATAAAGTGTACAATGGCGAGCTTATCTCTAAAAAGAGATCTCTTCCAGCAAACCAAGTTTCGATGAGAGAGGTTGATAGCTGAGCGGGGGTAGACCCATGTGTACAACAATAAATTTAAAAGGTTGCATACATAAATATATATATATATATATACATAATATGTTTTAATCTTTTGCTCCCTAGTAATTACACAATTATCCTGAGTGTATACTGGTGGTCCACGAGACAGAGCTATAGATATAACTGTACACAGGGTGACATTTAATTAGCTGACCATATTTTGGGAATGATAGTACCCATCATGATGAAGAATATTCCCAAAGGAACAAAAAAAATATTGGGTCTCCCATAGTAACTTTAAATCAGCTGATGCAATGTACTGGCGGACGAAAATTTTTTTAATGATGAGTACTATCATTGCCCAAAATATGGTCTGTTAATTAAATGTCACCCTGTATATGCCGTTCCCCCACCCCGTATACGCCTTAGTTATTAACAAGGGGGTTGAAGTCTATTGCGAGTACATTGTCGTCTCTGCTGTGACATTCTTGTCATGCGGTTGAATGTACAATTATATGAAATGTAATAGGTACGATGAACGAATCAACGAATTCGAGTGTGTTGTATGTACTGCTGTGAAAATGGGTGTACAATATATTGTGTAGAGCATCTAACATGTTGTACTTAATTGTTAGGAAATCTATTATCGATTTTGGATGGTTACATTGATCGTCGGCGATGACATCATACTAAAGTTTCCTTCGTTTAGTAAAGAACTAAACGAAAGGCCGTACTAAGGTACTGTCCTAGGAGGTATGCTTGTTTTGTAATAGTTCTAGAATCGTAATTGGAAGGCATAGTAAGCTCATTGCCGTTTAGGAGAAATGCATATGAAAGGATGTTATTAAACAAGTGAAAAAAAAAGTTCAGCCCAACTTCACATGTTAACTGAACTTAACTGATATTTTAATTATTCTTCGAATAAAATACTACACTAAAGAAAGCCTTTGAGCGACTTTTTGGAAAAACAGTATTTTAGTCGCAGATAAATTTGTTTTTCCGAGCCAATAGCCCATTATTTTTCCCCATATGAAACATCTACTCACCACACCCAATGGGTAAATTGACATTATACGAATCAATTCAGTGACAAATGTAGGTGGCACGGAAATATCGACATCACTCCTTGACGCCAGTGTTGAGATAATTTTATCACTATTTAGTCAAATTTATGGTCAACAGAGAGAATATTGTATTTACTCACGAGAGATAGGTTTTCACTTAGTGTTAATGATAGTTGCGAATATGTTTGTTGAATGCAATTGCAAGATCCGTATTCACGATAAAATGGGGATATGATGAAGTGTTTTTATCGAGTCATGATAAGAATAAGACACAGTCCAAATATTTAATGTAGAATGGTAGGTAACAACAACAACATACATTTAACTTTCTAATACACTTTTGTCATCCAATCATTTTTGTTTATGCTTGAGAAAGTCGAGTATTTTTGGTAGATACGTGAAAAATATTATCAATAAAATAAATACAATATTTAGTAAAATATCAACAAAGAAGCTCATAACAGAAAATCCTGCGTGACTATTTTCAATTAGAAAAATTAGAACACAAATGATGAATCGAACGCTATTAAAATAACTGCCTCGATAATTGTCATCTGGCAACACCAGACCTCGGTCGAATAGGTGATAAAATTATTAATTACAGAGTGGATGACTTGATTAATGATCACACGATAACAGAAATAGAAGCGCCGGCCGGCATACTTGCAAGCCATGGCAGGGATGGACGTCGCTATGCGCAAGAGCATTCTATCTTGACAGGTATCAATATACCCAGTTATATCAATCAATCTAACACTCAACTTGGGGTGTGGGGAGAGAAGGAAATACTTGGCTTCTACAGCCCTTCGCTTAGTACCTGGGTAGAGCTAGCAAGCAGTAAAACCTTCTTAAGACGACTTCCAGATTCTCGTTAGGCAACTGGCTCAGTGCGGGTTGATTGAAAGGTTTTTAAGACTACTACTACCAAGTGGCGACAGTGAAAATATCATCTGAAACACGGAATTGGACATAGTCAGCACTAGATTCGAATCTGCATCTCCTGTGTGAGATGTGATAATAATAATCATAATAATCATTTATTCATAACAGTATGTTACATGTGAATGTGAACCCATAACATGACGGAGCTCTTTTTAAATCATCTCAATACAGAAAAATCTTGGTTAGAGCTTAGTTATATGCCAGGCTACTACTCAACTTGCAAGGCGGGTGGTAATGGTAACTCAATAAAATAAGAAACAGTGCAGCAATAAGTACAATTTTCAAGGCTATAAGGAAGCTGTTTGGCCGTGATTTGTGCGTGTTGTCCAATAAATTCGATGCCGCTTCAATGAGCCGTGCGAGTATGGATTTGCTATTGCGTTCATTCTCAATTCGATTTGGTATTGATATCTTAGAGAGGAATGTCTACTTCCTAGTTAGTTTAGAAATAAGAAATAAGCTTTCTGTATACTATGTCATGTGAGTACAATAATAAATTACGAAATTATGAAATTACTAAATAAGAAAATGTGTATTTGCATGTGTGTATGTTATGTTAATCATATCATACACTGAACACATTTGTGTACAATGTTGGAAACACTAAAATACCGGCTTGTAAAAATTATTACTGTTTGAGTTTCTCAAGACAGCTGTACATGAATTTTAAAATGCTAATGAATTATAAATAAGGCTCGAAAATTAAACGCGTTGACATATTATGTCCAAATCGAAATACGTCTTTTGTATTACTGTCATAAATATATTTTCCTAACAAATGGCCACAAAACGAATGTTTAAATAATAAATGTCAATATTTCTTGTTTCACGTCGTGGTCGTGTCACACATTAAATTAGGATTTAACTAAGCTTTTTAGGCTAATGACTTCATCACAAAAAAGGGCAGAATGTTTATAATTAAATCAACGGCCAAAAAGTGTCATCGTCGATGAAATGTTAACTTCAAGCAGCAGTTCAGTGACATCACGGTATCGTGGTAGTTAGTGAGTATCGTAACACAAACACACAGATTTTGTAAAACCATTCAGGTTCACGTTATTAACTTTTATGGATGTGGTAAAAAAAATGCTTATAAATGTAGCTCAGTCTTTAATTAAAACAGGTACGAATAAGTTGAGTGGAATGGTATAGATCAGATGAAATGTGTGATTTTATGTGTTTATTTTTATTTTGAAAAAAAAACGCAACTTCGGCACTTCTAAGACATAAATCAATTCATAAGTCTTCAAGTTTTCCAAATAGTTTTTCTGTTTCTCGATTACGCTCAAGTAACAAAAAATATGTTGTGCGTCTTCGGCACGAGTGTTTACAAAAGAGTGTCAAAGAACTTTTAAATGACAAAAAAAATCTATTCACCGCGAGCATATTTGCTTTTTGTATTGATAGAGTACATATTGTTGGATAAAGGTAACAAGCGAGATCAGTTTATGACGCGCAAGAGCACAATGCTGGGCAAAAAACTTATACAAGTAAGATAGGTAGTTAATTGTAATTTGATATATTTATTATTTACCTGTAACTTTACTTTTTTGCTTGACTTGGCAGAGGCTCTACCGCACCCGCAGATCCAAAGGAAGATGATGAAATTGTAGTCGTTTAAAGTAAGTATGTAGGTACATACTTACAAACTAGTCTCAATATTGATAATGTACGATAAAAAAAAGAAATTAACTACTTGAGGTCATCTAGTACTGGTACTTTTTTAGATATCAGAGTAGAAATCAACTTTAAAACTAAAAATATGCCATAATAGCACACAGTTAGCTCTATAAAGAGTATGTCAGTTAAACAACGTATTGTAAAAGTAATGAGCTGATTTACAATTCGGTGGCAACGCGCGTCGAGTCCATAGGAGTTCAAGTGTAACCCAATTTTCTGAACAAACAGTCTTTGTGAGATAGAGTCGTGGCGCTTACGTAAATTTTATGCTGAACCAGAATAAGGTAACTGAAGAACACGGAGATTTTTGACTCAACTTCATATTTGTGCTGTGATGGGCCTTTTATCTTTTGATGAGTGGCACTGTGGCAGATTTAAATACTTTGGGATCTTTTCTTAGATATGACTAATGGGTCATTGGAATTATGTATCCGGATAGCATACAGTTCTCGGGCTGTTGCTTACATTCATAGCAAATATTTGGATCACATCATCCTAACGTCCCGGGTAAGTGCTAAAACAAAAGAACAACAAAAGTACTAAAACTTTTGCTAGAGGACGTTAACTTCCTGAACCTAAAATAATTCATCAAGTTAAAAACTTAAAAAAACTGACTTTATGACCTATCAATCACTTAGTCCTCCCAGCTCGATATACAAATGTCGTCTTTAAAACCGAAAACGAGCCTACGAAACCTGACAGTGAATTCCATACATATTACTTAATATAAACGAATATACGATCCTAACAGGCAGATTTTTTCTCGTGACAATGACTGGAAAGGCTGGATGTATAATGTCATCCAGGTAAAAACAAATTAAACTTCATAGTTTTCTCATGTGAAAACCTAACTACTGAACGGATTACTGATTTTCAAAAATTGCCACCAAACTATTGGGCTTCCGTTTCGAACAAAGAAGGAATTTTTGAAATCGGTTCATAAAGAGTACCAGTTTCGATGTAACAAATATAGCAAATATACAGGGTGTAATTAAATTAGCTGACCATATTTTGAGGAATGATAGTACCCATCATTGTGAACAACTTTCCCTATGAAACATATGGTCGCAAATGAAAAACATTTTTCGTCCCCCAGTACATTGCCCCGATCAGCTGATTTCAAGTTACTATGGGAGACCCAAAATTTTTTTTCGTTTGCGACCATATGTTTCATACGGAAAGTTGTTCACAATGATGGGTACTATCATTCCCCGAAATATGGTCAGCTAATTAAATGTCACCATGTATAACATATAACCGAATTGATTCTTTAGTAAAACTTACTTCAATATACTTTATTGCACATATAACAAAATACCTACCAGAAATAAGCCAGAAAAGACAATTAGTAGAGTAGTATCTTTGAACTAAGCTAAACAATTCGACGGAACTGCACAATATTGAATGAATGTTACTTGTTGCATAACACCTGTCAGCTAAGCGTTAAGCTACCCGTGTTAAGTCAGGGCGCCACAACACGGCGTGGTCTATTCATTCTGACACTTCACTTACTGCCCTGTCCAGTTGTCCACCTGCCTTCGCGTTTTGCAATGGACATTCTTCTAATAGGCTTTCATTGCAATTACCCAGTGTTGCAGTAGTATGGGGTATAAGATCTGTATTTGTTTTGCACTTAAATCTAGCCGATAATTTAAGTAGGTAAAATAAAATATAGTCCACTCATGTCCTCACCGAGAGGCACATGCCTTTACTCGAATATGAGTAAAATGCTATTGGGCTGTAAATTAAGGGCTGGATAATGAAAGGATTACGAAATTAATGAACAAAGGTGAGGGTTTCTCGAAGACGTAAAGAACTATATCTTCGGTGATGCATGCAAAATGAAGTATTGAATATCTAGCTATAAGTGGACACAATTGTGCCCCTGCTATCTCATATGTGAAAAGTCAGGAAGCTATGTAATGTTATGACTTTTTAAGTAAGTTGGTTGATAAACATAGTTCGCGATGGAGAACGGAATATCTTGATACTTTGCAACAGCGGTATAAATGGACGGTTCAGATTTAATTAAATTTTGCTCATAAAGCAAATTGGTCCACTAATATTGGAAAGGAGGTCTAATAGCATAGTCTGGCACGCATGATGGCCACAAAGTTTAGGGCGCGTTCCGATCCAGGTCATTGGGCACGTAAATGGGACACTTCGGGTACATTTAGACTTCCCATTGAGCTGTAGTGGTATTTATAAGCGAACAATGAACAAGTCTATGTGCGAATGTACTACATGTAGTACTTATTATGAATGTACAGAGTTTGTCACAATGAGACTGGTTAAACCATGGCCGAACTGAGGTTAGCTATCTATCTCAACGATTTATGATGAGATCTTATTTTGAGAGCAATATTTTGCTTTTGGGTTGAGGTGATTTTGATCTTGGTGTACTTGAATCTTTCAAATGTAAAGCATTATTCATCATTGGATTCATTGGGTAGAATGCAAAGCAAATAGTAAAGGATAACTTTTAACTTCTAATATTTGTAGGAAAATGACTACTAATGATATGAGCGAATGACAAAAATGAATGATTTCCTTCCAATAACAAAACAAACAAACAAAACAAAACTCTTCCTAATTCATTCGGCCAACACTGTAACGAAACGTAAAACACAAATCACTTTAAGAAAAAGAAAACAACTAGAGCTTCTTTTGCGCAACTAATAAATTACATACAATATATTAAGAAGCACGTGCTATATTTTGAGCGTTCAACACATCCCACTTAAAGGCTTTAATCGGCTTAAAGAAAAGACACAATGTAAAGACTTATTAGGACATACAAACTGAGAAATGATTGATCACTCCCGCGCCTGTCGTCAATGTTGAAGGACTTATCCACCAATATCATTGGACCCTGTAGTATTTCTTATTTTGTTTTTCTTCTTGGTTGGTTTTGGTATTGTGTTGCTCTTCTAAATATCTGTGTAATTGATTAATGATTGAATGTATCAATAACTATATTATATACAGATTATTGTACAACTTAACCTTAACTTAACTTACAAAAAGAAAATGTACAGTTTAAACAAAAAAATCTGAAGCACACACACACACCCACACTCAAGGCACACGCACTAACACAACAATAAACCACCCCGGACCATCCTGATGCAAAGTTGTGTTGCTTATGCCCGTTTACCTGGGCGCTGATTAAGTTATCAAATTGGTTAAATCAGCCTCTGCCAATCACGTGCCGCTATTACATGCGTTAATTTGTTAAAATCCTGACAGCTTAAAGATTTCTTGAGAAGCCAATCAGAAGCTTGTTTCTTTTAGCGATTTTTTGTAATTCTGAAAACTTTTCATTAAATAATTCACTGTCTCATTGAATATTTAATTTCCAGTCACGATTTAATCTCTACTCTACCAAATATTAGTTTTAGGAGCTTACTAAATTACTTATATATAATTTTATTTTTATTTTGATCGTCAACTCAGGGTTGCATTGCTGAATTACGCTTGGGGCATACTTTAACAGCCTAGTGAAACATAATATAAATGATGACAAAACTGCTTTTAATACGAACCACAATGTTCAAAAGACAATAAAAAATGTAATGGACAAATTAAGAAAAAAATATTGTGTAATAGGAACTTTCTCTTGTGAAATATTTGTTTTTTCTATGTTTTATGTGCGACTTCTGATATGTAAGCGAGGTCCACTACCATAACAGAAGACGTACATTAAACTATTTCTTGATTTTACTTACTTTTATATGATTTATTATTGCCACTAGCCACATGAGTTAACGCTAAACTCGAGTAAATTTTGACAACTCCATACAAATTTATATAGAATTTTTGTCGCACTTTGATAACTAACAGCAATATAAGATTACTAAGGTTATCGCCTGTATAAAAATTGTTTTTCAACCATGGCCATGATCTTAAAAATTCAGTCATCACAGAGACTTCCTATCACACATCGAATGTTTAATAACTTCCTGTTCCTATAGTATTTTATTTATTACCGAGAATAGGTAAACATGCTAGCTTCGTTCCCTTAGGGACTAGTGTCGCGGCTTGACATCACTACACCAACACCGTGGAAAGTTTCATTCATTTGAGCTAAGACCAACACGATCTACTTTGTTGTTGTGACGGTTGTACAACAATTTTACAAACGACCTCTGAGGTGTTGCGGTCGAAACCGATCTTCAGGTTCGAATCACCAACTATTGTTACCACATTTACGCAAATAAATGAAATCTGAATCTGAATCTGAATCCCGGCTGGGGAGGGAAAAAAACCAGGTCTTGGATATTTACATCTAGGGTGGAGATCATAAGTAACCCTATGTAGAACGCTTTTTAGTAAATAAAGGATTTTGTATTTGTTTTTGTCTTTGTACATATTTGTGACGTCACTGTTTCTGGTTTCTACGACTCAGGGTATACTTGTATAAGGCCAGAAGCAATGTAGTGTCTGTATGTAAATGTTATATTGTATAGTAGAGTTGCAGGAGTTACAGCTTCGGTCGACTCAATGTATTCCAGCCTTCCCATATCTTCTAGCTCTAAGTTCCAACCAGTTGGTCGCGATCTATTTTCTAGGTGCAGTTATCACCATTTATCTCGCACTATCTCCAGATAGCGTTGTCTTGCTTTGAGGTTAAGCAAAATGGCTTCACTACCTATTGAGCAATATTTGCCCTACGCTTGTTTTTGACACGTTTCGTAATTTCGCATTAGAATTTGAACATGCTCAAGCCCAGTCGAGCGGTTGTTTTTACAAATATTTGTGAATCGTTTAACCTGGTTTGGAAGACAATGTTTATCGCTACAAACAAATAATGGGCACTATTCCTAAAGTAGGAGATAAATTGTTTGTCTTACTATATTTATTTACCATTGTACTTAAAAAAGGCAACTTGAATAATTAAACAAATTTTAATAAATCATAATATCTCATAAATTACGAATCTTTTCCCAAAATAATTCCTTTTTCCTAAAATAATCGACTCGCGTTTAAGTTAATTAATTTGAATCTTATTATTTATTTGTTTTTAATTCTTATTGTTTTAATATTGTAATAATTTTTAACTTTTGACATTTTTATATTGATTGGACTCTTGTCTGGAAAATAAACAATTTAATTTAATTTAATTTAATTTAATTTAAGTTATAAATCTACTTTAGTTTGATAAAGGAAGTTATTAGTTAACTAATTAGGTAGTTACTTAACAGTATACGATAATAAAGTTGTTGGAAAGATTCTACCATACACTGATACTGGTTAAATTATCCGACTTGGTTTAAAATTAGATCTAAAAAAAAAAAAGTATAAAGTATTTAAAAAGTCTTTATTAGGAGAATGTGTATTTTATAATATCCTAACACATCTACTACACTGTTGTTGGCTGTTTCCTATAAGGATGTCAGTTAACTATTATTATGTTTATGGTCACCTTTCTTTCTACTCGAAAACATTTTTACGGACTTGGCTGTATATAATTTTGTTTACAAAATCGCATGTTGTTATGCGTTCTGTTTAGTGCGTGCGCAATTATACCGCATAATGTGTATAACTATGAACTTTACTTTACATGCGATCATATTTTTCTTATTTATTAGACTATTGAGTCAACGAGCCAATTGTCATGTCATCCACAGATTCCTCGCTAAATTAAATAAAGCCGTTATTACACTAAATCACTTTTTCATTTTACGGGCCACCCAATTTATCACCGGACTGGTTGTTCGGAGCAATCAAACAATTAAGTTCTATAATCAGAGTGCATTCATTACCACTGCAATTTATTTGGTTGTTTTGGTGTTCTGATAAAGTTATAAATAGCCCGCCAATGTACCCACCGATAGGTACAAGCCTTTACCCGAATACGAGTATGATTGAGCCATATTCAACCAAACTGGCTCAGAGAGGGTTGATAAACTTATTTTTGACAAAAACAAAGCTTCAAATGTCACGTCACGCCTTATTACTAATTTTATAGAGTCACTGATGCTCCTAACTCTAGCCCGAATTCAAAATTAACTTTTGCATGACTGGAGCGAGTCCATCGACTCATGCATGTTTATTATGTAAGTATATGTACTTAGACATATATTTATACAATGGTTATGTTTTAATACCGATTCCATGTTTTCATTGCTACAGCAGGCGCGTGTCATGTTGCTTTGTATGCATGCAAATGGTTTTTCAATCGACCCGTAGAAAGTGCTAACATTACATATGGGTTAAAACGCTAGATTGTATTCCAGACAACATACAATGCCATATCAGGGTGGAACAAAAATTGAAATTGAAATTGTTTATTCTCCAACTTAAACCCATGTGTACCCTATCCAATATAACAGCCAACCTGACATATATCAAGCCTGTTAGCATGTTAGTAAGGGGATATTGCTCATAATAACCAGTCAAGTGCGAGTCGGACTCTCGCACGAAGGGTTCCGTACCATTATCTATAAAATGGCCGGTTTTTTTTTAAATTTTTTGTACATATCATTTGTTTTGTACAATTACTCTATTCATTCCTTCATTGAACTTTTGACAGTTCCTTTTGACAATTCCAGTGGCAGATATCAAAAATATGTTAATTTTAGCCGTCAATAAGAATTCATTCGCTGATTAGAATTAGACTGCAGTATTGCATAACGGGAATACTCTCATTTCATTTAATTTAATTTCATTTCGTTTATTGCCATAAATTACAGTAATTTAGGTACCGATGGTCGTACAGAATAGCTCTATGTAATTTTACTCAATGAGTGTAGCAGATATCACAGGGGAGTTTACATAACTTAGTCAAGAATACCCTAACTATGTCATAAAAATAATTTAACAATATAATGCTAGTGTTTTAGAGTAGGTACTTCCACGATCTTTTTATAGTTATTCATTTTAGGGTCATATACAACGAGTATCAAAGCATGAACCATGGCATTCCAGTACTCCATGGAGTTTACCTATTATATACCAGTGCGGATCAGGTTTAGGATTCTGAACTAAATTGATAAATATTTTTTGTGGTAGGACCCTAGATGGCATTATTATACAGTGGAAGGTATTGCTTGCACTCACACATCGTCTATACGCGTTACGTGATCTGAAATCACTTCGAAAGGGAAGACAATGTATATTAAGGACCTATGACAATAGGTCATACACACGTAGGTACTCATAGTTATCGCAATTGCATATTGGCGCCACTTATGTATACCACATTTGTCATGCCCAAGATTAACCATTACACGCCTTATTGCAATTTGCATACAGCATAAAATGGAATAGAAAGTACAATTTACGATCTTCCTCAGAAATTAATCCACTCGTATCACGTAGAATTAATTAATGAGTTGTTATAATTTTGCACGCCTCTCTATAGCCCTAAAATAAATTAGATTTACATATTTCAACTATTGAATAATAAGTTATGCCTAGGATATTTATATTTTGCTTTAAATAATATCATGCCACATACACGTATACTACTTTATATCGATATTACTTTGGACATTTCTTTATACCGCAATATTTTCATTTCAAAAATATTTGCCTGTCATGAGTAAAGTCTTTCCTATTGAAAGCATTGGCTAAAAGTGGGCACAGTTGTGCCTCTGCCACCCTGTATAGGAAATGTACAGGATGACATTTAATTAGCTGACCATATTTTGGGGAATTATAGTATCCATCATTATGAACAACTTTCCCAAAGAAACATATAGGGTCGTATTCTAGAACGAATCTCTAATCTGAGATCTACTCAAGAGTAGTCTTAAGAGTACGCGCTTATTCTGAATCGATGCTTGAGACTCGTATCAAAAATCATAATTCATCTGAGTGATCTCAGATTTGAGTAGAGAATTTACTAATTCTTGAACAAGATTCAAATTAAAAAAAAAACATTTTTTTGACTACAGGATGACAGATGTCAAACTGTTGTTGAGATCCTCTCTTGAGAGTGTTGATAAATACTCTTTGGTGTGTTGTTGTGCTTGAGCGGTATCTCGACCACGCTTGAGAGTGATATTCCACTGGATATTGGTGAAAATATCAGCTAGCAAAATGGAACCATTTCGTGAAGTTGATCACTTTGAACATATTTTCCGGAACAACGAGTACCTCAATATTGCTGTTCCGAGAAGGATATTGAGGGATGCGCAAGATCCTTATGACCTTAGCGAGATAGATTTTAAAAAACGATATCGTTTCTCGCAGAACATCGTGAGAGATCTAATCTTGCCATTGGTTGCCGAAGGCATAAGGAAAAACAGTGACAGAGGCCAGCCTATTGCTCCAGCTGTTCAGATTCTTGTCTGCTTAAGATTTTATGCTACAGGATCTTTCCAGGTAGGTATCTGGTCTAATTAATTAATCTAATTCTTACAAGTATCACATTGTATAATTAGGGAAATATCAAATTTTGTCAGTAACCTACTGGGGATTTTAACCATTATAATTTTTAATACATGTTCATTTTACAGATAGTATGTGGAGATTTACTCCACATATCACAACCATCAGTGTCCAGAATTGTGTCGACAGTGTCTAGATTGCTGGCACTGTTGTGTGACAGATACATCAAGTATCCCGAGGATATTGTCGCACACAGACTTGAGTTTTATAGGCTTGGCCAGATAGGCCAAAGACCAGGCCTGCCGGAAGTAGAAGGCGCAATTGACTGTACCCACATCAAAATTATTCACACTCCTGGGGTAGCCAATCATGAAGCTTTCAGGAATAGGAAGTCATTCTTCTCTGTTAATACACAAGTAAGAAATTATTTTAATGGGACCATCACTTATCTTATGTACTTCTAATAATGACGTTTGATTACATGACAGTTTTTTGTTTGTGACAGGCCGTGGTTGGACCCAGAGGACAATTCATCAACATAGTGGCAAGATGGGCTGGTAGTACACATGATAGCAGAGTATTGCAACTGTCATCTATAAACCTGAAATACAGAGATGGGCAACATACCGGTGTACTCATTGGAGACAATGGATACCCTTCCTTACCCTACCTACTGACCCCTATTCTAAATCCTACACAGCCTTCAGAGGAAAGGTACAATAGGGCTCACATAAAGACCCGAAATGTTGTTGAAAGGGCATTCGGGATGTGGAAGAGAAGATTCCCATGTCTGAGTAGGGGTTTGGGCAACAAAATAGAAACAGTTGCCAACATAATAGTTGCATGTGCAGTACTGCACAATATTTCTTTAACAGCTCAAGACCCCATGCCAGAAGATGGGGATGAAGAAATAGATAATGATGACATAAATATAGTCACCCGAGACGGTTCTGCAGATGGTTTTGCATTTAGAAATGCGATTGTTAATAGATTTGTTTAAAAATAAAAGCTTTATTTTATGGTTATTGCTTCTTTTATTGATCAACTCTATATAAGTATATAATTCGTGAAACTAGCTAAACTAACCTATTCAGTCTCTGTATGTAAAATATAAAGCCAAAATTATTAAGTAAACTGAACAATACAACAAACAAAAGTGACTGGATAATAGATAAATATTGGTTCAAGTCACACTAGTTGGTCAGAGTAAGGTTATGGTGTTATGGCTGTATGTTATAAAATTTTACTTACCTACAATAAAGTTACATTAGGAACTAATCAACAGAATAACAAAACTTATAATAAACAAACAATAACATTTGAATGAAACCAAATCAATGTTATTTAAAAACACTATCACAATTATTATAAACTAAACTTATACACTTGTATGTCATTCAAGTATTAGCTGAGTCCTTATATGCTATGCCATGGCAATATTTTTCTATTTAAAATCAACAGAAAATTATACATGTTAAAACTATAAAATTTAAATATCGCTTAAACTAAAAAAATACCACTATAGTCTAGCTGCTGAGAGAATGTGATCATGACACAGCTTGGGATGCAATGCCCTTTGTGGGAGTGAGATAGTGAAAAGTAGCGCGGGACAGACAGGGACATAGACATGTGGCAGGATCACATTCTCTCAGCGGCCAGAGTATAAGTATTTACATTTAAAAACAACTTGGGTTGGGACCATCCCTCGTAAAAATACCTTAATTTATGTTTTGCCGAGTTCTTTTTCAGCTAAGTCAGCTTGAGCCTTAGCCATTCTGTACTTTTCTTCTAAAATTTTAATTTCTATACTATGGATTTCATTTGCTCGGCATTCCCTGGCTTTAAATTCCTTTTTTAATATCTGCACTCTTAGTTTTTTCTCATTACATGATAAAAGTGGGTCTTCAGGCTGATCATTACCTGTGATTACAACAGCTGGAGGAGGAGATGGAGGTAGAGCTATTGGTTCTGTGTTTGTAAGTGGCTGACTTTCAGGCTCAGTTGATATAAAACAACTAAGGACATGGCTGTCCGAGTCAATAGTGCTCGGTATTTCTACGAGGAGTGCACTCGTGATTTCTGCAATGTTGGGATCAACTTCAGCATCAGGGCAGGGACCTCCACCACCTGTGGCCATTCTGTGCTGCCTCTCCTTAGCCAAGTTGGTGCGCTGTCTCTGCTTAAGATTTTGCCACAGCCGGCGGAGTTGGTCTGCTGAAGCCTGAAAAGGTAAGATACAGTTTATACCTAGAAACCTACAGCAATCTAGACTGATCTCTCTCCTTCCTATGATGAGATGGCGATATAAATTGCTAGATAAGTACTTACCAATTCCACAACAATAGCAGAACTATTGTATTCACAAGTTAATCGCTCCTAAGCTGTTTTCTTCATGGAAATAGTGGTACCATCGGTGTCCTTATTTTCTATTATATTTTTGTATTTTTTTAGCAGTTCTAAAAACATGTTTTTTTCCTGACTGGAGAAATTTTTCTTTTTTGCCGGCCCAGGCATGTTAGCCACAAAGAAAGTAATCACTACGTTATGTTAGCGTTATCAATCAAAGAATCAAAGTTAAATGCTCGGAAATAGGAAAACAAGCATAAACCACGCAAAAACTGAATGAAATGATGAAGCTTTTTTTAGTTGAGATACGGATGACATTTGCTTTGCGTTTCATTTTACAAGATTAGACGTGAATGTTGTGATGTTAATGTCTTTTAGCGCGTAAAACCTGCGTAAAACGGAATAATTAGGAAATGTCAATAAAATTTGTAAATGAAAACAGGCCTAAAGTAGTTTTTTACTCTGTGAATGTCTCAAGACTCGATTCACAGCAATGCACTCTTGAGTAAGGTTTCTGAATAAAGGAGACGCTTGAGAGTGGAACTCAAATTTGAGTTGGATTTACGTGATTTCAGCTTGAGACTGATCTTGAGATTCGTTCTAGAATACGACCCTATAGTCGCAAATGGAAAAACAAATTCGTCCCCCAGTACATTGCCCCGATCAGCTGATTTCAAGTTACTATGGGAGACCCAAAAAAAAATTTCGTTTGCGACCATATGTTCCATGGGGAAAGTTCTTCATAATAATGGGTACTATCGTTCCCCAAAATATGGTCATCTAATTAAATGTCACCCTGTATTTTAAATTTTTATTCGAAAGCCAGGTTAATAATATGTTACATTTATAAGTTGGTTAGGTACAACTTTATCTGGTGTATCTCCTGTCGTCCGCAACTAATGTAATTCACTTGGTGTAGATTCTAGAGATAACTTAAATGAGTCAGTTATTTTATAATTGGCATAACAGCAAACGTGTTCTGTGCTAAGCTCTTTAAATTAACATAGAAATACTTGGTCCATCGCGTCGCGTGTGATCCCACAACCTGCTGGCACATAGGTAATTTTAAAACGTTGGAGATATATTTGAACCAACATTTAATCTAATACATAGGTGCCTCTGCCACCCCGTATGGAAAAAGGCTTGATGCTATGTTATAGGTAGGTACATTGTGTTTTGTCTAAAGTTGGCACAAACCGAAAAAAAAAGAGTTTTCAGATTTAAAATGCGTTTGACAACCATCTCCCAAATTGCTATTTTTGATAGAATTTTTACAAAAAAGCATTTTTTTAAAAGCATGACATTACAGTTACCATAGTCAGAAACTTTTAATTCGTAGATGGTTAGAGTTACATCGCATAGAATTAAATGGATAGTGATATTGAGTTATAGCACACTATTAAATAAAACAACTCTCATGCTGTACTTACCATTAAAGGTGTAGTAAAGAAAGATGCTCATTGAAAATTAAAGCTGGACGCTAAAGTTGGAGCCAACATTGGAACAGCAAAGTAAGCTGTAGAGCACAATCTGGTCCTATTCCGAGGCACAGCCGGTTAATTACGTGCCTGCCCCGTCCGACGCGGCAGACTAGACCGTTACGTTGGCAGATACGCACTGGGCAGAGCAGATGTCGATAGAACATGATGGAACTACAGGAATCAATTCAATTCAATTCAATTCAATTCAATATTCATTTATTTCAGACCGTTTAATCCATAGTGTTAGTAACAATATCTTAAAGTCTAGTGTTAGTAACAAACATAAAATTAAAATAAAAAGTTAACATATACACACAGAATAACACAGAATAACATCATTAGCGTGGTATAAGGTATAGTATTTATTATTTATTATTATGAGCCTGTAATATCCCACTGCTGGGCAAAGGCGTCTCTCCCCCTCTTCCACTCCATTCGATCCTGAGCGGTCTCCTTCCACTCTTTATCCCATAGACCCAACTCATCACTCCATCTTCTATCTCAAGGTATAGTAGGGTTAAAAAAATACAAAGCGATTCGAGATAAGGTAGGTGATGGAGGTAGTGCCCTTGCGCTTCGCTGGGCTCGTCTTAGCGGGTCAGATCAACAACCACATAAGTAGAGCAGAAGTAAATTAGTAAAAGCCCATACCCAACCCAAATAGAGGAAGATATTCGCAAAAAGTTTAATGTATATCTTGTTAACCGTTTGGACCGTCGCTGTTTCTGGTTCCCACCTCACAGGGTATCCTAGTATTGAGACAGAAGCAGTATAAATGAAGGCACATGTAATATGGTAATCGTATTTTTCTTATATAAGCCGGTACTCGGAAACAAAATAACATTGAGCCATAGTTGACGCTGGCTAAACCACAGATGCGTTATCTACTTGTTAGTATGTAGTAGTCGTAAAACCTCTCCACCAACCCGCACTGAGTCAAGCGTGCCAACCTGGCGCAATCTTACTCGTATCCAGGTAATGGCCTGTGCCCTTCATTGGCGACAATAATGAGCTACATTTACATACTTTACTTTCCACAGATTATTATAGGGTGTATTAGACAGATAGGCACTTTTCTCTCTATTTTCTCACAATTACATAACACCATAACACACACACCCTCACCCTCACACACACACACACACCCTCACACACACAAAATACACACTTTAAAGTCAAAGGACATCCTACCCTCGTATTCCCCATTTTGTAGTACCTATTAATTTGATAACTTACTGCCTATTTATAATAATTATTTTTACCCATTTGTTAAGGTCACAAAATAAGAGTCCTTAATTGGCCTATGTTCAATCATATTTTTAAGTTATAATAATGTATATCGTGCTGTGGACTCAATTCCCAAATAAACAAATAAACAAATCTATACTTACCTAAAAAAAACCGCTGCAGTCTTTCCTCCCAGTGCGTCGCTAAATAAATCTCACATCGTGGCGTGGCGGACGGGGCGGCGGCGGCGGAAGGCGCAAGATGGCTATCCCTTGTTATTGGATAGAAATTAGTTGTTTGAATTATTGGGTCATCCGATTGAACGGTGCGAGTGGATGGGGAACTACAGTACGGAATTACGGAACTGCAGTAGATAAGTGGAATTGCCTGTTCTCTGTCGAAATTGCTTTGGGAGTACCTAACTACATAATTACCTAGGTACTAATATGTGATATTTATCACATTGTTTTGAATTATTTGCTGTAAACGTGTTTTTATATCGACATCATTACTGTTCGAACAAAATGTTTACTGCCAAAATAATATGAAATATGAAGTCAGTTATAAAAATATAGACTTAAAAATACTTTACTACAATAAATGTAAGTAAGTATCTAGTTGTAATATAATTTTTGCAGCCATGTTTTTTTAATGCTCAATCAAAAACTATTTTGAGAACTGCGTTGACCCTTTATTTTTTATAATATTCAAGTGAAGGTTCATTCAGACAGACGCGATGTCCCAATAAAGCTTCACCTTTCTATTACACCCTGTACAAACGTAAGTACTGAAACAGTGAACTACAGCGCAGCAATAATGAATGAACTAATAGCTGAGCTAAATATACACGGTCTGAAACAAACACATATTATTACTAGAGCAATTAGTCACTTCAAAGACAATAGCTCGTTGCTTTGACCGATTTTCAACCAGTTATTATACTATACCTGAGGTGTGGTGTGGTTCACAATCGCAACTCTACAAATTCGATTGGCCATGTAGAGGCATGACGTCATGTCCTGTCATCATACCTATCGATCAAATGAACCCTGGACGTTCTAGATTCAAAATACAACGTTACAAGTCTCCTATACGGGGTGGTATGGCACAGGTGGACTTACGTTTGGTCAGATATTACAAAAGTAAATAAATCCCATCGAGTACCTATTATGTAAAAAATAGTTCTTTTCTTCAAGTGAAACCGACGATTCTTCATGCGAGCTTGTTGTCCAATTCGCTAAGTCGTCGTCTTGAAAGATATAAAAAAATCGGTCAAGTGCGTGTCGGAACCGCACAAGAAGGGTATCGTACCATCGTACAACACAACTTAAAAGCACTAAAAATTAAAAACACGTCTTTTGTATGGGGTCTCCCTTTAATTTGTAATATCTCTCGTATTTCAGTATTTGTTGTTGTTGCGGCAACAGATACACATTCTGTGAAAATTTCAACTTTCGTGCTCTTCAACTTTCAATTACGGTTCGTGCTCTAGGACCCACTGACGGACAGCGGAGCCTTAGTAATAGGGTCCCGTTTGGCACCCTTTGGGTACGGTACCCTGAAAATAATCAGTTTCACATGACTGGTGATGATGACTGATATTTATTAGACAACTTCTTACACTTCAACAACAACTTGGTTTACCAGATTTAAATAATTCTGTGGCTACAAACGCTTCAAGAATTTTCTCTTCCTCCATTGATTGTCTTATAATGACTATACTTAACATTCCTGCAAAACATTCAATCCTGACATTTCAACTTTCAACCTTCTCCGAACAAACCATTCAGGTAAAGGAAACGGGCCGTGAACCTACAATGAAACTGTTAAGCGTGTAATGCATACCCAGCCGTCCCTTCACAACACCAATTTTAAAACATAAACGATTGAGACGAATTACAGCAATTACTTTTATGGGCGTGAGTACAAATTCGAGTTATATCTCTGTTGTAAACAAATTAGTATGGCTACCGTGTTGGTTTTCGGTATTATTTGCATACTCGGTACATATGTCACGGTGCCCTTTGGTTAGTTTAATTGAATTTTGTCATTTGTCATTCTTCAATTCGGCGTATTGTGTTGTGGATGTGTGATTCTGAATAGAGATTGTTTTGATTATTTATTTTCGTGTCTTGTTATCACATTACGGTATCATGATAATGAAAAACTCAGTTTTTTTTCCTATCTTAGCCCAAACCGATATAAAGAGTCCTTTTGAGATTATGAACTCTACACTTGTTTTTCCTGTAGGGTGTCTAATGACTTACCGACATACCGCACACTATTGAGAGATACAGTTTATCTTTAAAAGATAATAGCCAGTTTGGTAAATGGACTAGTCTTATTCGTATCCGGGAAAGGGCCGTGCTCCTCAGTGGGGAAATTAATGGCCTAAATAAATAGATTCATTTATTCAAAAGAAAATAAATCTAAAAGCATATTTTTTTTGGTTTGAACTACAATCATTAGAGGTACCCATTTTATTTACCATTCGGTTTCCAATACTTTCGGCTATCTCCCACAAGTGGGGCAGGGCGCCGGCGACCATTATCGCCTATTAGCAACATGCGCAGACGCAAGCCGCCGCCGCCGCCGCCGCACTGCCCGGTACATTTACCTTTGCTTGTTACGCAACCGCTTTACACTTGAACTTCATAATCTTCTACGTCTACTGCAGCTTACGTCAGGATTGTGTCTTTAGCTGTATCCGGGGTTTTATGTTTGTCATCTTTTATGACTTTATAAACCTTCTGCCACCTTTGGTGTTTGCTGTATGTCAAAATTATTTTTATAGTAGGTAAACTCATATAGAGTCGAGTCACGTAAGTAATATAAGTAATGATTTTAAAGAGCCTTAGGGCCATTTGCACCAAAAGCTTAATTACGATTAGATTCTTAATTATATTTAGCAGTTGTCCAAATGTATGAAATATGTCAAACTAAATTGTGATTTGTGACAATTAGTGTTTTTGGTACTAATGGACCTTATTATTAAAAACCCCTTCGAAAAAAACAAGATCGCGATAAGTCCATTTTCCATATACATAATTAGTCGAAAAGATGAAAATCATTGTGTCAGTTTAAGTACCACTCAGGGCCAAACCACTGAATCCATTAAAACAGCAGCCAAAACACAAATCAGTAGCCCACCACACTCGAAATTTACGAGCCGACAAACCGAAAATCTGATCAAAGATTCGCGTAAACAGCTACTTGCAATCGAATCATGACGAACTCCGTCACATAAATCAAGCCGATCTTTCAATAGCTGAACAGTTGATGCTGAATGGTACCCGTGATCTCATTGCGTGGACCAGAAACTGGTGATTTATATCAGCTTCCACGCGCTGACGCAAGAGGCCACCAGTCCGTGAACGAACACTCCTTGGTGGAATTTGATGGCGACTCTGCCCTATTTTTAAACATGGAAGCGTTCGCTGAATTCCAAACTTGTCTGTCGATTTCACGCACGTTGTACTCATTTTGTACTGATGCCGTGTCGCCTTCGACAGGTCCATTTTTATCCCGACACAAGATATCTTGGTAGAAACTAATAGTTTCTTTCGAAACCGTCACGTCACGTAGCAAAACAGTCAACATTGTCCAGTACAAAATCTTTGACATTCCTATTGATAACTATTAGGTACCTACATATTATGTATGCTATCAATGGATCAGAAAACTTAAGTGGAATTTTGACTTTGATATAAATGGAAATAATGGAAATCTAAGGACAAATTGGTTAGACTAGGAACTTGTGTTTTTTTTTTACGAAAAGGTGTGTTTTCAAAAGACACGTTCGCAAATATTACTGTAATACGAGTTTAAATGGTGCAAAGACGTTGTCTATCTATCTTATTCCGACAAATCCTAAAGAGAGGAAAACCTGGCAGTATTGTCCATAAATTTCAAAATCGTTAAATCGTTGGAAGATTGCAATCCAGAACAAGAATTACAATACGGAAGTTATGAAAACCATTTTAAATATTCAAATGCGGGTATAACTCCGGCCAAGAGCACACAATGGGAGGAAAAGGGTCGGATTTTCATAGATAGTTTCTGCCGTGCTTGAGGTTATAAAAGTATTTTTAAGCATTTTCGTTATAGGTGTTTTATACTTTTTAAGGATTTTTTGTATATTTTATCTACTTTACACTTTCTTAATTTAATATAAGATATTACTATTAATTTTAAATTTTAAATTATGACTAGGATATATTACTTAAAAACTGATACTTACGTAAGTAGTTAACTTAAATTCATTAACATGCAAAACAGAAACCAAGTACTTTCTATTTTCTACAGAAAACCCATCACACTTATTAGCTGTTTATTACAATATATCCAACTAAACCAATTCTTAATTATCAAACACACACAACTACATCGACCATCCCTACGCATCATCCATTCATACTACTTCCATATTAGCATTGTACAAAAGCTGGCCCTTAGATCTTATCTCATACTTTGTATTCAGAAGGAGGATCATATCGGTAATATAAAGAACAATCACGCCAATAGAAATGCTAATGATCTTTGACACTTCATGATTTATAATATCGCGTTCTCTTTGTTACGAATCTACTTCTTAAATGATCTTGTATCTACTTAATCGGTTATTGTTCGCATATGGAATTGGTTCTTCGTTGACTCCAAGGTTATTATCGTAAATTCCATCGCTTCCTTCGAATAATATTCTTACTTAATGTGTAAATTGTCTATAGCACAGAAATAACAAGAAAACCAGAAGGACGTACATAAAATAGTGTACAAAGACGAGCCTTAGGAGATCTCTTCCAGCAAACCAAGTTCCGATGAGAGAGGTTGATAGCTGATATACTTACCTGTTTATTTCGAGATCCTATCGACAGCTCTATGTTTATCAGCAGCTTTCTACATGTAAACACCTTTAACGTCAAGTGTAAAGATTTATTTGATACCGTCTCGCGATCTTTCATGTTCGCACCCCAGTGCATCTCGTAAATCGCATGAAATACTTGACATTCCGTAAAATTTACAATGTTTGCAAACAGACTGAAAGCATAATGTTATTGTTACAGATTCCTTACCGTTTGCTTACGGATATCGCTACTACATGCGCAGTTAACCAATAACGAAGTTGGACGACCGGTAAGTAAAATAAATACCTAAATCTGGATAAGACCTGACTGGGGAAAGTGACTTTAGTGCAGTTGGGCTTAGAGGCGGAATTTTCTTTCGATGGATGTTTCGTATCACGTAAGGAACTCTGGTCATGTCTAGCGTCCTGTTCATTTGTTAGTCAAATGAGTTTTGTACACAGGCGAAGATTCGCAGATTAGTTCCTGTCAGGGCGTAGTTAGTTAGATGTTGGCAGCGAGGTCTGGTCGCTGTCGTCAATCTTTGTAATGACAATAGTGAGGCCTTGATTTGATGTGGACTGAGGAGAGGATTCTGAACTAGGTTAATCATTTAAGATTAAAAAAAACATTAGCAAAATAAACCTCACCTAACCTAGCTAGTTATGTTTTTAACGTCATTTATTTTTATTTTAAGCCCACAGTGCCCACTGCTGGGTAAAGACCTCTATCCCCTTTGTCCACTCTTGGTGATCCTGAGTCATACACAAGGATTTTTTTCAAAGATCTATCAATGACATGATATGTATAATTTCGAAAACTATCAATCACCAGCGAGTTTAACATAATGAAAGTCAACATCGAAAAGCAACCAAAAGCTTCCCCTACCAATTTCAGGTGACCCAATCTCTGAAGACCAGAACAAACGCGACAGCTGCAACAGCCTACGCCTGGAGCACCTGGGGCAGCTGGACCGCCTGTTCGAAGACCTGCGGTGGAGGAGTCGCTGTGCAGGAGAGGCACTGCCTGCCCAGGGACCCTTCTAGGTATTAGAACAGAAAGCACATTATTTCAACTGTCACAACACAACATCACACATACAAGACAAAATAGCAAGTGCCAATTATTAGTATACATGAAGACTCAACACAATGATTTATTTTAATTGATAATACAACACGGTATCAGTGCAGGTCCTCATTTTTGTCAAGCCAGTTGTAGTTGGGTATCACGCCATGTTTCTCGGCACCTGAGTGCCACGTGTCAGGGGCCTCTCACTCTCTGTGATAAAGAGGGGTTGCATGATACTCACCTACAAAGAATTAGCGCAACTTGTACTTGAAGTGTAAGAAACTGCCCAAGGAATCTTCTGGGAAACACGCTATCGGTTGTTGGCCTCTTCAAAGATGTCTCTTCATTCCACTCTGACTCTGGCATTTCTTGCGAAGTTTTCTTCCCTAGACACAATATCTCCATTGTTTCCAAGGTTTTGCGCTTGTCTGTTGCTGAGTCCAGTCTCTAGTCCCAATTTCTAAAGACTAAAATATGCACTAAAACACATGTATGCTCGTCAAAACTCCTATACTTTTACATAGATATTACATAGAAGCTAGTAGCCCAATATATGAATAGCTACCTACTCGGGTCTCTGCTTTATCCACCCAAATATAGCTATAGAAGATACGAAAACACAATCTAACAAAAAATACTCTGGCAGGGTGTCCAAAAAACGTTATCGTGATCTTTTTAATGACCTGAATAACAACTACTTAAATTAAATCCCTTGAAAAGCCATTAACAAGCAATAACATTTACCCCATCGGATAGGGCGCCGATAGCCACATCCCTAAACTGATCCTGCGGCCGTTTAAAAACCAAATACGTGTTTGACACTCGAAAACAAACAAGTTGACAAGGAGGAAGAAGATTAATAGGATACCGGCGAGTATGGTATTTCTTCTTATTGTTTTGACCGGTGTATCGTCTTAATTGTTTCAAGTCGTATCTGACTGGTTGCGGTCTATTGAGATAAGGAGTGGTGCAGGCACGTGTGTACCGAGGTGAAATAAAAATGTCAGGAATCGGGACAAGTATTATATAGGTAGTATTCTTGTAGGGTTGGAGAAGAGAGTTGACGACGCAATGCTTATTAGAAATACTTTTATGTTGCAGAGAAAGAAAATCACGGCTATCAGAAAGAAGCAAAAGTGAATTGTGCGAAACTTTAAAAAAATACTGGTACATAAGTAATGAATAAAGTCCTATGAAGTCAAATATTAACAATGAACGCTTACTTTGTAAAAGTTATGGAATAAATATTAACTTAATTTATAGCCACAGTATTCCTTCAACAAAACTTTCCATTTCCATGGTAATGAAATGAAATACCAACGCATCCTTGGTCTACTTTACGAGTAAAGCATGTTTAAATATCGAAAAGGCGTTTAATATATCCCTCCTATCGATAACAAGTTATCGTCTCATAACATACGAAAAAAATGTCCAAAAAATCCCACAAAACACCAACAAAAACGACAATAAACACCCAATCTCGTTCCAAAAAGGACTCTCAATTATATTTATAGAGTTGTTCCCGCGACAGCCCTGCAAGCGATGCCGCCGCATCGTCCATCATAGATCACAATGATATCTAATGATACGGCGTGTGATCGAGAAAGAAGCGGACTGCCCACCGCGAGCGCCTTTCTACTAGTGCCTTTGGATTTACTGCCTAGTAACTGCCGGCCTCGGAATAGCTGGTGTGGTTCCTGTTGACTTGCCGGTTGTCCTTTTGTGGATTGGTTCATTGAAAGGTTTTATCATTGAGCCTTCTGCTTTACAAAAATTTTAATGGGTGTTGTAACATTATAGGCAGACTATAGGGACATCATTTTGGACTACTTTCTCTTGAAATCGAAAGTGGTGACACATGTAATCGTATGACGTAAAAGTAAAGTTTGAAATTAAATCAACATCAAGGTGTTTAAAATTCTTGAAAGTGCTTACTGCAGCCTTTTCTTCTCCGTCTATCGCTAGAGAATGGTTGCCGCTTTCCTTCAAGAGATGTTATAATTTAGTTTTATAGCACTACGTTACAGTTCTACAGTGCTTGCATTAAATATATCGAGACAAGCTGAGATATTGTTGTGCACTGGTATTATTCTCTGTTATGCTGGCACTGTTATGCTTTTAGCTCCATGGAATAATCAATACAAAAATGCTAGAGTATTACTCATCATTATTCCTAGTTACTATTCGGTTATAAACTCTTCTAGCTAGTTAGGATTCGAACTAGATGCAGTTACTAAGTACTCAATAGAATGACACTTTAATTTGATCTATGAAATCAAAAATTCAAAATTATCTATTTTCCAAAAGAACATTGTCGGATACGGATAGTTCAGTGGCTCCCACACTAGGCATAGCCTGGTTTCGTCGATGCCGTGCATGTGCTTAGAGTACTCTTAATTTTGATTGATCCATTTGACGCCCGTTATTTTTCTGAGCATCAGAACTTAGATCCGCCAAAAACTATACCGCAAATATGACTGTGTAATGTGTTAACCCTAGTAGGCTCATGAAGATCTCTAGTTCCTGATTTTGCTTTCCATCAGTCATGTCAATACTCCTTACATTACAAGTGAGGATAGATTCCGAGTCTAGACGCCGATGACGGATGTTTTGACCCTTTGTTGATGACCAGGCAATCGTGAGTTCGAGATGGTAGATTGGTGGTGATGTTTTATGTATATCAATTACTTGGGCTATGGGATGACGAGAGGAACTCATAAGTTCAATTCACCGTGACAGCATGACACCGTGCCCAAATTGGAATGGCAAGAATATTTTTATAAAATATTGTAGGTGAACTATGGGAACACGGTGGGAACATTGATCTTGCAACTATAGATGCCCCTAGTTGGGTCTACGTACGCATTGGGTGCATGAGTTAAAAAGAAAGCATGTGTCATCACTTGCATTACGATCAGTTACGTAATAGCACCACATTCGTTATCCTACCAGCATAGTCATCCATCTAGCACTCCACATCGCGGTGATTAGACCAAAATTAGACACGAACATTTCATGCGTTCTTCAGATGACAACCGGCCGACATAGTGCGTCATGTCAACCAACTTTCACATTTCAATTGGGCGAGCAATATGAGTGGACAATTAAGCCTTTTTTGTTGTTCCGGGATATTTGTTTTTGATTGTTCTGGTAAAAAGGCCACTCCTCTTAAAACCCGTTCGAATAGCGTAGGAATATTCTCTCGTGCTTAAATAATAGACCTGTCGAAAGTATTGTATCGTAACTATATTACTGTTAACTAAGCCTGGACATAGGTAAGTATAGACTTATATTGCACAGTGTTTAATCCTGGCCCAACCCTCTCCAGAATTTACATCATAAATTGGGTGTCTTATTTCAATTTCCACAAATAAAATATTGCGATTTTATCTATCTGCTCAAGCTCCCAAAGACCCCAAATGACCCAGACTTTGGACGGACGGTTGTGTAGTTAGTTATACAAGACAATGTTTCAAACATATCAAACAAGATGCGGTTGAGCTCATCTGATTAGAGACTCCAAGTTTCGTTCCGGCCACGGCCAAAGGCTAAACACGTGGAAATGACCCTTTTGGCCCTTTTACCTCTAACATACCAAATTAAGGTAATATTCAAGACGATACCGCATTTTGCGTTCATCTTAACAACTGTGCGTACAACATTTTTGATTGACACACAATTCGGTGCCTTTCGCTAATACGTTTAAAAGATTGTTATCTTGTTTACATGCACCGGAAAATGTTTAAATGCAATTGGACACGAAGAAATGATGTCGATGAATTAGCTGGTTTCATAACTGAGAAATACATTGATTTGGAAATACATATGTGGGATATTACTGCACGTGAAACCAAAATGTTTTTGTAGTAATTTATTTAGATTTGGAATCATAACATTAGGAAATTGACTCCTATATACTGACAGTTGATATTTTTGTTTTAAAGAAGGCAAAAGAAGGCATCGGTTGCACAACAGTTGAATCCACTTTGAATCAGAGTCGTGAGCTATAGCCTACACCACTCTGTGTAAAAAGCATTGTACAGCATTTATATGTTTAAACCTAAAACAATACCATCAAACAGGCAAAGTACGTAGTAAACTATGATTCCAATTCTGTTTTAAAATATTTTTACTGGCGGAACCTGCTATTTCCGGCAGTTTTGAACTAGTCGGTTAAAATATGAAATGACGTTTCTGCAGTAAAAATTAGCGTGAGACCATAAAGAAGCATTAAAGAGGATATTTATATAGCTTCATTTAGAGCTTTATGAAGGAATGCAGCCTTGTCGGGACCCTTTCTAGTGGGTTGACTACGGTCTAGTATTTTTACGAGCTTCGTATTGTGTTACATAAACTACTCAGACTTCATAAATTCGCCATAAAGTGGACACCTCTACTTTGTCAAGAAATGCTAGGCATTAAAAGATGGCAACATTTGAATAATACAGCGTTTTTTCTTTAATGACATATTTGGTTTGTCAAAACACGCAGTGGTGCTCAAATATGTCACACTTGCTCACAGCTCACTTAGGTTGCCATTATTTTTTTGTCTAGCATTTTTTGACAAAGTAAACATGATAATCGGTAGCTGTTGTTCGTTACTGTAATAATATGAGTTGGTAAGACCTTGTTCCTTGTCATATAGTAGACTTATTTCTAGGTTTCTTATATTTAGGGCTTGGAAATCTAATTGGGGTTCAGAAAATGTTGAAAATATATCATTCTTATATTGCCAATACATATAATGTTACTTCATATCCATCCATGATCCGCTTTTTTTGACATTGTTCTACTGAATTATTGAATAAACTGACAATCATTTACCATACCTTGCTAACAAATACTTCACGTACCTAATAGTATTCCGGCTTACAGGGAATATGGGAATTACTAGGTTATTCCCCACCGGTGGCGCGTTACCCATCTGTTGATAACCTATCGTATTACGAACGACCACTGCTCTCATTTCTTTGGCAAAGGGATTAGACCAGGGGACCTAATACTACAGAATACAATATCATTTCCTGCTACTGATATGCCAGAGCGTAAGGCCAGCGTCCTTTAGACAAAATCGGATTTTTTATTACCGGAATACCTTATACACCATTTTATTGCATTGGTAAGCTTACGATGTATTTCTGATAGGCTTATAGAGAATTGCCCACCTCGTAGCCTGGTTGGTTTTCATTCGATATATGATATCTACACCTATATCGAGTGATTTTGTATGGGAATGTCAATGCACATGCCACAGCACTGTACTCGACAACGCGACTGTACATCGGTATACCAACAACACGACAAAGGCAAAAGATATAGATCATTCCCGCTCATCAAGATAAAGGCGGCCGTACCGATATCAGGTGTAATCAACCATTGAAGCCACGATAATGGTTCTGTAATTTTAATTATCCTACAAAAGTAACGGGGTGTGGCGCCCCGTTGCGTAATCCTGCGCTTCAGAGATAACCTGGCCCTTGATTCTACTGACGGGGTGGTGGAGGCACAATGTGTCCAAGTTTGACCAGATATACTATATATTCATAATCTTTATTGCACAGAAACAATAAAAATACAATAACAATATATATTATACTCAAAGGAACGCTTATCTCTACAAAGACATTGACATCTACATCAAGAAACAAAGAAGTTTTTGAAAGAGTATCTGTTGTCGCTGAACTATGGACGTTACTGAGTCTCTATTGAAATAGTCCCATCCCATGTGAACTTAATGTGATTTTCATACGAGAATTTTATATAAATAAGTACTTCTAATTTTAACTGTAAATATATTTTTAACTCTTTTAATTTTAAACCTGCCTTCTAGGTTTACCTACCGACTTGTTTGTTTGGTTTGTCAAATTGTAATTTCCTATAATGTAACCACAAGGGTCCCATAGGACAGGCTCTGCCTAGTTTGGGATCCAATATTAATCTCTATACACTAAAATTCTTCTGTTTCTTTCCTTATGTATTAACTTGTAAGTAATAACTTCGAAGCAAATAAAAGTTTTTTACTTTTTTTTACATTTTTGTGTGGGGCGCACACCCCGTCGTCGTCGTCTCAAATAGAGAGATAAAGGTTTAATCGCGAAGTTTTGATTTTGATGATTATTGTTTTACACATGACAACGTAAGTTAATGCATGTAATTTGTGTCGATCTGTCATCACATTAGCTGTAAAGGCATAAATAATTATTGTAAAACAATAATTACAGACGGTCGCTATACTAAATAATTATTGTAAATACTCTCACTGCCCTATTATCGCTTTTGGTACCTACTTAAATACAATTGACATATATACACATACATTCATTCAATTGACAAATACTTATTAATAATGAATTCCAAATTGTCAAAAACGGCAAAATAAATTATAGGGCATTGATGGTACAGCATCAGGCCAGCGACAGGGCAGTCAAATCACAATCAGTGGAATTGAGTTCCGAAGATTACCTGATCTGAAACAATGTGAACTAATTACCCATGCAAGCATGAAGAATCGAGGAAGCCTTATTGCTGGAGGTTAAAATTGTCCTTAATCTAATGGGATACAACTCAGTTTTGTTTGCTCGATATTGATAGAGTGAGGTGGCGCTTAGATATCTCCAGCCTTTGCTATTACCGCACGCCAAGTTTCTTTGGCATTAAGCGAGCTGTGACCTCTCTGTCTAGCATAAGTTTAGTTGGGTTGAGAGATAGAGAGGTGACAGAAATCTCAGAGCCGAAGAGACTTGGCGCGAACTATTGTAGAGTTGACGATAAAAGTACTGTAGGAATCGGAAACAGTGAGACCCGCTAGCGCTTGGTTAAAAGAGGCGTTTACCTTATGACGTCAAAACAACCCAAAAGACTTCTACCCAAATACAGAATAATATGTAATTAAAATGTGGTTAACCTACAGAACCTTTTAGCTAAACGTTACCTTGCACATAAACGGTTTGGCGATCGGATGTATTATTCCTGTTTTTTTAATGCTATTCGAATGTCAGACTGTACTTACCTGTATTTTAACATGACCGTGACTGTACATACTCGTGCTTCACAGTTTCTCTTTGGGAATAAATTTTAAATTAATAATCATTGTTCGATATTAAATTGTGCTTAGTCTTGACTTTGACCCACTTTTAGGGCGATTGAACTTTCGTCATAACTTCTGTTTGATTGATTTTTTTTGGGATGAGGCACGATCGCCTGCGTGTGACCCGTTTGCTAAAGCTATTTTCTCTAATATTATTCAGTTTATGCCAAATTGATAGGAAAAGTGTAAGTTATTACTATTTATTACAACTTTACAGCTCACGACAATTTTTCTTTGTAAGTGCAGCCTGGAGAAGCTAACCTGTATTATTCACATAGGGTTTGTGTGTGTGTGTGTGTGTGTGTAAGAGAGAGAGAGAGAGAGAGAGTGAGAGAGTGAGAGAGAAGGTAACCCGCTCCACGCGGCACTGAGACACAGAGAAACTTGGCAAGACCAGCCCCCTAGACAAAGTTAAACGCTAACGCTAGCGAAACGAAACGATAACTTTTTATGTATGCGATTTGACATTTGGCTTCGCTAAGGTCGATTCACGAAGCGATTCCAAATGTCAAATCGCATACATAAAAGTTATCGTTTCGTTTCGCTATTTATTTATTTATTTTTATTTGGGACCTCAACAGCACGTTACAGTATAAATACAACATACAAAACAGTACAGTGAAGCAGGCCAATAACAGATGTCCACCGACATACAAATATAAGTTTAGGAACTAAGACGTTTTAAAAATTAAAAAATATATAATGAAAAAAAGCACAAACAATGTGATGATTTATCTTTAGCGTTTTACATTGTCTACAGGCACTGTACTCAAGAAGCAACAAAAACATTTCACAAACACACGATACACTCAACGTTCAAAGCGTGATGTAAGTAAAGAGCCTTTATATCTTTGCAGCGTACTGGAATAATGCTGTGGAATCTAGGATAACACAGAACATACGTTCAGTGGGCTAAGATTAAGTAGTGTTTATTGAAGTAGACGCCAGATGTTCAAGAGCTAATGTACCTAGACCTGAATCATGTAACGTTCAAGACCTCTTTAATGTTGAGGTCTGCCCAGTTTTCAGGTAAATTCAGGTAAGGTTAGCTGTGACCATTCGTTTAACTGATTCCAATTAATCACACGCCGCTATTTTTAATTAATCATTGATTAATCGCCTGTAATATTTGACCACGCTTTTAGAAACTGAAGGAGAGGGTACCTAGTATGTTTTCTGAATTTAGCGAAAGGATTGGAAGATAAAGTTTTGAACATCCAATTTGCGTTGAAATAACAAATTTAATATCTGCCAATTAGTGACTTCCTCTTGAGCAGTTCCATTGCTAACTCGACCTAGTTATACTTTGTATTCCTGTCACAACAAAAATAAAATCATTCTTAATTTACCAATGAAATTTTTGTCTAAGCCCTGACAGAATCAGTACGAACTTCTATTTTCAAATTTTAGAAATCTATACCTATCCTAAAAGTCATGAGCTCTGAAAGCTGTCCTAAACACGGACTCGAGATGCAGAAACCTTTTTATCCAACCTCCTCCCTCAAAGCTGAACAAACCTTTTTAAATATGGGTCTAACCTTCCATCTCTTCCTGTCTTCCAGATGGCGCCGAAGCCGAAAAAGAAGGAAGCTCACGACCAGCACCGAGCGAATGCGAAGAGCTCGCGACATCCGAGCCCCGCCCGAAGACGACTGCCCTGGACTCGCCAAGCGGTACCACGAGTGTAATACTGCGGTGAGGAGTCTTTTGTTTATCAGAGGGAGAACATGCTGCCCCAGGGCCGTGCGTGACTCGCGTACTGAATCGTCATACTGTATTGATTTGTGTGCAATAAAGTAGATTGATATTGATATTGAATCGCTCGGCAATAGTTATAGCGAGGGCGCAAAATTCCTGTTTGTTTGTAGCCGGCGCAGCGCGTCTTGGCACTGGCTAAACCGGCTTCTTGCACCTCGTTATAGTTATATCTCCATGCCATTTCTGTACGACACTCCAGGCCCAGGATGGAGACATCTTACGCCAGGGTAGAACCAAACATGACGAGCAGTGGTTGTAATAATTCACCAAGTTAAAAACTTATAAAAAACCGACTTCATAACCTATCACCTAAACTTGTCCGCACGGGATGCGAATGTCGCCTATGAACGCCCACGACATGTCTTCTGAGTTAAAAGTAACTACCTACTACACAAAATAAACAATACTGGTCCAGACATAACATCTCAATGACAATGAGCGTAAACGCCATAAAGTCACATAAAGGCAACATACGTAATTTTGGTTACCTGGGTGTATGTGTTGTATTTTCTATGTAGAAACCGAAGTACTCGACCGATTCCTAATTTTCAAAAAATGGGACCAACCTGATACGTCGCCCTTTGACACAAAAAAATCATTTTTGAAATCGGTTCATAAATAATACCAGTTTTGAGGTTACACACATAAACAAAAAACATGATAAAAAAACACAACCGAAATGATAAACCCCTCCTTTTTTAAGTCGGTTAAAAACACAGGAAAAAGCGCCTATAGAGAAAACCAGCCGGACTTACCATCTAACGCCGGATTTGCTTGTGACCGCTCTGTGACAAGCAGTGCAAATCACAAGAAAAAATGTGACTCAGAATACACAGCAGCTGCAATAAATATCCGAAAAGATGAAATGTCAATGATGCAGCTCTGGTCAGAACAACATTGAGGTAGAGCTCGTCTAAGCTGAAATGACGTGCCCCACTACTTGGTTTTGTATGACAAGTAAATACAAAACCAAGGAGTGGGGCGCGTCATTTCAGCTTAGACGAGCTCTACCCAGAGGACTATATATCCAATTGACTGCGCCTGCGGGGGAATGCGGCTCGCCAAACGTTTGTTGTATTCAACAAACGTTCGCATACGCAACCTATGTACGATGACGGGCCGCCAGAAAGTTTCGCAGCGGCTGACCAGTCACAGTTCTCTTACCCAGTCCCCCGCCGCCCGTAAATTGGTGAGTTGTGTGTTTCAAAGGAAAATGTATCTATGCGCTCTCCACTGATAAGTGCTCCCGGAGGTACCTGTTCAAGCCCGGTGATTATACCGGTACTACAGCTAGCTGTAGCAGGTAGCATTCATTTATGAGCTGCTGTGGTTTAGTTGGTTAAAACCCCTCAATCAACCACTTATTACAGAAGCAGCGTACTGAGCCAGCTTGGTGAATTATGTCTCAATCTTACTGGCATCTGGGTAAAGGCCCATGCCGTCCGTCGGGACATTAATGAGCTTAATTTATCTTTAATTATTATTGACGATTGCATTGTCTTGATTACAGCCATGTCCTGGAGCTCCCAAGGAGCCCCGTGCCGAACAGTGCACCAACTACGACAAGAGACCTTTCCGGGGACGATTCTACACTTGGGTGCCCTACGTGGATGGTAGGTTCCTAATCACAAATACCATAACCCTGCAGCATAATGGTGAGGTCACATGCCCGCAATATGCGAGGATCTTGGCTTAAAAAGCTACTTGCGAGTCCATTGAGCGACGTCTACAGACGATAAGACTAATTCAACTTTGCTGAAGCGGTCGTCATGACCGAAATTGGATAATTCTGCATAAGACAGATATTCTTCTTCTTCTTCTTCTTCTACTTCACCCAGGAGGATGATGTGCCTGCACCTGGCCTACTTGAGCGGGGCCTTTGTGCATTTCCCCTGCGCCTGCACTTCAATTCAGCCAACCTAACTCCAGCACCAGCTGGAGTAGGAGGCCTGGATGTTCGAGGAGGGTTGACGCTCTGCTGCTATTTCTCAAAATCGTGATCCTGGTCCTATCCTATAGTGGAGTGGCACGCAAGCAACATGTGCTCCATTGTCTCATCCACTTCCATGCATCCCCTGCATCTGTTGCACCTGTAATTTTCAAGTGTTTATTAAGTGTACATGGCCTGTTATGAGGCCTTTTAGTATTTTTATTTTGCTGCGTGGCTGCCTCATCAATGAGATAGCAAGATGATCCTCAATAGTAGTGTATATGGCATAGGGCCGTGATTCTGAAAGCGAATCGTTTTGGCTTGTCGACCGCACGGTGATGTGACGTGTTGGCTACAGACTAATCAGTATTACGCGCTCTCGTTATAGCTATATAAACATGCTATTCACTTGCAGAATCCGACTCTAGGCCGTAACCCGCAGTAAACTGTAAAGATACCTTTTCTACCTCGTTTGTATTGTATTGTAACCTAATTTTATGACTTGCAGGCAACTCGCCATGCATCCTGAACTGTCGTCCGCGAGGGCAGCAGTTCTACGCGTCGCTGGGCCTGGTGTCTGACGGGACACCCTGCACCAGGCCCGGCTTCAGAGCCATCTGCGTGCAAGGATCGTGTAAGGTTAGTCATAATTCATAATTGGTCATACTACATACAGGTCATACAGTTCCCGAAATTCCAAACAAAAAACATTAAATCGTGACAAACGGGGTTTTATTTAATAACTTCAAATCAGTTAGTACTTTATAGCAATTACTTTCCTATTGTTATCTGCCCGATTCGACCATTGGAATTTTGTACCATTTGTACTTTCTGTACCAAGCCCGGCTTCCGAGCCATCTGCGTGCAAGGATCGTGTAAGGTTAGTCCTACAGTTTCTCGAAATTCCACAAGGAGAATTCAAGAAAAATTGTGACAAACAGCGATAATATTATGCAGCACGCCATAGCAATGTACCGTTTGCTTTTATGGGTTCAAGCCGTATTTAGCTGGTCGGCCGCAGAAAATCCTTTTGGAAACTCACAAAAAATATGTATGGCGTTTTGCTGCTAATAGTTTCGAACTGATTGATCAGTGTTGTGATCGTTCCATCGAACAACTTTCTCCATGAAACGTTTTACGTCTCAAACTCTAACAACTAAGGGTATTCCTTTAAAACTTGTTATCAACTCTTCGGTTCATTATACTGAAGTCGAAATTATGCTACACGAGCGCACTCTGGTGGAGAATAGCGGATGTTAACGTTCAAATAGCTTCAAACTAGTTGAGCCAAGCGCCATCTAGTTGATATTTTTGTAATGTTTTGACAGACTTGATTGAAATGTTGAAATAACTTGATAAGAAGAAGATTTCCAACATAAACCAAAATAAAATACAATAAAGAGTAACTATCTATTAGATGGAGGTAACATTTAAAACGTGATTTGTCACGAAGACAAAAAAACAATAAATTAATGCCATCTTTACTTTTGCCCTGTGTGCACTGTAAGAAAATTCGATTAAAACGTGATACCTATTTTTTAAGTACCTACTAAAGCCTGACTCATCTTATCATACAAGATGGCAGAGGCAGAGGTGCCAGTAAAATTTTAACCGGTATGTCTGTACTTTATGGTAATAAATATTACTTGATAAAAGTTTGTGTTAGTACCGCAAAGCAAAAGAACAAGTGTACTCAAAAACAAAATTGTCCATGATATTATTTTTTTTTGTTTTAAATATTGATTGACTTCAAATATCTGAAATCAAAACCGGTAATTTATCCATTTTACCGGTAACCGGGATAGTATCCCGGCGCTATTGATCGAATTGCGATTGTTATCGACAACAAGACTAATACAAGTAATTTCCTGTACATTACAAGCTCCTTACCATATTTGCTTGAACAACCCGGAGATTAGCAAGACTCACTTTGTAGTACCTAACTTTAGTATCGGTTCTTGTTATCTTAAAATTAGATAATTGGGTGACAAACTAATTCCCATCAAGCGGCGCCTAATAAGGGCATGGTAATTTTTATAATTTTAAAATAACTGTTAGAATAGAATATTCATTTATTCACTGTTACTTCACAAAATACAAGATTATCGCCATACAGGTATATTACAAAGTGAAAATAAAATCCTAAAGTAAAAAAAAAAAAAAAAACATGGTTATACACGGTAGAAAAAAATCGCCTTAAAATGACCAAATACACCATGCAGTGTGTACAGCAACAGCGAATGGGTTCCGTCCGACTCAGCATGTGCTACAGGACTTGCAGCAAGTCCTGCAGACATTCGCTGATATTCTGTCGGTACCTAAACATCGTGCGTGGGAATCATATAAATGGGTGGGCGTTAAATAACCTATATAATTATTTTATTTATTGTTAGGGATCCTGGCTGGGATATAAGCAAAAGCATGGACAGTTTCGATAGGACTTTACTGGACTTTAAAGCGTAAGTTAAGTACACTAGCTGAGTATCTGTAATTGTGTGTACTCGTGTGAAAACGATCACGTTCTGAAGGCGCCCGCCTGCGGCTCCGGCCGCTTCTCAGACGAGTTTGAAGATGTCTCTGACAATAATAATATTGATATAGTACATTATATTCTACAGGAAAATATCCGAATATTTTGATGAAATCAAGGAGCTTTATCAGCTTCAGCTTCAGAAATATTAAAGGAGTTTTTTTTTTCAAACATATATTTTAGTTATGTTTTGTCAAACTCTCTTTTAGTTTACCCAGTACTGCCAATAACTTACCAATTTAAACTAGTAGCTCTGTGAGCTGTAGACCTCGCGAGTATGTCGGTGGGAAAGCTGAACTGCTAACACACATAAATAAAATAACCCAAATAATTTTCTTTCAATAACACATACAAACTTATGAATGTACCTGGTTACGTACATGCAGTATGAAAGTAGCCGCACCAATAACTTTGTAAACTACATTTCGCGATCTTTAATACAACCTATTGACTTTTTACTAAAATTATATAGTCTGTTTCACTCTCATGGTCTTTACAAATCCAACGACACTTCATTTGTTAATATCCATCGAGCCGTTTGGGTTGTAGCGATTTTTTTTACATTTTAAAACCCCATATCTCCGCCATTTTGAAAAAATCTAAAAACTGGCTCGAGTAAATATTTTTCCAACCTGCTCACAAAATTTCACGAGAATCGGTTCATAAATGCGACCTGTAGAGGAGAACAACCGGACAGACATACGAAAGCATTTTTGCCCAAACCTGAAACGGAGACGCTTCGCTCGCTTCGCTCGCTCGGTCAATTATTATCAACAAACACAGGGAATTTCTATTTTAGGTTCTATGTAATTTTCTGTAGGTTGTTATTTTGTAATTTGTTTGATGACAAAATCTGCAATTACGTTTAAGCGTTGTCATTAATCTTGTTTATAATTATCCCTTTTATGGGAACCCGGTGATTCCATTGAAAATCTAACTATTGAGACAAATAGGGGTAATGGCAGGCGCTTATCGGCCAATAGCTCCGCTATAGTTACTGTTATAGACACCAGATAGAAGTAAAATATAATAAAATATCCTAGGTGTATTTTTATGCAGTGCTTACGTAATATAGTAAAATATTGGTGTTCTTTTAAGCGGGGACCTTTGATTAAATAGTTACATAGGTAACCATAAACTACAACCACAAACTACAAACTGTGCATAGACAGTTTTTTGGGACTTTAGTATTAATTTGCTTGTATTTTATTGATGACTATTTAACAAATAAAAAATAAAAAAATGTAGAAACAAATTAATATATATTTTTACGATGAATAAGATAAAGTAAAGATACAATGCCATGTAAAGAGGGACGCAAATGACAGTCCCTCCTACCCACCCACCAACGGTTTTTGTTTTTAATTTTCATTTTTTTATTTTGCCCTTCCTTACGCATGTGTCGGAAGATACTGGTTTAGGTAGAAGCTGGACAGAATCGTGTTACGACAGAAATTGTACACTCAAGAACAAACCCACCGGTGATCTTGTTTTTCTAAAGATTTTCTTATATGACTATCCGCCGTAGGTATGGGGTTTTAATACCTAGGGCATTTCGTGCAAAAAATTGCGCCTAAATCTTTGTGGAGCACAGCGTGCGTGCGCTCGTTGATGTCTTTTGTATTAGCGATATAATTTTAATGTCTTTCAGTATTTTTTAAACCTCGTAAACTTTTGGATTGAAAATGTGATCTATAACGGAACTTAATTTTTTTATTTTTTATTTATTGTTCAAATTAATAATATTGCCTTATAAACTCATAAACTAGTGCCACATCTGTTGATGGGTGGGGACAATGTCCATACAATAATTTGCGTGGTTCTTTCTATTGCCGGGCCTAAGTAGCTCCGAAATCTGTTTTCTATAGGTCTCTAATTTAGTATTTACAGGTTGGCAAGAAAGTCTAGAAATTAAATGATGGCAACATTCACAGACTACTGCGTGTTTTCTTTAATGTCATATTTGGATTGTCTATCAAAACACGCAATAGTGCTCTAATATGTCACTTATGTTGCCATTATTTAATTTCTAGACTTTCTTGCCAACCTGTAAGCACAATTTTCGCCTATTCTGCTGGCCCAAGTGTCCAAGTTGGTATGTATCTTACTCGTCACCGCGGGCGCTGATCCATCAGGAGTGGACTTGAATACCACCCTGCTAGGTAGGGCTTACCGGCGAATCCAGTCGGGAAGTATCGATACAATATCATAAACTAACTAACTGGGTGGCCAATTGAGTAGTTAGATTTCGTAGCTATTGAATAGGTTGTGAACTCTTTAATTCTTTAAAATAGTTTTTATAATGTATACAGGGTTATTTTTGGACCTCTAGCCAAAAGTTACTATTATTTTAGGGACATCATTCTGAGCAACTTTCACTAAGAAACCGATTTGATCAGAGCAACTTTATTATTCACTTCCCAGTACATTTTGGTCTGAGTGGGCCAGCTGATTTGTATGGAGAAGTGAAAAATAAAGTTGAAAACCAACCCCGTAAGGGAAACAGCATGAGGCTGTAATACTTAATTATGTTAAAAAGCCATCGATACAACCGATATGTAGAGGTGCAAACCTAACCGCCCTATAAGGCGGAAGGATAACATGCCCACACCTGACTGGAGCCCTAGGGCTCCGTAACGGGACACCGATCGGTGCCATTGTTCTGACAGTAATTGTTGTGTTACCAAGCAACGTTGATCTAGTTGCGACCAATGTTGTAGAGACCTAGTAATGCAGTCGTCCATCGAGTTTTTGGCTGACGAGTGACGTTTAAAGGGGGCGCAAGTTCTAAGCAACCAAACAGCCACTCAGTGTTTGATAAGTACTTGGAGGCAGGAAGATTTAAACAAAGAGGTTCATTGATCTGAGTTTTGATACTGTGGCCGCTGTGGCCCATGCTCCACGCATGCCCTGTGATATGCTGGGTTGGCGGCAACAAATCGTCAACGTGACGTGACAACGTTTTGTTGTTTATTGTGTCTAAGCACTGATTTATCTGGAAATATTGTTGTGTTTTAACTTTGATTTTTGTAGGAGAGACACTTAAGTATGAGCACAGAAGAGATAATACTGACTGATACGGAATAGTAAGGGATTCCATAATCTGGGTGTGGTCCAGCTTCTTTACACAGCCCTAGTGAGAACCAAACTTGAATCTAGCTCGGTTGTTTGGAATCCGCACGAAAGCTCATACGTCCTTATGCTCGAGAAGGTACACAAAGCTTTTCTTAGATATCTATATAAGAGGAAATTTGGATACTACCCCTACCTTTATCCATCCGCTTTTATATTAGGTATGCTTGGATTTAACTCACTAGAGGTGAGACGTAACACCGAACAGCTTCTGACTGTGTGTCGATTGTTGCGAGGCGACAGTGACTGCGCAGCGCTTGTCAGTGCCGTATGCGCGCTATACGTGCCTGACAACTACCTACGCGCTCGTAGGCACCAGCTGCTAGCGGGCGGCTCGCTCCGCACGGTGGCGCGCCGGCAGTCTCCGCTGATCCGGGCGCGGTACATCCTCAATAACCTCTTGGCTGCAGCACCATTGAATGATCTGTTTGGTGATGCATGGAGTGATATTGTGCGAGAATGTGGAAGGTTCTGTGAGAAGATTGGATGATAGTGTTGTCATGTAATTATTATCCCAAATGACTAAGGGATTTGAATAATCGAATGTATGTAATTGACCTGACTAATAATTTTATGTGGTGTTTAATGTAATCTATTTTATAGTTTAGATACATTGTACGACGAATTGGATTTTTTCTGTCATGTTGGACGAATTTACTTTAATTAAATAAATAAATAAATAATATGATGTGTGTTGAGTAGATAATGCAATGAACCTATCATCAAATACAGACCACTCACTCCTCATTGGTCATCAAGCGTCAGTGCCACCTGTCACCGCGCGCCAAAAGACCGTTTGAAACGCAGACATCAATGTAGTTATACATAGTCTGGTCATAAGTTTTGTCACATATGGAAAGTTAAATAAATGACACAATGAGTTACGCACTACAACCATTTATATATCAAATGAAAGGGTACAAAATACAGATTTAAACCACACTAAAATTATTCAAAATGTCCTCCTCTGGCTTCGATACAAGCCTTCAATCTGCTAGGCCAGTCATCAATCGAAATACGCACGACATTCATGTCAATATCGGCGACTGCTTTAATCAGAGATGCTTTAAGTGACTCCAAATTGCGATGGGGTTTAGCGCAGACCTTCTCCTCTAGGTGCTGCCATATTTTATAATCCAAAGGATTCAAGTCTGGACTGGAGGAGGGCCAATCCTCGTGCCTGATAAAGACGATTCCATGGGTCGTGAGCCAGTTTTGGGTACTTTTCGCCTTATGGGCCGGTGCAGAATCCTGCTGGAAAACCCAGTGCCTATTTTTGAACATTGTTTGTGAAAGAGGTTCCACAATGTTTGTTAGGACTGTGTTTTGATATACGAGGGCACTGGTTTTCACTCCTTTTTCACAAAAAAACACCTTTGTTGGACCCAAATAGGAGACCCCAAGCCAAACCATGAATGCCGAATGGTGATGGCCACGCTGAACACGTGGCACACGTTTGCTCGCTTCTTCACTAGACTGTGCATACACTTTATCATTTTGTTTGTTGTAACTCTCCTCAACATTAAAAATTTTTTCGTCTGAAAAAAGTATTTCGCGGTATTTTTTACCTGCGTACCGCCTTAACAAAACCCGGCATCTTTCGAGTCTGATTTTCTTCAGCCGTGCGTTAAGAAGATGTGCTGTTCTTTTTCTGTAAGCACGCAGTCCTAGGTCTTCATTCAATACTCTTTTAACAGTGGTTCTGCTTAGTCCCATCTGCAGAGCCAACATTGTTTGCTTGCGGACAGGATTTCGTTGGATTCGCGCCTTCACTGCTTTGATGACCGCTGGAGTCCGAACAGTACGAGGTCAACCGCTTTTTTGTTTATCATCTAAACTTGAATCTTCCCTGAATCGTTTGATAGTACGATAAATGAATCTCAGTGGAATTTTCAAATTTTTCAGCAGTTTAAAAATCACTGTTGGTGCGTGGCCGCAACGATGCAATGCAATTATTGCGACTCTGTCTTCTTTGCGCGTCCACTCCATATTGGAAAATGAAGAATATTCCAGAAAACCTGTATTTTTATTTTCTTGAAATATTCAAATTTCGAATTCCCATAACTTTTTTTGTGGCCTCTATTCTAAATTCGAAATTTTACCCATGTGACAGAACTTATGGCCCGACTATGTATAGATGCAGCAAATGCACCTACTTCGCGTGTCTTGAATCGAGTGCCATGCTCCTTTTTCTTCCTGAAACGAGCTCATGACGTCACTTTTGGTAGTAAAAAATTGACACGCTTGGTTCTTATACATTTCACCGTATTTGAGTCCTCAATCTGATTCTATGGTCTGTGGTTGGAAAGCTGTAGCTATACTTCCTCCAGTTTCTGAAAGAGCAATCAAATGTCACAAGCAATAAAAAAAAGTAAATCTAGCCCATTAATGGCCCCACCAAGGGGCACAGGCCTTTACCCGGCTCCAAGTAAGATTGAGCCATACTCCATCACGCTGGCTTAGTGCGGATTGGTGGAGGGGTTTTTACGACTACTACATACTATGAAGTAGTGATAGTAGCGGGGACCTACAGCTTAACGTGCCATCCGTCACACGGAGTGTCCGATAATGTACATAAGACAAATTAATCATCTCATTGGTACATGGTCAACACCGGGATTCGAACCTGCACCTCCTGCGTGAGAAGCAAGGTGAAACCCACTAGACCACGGAGCACAAGCAATTAATCAAAGATTAATTCAAAATAGCTGCACGTGATTGGCTTAAATGAGTTTGATGAGTTTTATTAGTTGTAACTGCTAATTTTGCTTTCGGAAACTGGCCGAGTAATAATAATACATTGTGTGTTAAGTTTTTAATTACTTAGGTACAGTCAGTCTGTCAGTCAGATATAATATTAGCATGAATAGATCTGCGATTACATGTCCTAAGCACCCTAGCTAAAACGCGAGTTTAGCTTACTCATATTCAAGCAAGTGGCACTTACAAACCAGATGTGTGTCGTGAATGCCGGAAGTAGGCAGAACAATAAAAAAATAGACATTTAGTATTATTTTCCTAAAAAAACAAACAAATAGTAGGTACACTACTTTTACTATTAAACCTAGACCTAGCCGTTTTAGAGAGTTCCCTCTACACTGATAATCTTGTGCCCCTGAATTGAATTTATATTCAAAAGCAGTTCTATTGCACACAATTCCTAACTGCACTGCTAAATCATAGCAATTGTCCTTACTGATCCAGGGAAATTACAGGCTTTTGTTGCTGCAGTCGCATTACGCAGTTGTCTCTGATTTGTTTATTGGTGTATATTACAGTGGTGTAACAGTGGATACTAATCGACGGGATCCGTTTCTGCATCAATGTGATCCCGGGATCAGAGGATATAAACACGTAGAACCACATTTATTTAGAATATTATATTAAGTTTATTGATATTGAATTTAAGTCATACTTAAAGGATTCCTACAGATATGATAAAAACACGCAAGATAAATCATTCAAATAGATGAACAAACTTACAACAAGAAACATCTCCATATCGAAGGTGTCAAAATTATGTCAATCAATATCCATAACACAGAGGATGTTGAGGACTCAGAACAATAAGTAAAACAGAGGATGTTGAGGCCTCAGAACAATAAGTAACACAGAGGATGTTGAGGCCTCAGAACAATAAGTAACACAGAGGATGTTGAGGCCTCAGAACAATAAGTAACACAGAGGATGTTGAGGCCTCAGAACAATAAGTAACACAGAGGATGTTGAGGCCTCAGAACAATAAGTAACACAGAGGATGTTGAGGCCTCAGAACAATAAGTAACACAGAGGATGTCGAGGCCTCAGAACAATAAGTAACACAGAGGATGTTGAGGCCTCAGAACAATAAGTAACACAGAGGATGTTGAGGCCTCAGAACAATAAGTAACACAGAGGATGTTGAGGCCTCAGAACAATAAGTAACACAGAGGATGTCGAGGCCTCAGAACAATAAGTAACACAGAGGATGTTGAGGCCTCAGAACAATAAGTAACACAGAGGATGTTGAGGCCTCAGAACAATAAGAAACACAGAGGATGTTGAGGCCTCAGAACAATAAGTAACACAGAGGATGTTGAGGCCTCAGAACAATAAGAAACACAGAGGATGTTGAGGCCTCAGAACAATAAGAAACACAGAGGATGTTGAGGCCTCAGAACAATAACTTGAGGCGCTTTTTTCGTTGGCCAGAAATCAGCAAGATGTTTAGTACGAGAAGGCACAACCTTATTGTAATATAAATCAACGGAAAGAAGTCATTTGAATTTCCAAATAATACAATTTAATTTATGTCTAAAGTCTAACGTCCGTACCCGGAGTCGTTTAGTGATTCATTAAGGATTACTAAGTAAAGGATTTTGTATGAAAATTCAAATTTGGAATGGGTTTAATCGTTCATTAAATGACTCTGAGCACGGCGGTAAGAGCCTTACCGCCGTACTCGAGAGAGATTTAATCAACCATGAAGTCAGTTCTAAATTTGAATTTACATACAAAATCCTTTACTTAGTAATCCTTAATGAATCATTAAATTACTCTGGATACGGCGGTTAGAGCGAATTTACCAACGAAACAGTAACTTTTACTCGAGAGTATCTTCTAATTTTTCATAGACACCCAGCAGATCACCTCATTTTGAACTGTCATTGTCATACAAATTATCCCCAGGATAGTTATTCTCGTATAGCTTTTTGTTGTTAAAATACAGCCTTAGTAGTATGAAAAATATTTCTTTGATATAGGTGGTGTTCATAGGACGCGTTAGTAAGATGAGATATGATCCTGCCCGCATTCTGTGCTTAAATATACTCAACTCAGTTATTATTAACTCAATGATGCCTGACAGGGGGTTAGACAACCGCCGCGGCTATGAAGCTAAGAAGGCTTCCTCACGCTATCTCCAACACCGTTAGAACGCCCCTAAAATAATTTATACTTTGTATAGAATAAGTAACAAAACCTGCCTGTACTCTGAAATGTAACCCAATCCTGTCCATTACATAGGTATCTGCTTCGCTTATTGGTTTAATTCGTATCAGTAGACAAGGCGTGCAAAACAGCTGTACCGTGAGTAACACTTCGCACATGTGGTGCACTGAAGTGGTCCTTTAAACCGGCCATACACTACGCTATTATCGAAATATTATAATGTATGGTATTATCAAAATGTAATATAATGGTTCGCCTATTTCTCGCGGGTATATATATAAAGCACTCGACGACAACAATCACATTATCATCCTGCCAACAAGGTGTAGAGGCATCTATAGAGATATTAAGATTTTGAAGTAACTTCCAACTTCACATGAACGAAACTCTTTACTTACATAACCCGTGCCCCCAACTAGGTCTAAAGGAGTGGTTTTCAAACTCCCTGAGTGATTATAAGGAAATTAAGTCCCAAACTTTGATATTTCAGAGATCTCTTCAATTTAATAACGCCTTAAATATATATTTTGACATATCACTTAGCTGTGTGTAAGCACTCGGCTTTACTCATCGCGCTGGGAGCGACGCAGACAATCTGGACTCTCATGAGTATGCGAAATAGGATGTTTAGATAACTAAATCGGGCCGTAATAGGTCAATTTAGTTGTGGTGTTAAGTTTGAGGACCACTTGCGATCGATGTGTTTTATATACCATAACATAGCGTCATGCCTTTTCCCATACAGGGTGGCAATGACAGCCAATTTAAGCCAGTTATTCGAGGCTTCACTTTGCGATGAGGGCAGGTGTTGATATACCCATGCTCCTCTAAGCTATGGGCTAGAGCTGCAAAAAGATACATGATAATGCCAAATAGAATTTTCATAACATACCAACAAAAAAAATGTAACTTTCTTGGCCCGAAGTTGAACATAACCACACGTAAACATAGCGTCACGTCTTGTCCCATACGGGGTGACCGACGCACAGTTGTGCCCACTTTTAGCCAGTTATTCAATACTCTACATATTTTTCGTGATAGGTGGCTAGCCCATTCCAGCTATGGAGTAATGAAGATTTCCTCATCTAGACCTAGATATACATTTTGATCGCCGTTAGAACGTCCGTATAATGTAATTAAGATAAATTACCTATCCCATTGTTACATGGTCAGCATCGGGATTAGAACCCGTATCTCCTGCCTGAGAAGCCTGCGTGTAACCCCTTAGACCACGGAGCATAAGGTAGTTAGTTAAACACAATTAGGTACATAAGTTTTTTTTTCTCACATGACAACAAGAAAGCATGGAAACGATGTTAAGTAACCCTTCAAGTTTTTATCTTATCAATGAAAAAACCTTGCGTATCCCTCAATCGTTGGTCAGAGTAAACGATGGCGCTTCAATCTAAATAACAGGAAGTACAGGTTTACTGCGAAGAACCGACAAGCCGGGTCAGTGCAAAACATCAACATTCAACTGCAAGGAATCCTTCGAATTACTTCAAACGCTTCCTTCACGACCGATTTAGACTGACAACATCCAGTCCTCGTTACCAACCAATGAGTACGAAGACATTACATTACAAAACTGTATTGGAAGTCAAACCAGCTAAGACTACAAAATAGTATCTACTACGTACCCAGACGCTCAGAGAATCCTACAGCAGTAAAACACAGTCATAATATCTCTGCACCTAGATGTCATTACGATGCCTTTAGGTTATAGATGCCAGCGCGAAGCACAGATTCTGTGAACTTGTTGTACGAGTAGGTCTATTTGCTTCGCAACGACGAATTAATTGTCCATAATGACAGGCCGGCACGACATAGGACTCCCCCCAGATGGGCTCGTCATTCCAATTCTTCAGCCTTATCACCAGCCTTATTGCCATTGCTATGGCTTGCTAATTGCAGCAGACCATTTATATGCTGGTCACGTCGACAGCTGGCGTGAAGTCTCCATTGGTAACTGTGTGACAAGTTAATATGATTCCCTTTCTATACAATTATTTATCGACATTAAAGCAGGTTTAAACGCAGGAGCTTGTATAACGCACTGATTGACGGCTGCACAAATGCCAGCTCTGCAATCCCGCGACGCACTCATTAATCACGGAATGGCCGACACCAATCAGTGCAAAGCTCCTGATCTGTTTATTCAGCGTTCCCATTAAGGTTTCCTTGTGAAAGGCTACAATTCGCCAGCCAGCCTCAATTATGTCTGGACCTAGAAATCGGTCTAACGACAACTGCCATATAATTTGTCAGATCGCCAACGAGCCAGATAAAAGTGGCTTCATGCATAATTGAAAGTGCCGTAGAAACGGCTACCACTTAAATAGAGCCTGGTATTTTTATTTGCACTCTTGTTATTCTCGGTTCATTTGATCCACGTGAGGGATGCAACAATCCCCCACCTACTTCAGATGTAGAGTCTGGTCTGGGTGTAAATTGAGATGCGGGCAACGACGCAGGCAGTTTTGGGCATCTAACAAAAGAAGTCGCCTGCCCTGCCTTGCACAATCTGTTCTGCGTGGCCTGCTACGGCGTCTCATACGCTGACACTGAATAATTTATCACAAAAATACTGTCAACCGTTTTGCTTCCACAACTGCTAAACCATTACCAACTTATCTCAACAAGTTAGCGTGTCTTTAAAATACATTCGAGTTCAAAATATACTATTGGTTGAATGCAGCTCGGGAGACAAGAATGAATCAACGTCACCCAAAGGGATAGTACGAGACAAGGGAAAGCGCAATATTTGCATCCCAAAGGCGCCTGACGGATCACCGGCGGGTGCTACAGCGTCTAGATTATGTCGTAAACTTGACTAACTTTCCGCAAATTAACTCCGCCCTATACCAGCAGATAACTCCATGCTGTTGTGACAGCACGCTTCCAACTCCGTCTGAAGGGTTTATTGCTTCTCGCTTATCCGACTACAACTTCAGTATCTTATTGCGTCTACAATGTAAATAGATAGCCATCAGTATCAGGATCAATTTGTGATGTCCCGTGTTTAATCTAATAAAACTGCTTATTAGCATATTACACAATTTGCTTTGATTTTGAGTGCAGCCTGTACTTTGTGTGTCGAAGCGTTGCAAACGAAAATGGTCAATAAAAACCTATTTTAAAACGCAAAGGGCACGTGAGGCGTGAGCGGCCAATCAGAGTGACTAATTGGTAAATTGCGCTGCCAATTTTGTGGCAAACGCCTGAACTCTCACCCAGCCAGCCATGTGGTGCCTGTGGCAGTATACGCGAGAATGGCAGAGTATTTACGGCGTTCAGAGGAAATAGTTTGTCTTGTAGGCCGGAGGAGGTCATTTTCTTCAATGTCGCTCTCGGATAAATTGGTTTGGTCTTCGTATCTATTGCGCTTCGCTGTTTGTTCCGTTGTGTGTTCCAGATTTAAACATGCCTTTGTTCAAAATGGGATTGGGAAAATATAGCTTTTGTTTTAGCGATTAGTAGACAAAAGACCAAACAAAACATTGGAGTAAACATATATTTAAGAATCAAAGTGACTAAAAGTCCAATAACCGGCCAAGTGCGAGTCGGACTCGCGCACGAAGGGTTCCGTGCCATTATCTATAAAAAACCGCAAAAAAATGTATGGGAGCCCCCCCTAAATATTAATTTAAATTTTAATTTAATTATTCATTTTTTAAGTAAATAATATACTCAATATATTGTGAACATTTTAAGCGTCTACCTGCTACCATTATCAATATCGAGCAAAAATGAGCAAAAAAATCACGTTTGTTGTATGGGAGCCCCCCTTAATATTAAATTTCTTTTGATTTTTAGTATTTGTTGTTATAGCGGCAACAGAAATACATCATCTGTGAAAATTTCAACTGTCTAGCTACCACGGTTCATGAGATACAGCCTGGTGACAGACGGACGGACGGACGGACAGACGGACAGCGAAGTCTCAGTAATAGGGTCCCGTTTGGCACCCTTCGGGTACGGAACCCTAAAAATGTGCAAATCGTTTGTTTACATTACTTTCAAACATTAGAAAATGTAAAATGACCCGTAATGATACTTAAACGCACAGGGCGAGGTCAGAGTGTCTTCAAATAATATTGTTTTGAGAGGAAATTACGGAAAATGATTGTGAATACCGCAATAATATTTTGCATTCACAGAATTGTGTATACCTACCTAGCTGGGGTCTTGTTTGTAATGCATCTTCCGTTTCAGGGAAACAGTAGACTTTACGATGTTGTGTTAACATAAATAATGAAGATCATCCAAATATCATCATTTTTTCATCATCGAACATGCCGAAAAGAAGGTAGGTATAGGTACACATAATAAAACAGAGACAGCTGCCTGAATAAGTTCATAAGTGGTTTTTAATTAATCACAAACATAACTCTCAGATTTAAGTCCATTGACCTTGAAAGATACCAATAAGTAAGATATTACAGCCCTTTTATTAAGTTTTTCGGATTGATTCTTCCACGGTCTTTAATGTGTTCTATGTACTTTAATACTCTAGTCAAGCATTTACGTTGTAGTTCTGGCACTGCGACGAAAATTATTAATTCATGAATATTTGTCAATTTCACTCAGTCACTTGCTAGTACTGTGAATATCAAAGAACCAAAACCTATAAAATTTGGTGCAATATTAAATTAGAGGTTACAAAAGTGTAAGTGTTAAGAGCGTAGAGGTCTGTTATTATTTTTATAGACCGACACACTGTAGTCTGTAATACCGACGCAATTTTGTACAGTCAACGACATCAAAATGTTATCTTTCATCTACCATGTCAAATCCAATCTCTTTTCTATTTTTAACCGACTTCCCAAAGGAGGAGGTTTACAATTCGTCCGGATATTTGTTTTTTTATTTTTTTATGTATGTTCCCCGATAGCGCCTAGACGGATGGACCGATTTGGAAAATTATTTTTTTGTTTGAAAGGGTTTACCTTCCCATTGGTCCCATTGACACCAGGTCAGGATCTGATGATGGGATCCTGGAGAAATCGAGGGAACTCTTCAAATATTATAGGCAGACCTATAGTGATTTTTGTGTTTTTCATAATAACTCGTGCAAATGCATATGGTAAGCATAATATTGTGATGCGGAACTGCTCATGAAGACCACATATGGCCACCAGATCTGCTCAATACTAGGTACAAATACAATGCGTGGCTGGCGGGCAGGCAACGCATAGCCTAAGCCGGTGGACCTAGAGCCATGAAACTTTGTACAGAGGTTCCTTAGTAGCGTGGGGTAGCACTGTGATGGGATTTGACAAAATTAATTCCCCAAGGGGGGGGTAAGGAGTTACAGTTTGTATTAAACTCAATCTAATCAAATAGGGTTTGTGGAAGTCGGTTTTTTCTACACTGAGAAAACGTAAGGGTTGAAAATAAATAAAATACTGCTAAAAATAACCCAGCATGTTTGTCAATATAGCACCTGCAAAGTTTAAAGTTAAAAACGAATAAGTCAACTTTGCAGTCACTATTTATTAAATATTAACCGTGAAAATGGGTTAAAAATCTTTCTTTATTATTAACATAGTAGGCTACATTAGTAATAACAGAGTAAAGTAGACTGCATTTAACCAATTTCACTTTGTAGCTTGAAGCAAGTTACTCGGTCCACTTAAACAATTTATTCGGTAAGTATAACCGGCCTACTCGGTAGTTACAGCAATGCAACTTGGTTAACTTAACCAAGGCACTCGGTAAGTACAGCCAGTTTACTAGGTAGTTACAGCAATGAAATTTGGTTAAATTAACCAATTTACTCGGTAACTACGGCCAGTCCATTGTGTAGTCACAGCAATGCTACTTGGCTAATATAACTAATTTACTCGGTAACTGCAGCCAGTTTATTGTGTAGTCACAGCAATGCTACTTGGTTAACTTAACGAATTTACTCGGTAACTGCAGCCAGTTTATTGTGTAGTCACAGCAATGCTACTTGGTTAACTAAACGAATTTACTCGGTAACTGCAGCCAGTTTATTGTGTAGTCACAGCAATGCTACTTGGCTAATATAACTAATTTACTCGGTAACTGCAGCCAGTTTATTGTGTAGTCACAGCAATGCTACTTGGTTATCTTAACGAATTTACTCGGTAACTGCAGCCAGTTTATTGTGTAGTCACAGCAATGCTACTTGGTTAACTAAACGAATTTACTCGGTAACTGCAGCCAGTTTATTGTGTAGTCACAGCAATGCTACTTTGTTAACTTAACGAATTTACTCGGTAACTGCAGCCAGTTAATTGTGTAGTCGCAGCAATGCTACTTGGTTATCTTAACGTATTTACTCGGTAACTGCAGCCAGTTTATTGTGTAGTCACAGCAATGCTACTTGGTTAACTAAACGAATTTACTCGGTAACTGCAGCCAGTTTATTGTGTAGTCACAGCAATGCTACTTGGTTAACTAAACGAACTTACTCGGTAACTGCAGCCAGTTTGTTGTGTAGTCACAGCAATGCTACTTGGTTAACTAAACGAATTTACTCGGTAACTGCAGCCAGTTTATTGTTTAGTTACAGCAATGCAACTTGGTTAACCTCACCAATTTACTCAGTAAGTACAGCCAGTTTATTAGGTAGTTACAGCAATGTTACTCAGTATTAGGAACCAATTCAATCGTAAGAATGTCAATTAACTTAGTATTATGAATAAAAACTATTAATTTGCCTACATATTATTATATTTTTAAGTGCAACATTATAAGATTTCACTATTTTATAATGTTACATATAAAAAAATAATAATAAAGTAGGTACATAAATAGATTTTATTAAAATACGAAGTTAATTAACCATACTAACGATTGAATTAGTTTAGAATACTTGAGTAACATTGCTGTAAAGCTGCTGTAGTTACCGAGAAGCTAAACTTTGGCTGTAAAAGACATCGTATCAAAGAAAGAAACCACGAGTTCTACTCATCAATATAAACGACTTTTACTAAGGGAATCGTCTCTGGAATCGAAATAATTTCGACTATATTTAGAGAGCGAAACGAAATCGTAATAAAAAATATCCAAAGATGTGTCCCTTATTAAGTTGTTCGTATTTACAGGTAGTTAGGAAATTTTACAGGGAGTAAAGGAAAATACAAACTTATGTAAGTGTAATATAAAAATATATTTTTGAATGTCAAAAAATTAGTCAACGATAACTATAGCATAAAAGGCCCCTAGTGGGGAAATTTTGGGGTAGTTAGTACTAATTTATTTCATTCTATATGTATTTTGGGGTGCTGAACCCGAATCTGAGGTTTGCGGACAAAATTTTGTGACGCAACATTGAAACTTATCGCAAAAAAGGCGAAAAAAAAATTGTTTAAAGTTCGAAAAAAAATAATGATATTTTTAAATTATTATTTTGATATTTTAATGATATGAATAAATCAACGAAGACAACATTTCGCGTCGATGACAAAAAAAATACTAAAATTGGTCCAGTCCAGTCTGACATGACAGTCGGGTTGGCCACTAGCCCGACACCCCCCCTCCTATAGCCGCACTGAGCCAGCGTGGTGGAACTCAATCTTACTCGTATCCGGGTAAAGGCCTGTGCCTCTCGGTGGGTACTTAAATGGGCTACATTTAATAAAATTGGAAAGTCATGTTTTGCTTTTTTTGCCATTTTTTCAATGTTGTGTCACGAAATTTTGTCAGATTCGGTTTCAGTACCCCATAATACATATGGAATGAAAAATCAGTACTAACACAAAACTTTCCTAGTAAAAACACAATTTAACTGAACTAAACTACAAACTGCACAGACTTGCCAGTCAATTTGCTAGATACATACGAAACATACATCAAGAGGAAACAACAAGGGTATGAAATTCTGCGCAGTGGTGCAAGGGCTCATGAAACTGAATAACTTCCCCAAGGAAAATGAGTCTTTTTGTTCCTTCATACAAATTGCGTCAGCTATTGCGCCGTTTAGTATGAAAGGTCCAACATTTTCTTTTTTCATATTTCACCCACCATGTTCCGTGGGAAAATTTCTAGTTTCATGAGCCCATTTACCCCTGCGCGGATTGTCATACCCTTTTTGTTCAACCCATGATGATTACAAGGGACTTCTCAAAACTATGTACTGTCTATCATCCAGTACGCACTTAGCGTTTGGAATTGGTGAAAGTAACGATTCATAAAATACAGTACAATAGACTACAGTATCAGGAATTTTTACATTGTATGCATAATAATGTTCATCAAACTCGACAGTATCTAACAACTTACCCGAAAAAATTAACTGATTATTATCGTACAAGTAAATATTTTCGACAATTAAGAAAATGTAATGATATTCATCATTACTTACACTATGCACAAGTATACATCCTTTATTATATCGTATAGATGAACTCATAGCCCAGTTCACACTTACCAATGATTTCGAAGAATCTAAATTTAATTTTGATTGAACAAACTTAGTTTCTGATGGCAAGATTTCCTTTTTAGGACCTACTTTAAGAATCTCACTAAGACTGCCACGGTGGAATATCTCATTTAGTTGAAGTTGATGTCTCATTGCTAAAGTTAAAGTCGGATTAACACGGTTGCATGATGCTTTCGCAGCCATTTTAGAATGTCTATGTTTACCTTCAAATCTCATTGACCATAATGAAGAAATGGGTCCGTATTTTAGAACAGCAGAGTGATAATGGACCATGTTATGAAATTTTGGTTTTAAAGAGTCCTTTGTTAATTTGATGTATAGCTCATTAAATTCACCTACTAATACTTGCAACAAATCTTCTGTACCGGCTGTGACTTTTGCACTAAGAATAATGTCAATAATTTGTCTCAGTTTTATATATAAAATCCAGATAGAGTCTTCTCTTGGAACGAAATCTCCAATCATTATTCCCAGGAATCGTAAAAGAGTTAACATCTCCCCTGAAGATAAACGCAAAGTACCCCGAATGAGATGTTCTTTTCCTATTGAGCATGGTCTATTTTTAGAATCGGGACCCAAGTCCATTGATGAGATTCTTTCATTAAGAACGGATAAAGGAAACAAATTAAGCCTGTGAATGTAGTGTGATAACATGAAACTCAATAAATATTTTGCTACACCTTCGAAAACATCATGCATGATATCAACCCCAACCTGCTGGTACATGTCAAAGTTTTTGACGCCTAGAAAAACACATCTTTCTCTAATGCCAGTCAAAGTTACATTTTTCAAAGCCAACTCTGCAAGATACGTTTCATTATTACGTAGCAGAGTCTTGTCTTCGAAGCACTGCTCTTTTAAGACGGCTTTAGTTACTTTGCATACTCTACATGACAGGTTAGCTGAAAAGCTTTCCACAAGTCCTAACATTGAATGTAAACCCAAATTATCACCCAGAATTAAACTAAGTTCAAAATATATTTTGCCTTTATAAGTTGGAGTGTCTATGAATATGCCAATTTCACTTAAGTAATTGAATTCATTTATTACTGGATGAAATACAATCTCATTGCCAAAAGAAATCCTGTCCGATGAATGAAACAATAAAACAAGGAATATATTGGAAAGGGCAGAAGAGCGACAGGGAGGGAGGCATGCAATTGAAACATAAACTGCCCCCAATTTATGTACACCAGCATGGCTCCCAAGAACATTACCGGTCTCATAGTCGTCAAAATACATAAATAAAGGAATCACTGTTCTATCGGCATGATGATTCTTTCTCTCTTTCCAATACGTACCTTGGATAAAATTCTCTTTTACCTGTTTTACATTTAAACTGTCCATGTATTGCAATGTTTCAGACAATATATTATCAAGGGATAAAAATTCTTTCAGAGTTTCTCTTAGTGGAATGAATTGTTCTTGACAATCGACATGTTGCAATCGTGTTTTCCCTCGACTTTTTACTGTTGTAAGCCGTTGTCCAATAACCACTGGCTGAGGTTGAATGTAAGATCCTTTCTTTGAAAAAAAATTTAAACGTTTACGTTCTGTTAAAAAATTACTTAATGCAGATGTTATTGAAGTCTGCACTTCATCACCTAACCTATTTGTAATATCAGAAGAACTAATCGAATGTTCAATCAAAACATTATTGACCATCTGTTCTATTACTGGGATCATTGAAGTTAGGCAGTCACTTAGATTATCGACAACGTTTTGTACTACATTTCTTGGCACTAATGGATTACCATAAAGCGATGCTATAAACGTGGAAATTACATTATCAATACACTGTGTTGGTTGTGCTGGTTGTGCAGAGCATGACGTCGAAGATGGTGAGTTTTCATTTTTTTTATTTATAAAGCTGTCTATATTCAAGTCGTTATTTTCTAACGAATTTGATGTCTGCAGACATTGAACTGTGCCAGGTACATGACTATGACAATTATCTAAGTGCCTTTTATAAGAACTATATATTTGAAATGATCTCTTACAGTCGTCTTCACAGCACCTGTAGGTTGCTATGGTTTGGTCGCTGTGTTTAAATTTGAAATGATTCCTAAGTGACTGAAGTTCTACGAAATCTTTACATATAAAACAAATAACCATGATCTCAGAAATATTATCAAAATACTACAACAAATATTGCCTTATGAGCAGGGATTGGATCGAAGGTGTGAATTTACCTAAAGTTTGTAGTCGGACATAACAAGGAGCTGTTACAACCACTTGAGTTGAACCGGTTTGAATTTAACCGGTTTAATTTCGTTTTTTTTTTTGTTTGACCGGTTATTTTTTTTTTGTTAGAGTTCCGAACCCGAAAGGTGTCAAACGGGACCCTATTACTGAGACTTCGCTGTCCGTCCGTATGTCTGTCTGTCTGTCGGACGGACGGACGGACGGACGGATGGACGGACAGCGAAGTCTCAGTAATAGGGTCCCGTTTGACACCTTTCGGGTTCGGAACTCTAACAAAAAAAAAATAACCGGTCAAACAAAAAAAAAACGAAATTAAACCGGTTGAAATTAAACCGGTTAAATTCAAACCGGTTCAACTCAAGTGGTTGTAACAGCTCCTTGTTATGTCCGACTACAAACTTTAGGTAAATTCACACCTTCGATCCGATCACTGCTTATGAGATAATGTCTCTATCTCTGCTCCTATTAACTAACAAACACCTAAATACAATATTTTAGAGAAACTTAGATTATCTTAATATAAAGCAACAATTCACCTAGACTGCAATAATTCAATTCCCTGCCTGAGTAATGCAATCCAATTCTTCATATAAGTATATTAAACATCAATGCTCAGCTCTCCCAATAGGGTATGAGCTGCAGTTGATACACTATCAAATTTAGTTTTAAGCTTAAATAACGCGTGCTGTATAAACATCCACGTACTGTGACACTCTACTGAGTATTGGGCGTTGACAACCCAGATCAATTTGAAACACGCGCTGACAATTGACAAGATATTGGGAAGATCGTACCACACCTCATCAATTACTAGAAAATAAGATTTAATAGCATCAAGAGATGGACCCACAATTATAATGAAGGGTTGTACGGTAAGACCAAATTGCCCAAACTTTTCTCTTCTAGTGTTTACAACTGACCTTATATCGCAATCGTTCTTCACATGTGTGATGAATCCTTCTCGGACTTCGGATTTTGAGGGCCGCCAAACTTTTTTTTGGTTATTCTTTAGACGCACGCTTGTTACAGACATAAGTGTAGGTATCAACAACATGCAGGCAATGTTGGCGGTTTCCTCGGATGCTGGAACAACAAGAAAGGTTATTTCAGTTTACGAGTAGTAGTAATACATGTAAATAAAAAACAATTTCCGAATGTATGAAAGATCATCACATAGTATTCAATAACATACTTAGTAGTTTTAATAATAATAGTAGTATAGTATGTACCTAGTAGTAATATATATGTTACGGGTAAACCTAGGTTTACCCGGCCTCCGGACTTTACCCGTTACATATATATGTATATAAATTTAGAGATTACTTACAGTCTTGCAAACTGATGAGTTCATGTAAGAATGTGTCCTTGTTGTTAATTTGTCGCTTCTTGGCCAGTTTAAAAACTTTTTCTTTTAGAGCAGGAAAGCTCTCAAAAATATCTGTGTAATTTCCAGCATGCAGCTCTTCAAAATCTTTTTCCAACTGTAAACAATTTCATAAATTAGTCATTCATTCAGATTGTTATGTATGACTGATAAGTATAAACACAAGATGCATGAAGACTATTTTAAAAGCCGCCATTATTTTTATTTTGGCTGCCAAAATTGAGAAAAGATTGAGCTGGTCGGTTATTCTAAAGAAATTAATGTATTTTTTATCTTGGAATTTGAAACCTGTTAAATAAGTTCGCCCGACTGGGCAGGAGCGGCACAGGACAGGAGAGAGTGGTCCAAGATAGGGGGAGGCCTTTGCCCAGCAGAGGGACACAACCCAGGCTAATTAAAAAAACAAGTTTTACAATAGGTGGCACATTATGGAGAAGGCTTAAACCCAGGAGGCCAATGATGATGATGAAAACCAAAAGTATTTTCTTGTACTTACTAATATGTAACCAGTTGCTTTCCTCAAAGCCGGGTATTCCTTGAAATATTGTGATATCGGTATTTCATTTGAATTATTTAAACGTGTCCGAGTTGTCTCCGTCCATTTTTGTAATACTGTTGGCCAAGGCTCGCTTGAATTTTTTAGCCATTGAATGCTATCTGAAACCTCTTCCTCTTGTTCGATGAATCCTTCTGACAGGTGTAGTGTTGGTGAAGATGGTAGCGATCCTGAAGAAGTTCTAGAAATTCGCCTACGTTTCTCTATTACTCCAGATTCCCTGTATTTTCTTTTTAAATTATGTATTTGATCTGGCAATTTTCCAGCCAATCTGGTAATTATGCCACGTGTAGACTCTACAATTTTGCTGTGAAAGTACACTGATGGCTTTTCACATGGAAATACTCTTACTATCTCTCGTGCCCACTTGACGTAAACGGCAGTTCTAATCAATTGGTCTGGAGTGTCTCGTAAAATTGATGTTCCTATTATACGGACCAATCGTTGCCGTGCTGCATTCTCCAACGGGCTGTTTTTGTCCAGATTTAGAATTCCTTTTCCTTCGAGACTGCTATTTAGAAGCAGTTTTAAATCCTGAAAAAGGAAAAAAAAACATTTTAATTCACAAGAATCATCTTAGCAACAACCTCATTTCACCTAACCCATGATACATTTACAACATAGTGTAGTAGGTAGGTAGACACAATAATAATTAACAACCAACACCATAATTTCATACAACTACCTTACTAGGGATTTACCTACCATGTAATTTTGAGAGTCACAACTAAGTTTTCTAACTAACATTTCAGGTAACATGAAGGAATTGCTACCATAAGCAATAAGGCTGCCAATCCGCCAATATTATTGTTGTATAATCCCTCTAGGATAGTCGTGGGATATTTTAGTAGTGAAGTGACTCAGTCATGCATGTCACTCTACACTTACACTCTATCCAAGATTAGAACCAACTTGCCAGCTAACCTAAAACTTCATAAAATCCACTCTTTAACCTCTAGGCTGCTAACGCTATGAGCAGTTAGAGAGTTTACATTATTTGGATTTTATGACGTTTTAGGTTAGCTGTCAAGTTGGTTCTAATCTTGGATAGAGTATAACACACAAACACAATGAAAATATGAAAAGGAAAAAATACATACATATACATCAATTTGATTCGCAGCGGGAATAGTAATTGTTATAGGAGTGTTAGTGCTTGTAGAAGGAGATGAGATTCCTTCTTTTATTTTAGCCGTGCTTTCAGAAGCTTCGTCTTTTCCAAGCTGGTATTGCAGAAAGTCCGATATTGATAAATCCAGTTCTTCACAGGGCTGTAAGGTAGCATTTGAAATAGTAGGTAAATAAACCAATGCAAAGCTTGAATGCAAAATAATTACCAGCCCAATAATTACCGCCCCAGAGCATCTTATGACGCTATAAGCCCCGCGGAATGGTAATGCACAAGACTTCAAAGTTTTGGCCGGTCATGACCATTATATCTATAGGAATAAGTTAGGTATATCAAAATCTATCAAATGTATGAAACTGTGAGGGTTATTATTATTCTGCGGGACTTATAATAAAACAACCATGACTCCGGTACAAACATCCATGCTCATCACACAAATATTTGCCCCTACTGGAACTAGAACCCAGGTCCCTTGGCTTCATAGGCAGGGTCACTACTCACTCGACTCAGCCATTGGGGTCGTCAATATAATAATTATAATTATTAGGATAATTGTTAGTTAGTTACACAATAGGGAGATACACTCAAGCAAAAAAAAAAACAAACTGATTAAAAATAAACTATTTCAATTCTAATTATTCAGTGCCTGAACGAAGGTGACAATTTTAGATTGAAAAAAATAAAATAAAAATTGAAGTATTAAATTTGCAGTTTTTCCAAAAATTGATATTAGTCACTTTTGAACAGACACTGAACTCTTGACGGGACAAAACAAACTTACAATTGAATTATTGCAGTCTAGGTTTGCTTTGTGCGCCTCCAAGTTCCTCTAAAATATTGTTCTTGGCCCCATTTTTGGGATTAAGTCCTTCAAGTCTGTCTCACCCAATAGGAGGAGAGATAGAGATGTTATCTCATTTTCTGTAATAAAAAGAAAAAAGCTGCAAGGAAAATACAAACCACCAGGAAGCTGTGGCTGTCAGCCATGGCTTACAGCCTGTCCCTGGGATGGAGGAGTCGGCTGAAAGCGCCGCAAGAGAATCAGGCACGGCATAGGCTCTATATGTATAGTCTAGTGGCTAGGGCCCGGCCACTGCCTCCTGTCCGGGAGGCCGTGGTTCGATCCCCAGCTGCCAGTTTCAGTACCTATGTACTTTAGCCGTAACCCCCACCCCGCAGGCTTAGCGTAGTAGGTAGATAAAGCGGGGTTTTGACGATAAAAGTACGCTCGGACCGAGAGCACTCGGCTCGGATGACTTTTTAGAAACAAAATGGCGTCGTCGAAGAAAAATAAAGCGGAGATCAGAAAAAAGTGGACAGAATGGGATTCAGTGCGCTTTTTAGAACCAGAAAACTGTGTGAAAACCGCAATCCGAGTGAACTCATAAACGACTTTAAACGAGCTAGCTCGTATGAGTTCGTCCGAGTGCACCCGGTCCGAGCCTACTCTTATCGTGAAAACCCCGCGGGGTTTTTTACACGATGTCGAATGGCGTCTATTACCCTACCGCTTTTGCAGTGTTCTACCACCAGTTTTGCCATGACTGAGGGATTGTATTCCGTTTGATATTTATGTGACGAGAACCTGCATCTAATGTTGTTTTCGTCAGTCATCCATGCATGACTGCATGATGGTTTAGTTTAGAGAAATAGATGATGGCTTACTCCGCGTGGTAGGTAATGGACGCCATAGACCGAAAACAATGAAAGAATCACATGAACTTTACTGACCTCGGAATACCTCAATATAGTCCTGCAGCTTCCAGGCCGTTAGCAGGTTTCTAACTTCTTCGTCCATGTTTGCAGTTTGCACAGATCACTACGTTTATTTATTTGTATGACAAGATCGGACAAGATGGCGAGCGAATGCCGATTGCCGGCCGGCCGCACAAAGAAAAAAATCACCAATTATATCACTTCACTACCTATGTAGGAGCGCGCGCGCGCGACGCGACTAACTTAGCAAGCAACCGGGGGCTAAATGAACGAGTGAAAAGAAAGACCATAGCGCGCAGAGTACAGAACAGAGTGAATCGAATCGAGTCGCTCGGTTAAAACTGAATAAGTATCTCGATTATTTTCGACTCTGTTAGATTTAGATGACACAGCTTGGGTAGCAATAACCAAGGTAGTTTGCAAGAATCAACCGATGCAATTTACTTATTTAAAAACACACGAGCAATTATTTAGAATTAAATTAGTACATGTTATTTAATAATAATCCACCTGGTTTATTAAAAAGAACCCAGTAATTACTCGTTTGAAATCAATAAACACTCCGATTAGAATTAAATGAGTTCTACTTAACTGTCATTAAATAAATATGTTTGTAAAAATTAATCGATTTAAATACTAATTTAGAACCAACAAAATGCTTATTAGCAGTTGACAAAACCACTCAGTAGTTATGGATCAAGTTCGAAAGTGGTTGGATGTACCAAATAATGTTACTTGAAAATTATTAATTTCCTGTTTGATAATAATCAAGAATCTTTAACAATATTCACCTGTCTATTCTATGCCAAGTTAACTTGGAGTATTGTTAATAAGTCTTAGTTAAAATATGCCGATATGCTTTTAACCGAGCCAAAAAGGTCCTCGGTTAGTAATTTATTTTTTCAGTGTAAAGTTTACTTTTTGTTTCAATTATTAACAACGAAAAGATCAACTTGAAACTTAGTAAACTTTTGTAGTATCAAAATCTATTTGTGAAGGTACCTGCAAGAATTGCATGTTTTGATATCAGTAAGATTGAAATCGTGATTCCATTGTACAGATTATCCGATTAGGAGTTTGATTATTTTATAGGTACAATGTAAATGTGAAAGATAAAGCTCAAAAAATATATTTACAGCTCGCCTTTTTACATGTTGTCTCCATTTTCTATCTAATTGTATAAATGTAATAATGTTAACAAACACAGTTCTACACCCAGCAAAGATGTTGCGAATCGAGATCATTACCTACCAAGGCAAAATAAGAAAAAGCTGCGCGCACGCCCTGAGCCTTGCCACACATACTGCAAAGAGAATACAGATAATTTGTTCCGCTAATTCAGTGTCCGTCGGGAAAATCTTCTCCACATTATTAAGCGTATCAGCAAGACATTGAACCTGATTTACTGACTGAGCTAAATACTTAGCCTCTCTACATGTGTGTTTAAACGGCCTAGCCCTGAGGGCAATAGCTGGTAGATCATAAATACATCTTAGCGTGGATTTAAAAGCCAATTGAGTTCCTTGTAAGCGCCGTAGTTACAACTACGTTTGCTACCTTTTTACTTTGGTTTACAGGTTAAGCAACACTTGCCTTTTTCCATACTTGGTGGCAGAGGTACAACTGTACCCATGTTTGAAAAAAAAAAGAGTTTTTATTTAACGACTATTTAAACGGTATATTTATGTTTGAAAAGCTCTGCCATTTTACCAAGACATAAACTGTGGCTCTGATTCGTGATAACTCCTTGACGAATTGGTAACTCCGACGCCAGATGGTAAAACTGTAAGGCCCCTTGCACACGGAGCTACAGAAAAGGGACTCGACTGAATCCTAGACAAGTCCCAAAACTTGTGAGTAATTTTCGTCACCTATCAAAGTATATAAGTCAAAAAGGTCTTATAAAGACCGAATTAGCGACTCATTAGTGTATGAGCTAATAAAACGTATCCGTAACCAGCGAGCATTCATGAAGAGACATTATTAATTTTGTATATCTTCTGCCAGGATCGTACAGCAGCAGTGGAGGTCTTTAGTCTCTATTTGCCACTATACCATAAAAAATGACTAGGTATGTGTATGTTATCAGCAGATTCATGTGTATACACTTTCTATGAGTTTTTTAGTTAGTTACACACTATACTCACGGAGTGGCGATGGCGCCTACTGAGTCTTCAGTGACCGCATGTAATCACTCGCGCATGCGCTACCCACTTAACATTCCCAGATGATGAATGATCTACGAATTCCCATTGCAGTCACGTGATCACTTGCATATAATTTACATGCATCGATGTTGATCAATGATCTTTCCAGATTTGATTACTATCCGATAGTTTCCGATAGCTTCCCATTAGATAATCTTTTACTAGACTTCGAAATACAGTCTAGAAATACGAAGTAGCCGTAACTGGCGACCATGTTGAGGAATGTTGAGGAAGTGACAGATGTATGCTAGGATCGTAGCGAGGAGTTGTCTTTAGTCTCTGCCTACACTCTTCCGGGAAAAAAGCATGAGCATATTATGTATGTATGTAGAAATATAAAATTGAGAAATATTAAACTGCTTTTTTATTTTTTTATTAATCGCGACCTATAACCTCTTTTGAAGTTAATTTTGCCAGTGTCAAGGAAATTATAATGTCTTGAGATGATTTGATGAATAAGATGATGATGATGATTTTGTCGCTCGTTAGCACTACCCGGGGAGGACGTGAAGGGCTGTAGGTTCCAAGTAATTTTCATTCACTTTAGGAAAACAAATATCTACCCGATAAAGTTCCAGTTTCCAAAGTCAAAGTCGCGTATTTTCATTGTAAATGTTTCACTAAAACGCACATTGCTTGTTGTGATGAAATTCTGCAGTCTGTTCCGGAGGAATTTCGAACGTAACAGAAACCAAACCAAACAGCCGAAAGTTGGTTAGCATAACAACACGTCACAACATGTACATTAACATCTGATTCTAAACCATTATTAATATTGGGTAATCTCTGATCTGTATAGTCGTACACGAAGAGATTTCAGTTTGCTAGCTTTACTAGCCTAGCTTCAAACTGCTTGTCTGAGAAACACTAGCCTTGTCTCTCCCAGGCAGGCATTTGTAGGCGGGTTTATCCGTCTATAATTTTTATGTTACGTAGGTTTGTCTGCGATGATTTATGTTCGAGTAATAAATACCTTTTGAAATATTCAAAATTTCCAGGAGGATGTCATGACGTAGGTAATACATTTTCAGCCAAACTCAAAAGATAATGTGTTGAGGCGACGCGTTTAAATTTGGTCAAACTCGTCCTATTTTCAGCACATTAGCCAAGGTCTCGGGTTCAATGATCTTCCGCAAAGGGCAGCTGATACGATCATGAGAAAAGTTTACACACCTAGTTACACACATGACATGATTTATGAGCGAATCCAGCGGACAAGTTTCTTCACCCTTTTATGGGTATTCTAAACCCGTTTTTAGATACGCACTTTTCTACAGGCTGATGTTTAATAAATTTGGCTTTTTTTGGTGATAGTAGGTACCCATGATTATTTTAAGTTTCACACTACTAACGAAATTTTAGTTGATCGTTTGATCTGACCCTATTAACCTAAGGTGTTAATATAGGCCTCTATTAGCAAAAGGTAAACTTTAAAATCTACCTTTCCAGAAACTGACGATATTTATAGTTTTGTCTACGCAAATCACGCTACAATTCACAAAACAAATAAAATTCACGAAACTGTTACGCGCAAATATTTTTGAGACAATTCCATTCGCGAAAGATTACGAACAGTTTTAAATACTTTCAAAGTGACGTTCATTATCACTTGGAATGCGGTGAATACACAGTATTATCTGACCGTTTGTTTGCGTTGGGCTCTTGAGTTGCATAGCTTGTTTTTCGCGATTTTCAGCGAAATAACTTTGATAAAGATGTCGTTTATGTAATGTTATTGAAATACTACTTTAGTTGGTTACGTTTGTATAACTCTGCTACGTGTAATCAAATAAGATTCATTCGCTACACAACCAAATAGGGCGGAGAATTTCTCACCACACTGTAAAGATTCATCTGTCTAACCTAGGTTAGGTTATGATTTTTAATAATTACTTAAACCTACTTTATTTTATGCAAGTCATCTGTGAATATTATTATTTTTGGTTGAGCCCAGTACCCACGACACAGGGAGACCAAGTGTGGGACTAGTACAACTTATGTCTGGCATAACCGTTGTGTAAAATAAAGATTTTTATTTTTTTATTTTTTGTTCATTTATGGGTAGGTAATACATTATTGTCAATCCCCAATTCCTCCTTAAGAAAATTAAAATAGTTTAAATAAATTAAAGGCACTAACTTTGACTCAATAAACCATATTTCCGGGCCATAAGGCCTATTTGATCTAGTTGTACTTCCACAGAAGTCTCTCATCCATGCCTTATCAAAGGGCCTTCACTTGGCGGTAGCGGACTGATTAGCTAATTACACCTGTCTATCAAGAGCCCTATCAGGGCCCTATCAGGAGGTTTATCTTGCGTTTGCTACGGCACATTAAGGGCTTTATTCACGAAGGCGCCCAACCGGTAGTTGGGCCAGATCTCCGGCGATTAATCCCAATCATTGGACAAACTCGGGGAGTTAACCCGAGTTTTGGTTAAACGTGTGTTTAAATACAGTAGCGATTAAACAGACGGTTAAAGGTATGTTTGTCGAGGGCCTGTCACGCTGTGATTTAGACCCGATTTAATTCCAATTGAATCAAGTACTAATTTGTCGGAAGAAACTTAGTACAGGTAGAATTGGTGTTTGATGTTGAAAACTCCGGATATTATAAGTAAACTTAAATTTTGGAGGTCTATATCAATTTGTCTAAAAATTATTTTATTATTCAATTCTACCTAACCTATAACGTATAACGTTAGGTATGGTAACGTTAGGTAGTGTTTACACATAAGTAAGTATTTCAGTTCCCAACAGAAGCCAACCCATTAGCCATAAAGTTTTACGATCCAAACTATTACATCACACATGATCACATCACGCCTTAGAGTTAACGATTCATTAAAATCGGTTTTGTGTTTGCGGTGACAGTTTTTCCGGATTGCTGTTCCATAGATTCGTGGCCACCTGAAACAGGCAACGGTTTTACGGTATGTCCAATAGGTAAATTTATCGGAATGGAAGAGTCAGGTAACCAAAAGGATATGCCGTGCAAACATGGACTTTGTAAGAAGGAGATATATTACGACACTCATCATCAACAAATAGAATGAAACAACTATTTTAATACTTCTATTCTAAAGGTTGTTTCGGCTTCTTTCGCCGTCTTATGCACGCCAGACAGAACGCGACTTTACTATTCTTGTACTATCCTCGGATTAACTTTGACAACTCCATACAATGTTTCCTCCTCAAGGCGAGAAAACTGCTTACTTGCGATTTATATGTTGGGCCTAGTGGTGATATTTCGCCAATTTGACGTCACTAATGTGAACAGTAGAGTAGCTAGCGCCTTGGATGGGCGCCCGAGTCGGGTGCTCCGGATAGCAGTCCATTACGAGAGCGCGCGGCAACCGCGTGTCTGACCCCGCTAATTTTCCCGCGCTTTTCACGAAAATTTGGCGCGAAAATGCTGAACTGTCAACACTCTCGTGCGGCGTAACGCTGCCGTAGCTGTAGAGAGGCGTGATTGGACTAATGTGAAGTGTTTTTGCGATTCCGGGCACGGAATGAGCCTAAGCTTTCTGTAAATATCGATTGATCTAACTAAGTAATACATCTACGATTTTCGTGTGCAATGTTTCAACTACGTGCTTATTTTTTTCTCTAAATTACTTTTTTGAAAGTCATTTTGAATAAAAATACCTAAACTTTTAAAAATGTTAAAGTAAAAAATAAACCATAGGGATTATTTTTACATATTTCCTAAGCGAATTAATTAAACGATTAATTACGTGAGTGACACGTCAAATAGATCGCGCTTGGACGCGCAGACGCAGATAATGTAGGAGAAATGGGTTAATAATGCTAATACATCGCTATGTTTTGACTAGCCTAATGAATTGAGAGTGTTTTTTTGATAATTACTCGGATCTGTCATCTGTCTCGTGGGCTGCTAGTGAATAATTGCTGCGATGAAAAAAGGTTACGAAAATGTTTAGAAACGTTTTAATTTTGCTGTCGCTTCAAGGTTTGCGTTGTTATAATTACTGTAAAGTGTGACTTCTATCTTCCAAAACTGTTGTTTACCTACCTGCAATAAATATTCAACTAACTAGTGTTATTATAATGCGATTTATGTACAGATTAAACCCACGCGTGAATAGAGAATTTACTTTTTTGATTTCTTTTAAAACAAGGGGAATATATTTTCAAACTAATAAAATAAAATGTACGATAAATCGTGAATAAAAATAACTGTTTGACCAAGGTTGGAGGGCCGAAGCCCAATGTCATCGTAGGTAAGGCTCTTATCAGGTTATCTTCAATATCCCTTATCGCCCTTTTGTATGTAGGGCATACAGAACAGAGGCACTATTTGCTAGTTTAGTTGAAGAAACTTAGTACGTACCTATATAAATTGACATACCTAGTTAGTAAAAACTGGTTCGAGATTTGAAAGAATTATTAGTGAAATATTTTCATTCAGACTAACAGCCTATAAACGTCACATTGCTTCTGGCCCAACACTAGGATACCCTGCGTCAAAGGAATCAGAAACTGTGACGTCGCCAAACATGTTATCATCCAACCTGGGATATTTTTTCACCCCAGCCGGCTTTCAAACCCGGGACCTATCGCTTTGGAAGAACGGCCTCAACTGCAACACTAAATAGCATAATATTTTAAATTAATAAAAAAAAAACATTTACTTAGATTGAGGCATTAAAATGGACCAGCAAATGCAAATTTTATTTCAGGCAAGTGAAAGACTTCAACATTTACTTTTAATAAAACTTTAAATAAAAACTACGTGCATTCCATTAGAGCTTTTTCCTGTAAAATGCAACAGACACTGCAGAGAGAGAGTCCGTAAATCAGAGTTAGGGCTCTACATTTAAATTAGGTTCTGACGGCCTTTCCGTGACCTGTGACCTATTTCTAGCTTCCATAACCCGGGTACTAAATTATATTTCAAAATGTTAAAATTATCACAGTTTCGTAAATAATTTCGCGTTTGACTAAATTCCCTAGCTATCTTGTAAAATTGTCATTTTACATCAAAGCTTTTACTAATTATTACGTGTTTTTAGGGCCTAATAACTCAGAGTTTGGTTTCGGCACTTGACACACATAAATTAGGACAGCATGTGGCATCAAACTGACATGTTAACCCATTAACTGCCTGCCAAAACCGCCTATCAGTTTTACACGTTAATTTGGCAAAGCGTCACTCCATGACATGAAACGCGACTAGCTAATAAAGTAATAATCATATCTCGAATCTATGTCGCGCGCGAGATAGCGGCGGCTCTCTCGGAAATTAGGGCGAGTTACAAAATATAATAAATATTGCACGTAACGAAGGTACATAGTGGCACGTCCTCCACGCCCTGCGCTGTTTGGATGCCCTGGATAGGACTAAAGGGCCGAGATTTATCTCCCGTGTTACACAGATTTTGAGATGTTGTTTTAGCAAAAAACTGTTATTAAATCCAGATGACAATATAGAAGTGCTACGGTGGTCCAGTTCTATAGTCTATTCGTTATAAGAATGCAGTAAAGCCATCACTGTCCGTCGGCCTAGCCATGCCCCGTAATCAAATCGTTTCCAATTATCAAGCCAAGTTCACAGTGACCAGTTGAAGGTTGTTTGTTGTTTTGTTTTTCAGAATTCATTTATTGACTTGAAATAATTACAAACGATAAAGGTAACTAGACTAACCGGTTGGCGCGAGCCATTTTTTTTATTTTTTTTGTAAAAAAAAAAAAAATACTTTAAAATTAGTTTGACAGTGGGTACCAACGTCAAAAATTAGACATTCATTGACGTCTTGGTACCCACTGTCAAAATAATTTTAATGTCATTTTTTTTTTTTTTATAATTTTAATGTCAATATTGTTCCAAGGACTGGATTGTCCTTACGCTACCCAGCGTGCTAAGCAATTTTTACAGCTAGTTATTCGTAACAATATGAAAGATGACCACTTTCGAACGCGAAGGTTGTGTCCTGTCCTGTGAGTGTGTGTTAACAAATTTAAATTTCACTGCATTCTTATCACGAATAGACTGTAGGTTTCAGGCACACTTATCACGGTTTGTATCCGTAGCTGATCATGTGCCAATGAGACATGTGTCGTAAGTTACAAATTACAATACATGCTGAGATATATGTTTCAAATAAAAACGGCCAAATATATTTGTGCCTCTGCCACTGAATGCTGACAACAAGACAAATTAATTAAATTTTACTCAAAAATAGAGACATTCCGTTACTGAAAGTAATAGAAGAATTGTATTGTGCTTAATTCGCACTTAGGTACTAAGCGTGCTTTGCTTAGAATTAAATCATCTATAAATAGTAATGATATAGGATCACGCCCTTTCCCATGCGGGGTGGCAGGGGCACCACTGTGCCCACTTTCAGCCAGCGATTCGATACTCCATTTTGCGTGACAGGGGGCTAGCCCATCGCTGCAGCTATGAAGTAATGAAGGTTTCCTTACGATGTTTTCCATGACCGTTAGAAAGTCCGTATAAATTCGTAATTCGTAATTTCTTTATTGTACTCACATGACAGTTAAAATAGCTAAAGAAAAAAATATGTACAAAGGCGAGCTTATCTCTAATAAGATGTTTCTTCCAGCAAACCATGTTGGGTAGGAGACGAAGATGATAGGTAAGGGGAAGAATTGCGCGTATAACCACGGATACTATAATATTACTTACTAATACAGATAGACCACCTAAAACAAAATATGACACCGGCGTAAACTGAGATGCTACTGAAGCTTCTTTAGTTCGAGGCCATTATCGCTTGGTGCAGCACCATCGAAAATTGGAAATATCACGAGGTGGCGTTAAGATATATAGGATTTATTCTAAGATTAGCGCCAGAAGTATGTTATCTGAAACCATAGCGTTTAAAGTACAAATCTTACTCCTCACGCCATCTCGTTTTTACGAAGGGTTACTAATTCTAATTTGTATGGAATGAGCACCCTGTGGTATAACGTACTTTAAATAAATGACTTATCTCATTGGTACATGGTCAGCTCTGGGATTCGAACCTGCATCTCCTGCGTGAGAGGCATGCATGAAACCCACTAGACCACGGAGCTCTTCAAATCATCTATCCACTGAGTTTATCCAATCCTAGTTATAGTATACGCGGGTTAGTTAGTTAGTTAGTTAGTTAGTTATAAGACGGTTAGTTTCCTCGAGGCGTCCAACTGGTTAAAGCACATTGCTTGTATCACCGAGGCACCGCCAATTTGCAAATGAAACCTCTTATCAACCGCAGAACTTAAGCAGTAAAGTGGAAATAGTCGACATTTGTTGGTTTTGCTGCAATCTAACCTGGGTCTCGATTCCAGTAGCGCAATGCCCGCTCAGTGACATTGACGCGACTACAACGCAGAACTTAAGTTAACCAATAACTTCCGTCTGGAGTTTATTTTAAAGAAATTGATTGATGGCCAATTATCTAACCTTTTCCTACCTAAGAAAAGATACTCCTTAAAGCCAGATAATGTAAATCTAGCGTCGTCGTCGCGTCATTATCACTGCGCGGTCATTGTGCTTACAGAATTGATCCCCTTGGGGGTTACCATAACATTTTTAGCGTTTCAAATCAGCTACCTAATCGGATCCGAAAAATTAACATGACCGTCATAGAACAAGTCTACAACATTATACAAAGTAAATTAAAGCTCATTAAGGAAGGATTAGAATGAAAATGGTTGCCGTGATGAAATTGATACTTTGATCTACTAAATCTTAATTTTATCGGCATAAGACGTTGTGGTAGAGCGTAGAGGCCCTGGGTCTTTGACTATACTGACAGAACCAAGACAGCATTCCACTGTTTATGGGAAGTAAATTCTCTAGTTGATAACGAAAAGACCCCATTTTTTGCAGCGAATATCCCTCTTGGTGCGGATCTCTGGAGAAACGGGGTTTTATCCGTAGTTTAGGATATTAGTCAACATTCGTGTTGGATGAAATTCTTAATTGGACAAAATTCGTGTTGGACATTAATCGTAGTTGGACATTTTGTATTTTGAAAATTAGTCGTGCGAAGGATTTTATTGTAAGTATGCTAATACGGCCGTTTTGTTTTTGATGACATCTGTATTGTTGCGGTTGAGGCTGTGCTCCCGGGTCCAGGGTTCGAATCCCGACTGGGGAGAAAGAAAACGAAAAATTTCAGGTCTTGGATGTTTACATGTTTGAGACGTTGCGTTTCTGGTTCCCACGATACAGGGCATCCTAGTGTGGGGGCAGAAGCAATGTATGTACCAATTAATTAATTTATCAATTCTGATAAAAATACCATAAAATTAAAATGAAAGAAGTACAGTCAACAACAAGAAAACAGCATAATGTTTAACTCTATAAATATAATCTACTATTTCACAAACTTGGTCATTTAACATTATTTGAGTGAGACAATAACTCTGGAAATAAGATATCAACCGGTAGAGGCCGACATGTTAACAAGATGGTCAATAAAACTTTAATGTACTCAGCGGGCGCCTAAAGGCATGAATGTTGAGTTTTGCAAATAAGTTAGTATCCGGTATTAAGAAAATAATTTAGCTTCTAAATCACGGCTCGTTATAGGTAAGGCCATATTTATTATTTATATAGATACAAAATACATTCACCAATACGAGAGTAAAATACATAAAGAAATACCAATACACCTAATGGTCGTATGCAAGGTGAAAATTAATTAACACAAAATGAGAAACAACTTTGTTAAGGACATCATTCTGAGCAAATTTTATTAAGAAACCGATTTGATCAGAGCAGCTGTATGTTTTAACACCCCAGTACATTTTAGCGTGAGTGGATCAGCTGATTTGTATGGAGAAGTCAAAATTAAAGTTGCTCTGATGAAATTAATTTCATAATGAAAGTTGCTCAGAATGATATCCCTAACAAAGTAGTTTCTCATTTTGCGTTAATTTATTTACACCTTGTAGATCCATGAATAGGTAGGTTTTTTGATAACTAGTTCAAGCAATGAAATACAAATAAAGTAACTAGTTATCGTTGCTGAATCTTATTCATATGAATACTGTATATCTATATCAATGAATATCTAATTCACGTTACTGAGATGGCCATTTAGAAAAAGACGTAAACTAATTTGAAGTTGAACCAAACAGGAAATAAATTAAAATCCTTTATTTACTACATTTATGTTAACTTCCGTTCCCTCGAGGAATATTCTGAAGATGTTCTAAGTGCAGTTACTAAAAACACTCAATCATACCATTTGACGACCCGCGAACGCAAATTACTCCATAAATCTTAAAAACAAAAGACTGGAGTAGTTTTCGAAGATTTCTTTCAACAAATTAACAATCTCATAAAAATCGCATCGGCCAACCACTTTGATTTATGATCTCTTTAAAATCGCCACAAAAGAGATCTGCTGTAGTAAAATATTACGTGAACAAAGCAATCAGCGATGTTGGAGAGATGCCCGAGGCACTCATTCAGTATACGTCATTCATAGTAGCAATAAACGATAACGCAACAGGGAATTGCATAACATTGCATGCACTAGTTTAGATACGAAGAAGAAAAATATAGAAAACCCAACTAAGAAAACAACATGCTAAGATTTAACTTTGTAAAAATACTACAAAACATCATAGTGTTTTACAAGTGTCGGCTTTCCCGGAGAGACGAGGCTCAATGTTGAATCCCACTTTGCGCCAGTTATTTAATACTCCATTTTGCGTGACTCCATGGCCGCAGCTATTGCTATAAAATTTTCCGTGCGATGACCAGAATGGAAAAATACGAGAAATGTTTAACGCGTTAGCTGATGTAACTGTTTCTATGTCTATATTTAATGCCAACGGAAATAAAGGGCGAACAACCATAAATCCTGTGACGCAAGTAGTCTCTGAACTTCATCTTTATAAAATGGACAGAGGTCTATTTGAGGATGATGTAAAACCAGTAAGCAATAAACTATCCGCAAACCTTGGAAAGGTTACTATTCGTGTTTCACGATGCAAGGACCGAATCGGTTGGATACACCTGTTTGATATCGATACCAATTCGACCGCCCGGTGTATGAAATAAAATCGTTCAAGTGTGAGTCAGAATCGCACAAAAAGGGTACCGTACCATCGTACAACACAACTTGCGCACTCAAAACAATAAAACAAAAAGAAAATTAAAAACACGTCTCTTGTATGGGGACCCCCTTTAAATTGCAATATCTCTCGTATTTCAGTATTTTTTGGTGTTGCGGCAACAGATACACACATTCTGTAGAAATTCAACTTTCTAGCTATTACGCTTCGAGCTCTATGACCCGCTGACGGACAGACAGACAAACAGACAGACAGAAGGACAGCGTGGGCTTAGTAATAGGGTCTCGTTTGACACCCTTCGGGTACGGTACCCTGATAACCAATATCCAACCATAGTGAAAATCGACCCTCTAATACCACAAGGAATAAACAGTATTTTAATATTCAATAGTAGTCTACTTTTTGGGGTCAAATAGCAAACTGTCTTCGCGGAAAAAATATATTATATCATGCATGACATAAGCATGGTTGCTTGGCTTTTCATTGACTTTTCAGAACTTACTTACCTATACTTATATCGGTTGGATTATGCTTTTAACAAACAGTAGTGTAATATTTCGGTACCGAAACATAAAAGTATCGTCAGAAAAAAGGTCGGGCGCCACCCATTTTGTTTCGGCTATCAGCCCTTGACACGAAGTATTTTTAAAAACCATTTTTATTAGTTTCTTTATCGCGGGTGTTAATATTGTGAATTATGTTCTCACAATACTTGCCGGTGGTTATGTATGTCGCGGTAAGAATCGTTTAGTTACTTATCTCGAGAGTAAATGTTTAGTTAGGCCGATGCTTGTACAGTACACATACTGAATATCTTTCTGTATTTGTACTTATAATGACAGAAGGATGTTTTTCCGGGCTTGATTTTGTCACTTTTTTATAATACATGTAGTTTTAAACAATGATTTCTTTATGCTCAGTCAGAAAAAACTCTGTGTTTTACTGGGAAAATCACGACATCGAAGTGCACTCGACTTATCCATACTATCAATATTTGTTCAACACGTTTCACCGTGAATTCACGAGTATTTATAAGTGTCTGTTTTAGTTAAAACTCAGGGCAAAATATGCAAATTTTCTAATATTTACTGAAGAAATGAAAACCTTAGGCGTTAAGTATTTGTTCAGTTATAGTTGTGAGGGAGTAGGAAAAGTTTCAGTTTATGTGATTTATAAGTTAGCTCCGGGTGGTTATAAGCGCAGATTTATCTTGTCACTGTTCGAATTTTGAAGAAAAACACTTTCTAAAATCTATCATAATAATATTAAGGCATACATTAAATGGGGACACTGTATTAGATAAAGAAGAGTAGATTACCATCATAAGCCTATTCATATCAGCTGCTATCATTGTTATTGATACTCGTAGATGTATTACTTGGAATAAATATTACCCTTCACTAGAAACGTTGTTGGACTGGATAAAGGACAATTGTAAGAAACCCGCAAATATCTTTACTGAAAAAATACTGTGTTTTTCCAGTGTAAGATATCAAGGACAATATTTGTGTAAAGTGATCGTGGAACTGTTATAATGGCGAAAATATCAGATTTCGTACAACTTTTGGCTTTAATGGTAAGTAAACAAAAGCATTATATTTTTATGACATATTCACATAACATAACAGCAGACCTAATGCCTACGATACTTATAAGGTCTAGCGGTCAGGAAAAACATCATGAGGAAACGTTCAAACCATGATCGCTGCGATCGGCTTGCCCCTTGTCACGCAAAATTGAGTATAAAGCATGGGCACAACTGAATACGGCATAAAAACTCACGACTGTATTTCATTTCAATAAGGGTCACCCTAATCTGCAGGAACCTATATGATCCCACGGCCACATTTAGCAGAAATGAGGAGCCAAGTGAAGAAGGGAGAACAATCAATCAGTAATCGTTAGTAAGTTTACGACTCTGAAAGATATGCCGATGAATAAGATTTTTTTCTCGTCAACCAGGAAGTTCGTTCGTCGAACAAACACAGTGAAAAAAAAGTATCAATTGTTATCATATTTTATTATTGTTACTGCATTCAATGTCAAATGCATTTCAAACCAAATGGATCTAGGATCACTTTGGGCAGTCTAGACATTCAATTTCATATCATTGCGGCACCAAGTGTTGTTCACATAAAAATGATGAATCATTTTCAATTTGGGTCAGTCGCAAATTCATTTCAGTTATTGATCTCTCTTTTTGGGTTTCAGTTACAACTTTTTCAATAAACAAACGGTTTATCGGGTCAATCTTTATACTCACTAAATTGGACATCCTATGTATTGAATTCACAGTATCTTCAAGGCGTAACCATCAATTCCATTATTTATAGGCCTACTCCATTTTATGGTCATAAAATTTGACATTGAAATAGTTGGTTTAAAAACGAGGAAATTCATGTTCGTCGCCAATATGTCCTGTCCCTGTCTAAAGTGTCTAATCTCTTGCTCTCTCAGATCGTTTAGGACCGGTGTAATTATTTACACATGCGAATTCCTGAGGTTTTCGGCCAAACACTTGGCGCCATCTTTCTGGGTACATATTTGTGGAATTTTATATGTATCCGGTGCGCTATATGACAAACCAAACAGACACGACTTGTCAATTTACTTATAGTCGTTAAATAGCAACTATTTAGAATTGATTTATCTTTTTACTGCCAATTCCTCAGTACAGTTACTGTGAAGTACAATTAGGGCCTAAACTCTAGTCAACTTTAGTTACTCTATATAAAGTATGGAGTTCTGAACTCGTATTTACCGACGAAGACCCTAAATTTCAAGAGGAAGAAATGTTCAACAGAATTAGTGCAGGATTGAACTGATAACTTTCAGTTTCGTTATAATATATTCCTGCCTACCAATCCTACTGCTTACAGTAGGCTCAGTGTTATGTAAATTGACAAGTTTATAATATCTACTTATTCACATTCGCACATAACACGAATAATGAGTCTGCGACCTACTTGCCCGGTTCGCGTTGTGGTGCAGCCTCTTGTTTACATAGCTTCGTTGTACTCTAACCACCTTTGTCTCAATTGTTCAGGGACGTCTGAATGCCTAATTTAGCATCCGACTTAGCCGATTCAGCTGTTCGCTCGACCTGAATATTCGCCGTCATAAATTCCATCGTCACGTCGTCATAGTATTCCCCATTGTCTTTGAGTTTATCGGGAATATGAATCAAATGTATAGACAGTTAGGAGTCAATGCCCGTAACAGTCTATGAGTTTCTGGAAGCTTTCACGAATGAGCAATCATGAGCTCATCCAGAAGTCCCTGTTCGTTCCATATTTAGCCGAATGGACACGAAGCAGGCCTGCCGCCAGCCAGATCCTTACTTTATACATCACCTTCACTCGTCCACATTTTGACATGTTCATTAATAACGAAAACTCCCTGGCGAGTGCAATCTGCGAAATTGCACGGAAGCCGTGTGTTGGGTATAAATTTATAATTTTGAGGGAATACGGAGCACAGAGTCATCTAATATTATAATTTAGTCTACGTGTGTATTGTACAGTCAGTGTCAGATATGTGTGAGCACGAAATATACTCAAATAGAACACCATAAACGATCAGAAACATCAACACAACCAAAGCGTCAACATCATGTCAACATACTCTGTGTTACAGACCTGCCAACTTATCTGTGAACTGTTGGGTGTCGGTAGTGTCTTTCTAGTAATGCCATATGTGGTAATTGCGTCCGTGCGTAGAATGGCGTTTCAGAGATAGCGGTCTATGCACAGATATCTTGGTAGGTCTATAAGGATGTTAAAATCATTTTGACTCTTCCGCTGTCCATGTTTGTTTAGGCTATGTACTGAATAGAGCCACCAAGTAATCTGTAGAATGATCAAAGCGGAAACTACTGACGCCACTTTGAAAACGTCACTTTGCTGTCAGTTGGTGTAGTGTATGCTGGGGGGTCATTCCGCTATTTACATTACAATTCGCTGACCTTTCAATGATCCGAAATGGTAGTCATTTCGGTCAGTCACGTTAAGCTTAAAAATAGGGGATCCTTGCATACGAATAAATTTGCATAAACGTGCATAAACGTTAGGGACACCATTATAATGAAATTGTGGAAAAGTCCCCATCGATCCCTTAAGTGCAAAATGTTTTTTTTTAAGATCAAAGTTCGAAAAAATGATTCTTTTTTGCACACTGAATTGTAATGTAAATAGCGGAATGACGGCCCTGTTCAGATGGAGTAGATAGTGGCGCCATCGCTCCATTCTACAAATAAGATGGTGGCACTACTGTAGATATATTTGAGTAGCTTGCATGCTCACATCACATGTATTTGATGCTGTCTGTACATCCCCGCTAGAATAGTAATGTGTATTGCTGCCTCTAACCAGGCTTTATAGGTGTCCCGACTACGAAATTGTGTAGATGGTCTGTGTGTAGATCCACAGGTATACGTTCGTAAATTTACCCCCTTTTGTATTTACGACTTCATACAGGTTGTAAATGAATTAACGCAAAATGAGATACTACTTTGTTAGGGACATCATTCTGAGTATCTTTATTTCTCACTACTCCATACAAATCAGCTGACCCACTCAGGCCAAAATGTACTCGGAAGTGAAAAATAAAGTTGCTCTGATCAAATCGGTTTCATAATGAAAGTTGCTCAGAATGATGTCCCTAACAAAGCAGTTTCTCATTTTGCGTTAATTAATTTACATCTTGTATACAGGGCCAGAAAGGTGCAATTTGTCAATATTTGGAAGTTTTCGGAACAATTCAATATGATATGATGATGACAATATTGACAATAATAATTCTAGATACTTCTGAGGCAAATGACTATTTGGCTCGAGAAATAAAAAAAAACGCGTGTAGCACCGTACACGTGTTAGAAGTAAAACTTCTGTAGCTAGATCATTAAGTGGTACCTATACTATACACCTATACCTACCTATACTAAAAGAGATTTAAATTTCCAATTTTGTGATCCAATCTCTGCTTCAAGTTACTTTTAAGTTTCAGACGTCCGATTATTTGAAATTATTTTATACTTGTACTTACTTTTAATACGTCATGTCATTTATTTCCCACCATTCCTTATCTACAATTTGTCGCGCTCGTGGTGATATACTTAACTCATTCAATAGTGTCACTACTATTTGCATCTCGCTCAGATTATATACCATCTGACGTCACGTCTTTAAGCCGTCTCGCTCAAATGTATGCATTGCTTTGCTTGTTTTAGAAATCCATATCGACCCGTGTGACATTGATGAAACTCTTTTCTTACAAACTGTATGGATCGCATCGCACAGCTGTCAAACATAAGTTCCGGTTCCAACAAAGAGGTTCTTTGTTTGTCCCAGCCAGCGGCGGCGGCGGCGGCGGCGCCATCTTGGCCATACCGGAAATCAAGAACTCGTGGAAGAATGCTTAAAATAATTTTTATTTGTTAACGTTTCATCAGGTTTTTCTCTCACTAATTAACATTCTTTATTGTACGAATGTATTATTATCTTATCTGATTAGTTAAAAACCGTATTGAAAATAGTTGCGGTTTTAAAAGTCTTCAGCCGACCCTGACGTCACCGATTCCAATATCCGTTACATTTCTTAGATACTCGTGATAGCACCCGGCTAGTAGCAATTGAAAAGCAAATATATGAATAACCCACAGTTGAGAGGTTAAATAAATTTTACCCCCGTGCCCCAAGAAGTTTTACTTCAAAAATACTCTATATTCTCTATGTACCCCTATTAGTAACACTCTGTATAGAATAGACTGTATGCCCTAACATCGTCCTTGCCTGCACGTAATAGGTACTATTGCCTCTTCTGTGCCCGCACTAAGCCCGTGTACCATAAAAGATACACAATTGTTGTAATAAAGTTACATAAACCGTTATTATTGCCGACTTTGTTGGTTTCATTGAATTGGGCATCAGATCACAGGATTATTAGATTGTGTTTTGTTATGTTTAATTTGCTCTATTCAGTTAGGTTCATGGAAATTACTTGGTAATAATCCAGGATTACTGGATAATTATCCATTATCCATTTCCCGCGGATTATAACCCCCGTGATTACAAATTACAAGTGCCATCTTATTTTCGTTAATTGATACTCGGACAGTTGAGAACAACTCATTGGTATGTAATGTAGACATATATTTATCATTAAAAAAAAAACATTTATTGAACAAAAAAAAAGTATAAACAGTAGTTTGACCCTGGTCCCCACACTAGGATACCCTGTGTTGTGGGAATCAGTTTCTTCCGTTTAGGGCAAAAGTTATTAAATAGTACACGTTATCAACTATTAAAAAAAAAAAAGTAATTACTATGTGTAGTTATAAAATATCTTTCATCGATCTCATATTGACATTATATCGACTATTATCCAACTATGATGTTATACGGTATAGCCTAATTAATTAAACAGTCATCAACCTAAATTACAATCCTATTACCTATATTTATTCCAAAACCCAAGTTCAATACAGCAACCCATCAATATCAATTTCATTATGTTTATAATCTCCACCAAAACACAGCACATGCATCTATTCCAAATTACCAAGTGATTAAGTGTGTTTGTATTTGTTTTTAGTCCTGAGCCCCTCGGCAGGGACGTTAAAGGGCTAAATGTTACTTTACTATTTACTATTTTGTTTTTGTGCCATAAAGTATAAAGTGTACTTTAAAAAATCTTAGAAAATTTTGATCACTCCCTCGTACTCGCAATCCCATTAATCATAAATTAATTAAAACCAGGTAAAAAAATTAAGAGAAGTTCATTTGCCTGTAAATTAGTGTGACTATTTACATAATTAAATTAATATTTGTTGACGGCGTTCTATGGAAGTGTGTCAGCGTGAGACGCAGCCTTTTGTCTTGTTAAACCAACAAGATGATTAGTCGCACCTCAATCGCGAATCAAAATTATATTAACATACGAAAAAAAAAGCAAGTTAAAGTATTTTTAGGCCTCTTCAAGTTTTAGTTCAAACAAAAGCCGCAGCGGATGTAATTGTCCAAGGTCCCATCTCTCTACGTGTAGAGGATGGACCGTCTGAAAGCGTCAAGAGCGTCGGCGGCGGCCGATCGTAGGATTCGGGCACATCATGATATGCCCCGCCATTTCATGATATGCCCAAGCGATGGGCACATCATGATGTGGCGGGTTTTAACAAAAACTTGATGTTTTTGTGTCATACATGTCAAACTAACACGGAGACTATTCGGGGGCTTCGCTGCGCTCGCCCCCTTTAGTCTAAGCTAAGCTACCACCTAAGCTACCGCAGTATTTGCGTTAAGAGATTTTATCGTTTTATGATATTTCACGTTTGGTTTGGGCACATCTTACAATCGGCAGCCGACATGTATACAAAAAAAGCTTCAGTTGTTAGGTACTCTGAAAATTTAACAGACTGACTGAGTTACTAATATCGTCCAGAGTCGGTCAAGTCAGTAAACATTTCAAATCTCTACCTATTACGTCCGTGGGATACGTTCGCTGACAGACGGAACGACGGACATCGGAAGCTTAGTAATAGAGTGTCGTTTGGCACCCATCGCGTACGGAACCCTAAAAACATTCGTAGTTACTTCCAATATAAGTAGTAAAGTCTTGTGGAGGCATAAACTACGTAACAACAAGTCATATATTAAACATTTAAACTGGTCTACGAAATTAGATCAACCGAAATAATGAGTAGGCCTTATGTGGAGGCGTCTAATACTACTGGAAGCTAATAAATATTTGTGTGTTGACTAATAATAATAATTGACTGTTTCAACTGATTGGTGCTACTCACGACTAGGGTTGATGAGGATTCCTCTTCCTCTTCCTCATAATGTGGAAGTTCCTCATATTTTTGAGGTTCCGCATCCTCATCCTCTTCCCCAAAATCGATTTTAAAAAACTCCTCTTCCGCTTCCTCTTCCTCATATATTAAGAGGAATTTATGAGGAATTTCATTCAACGTCCGCGTGGCGCTCGCTGCGCCGCCGCCGCCGGCCGCCGAACAAGAGAAATTCTATTTCCATTCTCCGTCCTTCACTCGCTGTATTAAAATATAACCTACCAATTGTTAATTTTGAGTATTAATTTGAGTATTAAAGGTTTTGTGTTTATATTTAAAAATTGTTTAAATTTATTAAAAGAAAGGTTCTTTTTATTTCTTATCTTCCTCTTCCGCATCCTCTTCCTCTTCCGCATCCTCTTCCTCTTCCTCATCCTCATCAAAATATCCTCATCCTCATCCGCATCCTCAAAATGTATTTCTAATAATTCCTCATCCTCATCCTCTTCCTCATAACCACTTCCTCATCAACTCTACTCACGACCATATATAAATACTCGAATCACTAATCTCGTAGAATAAAGGTAAGCACCTTTGACTTTGAATCTTTGACCTATTTGCAACGAGGTTTGTAAAGCGTTTAGTTATTTATGGAGTTTCGTTAAAAGTACATACTTCAGATTCATAAAATAACTCGCAAATATTAGAATTTTTATAAGATTTTTTTTAAATTTTCTCTAGATAATGCATTTAATACTTAAATCATGAATCAATGTAGGTAACTTCCATTGGATGGATTACAAGTAATTACAACAAGCGTAAAGGCGATGATAAAGATGAAGTACTATAACGTTATGTCTGAAGAGCTTTATAAATATCTACAGCACAATGATGCACTGACAAGAAATTACTGAGTTAATAATTAATACAAACAAGAATAATCACGTCGGAGATAACCTAACAAGTTCAATGGAGGTAGTGTAACAGCAGTGGGCACTCGTTAGTCCTTTTAATAACGTAATCATACAATACAATGCAGATGTCCGAATAGAAGGAGAAAATGCACATGTTTTTTACAAGGGACATAACTTATTTGCCAGGGTAAAGGCTATTAAAAGAACAATTACTATGACTAACTATTAGCGACAGAGTTAGATAGCCTCAGATTCTTTTGTCTTCGTTTGATAAAGTGCTGCTAGGTGAAGCTGCTTTTGGGGAATGAAAATTATCCATCGATATAAACAACTTTCCCCAATAAACATTGGTCGCAAACCAAAATGGGTTAATATCATTCGTTTTGTTCCTTTCGGGGAATGATAATGATGATGATGAAAGGAACAAAATGAATATTTCACCGCGTATATTTCGCAAAGACAGTAGTGCCCTCCTCCATCAAATGCATTTTAAGTCTTGTCAAGCTGTAGAAGAGTGCTTTGCTACAGCATATAAATGTCAGTGATGCGGTCATAAAAGTGGGGTTACTGCCATCGGCTAATGTTCGAATCGCATTAGTGTCACATTAAGTATTACGAAACGACGCGAGATAACACTTGGCTTGACCATGTGATCCAATATATCGGGATAGGAATTTGTTGGTATCAGTTGCAGCTTTAATTGAGACCTTCAACTGTGGATAGTGGGTATTTTACGTCCTAATTGTCTTTACGTGATCAGCGATCGATTGGCTTCCGGTTACTTCTAAAAACCAGTAATAAACGTGTACCTTAGCATAAAGGAAATGTTGTTGCTGTCGAAATGTTGAGATAGTTCTATGTAATATTATTATCTTGTTAATAAATGGTTATGGGTACTTATAATAAAAATCTCTAAAGATGGTGGTCAACTGGTTCACTCTCAGAAGCACACCGGTAGAACATCCGAACAATGGAGAACAATAGATAGATAAGATGTGTCGACGAGATGTTAACGACATTACACTAAGCTTTCTGTTTTGGCTAACTGCCGCTTATTATAGCTTGTATGAATGGAATATGAATTTGAGGGATATGTAGCTTCTGTGATGACTTTTTATCAGCTGTTAATCTAAGTAACTTATACCCATCAGGGTGCTTAAGAGGGTCCATTGATTCATCGCTTCTCGAGTCCGCCTAACACAAATATTACAATAACTTTTTGTTTAAAAACATTATATTCACACTAACACTCAGTACACCCCAAATCGCGAACACACACTTCATACTAAATTTCACCCCTTCAAGCACAACACTTACATTCACACATAACAATTTCATCTACACTTATCACAGCACGAACTGAAGCATATTGCAATGTATTTTTTTGCTTTTTTTGTTGTTTTTCTTCTATTGCTTCCTAATTGTCAATAATATATATATATTTTTTACTAAAACTTAAAATCATCAATGTTATACCGAACACTTATTATGCAAGAACTGTCTCCCTAGATACAGTATTTCACTAGTTAGGGAGACAGGGGAACCAATTTGTATTGTGTTAAGCCCATTTGTGAAATAAATAATTTTTACTTTTTTACTTTTTATATATTTCACTAATTCAATTACACAACTTAAAATAACACGTCAAAATATTAGGTTCTATGGTTCTATGTTACCTCAAGACTATACAGTTTCATAATGTTCCCTAATACTCGCACTATTTGGTACTCTACTGTAGAATCATACCCTTCTCAGACGTAAATGCTTCGTAAATGCCTTACAAATCCCAGGTCAAAGAGAATAATGTTATGCTTGTCTGTGCTTACGTGAAATTGCACGAAGCAATCTGCTTTCATTAGACTTTATTCTATATTACCTATGTTTGTTTCTGTTTTTGAAAAAATATTTTCTTCCATTTCTGTTTCTAGAGCATTGAATAACTGACTATATATGGGCGAATTTGTGCCTCTGCCACCACGAACGTAGAAAAACGTTCTAATACCATATGTATGTAAAAAAATGCTTTATCAAGTAACCTAGAAAGTAGTATTTATAAAATACATTATCAGAAATGATTAAAGAACAGTGTTGTTTCATAGGAACTTGTCTCATTTTAATGAACTCAAATTACCTCCAAGAATCCTTGTGGTCCTGTAACATGACGACTTCGGTCTCGGCTATCACCGCAAATGGTGCTTCTCTCTTATGGTCATTCATAATTACCTACGTATGATCGCATCAAGCTCAGTTTTCTCCGCACTACTCCGATATATTACCAGTTTATCGTGAACTCTTAGTTGTAGTACTCTAGAGGTCGTATTGGCGGGTTTGTTAGGTTTTATAAAATTGTCAGAGCGAACAGCATCCGTGAAACGTGCTGACAAGTTAATCTGTAGAGCACCGTATGCCAAGTGCCAACTGAGTGCATGCATGTAAATCATATCAGCGGCTTTCAAGTAAACCAGAACAAAATGTGAAATTGCATGACTAAGTAATTCGATTTAGTAAGGATATTAGTGCATTTTTTAATACACTTCATTTATTTTATGACGTATTTATTACAAAGTATTATACACGATCCAAGATCGTGTTCTGCAACTGCAACTACGCAAATTAAAAATCAGAGAGGTACTAAGGCTACCTTTCCTCCAAAATGTATCGCTGCCTAGTCTCCGGGCTGTTCTCTTATAGTCTAGTCTCTCCCCCCTACTGTAGTACTCCCCCCGGCAGGTGGTGGGGCGCGAGGGGTGCTGGCGACGACAGTGAGTCGGAAAGCATGCTGCGGGCGCCGCCTGGTCTCTGGGCTGTTCTCTTATTCTCTAGTGTCTCCCCCCTACTATAGTACTCCCCCGGCAGGTGGTGGGGCGCGAGGGGGTGCTGGCGTCGTCAGTGAGCCGGGAAGCGCGCTGCGGCCGCCGCCTGGTCTCCGGACTGTTCTCTCGGCCGCGGCTGCCGCTCGGCTACTCGTACGTGGCGACAGTGCCGCGCGGCGCCTGCCGGCTCAACGTCACCGAGATACACCCCAGTGACAACTACATCGGTAAGAAGTATAACCACGTCTAACCACGATGTTCCCTAATGTTCCCTCAGGATCTTCAAGATTTGTCCTATCACGATTTTTTGAAAACTTTCTCTTTCCATTCCTTCTTCAAGAATTTTGATGCAAAATGCATTGTTCTGCATTGGGGTAACTCTACCTGACCATGTACTTACACAATTGGAGTCTTCTATCAATAAATTAATGGAGGTAACTAGGTACCACCCTATACAAATGTATATAAATAGGTTTCTAGGTACCTACTGTATGGAATCAATGCGGTTGGAGACCTTCGATTGAGCGTCATACATTCTTGCCGTCAGGTCATCTACAAGTCTCAATCGAGAGATGAAGTGTCTGTTAGTGCAAAGATCGGTGTCGAATCGATTAGTTGAAATTGCACGTCGCACCGTTCCCTTACAATAGGGCGCCTACGCTATACATTGTTCTTCTAAATGGGCCTACAATTGAAGGATAATTATTTGCATGACCATGACGCAGCTTTGTTTCTTTATCGGCCAGTACCTTACTCGATTTTTTTTTGTGTTTTAGCCCTCAAGCTGATGAATGGCTCGTACATCATGAACGGAGAGTTTGCTGTAAGCGCCCCTGGGTACTACGAGGCAGCTGGAGCCAGGTTTCTTTATTCTCGAATGGCTAATCTCGATAGTGTGTTCTCACAAGGACCTACTCAACACCCCATCGATATCATGGTAAGCCTAGTTGTGTAATTTTCTTTTAAGGGCATTTTTTTTTCTTGATTCATATTAGTGATTTTTTTCTTATCTGTGTCACAGGTCCTGTATACACAGCCGAACCCGTCAATAAAATACGAATATTTAACAGACTCAGAACCTGACGAAACGAGTAACGATATACCAAGTACCAATAATCTGGAGCCACAAAATGAATCTCCACATCAAAGACACCACAGGCATCATAGCGGTGAAACATACACCAAAGCTATAGACCGAAATCCTGAAGGGCCTAAGCCGCCAAATTTTAGAGGATTGGAATCCCAATCGCAGATCGAGTCGAATATCATCGGTGAGAGGAAATTCCTCTGGAAGATTCCATCTTTCACGCCATGTTCCCGAACATGCGGCGGTGGTCTCCAAATAGGAAAGTTCAAATGTATGGAAGTGAGCGGGCGTGAGGAGAAGGAGGTCTCCCCAGCTCACTGCACCGGGGCCCCCCCTTCCCCCCGACGGCGCCGGTGTGGCGGGGCCCAGTGTCCCCCCCGATGGAGGGCCGCTCCGTGGAGCACTTGCCCTGTATGCGGCCCTGCCCAAAGAACCAGAATCGTTGGTTGCGTACAGGATCATGCCAAAGGAATCACCAAGGTAATCAAAAACCCAAGCAATTATTTTCTATCCAGTATTTACCTACTTAATCAAACGACTCATGTCTGACGTTCCTTTACAGATAAGTGACCAAAAATGCTCCATGCCAATGCCCCCTACGACAGAGCCCTGCAATGTTCGAAACTGCGACGGGTCCGCAGTGACACCTGACGGTCCACGACCAGACACACGCCGCCAAGTCCGTCCCAGGGAACGGATCGACTCCTTCCGTGACAGTCAAGTCATTTCCCTGGCTGCCAACATCAGTGGAAATGAGGGAAAGTCGCCACATGAGCCCAACTTCAGCTTTAGTGCTGCTGGCGGATGGCTCTACACTGAGTGGTCGGAGGTAATTAGATTATGATTGGATGGGAAATTCATTCATAATTCATAATTTCTTTATTGCACACAAAAAAAATAGTTAACAAATCATGGTAGGTAATAAAAGTGTACAAAGGCGAGCTTATCTCTAAAAAGAGATCTCTTCCAGCAAACCAAGTTTCAATGAGAGAGGTTGATAGCTGAGCGGGGGTAGACCCGGTAGAGGGAAATCTGTTTTTAAATTGAACTATTACACGTGAATGAGTATTGTTTTAAAGTATTGTATGAATACTCATCAGACTCGATTGATGGGGGAGATAGAAAATCAATGTTCAGTTATTGGAAGTTTCTATTGTATAACATCGCAGGTTTCTTTTCCTACCACGCAAGGTATCCTAGTGTGGGAACAGAAGCAATGCAATACCTGTGTAGTTGATACCTTGATGTTTTATGTTTAAGTATCTAAACCCGAATCACTAATCTCGTAGATTTCGGGTAACTTTATCTGTCAAGCCAACCTCCTGCTCTACATACCTTAACTGGGTACTGTTATAAAAAGCCATACGTGTGTTAAATCTAATTTTCCCCTAGTGTGTAGGCTGGTGCGTCGGTGGTGGCTCCCAGAGCCGGGGCGTGAGGTGTTCGGACCCGGCTGGGTGCACGCATCATCGGGCGCCACAAGCCTCCCAGACCTGCAAGCCTCGACTACAGTGCGATCCTCATGAGGGGCAGTGGTTTTCTGGTAAGCTTTGTTGCATTTGTAAAAACTTTTTACAACATACTAAAAAGTATCATTCAATTTCACAAGTTAAGTTAAGATGTATATAAATAGTTGAATTGAAATTGAACCACAATAATAATAAAATCTACCATTTCGCAACTTATTATAGGTAATATTTAGTCTTTGTGTTGTTTCTCAAGTAAGTGAATATTGTATTCTTTTTGAGAAATAAATATCTTAAACCTTAAACCTTAACCTTTTGGCCATAGGGCTTACTTTAATTATATTAGAATAAGACACTATCGTGGGTCTACAGTCTATACACCTTTCATACAGCTTTCAGCCACGACAACATTAAAGGCTGTTCTACGGTCTACACTTTCCTTAACTCTCTCGCCAACTCTACAGTCGAGGGTATCGTCTATCATATTTTGTATGCTTTCCATTATTTTCTCTACAATTGGAGAGTGGTCTACTCGTATTATCGAGTTCAACAGTATTTGTCTATACTGAACACATCCTGATTGCATAGCTGATTTCCGATGTAGATTTTTCCATATTCTGCTTGTAAATATAAGTAGTCGTTGCTGCCATGATCTTGTAATTTTTTCAGGCGAGTGGTCAAAATGCTCAGCCCACTGCAACGGCCGACAAGTCCGAGGCGTGCTCTGTATCGGCGGCAGCGGCCGGAGGCTCCGAGACGGCGCCTGCAAGTCTCCCAAGCCTGACACGGATCAGGCCTGCGGTGGAACCTGTGCTCCCTCGTGGTATCTGAGCGATTGGAATGAGGTGAGTCTGCTTTGAGTTTCGTGATGTAACTTTTGATATATCCTGACTACAACAAAAATATGATAAATCGTCCATCTCACCTTTTGGCAGAGAGAATATTTGGCATTTCGATTGATGAAGTTTGGAAATCCTGATCTTTGATACCTTATCTTGAATGAAACTTGGAACTAAAACGACAAGACCTCAGGATTCAATCTTGTTGTCTTGGGCCCAAATACTGTTTCTTACTTTAAGTTTTTACTAACCTAAAACATTCGATCAATATCTTGTCTAGACAGTCTTCCATTCAACAGATCCTTTCTTGAGATTCTGCTAATCGACATGCGAGACGACATTCCAATTTCCATAAAGATTGTGATCCTTCACCTCTCGAACGATCTCTGTGCCAACTTACTGGCAGTGAGCCTGACCTGAGTTTAAATCGAACGGAGGAAGTATCTTGGATCCTGGGTAATGGTTTAGTTTTCTGTGAAGGCAATTCTAGTTCTCAGAAAACATGGTATCCGCTAGTGCCACAAAATTTACTAGGTGATATCCTCGCTTGCGTCAACAAATAATGTAATGACACACGAAAGTAATTTCGAAAACCTTTTGCAACCTCTGTAATAGTCTACAATGAGGTACGCAGGCCTATCTCTGTCATGTTATCCTAAATCCAGACTCATAGATGCTTATACACTTATCCTTCTCTCAGTGCCAAGGCCCATGCGAAGCCGGCCTTCAAACACGCACGGTCTGGTGCGCCCGCGGAGGCGTCGAGGGGGCTGCGGGGGCGCTGCGGGACATCGACTGCCAGACCACCAGACCCCTGGCTAGGAGGACCTGCGTCCCCCCGAGGTGCTCCACCAGACCCGCTGCTAGACCCTCTGTCATACAGACTGGGCCTTCAGGTTAGTGTTAGACTTGGTTTTAGTGCGCTTTCACAAATAGGCGTTTTAGATGTGCTACTGCAGCGCTTCTGTGTCGTGCTGCTGTAGCACGGCTGGGTATCCGTATGGACTATTAAGCTATGACTATACACTAGTTATGTAGTGCGGCTGTAGTGCCACGAATTAATGGTAGCGGATACCGAGACGCGCAGCAAACGAGAAGCCACGACTTTGCGGCTAAGCCACGCTGCAGCAGATGCAATGTGAAGGATTCTGGGAAGGGTAGACTGACAGCGCTGCTGTAGTGTAGCGCGACCAAAATGCCTATAAGTGAAAGCGCTCTTAATTTCAATTCTCGGTAAGAGGTGCAGGCATCTGATTTCGAGTATCTCCAGGAAATACATCCATAATAACATAGAGATAATATTTGGCACCCATCCATCCTCTATGGAACCAAAATTCAGAAGGAGGATGGGCCGCCCCAGGAAGTGCTGGAGCTGAGGGACATCGACAAAATACAGGAGCTAAACCAAAATAATGCAAAAACCGGGGAACGAAAACCATGACAAATTTGGTTTACTAAGGATAATGCTAGCGCATAAACTAAGGTCTCTAAGGATACCAGTCCTCATTCTGAGTTCTATCTTTAACTCTGGGGCAACTGGACGTTGTAAAATATGCAAATAATGAATTGTATCCGTCTCTAGTTACAGATCCCCAACAACGAGTGACGAGGCATCAGGGCCGCAATACACAGAATGTTGACATCAAAGAACGCTCCTTTACTGACGGTAAGAGAAATCTGTATATTATATCTTCTATCTATTGCTATCTATCAATTTATAACTTTGAAAATCAATGCTGCTTCAATGAAGCTACACTTCGACTGCTGTTTATGCGACGTACAAGTACTTCTGACGTTACCACGTCCCCCGAAAAAAAAGACAGACGTTTTCGAAGCGCTTCTCGTTCTAATATTCTGATCTCTCAAATCATGCAAGTCATTTTTGTTTAATCATGTGCAATTACATTAATTTCAGGTTCTAAAGTGTGCGAAGATAAACTCAGCAACTGTGCATTGGCAGTTCAAGCCAGGCTCTGTCATTATCATTATTATGGGGAATACTGTTGTCGATCTTGCCTGGGTCGATAAGATTTTAGTAAGTTTCTTCTTCATTATTTTTATTTTAATACTTACCAGTATGTGTTGTGTTTTCTATTCTACATAATTACCTTCTTTATGTGTATTTTCTTGCTAAGTATATCATTTTGTGTATTTCTCTTCAAATTATGTTGTGTATTTCCTTCATTATGTTTTGTGTTTCTCTTCATAACATGTTGTGTATTTCTCTCCTTATTATGTTGTAGTGTATTTCTCTCCTTATATTATTTGACTTGTTTTTCAGGTATATCCTACTTTACTTATCCGCATAGTAATTCACATTCAATAATGTATAACTTTCATTTGCTTTATACCATTACCTATTAAATTATTGCAGTCATAGTAAGTAAGTCCAACATAGTTCTTGATAAGGAAAAACCATCTATCATTAAAAAGTTTTTTATTTATTTCATGTTGAATCATTTAGTAATCAGTCATTCTTATTCTGTATTATAGTTAGTTATCAGTCATTCCTATTATGTGTTTCAGTTAGTAACCAGTGAAGAATACAACTGGGCTTCAACGCAAGAAAATGCATTGTGATAGCAAAACGGACGTATAGTGAGAATGAAACGTAAATAAGTGTGAAAAATCTGTAGACTCCAATGTGAAATACACAAACCGCTGCTCAAATAAAGTGCCGCTTACATGCCGCTGTTCCCAAGCAAGATACAGTGACGGAATGCCTTTAAGTGGATGTCAAACTTTGAGTGGTCTGGTTGTGCATCTTACATTTACATACAGGCACATACATTCATCAGGCATCTGACCCAAGACACTTCAACGTGTTTCTATAAGTATTAGGCGTAGTATTGTGATCTCCAGTGTTTAGACGAGAGTGGAGTGGATCTGTGACCATGTATATTAGTCTATTGTATAATTGCTTAAAAGTTAGTCTAGAGATTGATTTGAGACGACATCATGAGGCGCGCCATGCTATAGTAGTTTAAATCTCTAAAAAAAATTGCGTTGACCACATAGTAGGTCTGCGGGGCGGTTCTGGCGCTAGCGAGATCGTGTCCATGGTCGAAATATCGATTTTGAGACACCAAAATCTCTATCAAAAACAAGAAAAAGCTATTCTTACGACTAGCCTTTCGACCAACCGAGATATCTCGACCCGTTTTCAATCGAAATAAATGTAAATCGAGATCATTTTGGAAGGAATTAGGCGGTATCAAAACCGATATCTCGACTGGGGAGATGATTTCGATAGCGCGAGAATCGGGGGCCCTGGTTTGCCAAATGGTGGATTTTATGATATCATATATTTACACGTACTATCAATAGGTACCGCAACTTCAGTGTGACAAAATGCATTTTTACAGTACACAGTTAAAGCACAAATATAATTTCAGCACAAACTTTATATAAAGTAACTTACCTAAAAATAAATGATGATTTTCATGTCTTGTATTTATCTCTGTCTCTACTCGACATATTCTTAAGATGTGTGACTTAATAACTAGGAAATGTATGCAAGTACTATTAAGAAAAGTATTAGTATTCCTTTATTATAACAGCTTAAAGATCAATTTATTTTAATACTTTATATTCTAGTTTATTTCAGAATGTGTTCAAAATAATTTATTTTATTACTCTGTTCCGTTTTGTTTTATTTTTGTTCGAGAATCTACGTATCTTAATGTAAATAGTATCCTCCTGTGTGTAGATAGATAAATGAAATAATAATGTTACAATTTTATTACATAAAGTAGATATTTATTTTACTATCAACGCAAGAAATAATTTAAGCTGTAACGAAACAGAACAATTACCAGCTAAATGTTCCAAATCTGTACTAATAATTGCATATTTATAACAATGTACAAAAATAATAAAGCTTTAATTAAACACTCGCATTGAATTCATTTATTTACTTTAGGTACCCTAAGATAACCTGCTTCAGTATCACCTCCGAATTATTTTCATATTCATATTCACTGCACAATTACAATGGTTAAATCGAAAAATACTCGATTTTATGTGAAATACAAAATACAAATACAAATGATCGCCTAATTATGGCATATCTCTAAAAGCATGCATTCTGTGATATTAGAGCCTAACCTAAGCCATTCGCACTATTTCCCCTCTGCCAAAGTAAAAGCCCAGCTGGGCATAATATACCGTGTTGCCCGAAGAGCCTAACAGTACAATTCCGCTTAAATAATTCTCGTGACCTTTGACGATATAGGATTATGTTGATAAAACGAATGAGCTCTAAGCATTATAAATGGGCTAGGATCTTTCTTTTTTGTTCCATTGAGCTCGTTGGTTTCATCAAAATCATCCAAAATCCAAAGTCATCACACTTATTTTCTGATGAATTATAATTGTTGATACTACATGCAAATACATCATAAAACCTACCTACAATTACCAAACTTAAAATATCCTCCTAATCAAATTGGGACAGGCTGATGACAAAGTACCAACTAAGGCCACACAAGTAAATGCTATCATGACATTAGCTGTTCCATCAGTATGCGCGTTTCTGAAGAGGGTTTTATCCAAACCAAGGATCAGGCCGATGAGTGCAAAGACGAGGGTAAGGATTCCCATGAAGGGGTGACCAATCTTGAAGACCTTATTTTTTTGTTTGAGCACCAGGTTGATGAGACCACCGCAGAGGGTCAGGCATGTGAGGAGAAAAGCTAGCCATCCTGAAAAGGAGAGGACAATTGAACCTTTGTTGGACTGGTTTTAACCCTTTGTTGGATTGGATCTTACATCCCACCATCTTATTAATACTCAAATGCGAAAACCAATGAAAAATTCAACATGCTCCGGACCAATTAGGGGTTAACACAGAGAAGTGACGAAAGTACTCGCTACACAAGACGCTGACATAGTTGAAAGGTGTGGTAAAGTTAAATACAGGAAGTACCTAATTGATTTATTTTATCTTTGCTTTCAGTATCTCGTAAACAAGTGTAAGGATTATAAAACCCACTTTTGTGTAGTCTGTTGGCATGATTCCCGCACCTTCGATATACGGATATCGAGACCTATATTGACAGATTCCCGTACAAAATCACTCGATATAGGTTCCGATTACACGTGGAGAGCGTAATACGTGTAATTAGGGTTCCACGTAAAAAAAACTAAAGTATGATGTCATCCATGTAAACTAAATTTAATATTTTTGTAGAAAGACAGAAATTTGCAGTTTTAAAAATTTTCCCTTTACTTGTGCTATAAGACCTTACATTATGCCAAGTTTCATGATTGTAGGCCTCCGGGAAGTACCCTATAGGTTTTGGGTCCATTGCGATTACTATGAAAATCCAACAATTTACAGCTTAAACACTGTAGCGTTCGATTGCGTTGACCTAGAAAATTGTTTTTTTCACAGTGTATGCGATCACAGACCTTAACAATTTATATGAATTTCAGCTTCGTATCAAGCTGAAATTCATATAAATTGTTAAGCTACGCGCTCTTGACACACAGACGGACGGACGGACAGATGGACAAGAAAGTGATCCTATAAGAATTCCTTTTTTTCCTTTTAAGGATCGGAACCCTAAAATTAATTTTAGAACAAAGCACAATTTTCATAAGATATAAGCTGTGACGCAAAATATTATGTTGTTCGTCTTACCCAGTATGCCATGTGGAGTGCCGAACTTCTCCCCACTATATCCTTGTATGCGGATGATACTGCCAGCTATGGCTAACGAGGAGCCTGCCACTTGCATGTATAGGTGAGCAGTCTTCTTCGCCTTGTGGTGCAGGGATAGGGACCAACCGTTGCTACTGTTGAATGTTAGGACTGCCTCACACATTAAGAGGAGGTACTGGAAGGAAAAATCGATTTTCGTTAGTCATTACGTTAGTCTATCTTCAGAAACTCATTTCGATTTGTTTACAATGTCTGCCCCGGATTTTAAAAACTAATTGCATGGCAATAGGCATCACGAAAGATTTTGAAATCCGCTGCCATAATGTGGGTTCACATTTACTATTTACGAAAAAAAACTTTATTCCGGTAATAAACTAAAGTTTAACGAAGTTTAAAGGCATTTTTCTAATATTTTGTAATAGTGCGCGAAAACAGCTCTCAGGTGTCACGGCGTCGGCTTTGATGTCACGCATAAGTAAACATGTCAATGTCCAAATGAGTAATCAGCATAAATCAGATGATGTTTACACTGTTATGACGTCATGCAGCGTCATGCGCTATGATTCCTTTTTCGATAAAAATGGCCGAATGCAGTATTTAAAATTTTCGTTTTTTTAAATCATATTAATCTCAATGTTTTTAATCAAATTAAATAAGTGTTTTAAATCCTTTTAATATTTTCCCTTAGAATCATTAAATCTTTGATTATTTATTTGATACAGTCGTCAGGCCTATTGCTATAACGAGGGCGCAGAATTCCGGTCATAAGTATTTTATTCAAAAACAATACATAGATTGTGTGTGAAATTACAAAAATTAAAGTTAATTTAAAATTAATTAAATAACAAATTAAATAAAGTACAATGAAGAACAATAAAATGTCACAGATAAAAAAAAATAAGAATTAAAGATCAAAATTAAATGTCAAAACCATAATATAGAGGTTAAGGCTTGGCGAGGGCGCCGAAATGTGCCGCGCCGGCTACAAACAAACCGGTATTTCGCGCCCTCGCCATAGCAATTGTAATGCGTTTTGTGTGTAGAATTGGGTGCCTGGTCTAAAGTGAGATTTTTTAACATGGCAATAGCGGACATTGACCCGCTTAGAAAATATGTGATTTGACGTTTGTCGCCATCGACGCCCCGGGGCGGCAGTGGCATCAAACATCAAACCGCATACATTTTCGCTTGCGGGGCAATGACCGCTGCTGTAACTACCATGTTAAAAAATCCCACTATAGACAATATTAGGGCGGCACCACACTGAGTTATGCGTTATTCGGCTACGCTGTATTCGCCCAATGAACGAAGTGTGGGCAGTCGAGAGCTCGAGACACATATTCGACTTATTCGTCTCCTTTGATGTGCGTCAAAAAACCGTCAAGTGGACGGATACGCGTATTGCTATTCGCCCTTTTATGCGTGCGAATAAAGCAAATATAGACGAATAAGCCGTCCACACTAAGTCGTATGCTTCCGAATACGCGCATAACGCATAACGCAGTGTGGTGTAACAACAACGGTGAAGACATGTGATACTTAATGATAACTATCTAGGGCCTAGAGACTCTAGGCCAATGCATAATAATTGTGATAATATACTCGTCATTAGTATGATAATATACTAATGACGTCATGATAATATACTAGTCGGACAGCACACGAAGGGTTTCGTAGAATAGTATATGAAAAAAAAATACGCGTGTAGCACCGTACACGTGTTAGAAGTAAAACTTCTGTAGCTAGATCATTAAGTGGTACCTATACTATACACCTATACCTACCTATACTAAAAGAGATTTAAATTTCCAATTTTGAGATCCAATCTCTGCTTCAAGTTACTTTTAAGTTTCAGACGTCCGATTATTTGAAATTATTTTATACTTGTACTTACTTTTAATACGTCATGTCATTTATTTCCCACCATTCCTTATCTACAATTTGTCGCACTCGTGGTGATATACTTAACTCATTCAATAGTGTCACTACTATTTGCATCTCGCTCAGATTATATACCATCTGACGTCACGTCTTTAAGCCGTCTCGCTCAAATGTATGCATTGCTTTGCTTGTCTCTGTGCCCAGTCCCTTTATTTAATTGATCGAGTACGTATTTTCAACTATTCCAAGTTAATGTGTACCTGCGGGGCTACCATAAAGCTTGCCACTCACCTCAGTCGCGCAGATAAATGACAAAGAAGATGGCTAAATCAATATATGGACGACTGCCCCAGACATGTACAAAGACTTCTCAACAGCCAATAGCATTTAAATATTCATTCATAAATTTAATTTACTGCGTCTGTATTTAGTTTGTAGAACTTGAAGAAAAAAAAATTAAATATAGGTAAATAAGAGTTGTTACTCAATACTCCGTGATTCCAATATGATTCCGTGACCTTTGCCGTCGCTAGAAATAAGCACCATTTTGCAATAACATGCAACATAACGCCATCTAGCCACTCCTCTGGAAACCTCCTGTTTTCAACAGTTTTGCTAGTTGGCAATTGGCAATTATGTTGCATGTTATTTTTAACGATGGCAAAAGTCACTAATCAATGGCGGAATCATAGAGTATGAAGTGACAACTCTTAATTATTTAATCATTTCCTTCAAGTTCTACAAACTAACTAAAGACGCAGTAATTTATGAGAGAATATTTAAATGCTATTAATTGGCTGTTGAGAAGTCTTTGTACATGTCTGGGGCAGTCATTTTGCCAAATTGCCAACTCCTTTCGCGTCTCAATGATGTTTCTCCATAAAATAGCGCGCATTCATTATGATATGACATTAAATTGTGACAAAATGCGTGGCTGGGGTGACTGGCGTGCCTTATGCTACCCCCGCTAACCTATACATACCTACTTTGCTAGGATTTTTTATGACGTAACTCTTATTTAATTTTATTCTTGACATTTCCTTAGTCCGCCATACGACATACCTCGATTTTTATATTTTACTTCAACATTATTGACTGGCATGAAGCATTAACTTTAAAATTACAAAAGCTTATTAAAATCAAAATCGTATAATTTCAACAGTTATAACAACAATTCAACTTTAAAATATGTATTACAAAAATTACATACAAACAAATAAGCGAAACAATAAGCCATTAAACTTATGGCTCTGTAAGCTGTAGACCTCGCTTTGGCCGTTTACTACAGATAAACATTAAATAGGTAGGTATAACACGTACTTAGTAACTGAACTGCTAATTTGTGACTTGAACTGCACTATATAATAAAAAGTGGCTTTAGAACAGTTCTAGGTACCTACTTATTGTTTTCAAGAAGTCTTAATGCAGCCATCCATCACATCGGAATTTGCTTGAAAACTAAATATCACATTTGGATGATTCTAAGTGACTTTATGCGATTACTAGCTGCCCGTTGCGCGACTACGCAGCGCGTTTTAGGTACCTATTCCATAGTTACCGGCCACAAAACGATTCGTTCATCATTTTAGAAATCCATATCGACCCGTGTGACATTGATGAAACTCTTTTCTTACAAACTGTATGGATCGCATCGCACAACTGTCAAACATAAGTTCCAGTTCCAACAAAGAGGTTGAACGAAGTAGTTTTTGGTCACGTCACTGGTTTTGGCCATACCGGAAATCAAGAACTCGTGGAAGCATGCTTAAAATAATTTTTATTTGTTAACGTTTCATCAGGTTTTTCTCTCACTAATTAACATTCTTTATTGTACGAATGTATTATTATCTTATCTGATTAGTTAAAAACCGTATTGAAAATAGTTGCGGTTTTAAAAGTCTTCAGCCGACCCTGACGTCACCGATTCCAATTTCCGTTACATTTCTTAGCCACTCGTGATAGCACCCGGCTAGTAGCAAATGAAAAGCAAATATATGAATAACCCACAGTTGAGAGGTTAAATAAATTTTACCCCCGTGCCCCAAGAAGTTTTACTTCAAAAATATGTACGGGAATGGTGAATACGCGCATAACGCATAACGCAGTGTGGTCCCGCCATAACAACTACGGTGAAGACATGATATACTATTAGAGACTCTAGGCCAATGCATAATAATTGTGATAATATAATTGTCATTTGCGAGTCGGACAGCACACGAAGGGTTTCGTAGCATATATGAAAAAATATGTACGGGAATGGTATGGTAAAAATATGTATGAAAATATGTACCTATAGCCTTTATACTTGTTACTATAGCGGCAATTTCTCAATGTACTTAGAATACGTCTTCTAATAGCCCTATCTCGGACAGACAAACAGTCAGCTTATTAATAGGGTGATATGCTGAGCCAGGTCCTATTCACTGTGGAATATACAAATGTATAGTTAGCTAAATAATAATATAATTTCAATCATTTCTTTAACTTTCTGCGAACTGTGTCTGTGTGTACATTATCAGTGAATAAACGAATTCTTCATAAAGGGATCTTATCTGATTGGGAACCGTTTGGTAAGAAAAATGAATAATTGAAACTCTCAATTTTAGTTCCTAATTTAAAAATACGGTTTCTACGGAACCCCGGTGCGGGAGTCCGACTCGTGCTTGTCCGTTTATTTTTATATGTACTCACCCCTAAAGTGCACAAAATAATGTGCTGTCTGAAACTATCACCAAAGCTGCTATTGTAACCGAAAATGCAAACTACCACCGTGATACCACCGATCACAAGATGAGTTATTGTGTTCAACACATTCAACAGCAGAACTCCTGTAGGAGAATCGTGCATCGGTGGTGGTGGCATTATGACTATAAACAGATGTAAACTTTTGTGAAACAGTCAAGGAGCTGTCAATTTTGCGAATGGGCGATGTCGTTTCGGACTAAGTGATTACTTCTGTCTTCTTTATCATATCTTATCGGTTTTAGATAGTGCCAGGAATGTCCGAAAGCTGGCAATGACAACACGATGCAGCACTGCGGAGACAACCTCCTCGGGTCAATACCGAAGATTTCTGGTTCTCACGACAGGGTATGCTAGTGTGGGGTGCGTGTTTTTCCTTATAACCCAGCCGGAATTTGAACCCGAACCATCATCCTCGACTGCACGCAACACCCTGGGGTTGCACCGCAAATTAAGATACAGTAATGATCCTTTGGTTGTATTTACAATATAATGAGGTGAATAATAATTATAATAATAATACATCAGCTAGCACATAATGACAACGACGTCATCAAATTAGGTCACATAGTAAATAAATTAGATTAAATATCGCAAAAAACGCTAGGCATAGGATCAAGACACATACTATGTAGACAAAATTATGCCTAGTAATAAATAAGCAATATAGAGATAGATAAGTCTTAAGTTCCTACAACCATGTATTGTAACATTTTGTATACACCTATATTGAGAGTTTGAGTTTGAGTTTGAGTGCTGATATTATCAAATAATCATTATCCATAGCACAAAGTGAATTGTTTAATAAGATAGTAGGAACGATTAATTATATGCAAATCAACTAATAAATCAGGGTCCCAATCCATGGATACATTCCCTATTTATAATATAGGTTAAACGTCAAGTTATTCAACCATTTGCTCCGGCGGGGCGTAGGGATAAAATCCTTTTATCATCATCATCATCATCATATCAGCCCGTATCAACCCACTGCACTCGCATCTGTACCTCGCCATTCCGGTCCACTGCCACCTTTACAATGTCATCTGACCACCGGGCCGATGGTCTGCCAGCTGCTCTTTTCCCTTCAAATCCTTTACACAAACCATATTGGTGAAAGAGGATGATTAGACATCTAGATCCTTTGGTGACTATAGTTTACCTATCTCTATCTCACACGTAATATACACGTCACTAGAACTCCATACATTATAGCCCGGCAGAAGCCCGGCAGGTACTTCTGTTCTATTCTATATTCTTTAGTGTCTTTGGACATGGTCACTGCAACTGAAGTGGGTGCTAAGGTACGAAAGACACGCGTGAATGATTTCGGACGAATGTGCTTCCCAAGTAAAGTCCTGTTATCTTTGATGATACTACGAGGATTGAGGATACTATTGACATTACTGCACATTTGTACAATTTCAACGTCCATTACAATATCGCCGTAGCACTTATATGAAGTGTCACGTATCCCATAAACTTCAGTCGATGACTGTTAAATCACAGTATAAGTAAAAGTTAAAATTAGATGATTATCAGTCCTTGAGCAGATCACATTAAATAGATTTACCGATAGAATGTCGTTTGATACTCCTTGTACGGAAGATATTAAAGAAGTTAAACCAGCACAAGATAATGTAAAATATTTTGTGGAAAATAATGAGAGCACCTTAGTGAAAGTTACTGGATTTATAATTAATATACTTACGCATATTTTTATTGCATTGGTGTTATTTTTGTGCATATGGTTCTCATGTTTACCTCATGTAGATTACATCACGCAGCTTCATATAATCTTTTGTGTTTTGGGAGTAAGTGATATTATTATTATGGCTAATCCTTATTGAGTTGTAATTTAAACTAGTTTAATTGGTAAAACCATTTCTGACCAATATGTAGAGTTGTGGTTTCAATAACATGTTGATGATTAAAAAAAAATGCAATTTAGTTTAGGATCCTTAACTGATCCACCAAATAACCATGACCGTCATAGCATGTATGTCTAATTAGAATAGAAATAGTTGTCATTGTGATGCTAGTTTGCTAATTTCTGAATTGCTTTAGAGGTTGTAGCGTGGTAAGCCTCCTTGGTCTTTTAACTGTATCTTTATGAAATTGTACCCAATCTATTACAGTATCAATTCTTCATGAGCCAAGGAACTTTAGTGTTTTCAAAGAACAACAGTTGGACGATGCCGCTGAACTTTCGGCAGAAGAAGTGGATACATTGGTTGTTTCAGTTATTGGGAATTTCACTAGCAACATTAGGAAGTGGTCTAATTATGAAAGAGAAGCGAGTTTATAATGATCCACACTTCAATACTGCTCATGGAATCTTGGGTGAGAACCAGTATTTTGTCTAGACATTTAAATGAAAGGCATAGCAAGAGCCAGCTCTAATTTGCCTTAGAGTATTCCATGTGATTTTCTCCTCAAGTAATTCAGTAAGATTCAGTGATATACCTCACTTCTGTAAGGGTAAATATCTGTTCTAAATGACGCATAATAAAAGTAAATGTGGTGACGTGTTTTTTTTGGTAGCGTGACGAAGACAGCAACGAAAATATACTTGTAAACTTCCTGTCTGACTTAGTAGTAGTATCGTCATATTGCTATCGATCTAATCCTATTTTGATTGTTACCATAGATAATCTGTAAAATGTGTAGGTATATCACGCCACTGAGCACGCGTTTTGTAAATCAAACACGTGTGGTTTGTCATATTTCGTAATCTTATCCCTATCAACGGGTACATGCCTTTAATATTATGCCAATAATCGTAATCGTAATAATTCCTTAACAGTCAATAATTGCTTGCAGGATTATTTGCTTTGCTGATGTCATTCCTGTCACTGATCAACGGAACAATGTCACTGCATTTATACAAATTGAGGAAATATGTCAACGGAAGATGGTTGAAAGTATCGCACCGTGTTGCTGGTATAGTGACTATGTTACTGGCTGTTGTTAGTCTCTGCTTTGGTTATGACAAAGAATTTTTCAGAGCCTGGGCTCAGAATGAGCTGGTTTTATTTCTGATTGTTATTACGATGCTTTCAACGCTCCTAGTTGTTGTTGATCGGATGGTGGCTAGTTTATGGAAACCGGTAACTTCCCTTTAAACGTGCAAATGATTGAAATAAAGCATTTTTACTGTGTGTTATGATTTTGTATATATTTAGACATAAGTATACCCCTTTGTCTACTCAAATCTGGAGTTAACAATACTTAGGTACTTCAAGTACCGGTGAACCTAAAGATTGTGTTTATATATCGTATCTTAAAAATATTACCGATCGATGTCTAATAAGTACGTTCAGATAGAGTCCCATACGCAACTAAAGATAAGAAGTAACTTTCCTGAATAGTCCTTTTACAATCGGAGATTTAAACGTTTCGGTGAAGAGCATCTACTTCATTTGTTTTAATTTTCTCATATAATTTCTATTGCCAACCGAATTTACCTTTTCACTGGAACATTTCTGAGAAATAACGTGTTGGATATGGCGTCGTTCGCTGGGCGGCGCCATATCGTATAATTGGCAAATGGCTAACCGTGAAAAAACATGCAACGATGAAATCTTTTAGGGCACACACTGCGGTAGCTTAGGTGAAGACTAAAGTCTTCGCTGCGCTCGCCCCCGAATAGTCTTCGCGTTAGTTTGCCATTTATAATAGAAAAAATATCATGTAGTGCTGAATTTATATACTTACTTACTGAAATATTTTTAGAGTTCCGTACCCGAAGGGTGACAAATGGAACCCAATTACTAAGCCTCCGCTGTCCGTCTGTCTGTCTGTCTGTTTGTTTGTCCGTCTGTCACCAGGCTATATCTCATGAACCGTGATAGCTAGATAGGTGAAATTTTTAGAGATGATGTATTTCTGTTGCCGCCGCCGTAACAAAAAATACAGCAAAAAAAATCATGTCTGTTGTATGGGAGCCCCCTTTAATATTTATTATAATGTGTTGTTATAGCGGCAATAAAAATACATTTTAACTGTCTAGCTATCACGGTTCATGAGATACAGCCTGGTGACCATTATCTTTAAAAACGGCAAAAAAAATGTCTGTTGTATGGGAGCCCCCTTTAATATTTATTATAATCTGTTTTTTTATAGATATTGTTACGGTACTCTTCGTGCGCGAGTCCGACTCGCATTTGGCCGGCTTATTTTTAATTCATGATTTCGCCATTTAATGATATGGTCAATTCTACGCTATGGCGACGATAAAATTATACTGATATCACACACGGCAGTGTGGAGCCAAGTTCGTTTAAAGATACGGCGATGCACCAGCCTTGTGTCACAGAAGAGATAATAGTACTCCGTACAGAACGGCCACTCCTTTCCCCGCGCTGATTCAGATACCGCACCACACCGCTGGCGTCAAAAGATTGGTTAAAGGATCAAAAGACAGGGCTGAACGCCGGACGAGTGACGACGACGCGTATACATATTATCGCTGCATTTGCCGCGCCACCAGCCCTAGCAAAGTTTAAGCGCACATATTTGCACATATACGTTATGTAGTGTAATAGGTGATTATTTTACTTGCGTTCTATGGAGTGTCCGAGGTGTGCTTGTGTTACACTTGCAGGAGACCGTTTGGAGCTACTTTTGATTTTTTGGTACCTAGTTCAATGACACGGCTAAACGGAAACCATACTTTTTGACCCGATTGAATATCAGTGTTCATCCAGGATCAACTTGGCAGTCTTGGCGCCCATTTGGACCTGAATTCTTTTGTCGGTGACATCACTCGAAGATGGCTCTCATTTTTACAGTCACGTGAGACATTTTTATTGAGATATCATCTTATATCAACGGATATTCGATTTTCGCAATCGATTGTTACTCAATGACACTATCTTTTTGATAAAACCATCTCCTGAATCTAGTCCAGCTGAGTACATTAGTATATTCCAATCTGTTGCACGGACTTATTTTGGACGGTTTTTTTTTATTGAATAAAATATGTATCCATCACCGCCTCCCCCGCCCCCACCACCGCCTCCCCCTCCACAAGTGACCAGGGTCTCTGTGGGGGAAACAGAAAATGGGGGTATGAAACCGGAAGAAGAACAACCTGTGCCAGGGTTTATTCTAGTTATGAATATAAATAATACAGTGACTCAACTGATCCTGGGCGCAGTGGCCATTTTAGCAATATCCTTTGGAATTACTATTAATTCAGTTCCGTTTATTTCAAGTTCGTTCGGTAATCACATATTTTTGTGCACTATTGGGGTAAGTTCAGTCAGTCACTTCTACACCCGTGATGATACTTTTATAATTATGTCATCTCCCTAAAGTACCTTATTTAATTACTATAGATAAATATTGATAACACTATACTAGGCAAGTGAATAGGCTTTTGAATGTGACATTTTGAATACCTTTTTTAAATTAAAAGCCTATCAAGATCACAATCCAAAATTAATGTAGATACCTATACGTAATAATCGTCACTTCAGAGGAAACTCATGCTTTAATTTACTGCGTTTCAGTACGTAATCCTAATGAGTCAAGCCATCCTTACCCTGAGTCCATTCAACGGTTGGGCCCAGACCCTGAAGATCCATCAAAAGCGGCGGGTACATTGGGTCATGCAGGTCTGCGGGTCATTATTCGCGATCGCAGGAAGTGCCATCAGGATGGCTGATGTCAGCGATAACTTTGCTACCACTCATGGAATACTTGGTAACGTTATCATCGTCATTGTTTTGAAGAGTATGTTTTTCTTTATAGACTTGAAATCGTTGTAGAGCAATCTTATTTCGCCTAATTAATGAACTAGCTGTCATTTTATCGCAACCAACATTTAATTTATTGCTGTCTTTTGACAGATATGAAACTTTACATTTCATTATACTTCATTATACCTTATTGCACAAAAACAGAATACACACACTTAAAATGGAAAAAAATACAAAGGCGAGCTTATTTCTAATAAGAGATTTCTTCCAGCAAACCTAGGATGGACAGGATTAATTAACAAAAGATAGACCTACATATATGTGCACAACGATAAATATTAAAATAATAGACTACTTAGTAATAAGTACATACATACATAATATAAAAAAGATACATATAAACATAAGTATATTAAGGTAGAGAAAGATAGAGAGATTTTTAAAAATGTTGAGTGAAGGACTGTCCCTGATAGCACTGGGAAGTTTTTTCCAGAGACTGATAGCACGAAGTCGGTACATGTGTACATTTGTACATATGTGTGTACATTTGTACATGTGTGTACATTTGCACATACTGTTTCCCTACCTTGATCTATTTCAGCTCAATATTAAAATTTACGTCCTTCTCTTTATTAGATTAATGTACTGTGTACTTAAATACTCAGTACCTACCCTTTCATGTATAGACATCCGTATCTAATTAATATCTGATAAGAACCTAATCTTTTGTTTTGATATTTTTTCCAGGTTTAGTGGCGATGATATTCACAATAATCAGCCTGATCGCTGGAGTCGTCAACTTACTTATTGGTACCAAAAACAACTCATTACTTTTGAAAATATTTCACGCGGTTATTGGTACACTTACGGTGACTGTGGCTTTTATGGCATTAATTTATGGATTCCACGATACTTTGTATAGATCTATATTAGGTGACAACAATACTAATTTGTCAATAGGCTTAGCTGTAATGGCTTTAGTCGGTACAGTGTGGGCAGCTGTAATTAGAATTTTTAGTCATATTTTAAGTTAATTTTTATCAGTCATAGAATTGATGTTATTATTTTTATAGGTGATTTTTCAGAAACTTTTTGTTATTTAATGAATAACAATACCAGTTTTTATGTGTATTTTTTAAGTATTTTGAACTGAACACTGGTCTATGAAATTTTTTAAACCATGTGGATCTACAAAAGAAGTAAAATTATTGGGATTATAAAATGTATGATGCTAACAAAATTTAATAATTGACAATCAAATATTGTATAACTTTATTAAATATCCTAATTAAATGTTTTATTTACACATATTTTATTATATCTTAAGTCAAAGAGATAAATACCTAATAATTTATGAAAACTTAGGCTTAAAGAAGTCATGGGTTGACAACTTAGTACGTACCTATATATTTAACTAAAAACTATGTGAAGTGGTTGTACAGAATACTGGTTTCAACTATTCCCTAAGCCCTAATACATTCTAACTTATGAAAATGTTGACAAACTTCATTACCTATTTATAATTATCACACCAAATCTATTTAAACTATTTAGTACATCCTACTTCGTGTAGGTAAATAAAGGTGAATTTTTCTTTATTTCTCGAATTACTGGAGGAAATTACAACCTGACTACATGCTACAAGTATACTCCACATATTTATATACATAACACAAACTTTCTGCTTTTAGAGGATTGTTCAACACATTTTAATAAAAAATATTGGTATATCAGCATCAGATATACGTGAGGACGCATGAGACTCAAACAGATCTTCACATCATAAACAACCAGAAATAACCAGCCCGAGAGTCATGGATGTTGCATCATTTTGTCATTTTCACTGTCGATTTTTCTGGTTATTAGGGATGTTTAGTCCTCCCCGCCTGGATTTTACCAACAAAAAGTTATACGGAGAAATATCTATCACGAGGATAACTGGTATGACAAATGACAGTTCAAAATGAGGTGATCTGATCTGGTGTCACTGGTGTCTATGAAAAAGTTACAAGTTATCCCCGGGATAGTCATTCTCCGTATAACTTTTTGTTGGTAAAATCCAGCTTTAGTGTACTTAAAACCTCACGTTCTTCATCGAGTTCGGCAAGAGTTGCAGCAGTTCTGAGAGTAATATTTGTACCGGCACAGGCGAGCTTGAAACACCAAAGCACAGTTGCCAAGAACATCTTTGCAATCTGAAAATAAAATTTACCTGATCTTAACCTACAGATGCCTTTTTTGTAAGGCTCGACTGATAGAACACGAGTCAGCACTATTCTCGGATTAACTTGAACGATTACATAAAAATATAGTGGAGTGTTAGTATAGGCCATACGGTCAAGAACCGACCATATCAAAAACCGGGTTTGAATCCAGGACCTCTGGCTTCTGAGATAAACCATGACTGTGACACACACAAGATATAGTCATCGAAATAATATAAAGGTAAAAGTTAGAGCCTGCCCAATGTACATGAACAGGAGTATCAGAGCTTAGATCAGCATGTTTTAGATAGATAGTTTAATTCTTACCATTTGAGGGACTTTCCATAATGGTCGTGGTTTCCAAAGTATTTGCTATTTCGTTTCTGGCTATTCTTTGTGACTCTGTAGAATAAATAATTACTACAAATTAATATTGCAATAAAAATGAAGATTTGGCTATTACAGGACCAAAACAAGGCGACGATGCCGCTCTGAATAATTACACTGCTACAAATTAGACATTTCGACATTCTAAAGGCCTTTAGAATGTCTAAATGCACGCATTACGCAAGTCCTGAAGCGACTTCTCGGCAGACGACTTCGGCTGAGGACACCTCAGGAGGACGTATTCGTAGACAAAGAAGACATTTCGACTTCCTAAATGCCTATGCCTGGGGTTAATGGGAAGATTTACTGATTACAATGTCTTACCAATAGTAAGTCCCGGAGCAATGTTATCAGTGCTACAGTCCAGTCTGCAGTCCCGCTCGGCTGGCGGCTTGGGCTGAGGACACTCGTTCTCAGAGGGTACGCCGTCATCGCTGCGCGCGCACCACACTGTTCGTCTCTCTTGTCCTCCTTGAGAGCAGCTGCCGGTGCACTGTGAGGAAAGTTGATTGGAAGTTATTAAGTAATAGAGTTGTGGATTGATATTTGGTAATAGAAGACTAGTTTAGTTTAGCACGCCGTCAATAGTCAAAGTCAAATGGGTTTGATCTAACAATTTAAGGTTACCTACAGTACGCCCCAAATTATTTGGTTCTGATCTGAGTGACATGTCACGTGTTTCACTGGGGTACTTAGTAGGATACATTTTGAGTTTCAATCCAAGCGATATAGAGGAAAGGGATTCACTTCAAAGACCATCATGTTCAACAGCCTATCAGGAAACCGACTGTTGAGTATAGGCCTCCACATATACACGTCTATAACTTGGTCCTCTAAAACCCGCGTCCATTGTTCTCCTCAATTACATCACCACAGCTCCAAGTTACCTGACTCCCATCACAGAAACCCGCGTCCATTGTTCTCCTCAAAGACATCACAACAGCTCCAAGTTACCTGACTCCAGTCACTGAAGTACCAGGTTGGATCGCACTGCTCCCCGCAGTCCCTCGCCTGTTCCGGCCGCGGCGCCTTACAGGCGGAGTCTCGCAGATGTCTCCCGGAGCCTCCGACGCAGAGGACTCCGCGGACCTGCTGGCCTCCGCACTGGGACGAGCAGGGAGACCAGTCACCTGGGAAGGGGGATTATAGAGGATGTTGCTACTTAAAGTCACTGGCTGGAACGTGCGTCATCGCGGAACTCAACGTAAACTTTGACAACTTCATGTAAGGTTCTAGCTTGTGGCACTACTAGTTACTATTTTAATATTATAATTGAAACAAAAAGTAAACTTTAGAAAAAACCGACTTCCACAAACCCTATTTGATTAGATTGAGTTTAATACAAACTGTAACCCCTTATCCCCCCCCCTTGGGGAATTAATTTTGTCAAATCCCATATCAGTGCTACCCCACGCTACTAAGGAACCCCTGTACAAAGTTTCATGGCTCTAGGTCCACCGGTTTAGGCTATGCGTTGCCTGCCCGTCAGCCACGCATTGTATTTGTACCTAGTATTGAGCAGTTCTGGTGGCCATATTGGTCTTCATCAGCAGTTCCGCATCACAATATTATGCTTACCATGTGCATTTGCACGAGTTATTATGAAAAACACAAAAATCACTATAGGTCTGCCTATAATATTTGAAGAGTTCCCTCGATTTCTCCAGGGTCCCATCATCAGATCCTGACCTGGTGTCAATGGGACCAATGGGAAGGTAAACCCTTTCAAACAAAAAAATAATTTTCCAAATCGGTCCATCCGTTTAGGCGCTATCGGGGTGTAGACATAAAAAAAAAATATCCGGACGAATTGTAAACCTCCTCCTTTGGGAAGTCGGTTAAAAATTACAATATTATTATAATCTAGCTATGTCCCACTGCTGAGCAAAGGCGTCTCTCCCCCTTTTCCACTCTTCCGATTCTGAGCGGTCTCCCTCCACTAGTTACTAGTTTTAAAAACTGGCTTACAATGCTTCGAGCTTGTTAACGAAGATATATCGGTCTTTCTATTCCTAACTCATCTACTAATGAATTCAAAAGCGAAAGGCATAGGTAAATCTTTTCAATCATTAGTTGAATAATTTTAAACTTTTAGGTATAGAAGAAGGGGGACAATTTGGAGCTAGATAAACCCGCAAGGCCCGATACCTTGCAACTAAATGTTTGACTTACTCCTTCTGCCGGAGTAATTCGCTACGTAAATGACAAAGTTATAACATATAAGCGTCACTTTATTTGAGGTGCCATCAATACTCATCTAAGTCGTCAGCAAATACTTACCAGTAAACCACTGTCCGTCATGCGGCTCGCACCTCACCTCAGGCAAACAAGCCCTGGTCAGGTCGGGAGATCTCCTTGGAGCGCAGCCGGCCGGGTCCGCGCAACGGACCCCGCGGGTTCGTATGCCGCCACCGACGCACCAACCTACACACTGGTTAGGAAGCCATGTTGATTTAAAACTGGGTATGGCAATCAAGAATTTAAAAAACCAGGAAAGAAGCTCTCTGACGGAGATAGGCTCGCCTTTGAACATATTTTTTGTATCTTACTATCATGTGAGTACAATAAAGAAATTATGAATTACGAACGAAGTCCTGCCTTGGTTGACCCTTGTTGATTTCGCCAGTTAGGGTAGGGTTAGGTTAAGGAGGATCTTCACTAACTAATTAATAGCATACATTTTCAAATGCACAAATGGCCACGTCTGACTTTCTGACTTTAGGAAAACATATGTATTGGACCTGTGTTTGCAAAAGATAATTTAAGTAATAGCAGCAGGGTAATAGGTGACCGTAAGAGGAGTGCTGGTAGAAGTTACTATGTGTCTAAGTCTACTTTAAATATGTTTTATTATTTTACCTCTGACCAATCCGTATAAAGCCACCCACCAGCAGCACTAAAACTATACTCCGGTCCGATATCATCAGAACTGTTCATAGTAACAGTATAGATTGGACCATCCCGGAAATTGTCCACCTCTTCTCTCGGTCGGAATACTCGTTTCGTTTCGCTAACTTCGGGTTTCCCATCACTGCAGTTGGGAGTATTGCAGACTTCTATGTTGTCTGGTTTTGGAGCTGGGCATTTGTGATCACTGACCTAGAATACAGGAATAATTTAATACCTTGGTGAACATTTTAAATGATACCACAAGAGCAAAGATTCCATAAGAGCAATGATTCCATAAAAGCATAGATTCCAGAAGAGCAAAGATTCCTTATGAACAAAGGTTCTGCAAGAGCAAAGGTAAAGATTTCAGATCAAAGCAATAGTATCTATAGGTATACTAATACTTTAAAAATACTTATCACACTTATGAACTTTAGATCTTTGAACAATGTTGACCAACCAACACTAGGAAATAAATTGGCGTTACTCACTTTAGTAATCCCCTTAGAATGATCCTGCACACACCCCACAATTCTTGTCCGACTCGCAGGGCCGCACTTAGGGCACGTTGACCAGGCGGCGGCCCTCCACCTAGGAGGGCAAGGGCCGCTGCCGCAGCGTTTCCTTTTGCTAGCTGGAGCCGACCCTGGACAGTGGAGGGGGGAAACCTCGCGGTCTGCGCCGCTAGAAGAAGTCTCAACGCAGCGGAATTTACCGATCTAAAAGTTTGGTGATTGATGAAAGATAGTCTTGCCAGATGATGAGTAAATATCTACGGAACTGGTATCGAAAACAATAAGCCAAAGCCTTCAAAATTAAGTAAGTAACTAAACAAGTACCTACCATCAAATGAAAGTAATTTTTAGTTTAGGTTTTTGCTACGTTTGGAATACTCATAATCATAATGGTGAATTAAAATTCCTTACCTGCATACCGCCACCACAGGTTCGAGTGCACTGCGTAAAGGAACTGATCTTCCACATAAACTTTCTAGTTATAACAAAATTGTCCTGAAGTTCCTCCTCATCGTTCACAACTTCGTCCGACATTGAGCTTAAGTCCGGATACCTCGGGGCATTCTCACTGGGTATTCTTTGATGAGTCCTGAAGTTGTGATGTCTCCGAGTATGCTTTGGCGCAGTGGTTGAAGGAGGTTCAGGTATGAGGTTGTTTTGTACACCTGTATCAATCTCTAATTCACTGGGTAATGATTCGGTAAAGTATTCATACTTTATGCTCGGATTTGGTTGGGTGTAAAGGATCTGTGAATGAAAGACAGTAGTCCCTTAGCATGATCTTAATTATTGATAATTTAAAATCACTGTCTCTTAGTGAATTCGCTATCCCGAATAACCCGTTTTACGGTCTGTTCGATAACCTCCATGTGGCCCTAATTAACTGCCGTTTTACATAGTATATGATTTATCTGTTCAATGGAACTTATGCAGACTGTTTGAAATGAAGCCTTAGACTTACTTAGATTATTCCTTTGTCACATCTGTGTAAACTTACCATGATGTCAATAGCTTTCAGTGTAGGTCCGTGGGCAAATACTGAGTCCAGGTTAGCAGCTCTGCTGTACTGGAACCTGGCTCCAGCAGCATCGTACGACCCTGGGGCGCTGACTGCAAACTCGCCGTTCATTATGTACGAGCCATTCAAGACCTTAAGGGCTGGAAATAAAGACTGAATCAGCAACTATAAATTGGAATGGAATTTGGATCAGGAAGAAGGCGTTGTCAAAGGAAACAGAAGCTAAACACAGGAAATAGTAACAATCGATCATCTTTGATGTTGCGTCGAGATTGACTTGCCTCTAGTTTGTCCTATTTTGGTCATGGCCGCATGTGTACAGGAGACATGATTGTAAAGCTTTACTGAATGCATTATACTTTTAGGTGAAACTAGAACATGGACATGATAAATTAAGTGTATGTTCACACAAAACAACGTGGGCGTCGGCTTTGTGAAGCTCGCAAATAATTTATGGTCCACTCTGTCGACAATACTTGAGTGATTATCACTCAATGATCTGTCAGGTTCACGGTCCATTTGCTATCAATGCATTATTCTATCAGGAACCCACGTGTAGGTAGCTCACCATACATTAGTGCAATAACTATTTGGAACTATAGTATACTCCTGTTTCAAAACCTATATCGTTGTCGATAAGATCATAAACATAAAGTGGGTCAAACGAATACCTAAATTAATAAATAGACGTACATTTATAGTCGATTTAATATACTAGGTTTTCTGGCTGTTAATTAGGTACTTAATGTTCAGTGTTCAACGCACGTAAATATATTAATAGTCAAGAATGCAAAAGCAACTAGGAAGTCTAGCATCTGTCGTAACAAGACAATATTTTAAAGACGAGTCGTCGAGGGAAATAGTATGCTTTGACGTAGAGTAATGTATCGTATCCTGCTTGCAAGCGCACCTCGACTAACAGTCGATTTCAGAGATTAGTTGTGACGACAGAACCAGGGAAACACTCGCAATGAATGAAGTAAGGACACGTGGATATTGTGTTAAGCTACTTCTAGGGTGGTTGTGTCTACAAAAGTATTTCATTTCATCCCGCAATCGTTTTTTATCGTACTGACATGTTGATATGTCCGTGAACACACGCAGCTTTCTCCATCCATCCATCGAATATATTCGGAGATCATTACGGTGGCATTACGACTTACCGATGTAGTTGTCACTGGGGTGTATCTCGGTGACGTTGAGCCGGCAGGCGCCGCGCGGCACTGTCGCCACGTACGAGTAGCCGAGCGGCAGCCACGGCCGCGAGAACAGTCCGGAGACCAGGCGGCGGCCGCAGCGCGCTTCCCGGCTCACTGACGACGCCAGCACCTCCTCGCGCCCCACCACCTGCCAAGGGGAGTACTACAGTATGGGGGAGAGACTAGACAATAAGAGAACAGGCCGGAGACCAGGCGGCGCCCGCAGTGCGCTTCCCGGCTCACTGCCGGGGGGATACTATAGTAGGGGAGATACTAGATAATAAGGGAACAGTCCGCAGACCAGGTGGTGGCAGCCGCAGCGCGCTTCCCGGCTCACTCACGACGCCAGCACCCCCTCGCGCCCCACCACCTGCCAGGGGGAGTACTAAAGTATGGGGGAGAGACTAGACAATAAGAGAACAGGCCGGAGACCAGGCGGCGCCCGCAGCGCGCTTCCCGGCTCACTGCCGGGGGGATACTATAGTAGGGGAGAGACTAGAGAATAAGGGAACAGTCCGCAGACCAGGTGGTGGAAGCCGCAGCGCGCTTCCCGGCTCACTCACGACGCCAGCACCCCCTCGCGCCCCACCACCTGCCGGAGGAAGTACTACGTAGGGGGGAGAGACTAGAGAATAAGGGAACAGCGCGGAGACCAGGCGAGGCGGTGGCCGCAGCGCGCTTCCTTCGTTAATAATGCTTTTTTAGGGTTCCGTACCCGAAGGGTGCCAAACGGGAGCCTATTACTGAGACTTCGCTGTCCGTCCGTCCGTCCGTCCGTCTGTCACCGGGTCCGCCTGCACGAACCGTAATAGCTAGAAAGCTGAAATTTTCACAGAATGTGTATATCTGTTGCCGCACCAACTACAAATACTGAAATACGAGAGATATTACAAATTGAAAGTGGTCTCGGTACAAGATACGTCTTCACAACACGCTTGAAAAGTTTATACCAAGGCCATTTTGTTTTGGTAGGTAAGCCTTCTTTTAATGAAACTAAATTTAAATGATATGGCAATGTCGTCCCCGGACTTCTACAAAGACTTTAAATATTAATTGATGAATTACGACGTCTCTATTTATTATGTAGAACTTTTAGAAAATAATTATAAAATTAATAGTTTTTAATTACTTTTGTTTTCATACAAATCTCAGAGCTCAGAAATTAATTTTTTCCTTTTGGCTACTTCAAGTTTGGCTGCCAGTGATGTTTTAATTAAATACTCTTTGGTGCGTTGAAATGATGTTTTGCAGTCTGCATGACATTGACATAATGAGTGAGTGAACCTCATTGTACGGAAATTGTAGATGGGTGTCTCACGTTTTCCAGTAGGAGTAGGTTGTAGACAGTGCTGCTTACGGCGGCGTTTAGTAGGTACTAATGGCCCTAAAAGCGCGGCAAGCTTTGAATCAATTCAAATGTTATTTTTCAACTAGCTACAAAGTTATTCTGACATAAGATGATAATTTTGTTAAAACTACTTGGAACATTGTGTCAAGCCTGTCACTGTCATATTTATTTTGAATATATTGTGATAGTGTTTTTACCTTCAGTTGGAAAATATACTTTGCATAGCAAACAAGTATTTGTTTATTCATAGCCCCCGAACAAATGGTTATGGGCCAATAAAACTAGTTATGGATAAACCAACTCATAGTGGAGACCACCAAATGCCAATGGATAAACCAACTCATAGTGGAGACCACCAATCTTCGCGGGTCATTACAAGACTAAATGGTCATAATTTTTCAACGTGGGTGTTTGCTCTAGAGTGCTGGCTAACAGACCATGATCTGTGGGACGTCGTCACCGTTCCAGCCAACCTCGAGGACCCCATTGCCAAGCGCAGGGACGCAAAGGCACGTGCAAAAATATGTCTTGCGTGCGAAGAGGGAATATATCCCATAATAAGGTCAGCTAAAACTGCGTCTGAGACCCTTAACTCCCTCAAAAAGGCATTCGCAGGTACTGGCCTCATACGACGACTTCGCCTTATGAAGAAACTCTTAGCAACTTCCTTTAATGGAAATATTCAGGAATACACGAACAAAATGCTCGCCACGCAGCAGGAACTCCAAGCTATCGAAGCTGCAGTTGACGATGAGTTCCTGGCAATAATGATGCTGTCAGGTCTTCCAGAAAAATTTCAGCCTCTGGTCATGGCTCTCGAACACTCCAATACGAAGATTACGTCAGAGAATGTCGTTTCGGCTCTTCTAAAAGAAGATCAACGACGAGTTACGCCTATCAGAACCGTAGAGACACACCGGGATACAGCTGCTGCACTTCAAGCAAAGAAGAGCCAGAATGTCACTAAGAAATTCTGTGTTTACTGCAAGAAAAATGGCCACGCAGTTTCAGAGTGTAGAAAAGTTCTAAATAAGAAGAATGTAAAAAGTGATTTAGGTTCTAATTACACTTCAGAGTTCACACTTTCATCCTGTTTCACTAATTTTTCATCTACTCCTACAGGTTCTCAGGACTGGATCATAGATTCAGGAGCTACCTCTCACATGAGCAACAGGAGCGACTGGTATTTGTCGATGTCGTCCTACGTAACGCCGATTAATGTTGCAAATAAGGAGAAATTAATGAGCCGTGGTATAGGTACAGTTCAGATTCCTATTTCAGAGCATGTCAGTAAAATCGAGCGAGTCTTATTCATTCCTGATCTGGCTACAAATTTACTTTCTGTTAGCAAAATAACTGAAAAGGGCTTTGATGTTTTGTTTACATCGAAAGATGTCAAAATATGTCAGAGTGGCAACTGTCAGGTGACAGGCCCTGTCATAGCGACAGGATCAAGCCATAGAGGTATGTACAAACTAAATAAAAATACTTCTCAGGCCTATGTCACACAAACAACGAAGGAAGAAGCATTGCTATGGCACAGACGCCTAGGTCATTTAAACCCAAGAAGTTTGTCTATTTTAAAAAGTAAGCAGACTGGCGTAAATTTTAGCGGGAATATGGACGTAAAATGTATTCCCTGTTTACAAGGTAAACTTGCTAAGAAACCATTCAAAAGTTCTACAAGCAAATCGAGTAAAGTCCTACAATTAGTACATTCGGATCTATGCGGACCTATGAGTGCGCATTCGTGGGGCGGTTCTCTTTATTTGCTAACTTTTACTGACGATTTTAGTCGCAAAACTTTTGGATATTTTTTAAAATTAAAGTCCGAAGTTTTTTCAAAGTTTGTAGAATTTAAATACTTAGTTGAGAACCAAACTGGCGAAAGAATCAAAATTTTGCGGACGGACAACGGTGGTGAATATGTAAATAATGATTTCACTTTATTCCTAAAGGAAAGCGGCATCGTACACCAGACTACAGTCCCGTATACTCCGCAACAAAATGGCGTATCAGAACGTGCAAACCGTACCATCATTGAAAAAGCCAGATGTATGCTCCAGGATTCCAAACTACCGACTTCATACTGGGGAGAAGCAGTAAATACGGCGATCTATATCAAGAATCGAGTGCCTACAATGGCTCTAGGAAACAAAATTCCTGAAGAATTATGGACGGGCAAGAAGGTCAATCTTTCACATATGAAAGTCTTCGGATGCGAAGCTCATGCCCTAGTCCCGAAGGAAAAACGTTCGAAACTCGACTCCAAGACTAAAAAATGCATCTTTGTTGGATACTCAACAGAAAGCAAAGCCTATCGCCTTGTTGAACCCCAAAATCCTCGGGTAATAATCACGGCCCGAGATATTGTCTTTATTGAAAATAAAGAACAAGATGAACCGGTACAAGAGTCCAATATACAATCGTCTAGCAGTCAACAACTGTCTCCAACTTCAACGTCAAAAGTCGTGACATTCATTGAAGACGAAGACCCAGTTCCTGACTTTCAGCCGCCACCACTACCAGCCGAACCTCATCCTCAAAGTGAGGAACATCCTGAGCCGGCAGAAGCGATAGATGATCCTGTGACTGCACCAGACTATCCCGAGGAACAGCCTGATTCTGACTCAGTTGTACAGTCAGAACCCCCTTTAACTGTACAGTCGGAACCTGAAAGAAGATATCCTCTTCGCAGCAGGCAACCTCCTGAAAGGTACCAGTCCAACCTTTACCTGACTACTGATCAGAAACCAGAGAGCTATAAAGAAGTCACCGAACATCCGCAAAAAGAAAAATGGTTGGAAGCGATGCAAGCAGAGTACAACTCCTTGTTAAAACATGGAACTTGGACCTTAGCAGACAGACCTACTGACAGAAAAACAACGAAATGTAAATGGGTCTACAAAATCAAAAAGGATACTTCAGGCCGTATCACAAAATTCAAAGCCAGGCTCGTAGCAAAAGGCTTCACCCAAGTGGCTGGTGTGGATTATGGTGAAACCTTCTCTCCTGTGGCCAGATTATCATCGGTTCGACTATTAATGGCCTACGCAGCCCACCATGGACTACAAATGGACCACCTAGATGTGGAAACCGCCTTTTTGAACGGAGACCTAGATGAGGAGATTTACATGGAGCAACCAGAGGGATTTTCAACAAACCCAAAAGAAAAAGTATGCCTACTGAAAAAAGCCCTGTACGGCTTGAAGCAGGCTCCACGTCAGTGGAACTTAAAAGTAAGTCAGGCAATGGCAGAGATGTCACTGACTCAAGCTCAATCAGAGCACTGTATATACTACAGAAGATGCGGCAACGACCTACTGATTGTTGCAGTGTTTGTGGACGACTTCTTCGTGCTAAGCACAAATGATAAAATGAAGGCAGACTTCAAGAGCAACCTTGAGAAAAAGTTCACTATAAAGGATCTTGGGGAACTCAAAGACTGCCTCGGAATGAGAGTATCTCAGACCGAAGATGGAATAAAACTCGATCAAACAAAATATATAGAGAAGCTGATAGAAAAGTTCGGTATGCAAGACGCAATTTCAGTCACGACACCCATGGAATCAGGTCTAAAGCTAACTCTTCCTAGCAAGGAAGAAGAAGTAGACGTACCATACCAAGAGCTTATCGGGTCGCTAATGTACCTTGCAATATGCACTAGACCTGACATCGCTCACACGGTCTCCTACCTGTCGCAATTCAATGCACATTACGGGGGGGTACACTGGAAGGCCGCTAAGCGGGTCCTTCGTTACCTCAAAGGGACCAAAGATATGGCTCTTAACTTCTCGCGTAAATCTGAACTTTACCCCTTGGGGTACGTGGATGCCGACTACGGCAATAATCTCGTGGACCGTCGATCATATACCGGCTTCGTGTTCATGATGAGTGGAGCTCCAGTGTCATGGGAATCCCGCAAGCAGCGCACAGTAGCCCTCTCCAGTACGGAAGCGGAATACATGGCATTGGGCGAGGCTTGCAAGGAGGCCATATATCTTCATAAACTTATCACTGAAGTATTCCATCTCACGAACACCCTCATCATACACACGGATAATCAGAGTTCCATCAAACTGGCCACAAACAACACATACCACGCCCGCACCAAACACATCGACATCAAACATCACTTCATACGCCAATCATTATCCGAACATAGATTCATACTCAAATACATTCATACCACAGAAATGACTGCCGACATCCTCACCAAACCTTTGCCAAAACTGAAGCACTACAAGTGTATAAATAGCTTAGGGTTAGGTTAGGTATGTATATGAATTTTGTGTGTTTAATATGTTTTTGGTGTATAAAGTTTATTAGTTTTATTTTGTCATGTGAGGTGTTTTTATACAGGATGTTTGTGGTATTATTATTATTATACAGGCTGTACACATTGCGGGGGGGTGTTAAAACTACTTGGAACATTGTGTCAAGCCTGTCACTGTCATATTTATTTTGAATATATTGTGATAGTGTTTTTACCTTCAGTTGGAAAATATACTTTGCATAGCAAACAAGTATTTGTTTATTCATAGCCCCAAACAAATAATTTGAACAAAACTTTTTGGGTATTTCATGAAAAATACAGTTAATACAATTAACGTGTTTTTTTGCGGTTTTTTTAACCGACTTCCCAAAGGAGGAGGTTTACAATTCGTCCGGATGTTTGTTTTTTTTTTAATTTTATTTTTTATGTATGTGCCTCGATAGCGCCTAAACGGATGGACCGATTTGGAAAATTAGACCGATTAGACCTATAGTGATTTTTGTGTTTTTCATAATAACTCGTGCAAATGCACATGGTAAGCATAATATTGTGATGCGGAACTGCTGATGAAGACCACATATGGCCACCAGATCTGCTCAATACTAGGTACAAATACAATGCGTGGCTGACGGGCAGGCAACGCATAGCCTAAACCGATGGACCTAGAGCCATGAAACTTTGTACAGGGGTTCCTTAGTAGCGTGGGGTAGCACTGATATGGGATTTGACAAAATTAATTCCCCTGGGGGGGGGGGGGGATAAGGGGTTACAGTTTGTATTAAACTCAATCTAATCAAATAGGGTTTGTGGAAGTCGGTTTTTTCTAAAGTTTACTTTTTGTTTCAATTATATAGATAATGGTACGGAACCCTTCGTGCGCGAGTCTGACTCGCACTTGGCCGGTTTTATTTGAATTATATTTCCTATGTAATCTGTTAACTGCATACATTTGGGAGTGGCCAACAATTGAATGGATGGATGAATGGAACAACACTGGAACGTTTAAGGGTCCATGTGAAAATTATTTTTATGGAGATAATCAAACTTTTAGCAGCATTGTACTCACTTGGTTTTGTGCAAACACTCTTGGAAGTGTTGGAAGTTGAATAGTATGAAGTTAAATTCGAGATAATCTGGATAACACATCTATGTTCAAAATGCTTTCAGAAACCCAAAAAGGCTCTAACCGGCAATAAATTGGAAATCTTGACAAACTGCTGACAGTCTGTCAGTTGAATATTCCAGCAACCCAAAGTACATTAAAACGGATTTTTACATCTGTCCCGCAATTTTGAGGAAAAAAGGTGTACGAGAAATCGGGCCTTATTCTGCTAAAAACAAAAAAAATATTCGATGTATGGTATGGATGGACCCTTATACGAGGCACCCATTCAATTGTTGTACCTATATTTTATCACATTTTACATAGGTATTCATCATGATAATAATCTTTTATTTATTTAAGTATTTGTCACATATTCGTCACTGCTCTAACGCCAAATACCTAAGTAATAAATGTTATCGAGACAGACATGATAATATACATAGAGTCAGTATCAATCAAGTGACATTAGTAAATTTCAAATTTCTACCTTTCGGTGTAGTTTCGATCTAAAAGTAATCTAACGTGTATGAAAAAGCATCACAATATCAATTACTCTGAATGCTTTAATGGGTATGAGGGTGCTGTGCTGAGACTATGATTACTGATAGCGATAAAATACCTGCTACCGACAACACAATGCTTTGAAGCAAGTTACTTACGATGTAGGTGTCAGTTTAGTAGACGAGTATACAATTGGTCTTCTTTAGACACATTTATACGATAACAAAATAACTATTTATAAGGCCATAAATCTCTACTTTCTAAATAAATGCAGCTCTAAAGATGGTGGTCGTAAAATCGTTTAACTCGGTGTGCAACATATCAATTCCGTTTGCTCGTGGTAAGAATGCGATTTTACGGATAATGTACTTAAAGACTTAAAGAGATATTAAAATAAGATTATAGCATAGTTCAATGAGAAAGCAGTATCACGACTCGCATAAACCTCGTACGCCGATCCGAACTGTCAAAAACCGGTACGTAAATGGAGAAGAGATTTTATAGGTTGTGGACAACCGTAACTAATACAGGAACATGATCTTTGGATTCCTTGAGATAGCGAAGTGAAAAATTTATTAACATTTAATATGGCATTTTACGATACTTGATGTAGACACATTCAGAAATCATACCATTTATTTATTTACAATAGCAGATCACACTTAAAATTATAAAGTCATGTATTTGTGTTTTCTCTGTTATGTAGCATGAATTTACTTTATTAATAAATAAAATAATAATAATGTGGGCGATAATGTTTATCGATAGTCCACTGCACTGCTATACTCCATTCCATATAACATTGAAAAAAAAATAACTTTTTTTCTTCATATTTCTAATCCTTTATGAAATTAAGTATAGTAAGTATATCATTGCATTGCGTTGTCTGAGTAAATGAGTCTTACCTCACACACTGCTATAGCTGAATTCCATATAGGATTTGAAATATGAAGAAAACTGTTCAAAAAATTTCCAATGTCATATGGAATGGAGTATACTCGTAGTTTAATGTTTAATTTGCACTTTATTTGCTCAGTATTTCGCGTTCGGTCATAAACACTTTGATATGTTAGTTAGTACTTTAAAAGCTTACTGTTTTAATTGTCCAGTCTTACCTTAATTCAATGAGCTTTTTATTATGTCTCAAGCTGCACCTCTAAAAATAGCTGTTCTGCACTGCATTTACATAGTATAACTTACTATGTAAATGCAGTGCAGAAAGGCTATTTTTACTGTAACAATTGCATCAGTTATGTACATAATAGGTTAGCTATATTTTTGTGACTGAGATGATAAGTGTGTTATTTAATATCCTTTGTAATATTTGATGGAAGTACAAAGTCGATGCCACGAATAAGAACACTAAAACATAACTATCGGCTGCTAAACATAAACACAAACATTTACATATAGGCACATACATTGCTTCTGGCCCCACACTAGGATATCCTGTCTCTGGGAACCAAAAACAGCGACATCACAACATATAAACATCCAACACTTTTACTCGGATTATACATTTAGTTTTAAGTTTCTAATTTTAGGAAATGGCGTGAACTGAAAACCAGCGTTACGTGCAGCTCACTGCTACACGTAACATATGCTGAGTTCAAACCATTTTGACATTTAAACCTTAACCATAAACTGTGTACTATTTTTTTTTATTATTATCCCTGTGTTTATTTGTCAAATAAATATATTTCTATTTCTATTCTATTTCTTTCAAGACCTGGGGTTTTTTTTGTCCCCAGCCGGGATTCGAACCCGGGACCTCTCGCATGGTAGGCAGATGCGCAACCGCTGCGCTACAGAGGTCGTCAACAAAAACAATCATTTATGCATTTGACAAATGTTACAACTTAATAATGCACTTGTGGTCATTTGGTAATCTGAGACACACGGTTATTGACCAATAATATCTCTTTTATGAGTTCAATGTGCAAAAGCTGTCGATAACCAAATACAAAATGCTATAACTACCGCACTCAAGGACCTCCTTAAAAGCATCCACAGGCTTCTTATCGTCAAAGTGAGACATTAGCATGTTAATATTTCAATAAAAACCGCCTACACTTAAACATATGGCTTAATAAAGGACACGAATTGCAAGGATTTCAACAATTCTGGCAACAAAGGGACATTTGTGTGAAGCGACCATAACATAAAATAATATAATATAATAATACTTATTTACCAAAAAACACGGTCAGAAAATGGTTACGTTATTAGGTACTTAGCTAAAATTGTGATACAAAAATAAATTGGAGCATCTGAGCCTGAGCTTGGTATAGACCTGAATTTCAGGCTGCAGTGCACTTCCCATAAAATATGATTTGATAATTTAAGTAACACAGATCAAACAGAAATGCTGTTTTTTTATAAAAACTTGCTGAAACTATTTAAACAATAATTTAAAAAGAAAAAGAAGAAAAAGAAAAAAAGGGAATGGGTGAACCTCTCTGTGTCGTATGAGGGTGAGTGAGTGTGTGAGATTTAAATTTAATTGAACTATGTCTATGATGTGTGTGTGTGTGTGTGTGTGTGTGTAATAGGGGAGTAATGTACAGAAATAACTAGATAAGCACATTATTAAGCCAAATTGAGTGAACTTGATGCGTGAATTTCATCCAAAGTCTAAGGATGCTTACAGAGGCAGTGTGCCTTAAGTGTATGGAAACACATATTCAGATTCTACTATCAATCTTAAGCTATGATCGGAAAACACTGATCAACTTCTATAAATGATCACAAAATCTGTGAAGGCGTTTATCAAAGCGCAGTTAGCAACCAATGGGCAAGGTATAATATAAATCAATTCGAAAGTAATTGAAAACGTCTTCTAATAGCCTATTAATTTGGATAAGTGTGATTCAACAAATTATCTGTCAAAAGGTTTAGATTATATTTGATGTATGAATCATAACTATCTTCATAGCATGGGATAGAGTGTCTTTTGTATGAGCCTTATGTAATCCATCTCGTCCAATTATTTGTTTGTTTCTATAGATGTAGCATGTAGTCTTGTCATCAAGATATTCATGGTCGTGCTAATCTACGAGTACTATATCTACAAGGGAATCGAAGGAACGGGCGGGATAGCTACGCCAGTCGCCAACAGATTCGCATTTGTATTGTCATTCATTAGAAATTAGGTAATAATTATTTTACTAATTAATCGCTTAGTCTTTCAAGTATTAAAATAACACTACCAAACGTTTATGTTCTGTTTAGTTTAGGCGCAATTAAAATAATGTCAGATTTTAACATTGAGCTAAAACAACAAGAACGCAGGAGCCGTGAATCTTATTGGTCAGAACTTTAATTGGCCCTAACTAATGCGATCGAATAAATCAATTAGTAAGGCAACCTCCTTTCCAAGATCTCTTTGATTAGACCACCGCTAGAGAATATTTTTATTTTATTGGCCGTTTTGTAATGTTATTCGGTGGACTCTACAAATGGACTGCTAGCGTTTCGAATAATTTATCAGTATAGCCTCCGCTCCGACAGAGTGTTTCTTGACATATAAATTAGGCAATGATTCCAACCAGTTACTGAAATATGTGAACGCACTGAAATAAAAGTCAGAAAGCTTGTCTTGATAAAGAAAATCTGTACAAAGTTGCGTTTGTTGATACAGTTCTGCATGCATGTCTTGGTAAACAATGTATGGTAGTTTTAACACAAACAATACCAACAAGATTATCTCTTACCATAACAAGTAATTAGGTTAGTAGCGCTAAAGTACTTACGAAAGTGAGCAGCGCGCCAAGCAAAGCGGATGTCACCAACATCTTGTTATTTTGTCACACGATCACTGTTAAACGCAGATAAGAGCTCTAGACATAATCTTCAGAAAGATGATCCATTCCGTTTAAATTCTTAGACGGATGATGCTTTAAACCTGAACAGATGTAACTAAATTGTTAGACAATTGCCCTGTTACCACAAAACATATTAAACGTAGTTTAACCCAAAAAAAAACAGAAACAGGTGTTGAACGGGAGTTTATTTTTTTGTAGATTTCTGTTAAACTATGCAAACTTGTTCAACTACCCAACCATCTTTTGGTGCGCGGTTACAGTTGGATCTGATACTTGATGACCAATGAGGAATGAAAGGTCTGTGGTAATGGCAGGGTTCCATGTGTTAAGTTGTGAAGAAGGGTCGCCCCTGTAAACGTCACTCACGACGTCACGCCCCAAATGATCGTTGGAAGAAGTAGTTTGCCTTTGATGTCCATTGCCAGCATCTGTGATAGAATGAATAAGATGATAGATCCCCAAAAGATTGCACTCAACAAGAAGGATAACGCTGATTAAATACTGTATGTTTTAGCATTCTAAAGCTCATTTATAAACAAGCCTCGATCCTAATGTTGAGTTAATAAATAATAACCGATACTTATCGAAGGTTGAGAGACGAGCCAAGAATCAACATTCGAGTCTAGCACAAGAATTTAACGGTATGACTTATTGACAATAACTGCAGCAGTAATTCCAGCTTTGATCTGCGCCAAAACATTGAAAGTCATGCAGATGATCCATACCGGTGGTAAATGACTGAACCCTTTGATATTGATCCCCACTTGTATCTTTATTATAAGAGTTACTTAGAGAAATCTACTTTGGAAGACGCTTCGATTACGCTTCCATCGTAAATTTCAGAAGCAAAGTTGTTTATTGATAGGACGCTATCTGCTGGTCTTATTGTGCTCATCATTTCGCATTTGAATAAAAATACATAAATCTTGGGATAGCTTCGCAATAACTTTATACTTTGATTATTCTATTTGCACTTATCAAATAGCAATAAAATGAATCGGAAAATGAGTCCAATTAAATCTGTATTGAATCATGTGTCTCTACGGGTATGTGTGTGTACAGTATTTTGGTTCATTCAATGTCATGTTACATTGTGTAAAACAAACACGGAGCCATCGTAAAAGAAACATTTTGGGGACAAGACAATGTCAAACCCTTTTTAAGAACAAATAAAACAATAAACTGTGAGTAGGTTAGGGCTGGTGGGTCAACTAAAATTACCTCGTTCTAAAACTAGATGTGGTTAATCACAATCACAAACAAATAAAACAGGGTAATTTTATTAAAGAATCTGGTTCAAGTGTGCATCAGAGTACTGAGTTTGAATTGACCTACCTCGTATATAATAGTTGAAGATCGTAAAGCTTTTCTGTCTGGGTTAAAGCCAAGACCGCGTGAGTACGAGGACTCTATGAAAGAGAACATCTATCACCTAATCCTAAACAGGCTCTTCTATGAAGAATTACTTTTGCCTTTGTAAAGTAATAATTATAGCTACTTGCTAGATTGATACTGTTTGTTGATGGTTGAATTGGAAATCATCATCGCCTTAGGTGGGTGGCAGGCAGTGGATAGGCGTAGTAAAGAAGAGGCATAACCATCGTAAGTATATGTAAGCTGATTCATAGATCGAAAATTGGAAAAGGTTTGTGTCATTCAGCCGTAAATGCCATAAGTATTAATAGAAGTAAGTACACTCAAATTGGACTGCTTCGTATTGTAATATAACATATGGACAAAGACTTCCACCATGTCATGGTCAGGTCACGTCATGCTCTGGTCGTAAATGTCGGAACTGCTCGAGCGACTCAATTCTGTATGCGTCATACCATACATCACATCTTCAGCTGACATCATGAAATAATAAAACGCCGCAAGTACCAGGAGTATATCCCTATACCTCTCAACATGTATTGGCATGGTATCAATAAATTAACTAGAAAAAACACCCAAAGAGGAAAAAGCTAGATTGTAAGAAGTAACGTTGTAATGTTATGTGTAATGTTTTGTATATGTTGCCATTTTAAAATATGAGTAACCAATGATTTCATCGACAATAAAATGCAGTCTCAGTTGATTAGGTATAGGTTTTTGTACATATCTGTAGTTAAAAAGTTAGTTGTGAATTTTTTGCCAAACATCCTGGGGCCCTATTCTGCTATCTGAATGGGCGCTCAATGACAATGACGCGACGACGACGCTCATCTTAATTATCTAGTGTTTGTAATATATGTATATTAGAGGCAATTAAAAATTTCTAAATCTTAGAGACTACGAACCAGGAAACGGAATTACTCCACCTGTGGTTTGTGTGACCTGGGGCATCCATCGCCCATCTGTAAACTTAACATCTAAACACATCCATTTGTTTTATTCGTATTTTATTTACCTAGATCTATGCGCTTCAACCGGTTATCAATCTTAGCTGCGTATGCGCGGATGGGTACGGCTGTCAGTAATGCAGATGGGGTGTCAATAATCTAAACAGTTGACTGCTACTGTCTTCTGTTTGTCTAGGTTGAATTATTGCCTGTTCATGTCACTTTGTTTGGACAGCCTAGGGGCTTTGTTTCAAACTTGTCTATTGAATTGAATTACGATGGTTTTATTTTATAGTCATTTATAGTCACTGTGTTCAGTGTTACTTACTTCGTGATTTAGCTTTATTTTAATAGTGAATTGCATGTTTTATATTTCAGCGTCTAGTAACACTATTGAAGCTCTTTCTTTATTCTGTTGAGAAAATTTTCTTGAATTAACATTACTTTATTCTCGACAACTTCTGTGGCGCAGCGGTTGCGCATGTGCCTACCGAGAGTTCCCGGGTTCGAATCCCGGCTGGGGACAAAAGAAAACCCTTGATCTTGGATGTTAACATGTTTGTGATGTCGCTGTTTCTGGTTACCACGACACATAGTAGTGTGGGGCCAGAAGCAATGTATGTGCCTTTATAGAAAATAAAATATAAAAAATCGCACATTTTTGTCAGTCATAATGTGTTATCAACATCACTTGTTGGTATGACAGTTCAATAATTTGTTTAATGTTACAGCTGTAATATTTATAGTGAAAGAGAAGTTTTCCTGATGAATGTGTCGTGCCTGTTACGACACTGTATAAAATGAAAACTGTACCTAATTGACAACCCTAATAAAATACGTCTTGATGTCGCTGTTTCTGGTTACCACGACACATAGTAGTGTGGGGCCAGAAGCAATGTATGTGCCTTTATAGAAAATAAAATATAAAAAATCGCACATTTTTGTCAGTCATAATGTGTTATCAACATCACTTGTTGGTATGACAGTTCAATAATTTGTTTAATGTTACAGCTGTAATATTTATAGTGAAAGAGAAGTTTTCCTGATGAATGTGTCGTGCCTGTTACGACACTGTATAAAATGAAAACTGTACCTAATTGACAACCCTAATAAAATACGTCTTAATGTCAGCTTCTACTTTGTAAAATAGCTTTGAATTTTTTTTTACTGCATCGAAATTTACTTTGTGTGAAGTATTTGCTTACCTACTTATGTTTGTGATACTTTATAATTAATCTTCTTCTTCTTCTTATTGTGACTGCAGAGTCATACTTATCTGTTAATTCGTCATCATCATCATCATCATCCTATCACCCCTTCTCTCATATCTTAGCGGGATTTAATTTATTTTCCTCTTATCCTCACTTTTCATTTTCTATCTAAAATTCCTTGCAATACAGAATCTGAACTACCTACATAATACAGCAAAAAGTTTTGATGTTTGATGTATTCATTGCAAAAGTTCTATCGGGCTCTAAAGATCAGATCTATAACTAATTGGAACAGTTCAAAATAATAAGTCATCTTTAGTTAAAAGCCGAGGATGACAGGCAGATAACTAAATTGATCTTAATCGTCGCTAACACGCGTGCCAAAATAATGTCCAACACTTTATTAGTAAGCGACACCATCTCAATTAGGAAGACTAGAAAAACTCTTGACTAACTAGAGCTATTAACTTCTAACCTATAGCACAGATACTATAATATTATACTAATACAGATAGACCACCTAGAGCAAAATATGACACCGGTGTAAACTGAGATGCTACGGAAGCTTCTTTAGTTCGAGGCCATTATCGCTTGGTGCAGCACCATCGAAAAATTGCAAATAACACGAGATGGCGCTAAGATATTAAAGGATTTATTCTAAGATTAGCGCCACCTAAAAGTATGTTAACTGAAACCATGGCGTTTAAATAAGTACAAATCTTACTCCTTACGCCATCTCTTTTTGACGAAGGGTTACTAATTCTAATTTGTATGGGGTGAGCACCCTGTGCCTATACTAATAAATAATGTTCTAATCAGCTAAGGAAATCCTTACATAATTCTGAACTGAATATTAAATTGAATTGAGCGATTCTATAGTGATATCTTAGTGCTAGTGGTGACACACATAGACGTCAAAAGAATAAAGAAGTGGTCTGCGTGCGTTAAAAAGTGCTGTGCCAAATTCTGAAATGGATTTTGATAAGTAAGTAGGTCTCAAAAATATGTTTATAGACTTTCAATGTTATCTTAACTACCTTCTTCAATCTCATGTATGGTTTACGAGTTGTATCAATATAAACGTTGTTGTGGTATCTTTCGATTCATGGGTGACGCATTGGCTAACGGAAATTATTGCCATACCTACTGCTCTTTTTATGTGCTTTTTTGGCGGTAGGTACCTACTTTAGGTTGGAGGTATTCAAACATAGTTATGAATCAGTAATCCATCACACACATTATATTATATACCTACCGAAAATGATGATGAATGAATGAATTCAATGTTATTTCGTAGTTTGCTTGCTTCTGTTAAACTTTGATCAGTTATGAGGTGCACTTTCGGCTATGGGAAGAACAGTTGAAGAAGATAAACTAGATTACCTAACTACAGACAGAGTAGGTACCCAATAGTCAATAAACTGTATATGACAGAGAAAATTGCATAATTGTTTGCCAAACAAATAAAGACCAATATGTACTAAATAAAGACCAAATGTGGAAAAAGAAAGGAAGTTTCAAATAGTATTATTTCTTTTACAGTTAACAGCTCCTATACCGTATTTGTTAGTTCATATAATTAACGGGCCTCATATCAAACTTTATTCAAAACTAGGTTTTAGAACAATAATTTATTATAACATTGGTTAGACATGTACAAGGTGGTCGGTCACACGGTGGCAGTGTGCCATGTCGTAAAACATTAACATCTTGTCATTGACCATCACCGGTAACATTACAACATTTAACACATCACCTTCATAATTGTTGTTGTTTGGAACATTCTTACCGGATATTTTAAAATTATCGTCTATCTTTTGCCTTGGCGTCAATGGAAATGGATTTTTATTAAGTTTAGAAATTGCTTTAGTGAGATAATAATTTGCATACACTGCAGATGAATCTATGCTAAGATTGTCATTAAACCGAAAGTAACATCTAAATAGCATTCAATTAAATCGCAAAGGTCATCCGAAAAAAATAATAAGTTAAACCTAAAGAAAAAGTTGACAAGACCACAGACAAAGGAATCAATTCATTCTATCACAGATACTGGCCACCAAAAGAAACAAAAAAGGACGAAAGTTTAAAATCGTAATTCGAACTCGCGCTTTTTTCGGCGTTTGCGCGTCGCGTTTAGATTCACTACTGGCTGTAGAGGCGCACGCGCACACAGCTTGTGGAAACTCTAGAGCAACGAAACTGAGAGCTGTCTTCACTGAAGTTGGGTAAGGTCGGCTTCATAGTGGGGGCGATACAATGTGTCGAGTCCTATAACCACGAGAGATGAGGTATGAAATGGATGATACTTAGCAATACTAATAAAAAAACTTGAAGTCAAAGAAAACACACATGGGCAAATTATTCTAATTTACAGTTATTTATATTTCCGAAATATATAGTTTTATGCCTATTCGTGATACTTATTATTCTGTTTTGTGGGAACAAAATATTGTCTGCCTTAATTTTTATGCCGTTTTCCAGCTGCAGAGAAAAGGAAAACATTTTTTGGGAAAACATTGTTCACACATTTTTTTGCAGGTTTTTTTTTGTTTTTCCAGATAGCATGAAGAAGAGTACTATCCTTCGAGCGATGCATCGAGTGATTCGAGCGTCATAGAGCTTGGATTTAGTATCATAAAGCACCACAGATTCGAATGATTTATTAAATTAATCGACGTCTCTTTGGAGAATCGAGTAAATCGAAAATAGATACCTAGCTCAGGTTATTTGAAGCCGATAAATCCAATTCGTGTTGTTGAGTCTAAGAATCTTAGCACATTCGACGTATTTAATATTTTTGATACGGGAATGTTTTTGGTAAACACACATACCTGCTTGAAATTTCTAAAGGAATGTGAAAATGGAGTGTTGCATAACTGGCTAAAAGTGGGAATATACTCTGCCAACCCGTATTTGAATATAATGTTGTTTTAGATATTTTAAAGTGGTGTAATGTGTGAACTATCACAAAAGTTTATAGAACTAAACTAGTGAACGGTCAAATAAACTTTCCGTCTTATGTTTATGCAAATTTTCATTGTAACACCACTACGTATCAATAAAGTTGTCATAATTTACTAAACAACATTCAGACCTAGAATGCATTTTGTAAGAATACAAATTCGTGGGGATTTAATTTATAAGTGATCCTATACTTTATTGCTAATGTAAATGAGGAGTAATTGCTGAGAGCTGAATCCAAGCCAAGCATATTATTAGTCTGTCAAACAAACTAGTGCGAACTATCAATTACAAAGCCCGTGTAAGTCGCATTGGTGCAATATTCGTAACTCAGGTGGCATAAAGGAAAGATTAAGTTTAGGCTACATACGGGAAAATGTGTGGTCCTTCTTCAATGTCTATCGTTGTACTTAGGCGCCCTATTCTGGACACACTCGGCATAAATAAAAAAAACACTAAAATGCAACAACTAATAGATAACAATTATATACAGGGGGAGTATGAAAAAGGTGTATTCATATTCTGGGGGTTGTAAGGGAGAACATTATGAAAAACTTCTTCTATGGGGACCGATTTAATCAAAACCACTTTATATTTACTCCTCCATACATATTGAATTTATAAATAAATCCTCATTATTTTGAAAAAATAACAAAAAGTATTCTGCCAGGTAGCCATCCCAAGTAACATTCCGGGTTCTATATAAGATGTCTAGTCGTTCACATGTACTCCACAAGCTGTGCAAGTCAACTGTATAAGAGCTGTATAGCTTGCTATACAGCTCTTATAGAACCAGTTTGGGCACAAATTAGACAGCCTTAAGTTTACTATGGCTGTACATTAGCAGTATAATAGCATTATAATAGCAGTTTAAGTAGTAACATCGGACTTAAGGCTGACTTACGGCACTATATGGGACGCAGTGTGAACCATACAACGTGCATGAGTGTAATAAAGAGTAACAAGTGGCTAAATACACAGCCTTCACAGTTATAAAATCCGACAAAAAAACTCTAGTGCTACCTAAAGTTCACGTGTGTCCTAAATTATTTCTTTATTTTATTATTTTCATGGATTATAATAGAGTGCTAAATACAGTTATCAAGGCTCTTGTCTTAACAATTTACAACTCCGGCGGATATCATTTGGATGAATGTTTTAAATACTTAATCAGGTTAATGCCATGGGAATGCAACTTCATCGTGAAATGTATACATATTTACAGCTAAAATATTCACGCGCCTCTGTAAAAACGCCATATTCATTTTAAAATATTTAATACTGGTTGAGGGGAAATCTAAAATTTTCAGTTTTTGATATTATATTGGCATTATAATTATACTACGGTAATTAATTATAACATGAAACCAAAACTCAAACGGTCTATCTGCTTATTTTGTGATAAATCTGCATATAATTTTGGAGATTATTTGGTAAATATTTTAGGTTACGAGAACAAACTGGTGGAAATGAAATACGGCTATGTGAACTGTTATAATTCCAATTTAATGCCGTGAAGCGTATATAGGTTCACATCTGTTCTGTTAGAATGCTGTTATCTATATGCACGCGACTATCACCATTAGCTTGTGGGATAAGTGTAATAGAATATCACATGCACATTCATGTTCAGCTTACAGCAAATAAAAGTAGAACTTGTGGACAAATAAACTGCTATTGATGTTAATGGACAACACATATAGTCCTTTTAACAGCCTACAGTGCACATGTGAACCATTTAAACACTTCTGTACATTAGTAAAAATAGGTTATTTTAATGATCCCAAACAAGTCCTACTACAGCTACTAGTTGTATAACAGTCTAAAACAAGTAAACATACGGCCTTTGGCTTTTTAAATGACCACATGTGTTCTATTAAAATGCTAGCTCTATAACATCGTACAAGTAGGCTGTTAAACAGCGGTTGCCGTATCTCTACCCTCCTATAATACTCTAAGTTAGACGGCTGACTAAAGGATAGTTGTTAGAGTATTATAACACCAACAATCGTATAAAAGTATAACTCTACACTCATATAAATCCCTTATACAGGTATAGGCGTTATTAATCGCAATAATGCAGCTTATACATCACGAGTGAACTGTAATAATGCTTCAAGTACACCTGGGAACTAAATGTGTACTCTTAAATGGAGTAAAATGCTACTTGGGATACGCGGCAACACAAAGAAGCTGTGCTAAATCTTTTACCAGCCTCCTCCAGTCCTCCATAACTCTGTAAAAAGTTTTGTCATCAAGCTACATTTCCATCGTCAAGTGTTTTTCAGAATCGGTCAGTCGTCGCCACATCGTCATAGGTGGCGCCACTGGCGATGGGTGGCGATGGCGCCCTAATCACCCTGATCTCGACACTTTGGCGCCGGCGGCGGCGCCGACTACAGTCTTTTGGCACTTTAGTGATGTTTATAAGGGGGCGCTAGTTCTAGGCAACTTATCGCAACGAACATGACATCAAGCGTTAGTTGCACTTGTCACCCGCGTGCCAAAGGATCGCTGGGAAGTCGTATTATGAATTCCCTCAACGACCAACTGACTGCTGGTAGATGCAACGTTAGATGGACGGTTTAGTTTGGAGAAATTGTGAGACGGATTGGTTTAGGAAGCAAGCTGGGCTACTAGCTAGAGTATCGAAAGTCTGCTTCATGTAAAAGCCAGGTAAAGAGACATTACCTCACTCTTTAAATCTCAGGTAGTTTGTATGTATTTATTAGTGTATGTATGTGTATGTAAAAATTTCTTTATATATTATATTAGTTTATTAATAGTATTATATCTGTAATATTTTGGTAGTTAATTTTAGGATGTATTTGGATGTAAGTATATTCTAGCTTTGTACTCGTAGGTATATTGTTGTACACAAAGGTCTACCCTTGCTGATATATCAAACTCTCTCATCGGAACTTGGTTTGCTGGAAGAGATCTCTTTTTAGAGATAAGCTCGCCTTTGTACACTGTTTTTATTTACTTTTTGTCATTGCAATTAATTGTGTGCAATAAAGAAATTATGAAATTATGTATAAATAAAAATGGCTAGGAAAGGTTAGGTTAGGTAAGATTCGCTTTTAGTTCAGTAAAAAAAAAACTCAGTTTCCCTGGATATAATGTACCTATTGACTTATCTATGTAGATGTAGAGTTTTCGCATTTCTAACGTAGTCGATTTTACATGACATGACACGAGTTCTTGTGTAGGGTCAGAAAGTGTACCATTAACCATAAATGTTGTTCCATATAGGTAGCTATTCAATTGTACCTTCGTATGTGCGAGGGGAAACATTCGAAGTAGTCGTATAATATGCAAAACAAATAAATGTTAATTTAACTGTTAATTTACAACATGTTAAGCACATTATTTGCTTGAACAAGTAGTTAGGGGTCAAAGATGCATTGCTTGCTACCGTAGAACTGTGTTTTCAAACGACCGTCCAATTAAATGTATGAAATTGCTTACCTTCTGGAAACTTCCTAGAAGGTATACAGTTACATACACCCTGTAGGTTATGCATTAAGTATTTTTTGTGCAGATATAATATCATTAGAAATATCAATGAAACCATTCGTATAAATATTCATAGGTAATAATTATTATAAATTTAATGATCATGGCCCTGGTGCTAAAATAATATCTATCTTTGGTAGCAGAGCAAATATTTAAATTATGTCTTTTTAAAGCCATAATATGTATAACTCCGACTTAAATATTTTAGATTGCTAACAAGAGACCAATACTTTTGAAGTGATGGTTCTAGAATGCATAGTAATTGTCCATTCAAAAACAGTATATTTCCTTGAAGTACTGACAATGAAACAATATGACATAATGATGTAACATACTTATGTACATTTATGAGCCATATATCAAAAGAATATTAACCAGTATTAGTATGTTACTAGGCGATAAAATATGTCTCCCGTCAATGCCAGATTTTATAGGTGTTTAGCTGTGCGGTCTTTATGCAGCTGACAGACCTTACATTACGACAAAGACCTGACAAGTAAGCCTTTATTACTTGGGAATAGAGATCTAATTCTTTGAACTTATTATAGTGCTAAAAGTGCGGAGAGACCGTACAGTAGGTGTGTCTATAGTTTGTTTAAAGGCTTTTACGATACTATAAAACAAACTAGTTGAGACTATTTATTATCCTAACGCCTTTACTTCCTAGATTACATTATAGTTACATTTAAGTGATTGATTATAAATTGTGAAGACCTGGAAATCACCCTCCATCAACCCGCACTATCAGAGTCGTTTAATGATTCATTAAGGATTACTAAGTAAAGAATTTTGCATGAAAATTCAAATTTGGAATAGGTTTAATCGTTCGTACTCTGAGTACGGCGGTAAGCCAGCGTCGTAGGTCGTAGGATACGGGTCAATCAAGAGATTAGATTTTACTCTAATCCGAGGAAAGGCCCGTGCCCCTCTGTACAACAAAGAGTTACACAGAGGGGAAGCCTTGATATTCTAAGGATGGATTCAAAAAGTTATACGAGAATAACTATCCCGAAGATAATTTGTATGACTATGACAGTTCAAAATGAGGTGATTAATCAGGGTCCGAATTCTGATCTGGTGTCTATGAAAAATTAGAAGATACTCTCGAGTAAAAGTTACTCTTTTGTTGGTAAAATTCGCTCTAAGTAGTTGTTTGGGACGTCATTATATCGACGTTATCTCGTCCGATACTAAGGCCCATTTGCAGTTTTGCACCAAAAACACTAATTGTGATTAGCGCGCTAATCGCAATTAAGTTTGAGATATTTCATACATTTTGACAGCTGCTAAATAAAATTACGCTAATCGTTATAATCTTTTTGGTGCAAATGGCCCTAAGTAGTTTCAAGGGACACGGAAGTTGCCAGAGACGCTCAATGACAGAAATGCAAAATGCCAGACCTTCCCGCGAGTCCGTGAACATAGGTATGTCCTTTAGTTATTGTTCTGAGGGTATGTCCGTCCGTCCGTGACTTTGACAGGACCAAGTTTGACGGTACCAAGACGTCAATGTAATGTCTATTGCACAGCGAGCAAGTGATCCATTGCAAGGAAATGAAAACTAGATTTCCCCTAATTTTAATGTCAAATATTTTTATTTTTCGAAAGGAGACAACGGAAAGGGATAACTAAATGCCAAAAACAAAAAAATCAGGAATATAAAAGTCCAGAAATGAAAAACGCCGGAAATACAAAATGTCGGAAGCAAAAAAGTGGCCAAGTGCGAGTTGGACTCGCCCATGAAGGGTTCCGTAGTAGCAAGTAATTATAAGACTGGATGTTTGTGTTGTAACTTTGTTTATCATAGTGTTTGGTCATACGGCTTCAACCTTCCACGCAACTGCTGGACCAAGCTGAACCGACTCCGGACTGTCCAGGGTCGCTGCGCCGAACTAATGTTTAAGTGGGGGTACAGAGGCAACCCTTTCTGCTCTTGCGGAGCCATTCAGAGCTTGGCCCACCAAAGTTGCTGTGACATACGTACGGACAGACAGACTTGACGAAACTATAAGGGTTCCTTATTTCTCTAACGGAACCCTAAAAATGCCAGATATCATTTCCTATATCAGCTAGTTCAAAGACACATTGTAACGGCATCGCCGGTACACATCCAGTACTCATTCTTACCTTACAGATGCCCTGGACGCAGATAGCCCGAGAGCCTGGCTTGGTGCATGGTGTGCCGTCAGCCACGAGCGACAGAGACGCGTAGAACTGATGCCCGAGGGGCCTGCAGTTGAGGGTGCAGGGGGCATCCCCTGCGAGGACAAGAAGATTTTAGACCAACCCTTCAACCTATAGAATGAGCCTTATTGTATCATACATAACACCACAGATACTTTAATATTATGCTAATACAGATAGATTACCTAGAATAAAATATGAGGCGGCGTAAACTGTGATGCTACGGAAGCTTCTTTGGTTCGAGGCCATTATTGCTTGGTGCAGCACCATCGAAAAATTGCGAATACTACGAGATGGCGCTAGGATATATAGGATTTATTCTAAGATTAGCGCCACCTAGAAGTATGTTAACTGAAACCATGGCGTTTAAAGTACAAATCTTACTCCGCACGCCATGTCTTTTTTACAAGGGTTACTAGTACATATTTGTATGGGATGAGCACCCTGTGATAACAGACATATTGTCATCTTTAACCCCACATGGCCCAGGCTCAGTAGTGCCCACTTTTAGCAGGTTATTCCATATCTGCTCCATTTTACTTAACCGGAGGCTGGGCCTTCGACGCAGCTACGGAGTGCTGAAGGTTTCCTCATGACTTTTTCCATCACCGTTAAAACTTCCGTATAATAAACATGAAGTAAAATACTCATCTCAAGGTCACCACCGAGATTCGATACTGCATCTCTTCCGTGTGAAGCAAGCGATACCACAAAATTTTCACATCGCAACATTTCGCTGTTGCAATTTGGTTTAATTTTGATAAGAATTTGTTCACTAGAAAAAATAGGGGTTGCTAGTGTCACACCAAATTCTGAATATTTTCTGTATCTTTACAAAGTTTAATGTTTTTTTTTAAGCCTACCATCAACGTACGGCACCCAGTGATAGTATCGTCCGCGGAACGGTCGCCGGTCATACGCCGAGCATTGCTCCCTTCTGGAATCCGTTGAGCTTGCCTCTCGTCCTGGACACGGCTGTCAAAGAATTACCATTTATATAAAACTTTTTATGTTTATGACTCGTCGTCGTTTCTGAAGAGGACTCAGTAGTAAACCTACGGGAAAACCTAAGATCATTATTTACTTTTGTTGTTGTCCATGTGTTTCTGATTGTGTATTGCGACGCTTGAATTATTCTATTCTAAGTAGGTACTTGCCATGTTGAAGATCCATTTCCAATTTAAGACAAAAAACAGAAAATACAGAGAAGTAATTAACAAAGGCAAGCTTATCTCTAAAGAGAGATCTCTTCGCAAACCCAGGATAGACAGAGAAAAATAAAATACAGAACAGGTAGGCCTATGTGCTCAGGTAAGAGAAAAATAAAACATAAATAAATCATAATATTACTAATCTACTGAATATACTACATAAAGAAGTAAATGAATATTACATAAAATGAAATATATAAATCTAACATAAATATACTAATACATATTAAAATACCTTCTATATTTATGATAGAGAGAGATAATGCTGCTTCAACCAATTCTTGAATATAAAGAAAGATGGACTGTCCCTGATGGCGCATTGAAGCGCGTTCCATAGAGAAATAGCCCTCATTCGGAAGCCATGCTCGTATGCGACAGTATTGTGACGTGGAGTGGCGAGAATAGAGGCCGTACGAGATCTACGAGGTCTAGTCAAGGGGAGGAAGACAAATCTTTCACGTAGAAAGCAAGCAAGCAATTTCTGCTAGTTGTCTAATCTACCCTTGTTTATAAATACTCCCGAAAAAATATTTCATTTTCGGAACGAACAGCAGTTATAAACAAACAAAAATAGCGTCAAACATTTTCCCGTAAATGGAACCGTAAGTGGAACCTCCCTAGATAATGTGAAACACTAACAGTTGGGAAACGAAACGATAACTTTTTAAGTATGCGATTTGACATTTGGCTTCGCTAAAGTTGTAACGTACTACCTCTTTGACCATATTGGCTACTGGCGTATTAGCCAGATTAAAAGTAAGACTTTAGAAATTTGTAAATTGAGAGTTTAGAATCTCGTCTGGCAGCTGATTGTTTTTTTTGACGCAGTCCTGGTTTGAGCTCTGAAAAGTGAGGACGTACTATACCTATCTTCTGCACAATTTTTTAAGTCACGCCTATAGTTGCGGCGATGGGCTTGTCCCTTTTGTATTGTATTGGAGCTGAATTTTGAGTTGCTGTACAGTGCAGATGTTGTTATAAAAATTATCTGTAATCCCCAACCTTTGGGTAAGCATTTGTTCGTAGTTAGTTTTTCTTATTTTCGTGTATTTTATATTCTCTGTGTATTTCCATTTTCTATAGAGTGTTTATTGGACTGCGGCACTCTTAGATCCTAATTACCCTAGGGCCCTCGTCGGAAGTCTCCGTGTGAGGAGCCGTCGCCTGATAGCTGGGCGCTGTAGCGCTCTTGTTTTCCTATTATTCACACTAGTCTCTTTCCAGGGTTCCACGCCGAGTCGTAAAATCCTCCTGGCGCTAATCATATCCGTTGTTGACGTCTGGAGAAGTGGACCAGCTGGATTTGTCACGAGTCTACCAAGGAGCTGAAGACTATCTACAAATTCCCGGCGAGTCGCTACCCAGTGTTTCAACGATATCACCAATATTCGACTCACGACCCTGAATAAACGTATCTTGAGCCTGCCAACAAACTCTTTTGGTCAGGATAGAGTCTAACTGTTTCAAAGTGACGTCACGTAGCGATTCCAAATGTCAAATCGCATACATAAAAAGTTACCGTTTCGTTTCGCTATCCTTAGCGTTTAACATTGTCTACAGACACAGGCACAACTCCAAGTTGCGTGACAGGGGGCTAGCTCATCGCCGCGGCTATGAAGTAATAAAGGTATTTTTTAAGGATAAGCTCGCCTTTGTACATGTTTTTTCCATTATTAAGTGTCTGAGTTCTGTTTTTGTGCAGTAATGAGTTTCCTCACCGATGTATAACAGCAGTAGTTTATAGGATTTATTCACCCTGTTTGTGTCCAGTACAATACGGATATTAAGGACTTGAATCGTAAGGTTTTAAAGCAACAATACTAATCAATCAAGGCTCGAGTTCGATCGTAAAATCTGCATTCAGTCGACCGATGAAAAACAGTCACGCTAAGTTCTCTTACGAGTCACCTTTTACTTTGAACTTAGATGTTAACATATTAAACACAGTTGTTCTCCTCTCCCACTAGGTACTATTTTCTCTCTGAGGGACGGAGCTAATTATTTTGTATGTAACCATGCATTTCATAAAATACAATCCTTTTTAGGTTTTCGTACCCGAAGGACCCATTTTTTTTTAGTTTTGCGTGGGGACATAGAGACTTCAAACAAAACTAACATGGGATGTGCATTATTATCATTATTATACATTTCATAATTCTCTATTGCACGGAAAACAATGTGATACATAGTCTTAAAACAAAGGAAAATAGGCAAAGGCGAGCTTATCTCTAAAAAGAGATTTTCTCTAGCAAACCAATCCAAGATAGGACAGATTGTTCTGAGAGAATAGTCCAAGTGCACAATAAATAAAATTAAGCTTGATGAAACTACATATATCTACTATAATATATCTACACAATAAAAATACTACATAAACCTAAATATGAATACATATACTTAAAAAAATAGAGTAGAATACATAAACATATATATACATCTACTTATATAATAAAGACATTTGTGACGTATGTACCTGCGTGTTGCACTCGTGATGTCTCCTCGCTGACCCCTGGCAGCCAGGAGGTGACGAGTTGACCTGGAACCTCGTGAGAAGTGGCGAGAGGACATTCGATACCTCGGACTCACTGGAATTGTCCCCTGTTGGAGTTCTAGAACCAACAAATAGCTCAGTTAAAAGGTTACACTACAGTAATATTATGTTCTTAATGTAAATACCTGTTGAGTCAGTGAAAGATAACTGGTATTAGTTTAGCCTTCTTCCAATGAAAGGTCTCATATGTTTGGTCAACACAAAAAAACTGTTCATACGAAAGTACGTACAATGCAAATGCCAGGAGAACTAACTTTAAGAGACCATTATATGTCGACAACTATAACAGACCATGCTGCCACAAATGACCACATCCATAATCACCACAATATCGTTAACTTTATTAAGCCAACAGCCGAGGACATGATAAATGTAACCAGCACTATATCACCAAAACAGGCTACATTATTACACTCGTACCATACATATATCCAAATTACTCATATCAAGATAAATCACGGAGAACGAGTATAACGCGGCTTTGTACAAAAGGACCTCTAATGAAATTAATGAAATTAACGATCTTTCTCACAAATAGCTCTTGAGGCGATAATCGTGTACTCCTGTAGAAGAAAAGGATAAAGTTTATGTGTTTTTGGTTCCGTATGATTTGATTTCAATGGTTGAAATGGCGCATGGCGCTACAATTGGCCGTGGTTGTGAATACCTTTTAGGGTCAAGTCACAGTCAAGTGAATAACTACAAAACCAAACCATTCTACTTATCTATAAAGAACTTTATTTTGCCTATATATCCCAAGACTTGTTTTAAAACAGTCATGGTAATTCTTCGGATCAGATTAGGTGCCTAAAATACCTAAAACGGTCCACATAGACCACGTTATTTCTGCGTGCGTGATGAATATTATTTGCAAAGTAATCCACTGAAAATTATATATTTCCAAGGATCCCAACTATATAACAACCAATCCTGTTGCAAGGTGTCCCGGCTAAATAGATCCACATATTTATAGAGCACTCGTTACAAATGTTCCTGTCTCAGCGCAGGACTGTTCTGATTATCTTAAACTTACATTGAATATTCATGCTCATCATTAATGCTACCCGCACCATACAATATGGTACCTACAAGTATTTAGTCTATAGTTTCATACGATTTATTTAGTTTTAGATACACACACACCTACACACACGTACACCTTTTGGTTGTTAACATGTTATACAGAAACCGCGCTGAAGTTTTGGACAAAATATCTTATGCACTTATTTTTATGAATATATGCCACTTGGTTTTTAATAATCACCATACAACAAACGACAAAAATATCGAAATGAGTGTTGTAAATGGAATACTATAGCTTGATGCATGACTGGCTCTAGTGTGTTTAGTCTACCCTGATTTCTGGGTTGTGATGGGAACTGTATTAATTATAAAATATGTAGAAAATAAAAATCCAAATAAATATGATCCCTTACCCTATACAAAATAATACCTTATAATGCGTGCATGTGTCAGGCCGTATGAGTACAGACGTGTCGCTATGTTTATGTTAAACAAGATGCATACTCTAAAACGCCAGGAATCCTTATTTAAACGCCCTGTCATCATTCTATCCCCCACGGGGCAACCCAACTAATTAGGAGTGACGGTATTTTGATTATACTCCTCTGACTAACGGCCTCCGCTATCGTGTCGTATTACTAATCCTGCATCCTTCGAGTGAACAATTATCTGGTAAGGCATTTGTATGCAAACAAATGAAGGTCTGGTTTTGTAACGGCTCTTGGATTAGTTAGTTGCCTCCCGATAAACAATAGATTAACGCTTCATTTTGTGGTATGAGCTATTTCAACTTGCCTTTTAATTGACGAATCAAAACAACACATCATAATTAGTGCCCTTAGGTACAACGTGAGTTAATCTTAATTGGATTGTCAAATACAAGTTAACTACGATCTAGTTAGAAGCACTTATTTCTTAGCAGAAATCTTTATGAGTTATGAGGTTATGACTGAACAACTAAGAAAGCCAAACCAGGAAAATATGTTCGGAAACTCGGAGAAAGTATTGCTAACAATCGTTTAACACAAATTCTTGATATGAATCTTTGATTAAACTGACATGTACACGAGCCCTTTACTCAGGTCAAAACTGACAGATAGCATACCTTCTCTGAGCCAAGCAAGAAAACTCTTCGAATCGTGATTGAAGATTTCGATTGATACCGTGAATGCATAGAGGTTTCAGAATACCAATAACATGAGAAATAAGACGCAATTAGATTCAGTGACACAAAATCCGCTAAACATAATGTTACTGAACACCTATCCAAGTAAAAATGGCTTGTTAAAAATATAATCACCTCATTAGAGCATGTTAGTACAAATATGAAGACAAAACGCAGCGAGCCATGGATCTTTTATCAAACTGCCGATAATCGCGGGGTCATTACCGGCTACATCGACTCTGATGCACGTCAATCATGTCTACGAGAGTGCAAGCAATCAATGGGTTAGCAACAATAAGAGCTTGTTACAAGCTTTACGCTGCTTTTCCATTACCTTAATTTGGTCGATAAAAACCGTAGGGCGGCTCTGAGGTTGCCAAGGCATATTTAACCTCTGACACGACGACGGGCTATTTTATACTTAAAGATTTGCTCACAATAATTTAACCGGTAAATTTTCTTTTAACATCGTATTACACCTCTAATGTGAACGGTTCGTTTGAAGCTAAATCAATTTTGTGGCTAAATGCTACCCGTGCGATATTGATACCCGTGATTTTACAGAAACGCACAAAAAGTGCAGTGCTTTTGCTTATGCGATAAAAACAGCGATACTTTTTATCATACGTAAATCGGTAATTGTGAATAAATTGAGTTAAATCACTAGGTATTTACGACTCGTGCTTTGATAATAAAATACCTACCCACCCTAAAAATAATTTGTGAAACCGATGAAATAAAAAAATACTAACCGTGATAAACAGGATCTTGTTTGCACAGAGACACCACCTCCACAAGACTTGGAACATGAGCTCCAGCTACTCCAAGGACTCCAATTCCAGGCTTTAGTCTCCCCAGGACTCTCCGTCAGCATCTGGAATTCAATAGAAAAATAAAAGCTTTTAAAAAACAGGTTCATTTCCTTATGAACGCTAAAGGAGTGAAATAATTCGACGGATTGTGAAATAGGTACATCTCTTACATTCCAAGTAAACAGTATAGCTAACAAAGATACAAAATATCCCGGATTTGTTTAACAAAACAATAGGAAACTTTTATCGACTTCCTAATAGCTACAGATTAGACTAATCACATAACACATGAGAGGCATTACCTCATGAGCGACAGTCGCATTGTCTGTCGCCACTATCACTGCCCCTTGCATAACTACTGCAGCCCTGAAACCAAAAACAATAGTTTATTTCCCACGAACAGAAATTCTCCTCTTTCAACCAATTTGTCAATCGTTTGTCTAGTCCACAGTTCTACACTAATAACTATGTGTCTTTACCAAATCCGTCAACATCTTCTTCATAGTAGATATTCATCTCTAAGTGCATCATCCTACGGTGCACTTTCATTTGTAAGTTTTAGCTAATTTAGGTGCTATTGCTTGTCAAGCTTGCCAGCGTGAGGTGAGATGTAATGAGCTGTAACAACAACCACTTAGCCATTGTCTCAAGTAATACTTTAAGTTTACTTGCATCTTATCGGATGAACCCTGCACGTTGGCGGTTGGGTTGACCCGTGACAAGAACTTACTTTGTTTAAACAATTCTCTATTTAATTAGCTTTCATATTGTGTGGATTACATGAAATTACAGTCTATTAGAGAATGGACTGAAGAAAGAGGCTGTAGAAAATGGTTTCTGTAATCATGGCGTTTATGAGACCCTTTGCTATTAGAAGGCAATCGTTCAGTAGAAAGAGCTCACTTACGCTTGATGGGAAAGTAATTTTAGGAACTAATGTGTTCCCGACAACTAAGCAGTGGATAAAAAGTGATTTCCTTGGTCAAACATTTAGCAGTATCACAACTCACAATAGTGTGTGTGGTTTGATATGTTTACGATGTTTGTATCAAAGAGAATCATAAAAGTTATTATTTACCCGGTTTAGGGTTATCAGACACCTAGAAGAAAGGTGGATATACACTACCTGTCATTCATCTTTAGAAAAGAAGGTCATCAAGATAGTTTGAAACTTTTAACGAACCCTAATAAAAAGACCACCTTCGGATTAATTGAATACCGATCTCCGTAGGGTATTGAAATAACAAGATGTTATCTGTACAAAGAGCGCTGACAACCCTGTGCTGTGGGACAGAGAGGCGCCTACGCAGTTTACGCCGCCGACTCTTGCGCAATCTGACATCTCCATTAGATGTTTGAAGCTGGAACTACATTTTAGTCAAGCACCCGGTCAGCACATCGCATTAAAACGATCAAACGACTCTCCGGAACGCCCTAATGAACGCCTTAAGTGGTTTATTGAGTGCCGATCGCCGTTATTTTTATAATAAAAATCCCCCTTGTGAGTTCTGTGTGCTCGTTTGTCTTGGTGAAATTCGTGAACTTGACTCGTCATCATCAGAACAGGCCCGTACCACAAGGTCTTATGCTGATAAAGTTTTAATTTGCAATCTATCAATGTATGACAATACTCCTTAAGGGCTTGTAGCATGAGCTTTATCAGACCTATATATACTAAGACTTCTTTTATGTCAATTCTTCGGATCACATTGGTTACCTAACAAATTTAAATAGCTTAAAGGTTGTGGTAACCCCCAGAACCGTGTCGGTACGTGCCCGTTCTGGCCACTTTGATTAGTCTGTTTACTTGCGTTTTCGTTCGGTTGATACTTTATACTTTATTGCACAGAAAACATAATACAGACACTTAAAATTAGAAAAAACTTGTACAAAGGCGAGCTTATCTCTAATAAGAGATCTCTTCCAGCAAACCTAGGATGCAGAGGATAATTTAATAAAAGGTAGACCTAAATAAGTGCACAACGATAAATATTAAAATAATAGACTACTTACTAATAAATACATAAATACAGATAAAAACAAATTGATGTTGAAAACAGGTTGATGGATGAAAGACCAAAACTACTTCTGTGGGTCTAGTCAACATGCAAAACGGAAATAACGTTCGCACGAAACGCTAAGAATATGTATGCGATTTGACAATTAGTCACGCTATCTTGCGTCTCGAAATGTCAAATTACCTACATACATTTTCCTAGCGTTTCGTGCGAACGTTATTTGCGTTTTGCATGTTGACTAGACCCACTGGGGTGTTTTGTTTGTACTGTCTGGGATTAGGTTCCGATGTGTAGAAAGAGTAGGGGGTTTGGAGCTTTTCAATCGAATCAAAAATATATTTCCAGTACCTCAGACCTTGTTTGTAAATTATACCAACATCTTTATTAATTAATACGAAATCAACATCAAACTCAAAATGATTCGGACACATCCACCACGTCTCAATGCCCTGAATCTTAATACAGCAAATGGACACCTAAACACTCGATATCTACTAACATAAAAAAAAAATGAACTTGTGGCAATCCACTCGAAAACTGCTGCTCCTAAAAAAGTAAATATCACACGGTCAAGCAAATATAACAAGTGGCACTACGTTCGACGATTTGTAACAATTTTGACACTTTAAACCGGATAACGGGCCCTTCTCAGCTAAAAAGGGTCTGGCGGTCTCAGACCGACCAAAATGATTATTTATAATATTTTTTTCTTCCTCTTTTACTTCTTATTCCTGGCGGGACGCGTGCCCACTTGCCAGTGAATGGTGCGTTTGATTTTCGATTTCTGTTTACTTTTACTATCAAAGGAGGTTCAAGTAGTCAGGGAAAAGAGGTTTACCGTTTTTGGGGACTAAAGAAAACATTTATCATGGACAAATGTTTCTGTAACGGCACGCTTGTCTATGAATTTTATTTCATTGTTTGCATCAATTTCTTGGTGGACTTGTTAGGTAAGGACAATGTTAGGTAAGTATGAGCACAGATACTTTAATTACTAATACAGATAGACCACCTAGAACAAAATATGACACCGGCGTAAACTGAGATGCTACGGAAGCTTCTTTAGTTCGAGGCAATTATCGCTTATCGCAATACCACGAGATGGCGCTAAGATACATAGGATTTATTCTAAAATTAGCGCCACCTATAAGTATATTAACTGAAACCATGGCGTTTAAAGTACAAATCTTACTCCTCACGCCATCTCTTTTTTACGAAGGGTTACTAATTCTAATTTGTATGGTATGAGTAAGTAAAGTTTTTATCTTGAGAATCGTGTTCATTTTTGATACTACTGCTAAATAACCTCTAACGTCAAATAAGTTAGCTTCTACAATGATTGACAAAATAAGTTGTTTTACATTATTTATCGTTGTGCACGTAGGTCTACCTTTTATTAAATTATCCTCTCCATCCTAGGTTTGCTGGAAGAGATCTCTTATTAGAGATAAGCTCGCCTTTGTGTATGTTTTTTCCGATATTAAGTGTCTGTATTATGTTTCCTGTGCAATAAAGTATAAAGTAAAGTAAAGTAATATTATTTTGATTCTGATACATCAATCGGATGGAGGAGTCGACTAAGAAATCAGAAAATCCTTGCACTCAAACAATCTCATCAAACCTTCTGAAAGTTCCGAATTACAGTGTTCTTAAAACTTCACTGTTGTTTTGTTAGGTTAAATATTATGCATAGTGTGGGACTCAAATCGGCACCCATTGCTCATAAAGGTGAGTACCTAACCACGAATACTTATTGAGTTGTAGCATAGGAGAAAATACTTTCACTGAAGTTCTTGTGTCATTCCAGGTATTGCTCTATTCAGGTGCAAATTGTATGGGACAAAGTTGCACAAAATTGTATTTGTATTCTAATACGAGTAAGTGTTGCGTGCTCATTTGCATGCATCTGGCGTTCGATGGATTTCAGGTTGTTTCAGAGAATTATAGTGTAATGAATCAATGAGGTAAAACTTATTTCAGACTGGAGTCAAAAAGAATTCATTTTCTCTCTATTATTACTACAACACACATATCCACACATGCTCACGCACACACACACACTTCACACCTCCCCCTCCCTCTTAACTTCTAGATAATATTTCTTAAAACTTTTATTAAAATAAAAAACTAAAATGTATGTAAAATTAAATAGTGTAATTAAACTGTATTTGCAAAATGTTAAAATGTAATGTTAGCATAATAAGAGCCCCTAATTGGCCTAGGTATAAGTTACTTATTGTGCTGTACATTTTTTATATTGTGCTGTGGGCTCAGTTCCCAAATAAACAAACAAATAAACAAACAAACTGGTATATAACTTTTAACTAACTTTTAAAACTAAGCAACAGAGAAAGACTTAAGAAATACTCAAACTGAGGAGCTAAAAGGAAGTGCTCTGTGTATAAGTAAGGGTGCCAGTTCGTATCCGAATGCAACAGTAGATACATAATTAGTAAATAGAAAAGAACAAGATAATAGTAGTTTATGAAACTGTTGCATAATGAGGGGTATTAAAACACGAGACGGCTAGTATCTCACGAGAGTTTTAATACCTGGTTATGTGCAGTTTCATACACTACTCTATCTACTCTCATACTTATGTTTCTCTCCTACAAAAATCAAAGTTAAAACACAACAATTATTTCCATATAAATCTTAGCTTTCTTAGACACAAAACGTTGTCACGTCACGTTGACGTTTTGTTGCCGCCAAAACCCAGCATATCACAGCGCATGCGCGGAGCATGGGCCACACTATCAATCCTCAGATCAATGAACCTCTTTGTTTAAATCTTCCTGCCTCCAAGTACTTATCAAACAGTACCTGTGATTTGGGAGGCGACACGAACTATACTAACTAAACTAATTAAAATGGTGTGTTTGAAAATGGAATCTGTGGCCGCCACGCAAGAGTTGTCGGATTTTAAGGCTGTCAGTTTAGTGCCTTTAGTTCCTCTAGTTTAGTGGTTTTGACACCTCCCAAATAGCCCCCACTGAGTGGCTGTTTGATTGTCAACTATAGTTAAAAAAAACCAACGATACAGACTATCAAACACCTTAGCTGTACGGTTTCAAGACCTTGCCTTTCCCAAAAAAAAGTAGAACTGTATGGTTATGGAAAAAAAGGTTTAATAATAACATTAGTTTTGTTCGAGAAGTACAGTGCTACATGGATGTTTTGGCACGTGGCCAAGGGTCGGAATTAATGAAATCAATCCAATCAATCAATTGTTCAATGTTGCAGTGGCGCCCCCCTGTCAGTGGCATCTAAGTGCCAAAACATCCATGTAGCACGTGTTATTTTTTTTTTTTTATTTGATTACTATATTGCGTTTATAAAGTACGTCATTATGAATTTGATTTCAAGTTTGTAATTCGAACTTTATGAAATGAGAGTAGATAAACCACGTAATGTAACGTAGTGTGGCATGATTCTCGCGCATTCGATAAACGATATCTATACCTATATCGAGTGATTTTTTATGGGAATCTGTCGATATAGGTCTCGATATCCGTATATCGAATGCGCGAGAGTCATGCCACAGAGGTTAGAAATATTGTTTAAAGAATGCGTAAAGATGAAATACTGCGATGCGTGAAGCAGAAATTATATAATGAGTGATATTATAAAAAAACTTACCAAAAGATAGTTCCTATGTTGTAAAACTTCGGTCTCGCCATTTGTAACATCAAAATGTCCATCTCTGCTTTGATTTTAATTTGTCCATTTTCTTAGCAGATATTGTAACAACTAAACGGAAGTCTTCTAATATTTGATGTTATAGTATGTTCAATTAATCATAGCTAGTTACACTACCAGCAATTCTTAGGTAAAGTTGACTGTCGTTGAAGTCTCTGAAACGAACAAAGTAAGTAGCTTAGAAAAAAAATTGAAACTGAGCCTATTAGACAGAGTATAGCAACGAAATCCAAATAACCAATGCAATCAAGACACGATTTATTTGAATTTGAGTTTAAAACTCATTCGGTTCCATCAATTGCAAATTACGTAACACAGGTTCAACGGCCTCAAAAAGGCAATGATTCACAGTGATTATCGAATACTGTTTTACGGAGACGGAAGTAGATACTAGTACAAATATAAGGAACAAACACTATGGCCCCAGTCAGATGAACCGTGAGAAACAATGAATCATCAAACGCGGGTAATGCGGCTAATGAATGTGTAGATGTAGGCCATACATGGCTTAACACCTGTAAGAATTAACTTAACTTTATGAATTCCTGAATCTCTACAAATGAGACAATTATTATGTGTTGGAATTATCGCGTATCTACCCGAATTATTTTTAAAGGTGGTAGAGTTAGAAAACATCGACTAATTTTATTTTAGCCTTCTTTTTCACAAATAGATCATGAACCTAACAATGCATTGAAATACTTTATTTTATTGCCAAAAATCGTGGTGCCAAAAAGTGACAGTTGACAGTTAAGGCGCGAAAACAGATCGGATGACGTATCATGTTCCGGAAGTAAGGGACAGAGCTATGCGTCAATCTCCCTCTCCTTGTTTCGCTTATAAAGAAAAGGGAGACTGATGCTGCATTAGAACAGACTTTTGTTTTTAGTTCTCAAAATATGATTAAATATGATAAGATCTTTACTGAAGCTTTTATATGCTACTGACTGAAGCTTTTCTATATCTACTATAGTCAGTTTAGGAAATCGAAGAGACATCCTGAAACTCCTAAGACGATTTATCGACCTACATGCTAGTAAGTACTAATTTTATTCTTCCTTACTCACACCCATGTCCGTTATCGTATTATCTCACGCATGTCCCAATTGTAAACATAAGAGATTCAAAATGATGCCGCATGTGCAATCGATAGCAAGTAGCAAGTACCTACTGAAGTAAACTTCTTTACTGAAACAAATCGGATTTTCAAATTGCAAGTAAACATTTGAAATGTGTCTTCCGAACACTAAGCTTCGTTATACACAGTTAAATAAACAAAATTCACTTCAACCATCAACGGATAAAACTCAAATACTTACTTACTAGTTTTTTTTGGAAAATAATAACAGGAGTATTCTCCGTCTCCTACCCAACATGGTTTGCTGGAAGAAATCTCTTATTAGAGATAAGCTCGCCTTTGTACATTTTTTTTTCTATGTTAAGCTATTTTTACTGTCATGTGAGTACAATAAAGAAAATTACGAATTACGAGTATTTTCGTGTTTATCTCTTGAGTTTTAGGTTTTGCGTCGCATTCAAAAACTTAACTCCACATTATTTAGAGAATCGTCACAAATACATGTGTCTGTATATTAAAGGTTGATGTTTATATCACAATACTGAAATTTTTATAACCTCACCTTTTTTGTAAATTTTCATAACAACATTACACTTTCCTAAAATTCTCAAACATTCTCTGTTCACATTTCACACTCACAATTATACAAATCCGTGTTTCTATTGTAAGTTAGTATGTCTTCGATCAGTCTTTGGGGTTCAGGTCAGGGGCCCGTTTCCCGGCTCACCGGCTATGTACGAACGGGTATGGAGCCAGCAAGTGACTGAGTGCATTGCATAGACGACGGGCCCTGTTGGCTTCCGACACCACTCTATAGGTAGATTCTCAAATCAGGAAAGAAGCGAATTACAAAATAACTGGGACTGGGACTTTTCCTTGAGTAGGTTATTGGGAGTGTCTAGCTAAGGGATACCACAACAAGAACTGGTGGAAATCAGTCTGGAGCGAGGTGTGTGGAAGAGGGAAAGAGAGGCCTTTTCCCAGCTGTAGGATGATATTATGTTGTATAAGCTAGTAATAATAAAATAATAATAAAAAATGGCACTTTTATCGACAGGGTATGACATAAAGGTGTCAACTTTTACTCACGACTTTCACCATGTAATGGATCCATTTGCACCAAAAACACTAAATACTTAGGCTGCGACCAACAAAAAGTTATGCGAAAATAACTATCCCGGGGATAATTTGTATGACAATAACAGTTCAAAATGAGGTGATTCTTTGAAAAAGTAGTATACACTCGAGTAAAAAGTTACTCTTCGTTGGTAAAATTCACTCTTAGTTCTATTTAGCAGCTGCCAAATTGTATGAAAAATGACAAACGTTATTGCAATTAGAGAGCTAATCACAATTAGTGTTTTTGGTGCAAGTTACACAACGAATTCGATTTGCTCACAGCAACTTGCACCCAAAATGGATGGAGCCAAAAATATGCTCATAAGGTCATAAGTTCCACAGTGAAAGTTTTTCAGAATAACAACGCCCTAATAACACCCTTTTGTTGAATCTGTACACACTCAATGTATCATTGATTCGGGATAATTTTCAGACAGTAACATTGTCACATTGCAACAATTTATCATTCAATTCAGGAAGTGAGTACTTATGAGCAATCAGTACAAATTTTTCTAGACTTTTACGACATTGGATACAGACCTAAATCGATCTATGATTTATTGATTGGTCGGCATTTATGTTAAAAGTTAATAGACGTTCCAGACATTTAATTAAACACTACTCAGGGAGTGATTCAAGTCAACGACACTTTTGAAATTTGGTGTCGTTTCTTCAATGGAGCCACATTCTCCAAAATAAATATCTACAAGGACTTGAGTTTTAAACCGAATGATACCATTAAACCGCCTAATGTGTCACAAAATACCAAACAATTTCAAGGCTCTACACAGGTGGTCTCAATTTAACTATGTGCCTCTTTTGTCACTTGAGATATGATAATGATAACACTTGACTTTACGATTGTTCTCACTTTATTTTAGTACGGGAACCTATGTATGTACTATTCACCTGACAATTAAGTTTAATTACTTGATGCGTTTTCAAAGACAGGAATGGAATTTGCTGTAAAGGTCATACATAAAAATAATCATAAACAAGTAAATAGGAATAAAGGGTTAAGAGGAATGATCCAATAGAGAAAAAAAGCCACCAGAGGTTGTCTAAATCAATAAATTATTCATCTAATAGTAAAAAATACTTTCGAGGGTGCTAAGTAGAATTCTCAATGTAACAATCAGCGCCAATTTTCTTGGTTCTAGGTGAGCATAGAGTGAGAGAGATGGAGGTCACCTTACCCTCGCTCAGAGGTAAAGAAACTTGACGGGGACTGAAACAAGCACAAACACTAGCTCATATCCCTGTACACTGTACAGTGTACACAACACAATGCTTACCAAACAAATGAAATCTCAAAACCACCTGACTGTTTGCGTATTTGACAAAAAAGTAAGGAAAACATATCAACAGTGAAATTCCTCATTTCTTATGTTAATTACTGTGAGGAAAGGTAAAATTTAATTGACCTCGATGACATAACGCAAAGCACACAAAGTAGACAATGCAGGTTTATCTGTAAAAGCCTAGAAACGACTTATTTGTTTAATTTTACTTGTTGCTTCACTGTGGTACTTAAATTACGAGTTATTTAGAGGTATACGTTTTAATTTAACAAAATGTAATGAAATGAAGCGGTAAGAAAATCAAAATAGAAAGCTGAATTATTAGTAACTAATTTATCCCATTCAATTCAGGAGAAAGTAGTGTCCTTGGAGTTCAGTTTGTTACCCTGATTAGTGTGAAGAGGACAATATTGACGTTAGCAGTTTGAAGAGTCCTCAGAGGAAATTGGAATAAAAAGTGATGTAATCAAAAATATAGATAATAAAAAATAATAGTAAGAAGAAAGTCTCGTTTTGACGGTCACTGGAATGTACAGAGCAGAAAATGCAAAAAGACACATGCCCCGAATAATAAACTGCTCTCAGCTCAGAGAGGTACCTCTAGTTCTTGAAAATATCAGATTTTTGTAGCAAAATTGCCAATGTCATACAGCTGAGACAATTCTCAGAGTTAGGAGCGATGTATTATTACGAGTCCTACATACCATGGCTATTGACAGAATGATTCAACAAATTATTACGAATAAGTATGTCTTTTTTCATAACTGACTATTATTAAAAACCATCATGATAACCCTTCAAGAGGAAGTTCCCATCATAAAACCGAGACGGTACAAAGTAGCGACAACACTGATGACTTCCATATAAGCAGGAAGGTAAACAAAATTCAAATTAGAGAGATGAGTCAAGTTAGGTTCCTATTAGCACCTGCGCTCTTTCAAATAGGGCACCAACCTTTGCCCCGGTAGGGTTTTGTAGTACCTTTGTAACTGGCCTAGTTTTTGACTTCATAGGTACTCAGAGGCTCTTCTGCATTTGCAATGGAATGAGAAATTTTTCGGTTTTAGTTGAATTTCTACAACTTAGTGTTTCTCTACTTCGTCTTGAGAAAGAAACATTTTAATACAGTGTAGTCTTAAATCATGAATCATACCAAATTCTAGGATTGTCAAGAGAACAATGGTAATTTTGTCATTTCATAAGCAAACAAAAGTGACCGAAGATCAAATAAGCCACAAATCTGTGGTTTTAGGTAAAAGTCAAACCACAACACTTCTCTTGCGGTTGATGTTTGTCAGTAAAATTCGATGTTTAGTATTTTGGGATAGAGCATAGTCATCGTAGCACCTTGTACTTGGGAATAACTGCTTACTGCACCCACTTTTTAAGTTGTAATCAAGTATGTATATTAATTGCCATTAGTTTACATGTGGTACTAAGATGTTATAATATAAATAAAGCAAAATTTTATATTTACCCTATATTGAGTGTGGCGAATTTGTAGTTGCAATACAAAGTATCAGTCACAATGATAGTTAGATACCTAACCATACGGCATTTATGACTTTCATGACGAGATCATTTGAAAAACAATCAGCAACTTCCACTTTATACAGGGTGTAACAGACGGGTGTAGTTATATTTTAGGGGGTTGTTAGGGAGACTATTCTGAGCAACTTTTACTATGAAACCGATTTGATCAGAGCACTTTATTTTTCATTGCTCCATACATTTTGGTCCGGGTGGTCAGCTGATTTGTATAGCGAAGTGAGAATTAAAGTTGCTCTGATCAAATCGGTTTCATAGTGAAAGTTGCTCAGAATGATGTCCCTAACAACCCCCTAAAATATGACTACACCTTTCTGTTACACCCTGTAGATTGTAGGCAATCTTTTTCGGAGAAGACTTTCGTCGAATATTTATTTCTTATCTTCACAAACACATTGAAAATTCAACTTAATCCTTTTGAGCCCGCACATTTCCGGGTAGGTGATAATAACAACACAGGAGGCAATCCGACGAGACGGGAAGAGCGCAGCATACCGGACGATGTAATACAGCATACAGCCTGGAGGGAATAAGCCGTACAGTACAGCAATAGGCTGAGCTAACAAGAAGCCGGGAGATATTTTATCATCAACAAATAGACTTATCAGCCCTAAGGCCTGCCTTTACTGCAAGGATGCACATAATATTGCGCATTATACTCGAGGAGGAATCTTCTTAGTAACATAATTGTGCTGTATTAATCTGTTTAGGTTAGTTAGATTTAGATTGAAGTAGCAACTTAATATTATAGGTATAATTAAAATACATATACCCAAACAGCTGCGGCGATGGGCTCCTAGTCTTGCAAAATGCGTATTGAATTGACCACCAAGCTTCTAGTTATCCTCAACGTCTGACAAGGCGTCTTATCTAACTAATTCTTATTTCTTGCACTTGAAATATGTAAGTAATGTAATTCAGATATTTATACATATTTACTTACATGAGAATCTATATACCTATCGGATATGTAATAGGAATTCTGAAATACTTCAATTTATTATCCAACCATTATTGAAGCTTGTATATTTATACAGACAGCCATCTGAACACCTAGAATCAGATAAACGTGGACATCAATTGTAAATCCACATTATCTACGCGCCACATCGAATATAAAAGACACCGTATTACGCATCTATTCACATTTAGTGATGGTATCTCGTATCGAATGACAGCATCGGGGACCACTCAATTTGAATGAAAGAAAAGTATTTCCTTGCTATGTTATGTCACTTCAAACCTAAGTTTAATAATAACTTGACGATGGCTAAACTGAATGCAAACTCTTATTAGTCAAATCTTTCCAAATTTGCCAAAATCGAGCACCACGAGAACAGAACTAAGTCACCTTTGGCCATACGGAGTGACAGAGGCACAATGGTGCCCACTTTTAGCCAGTTTTTCAATACTAAATTTGCGTGACACTGGGCTAGCCCATCACCGCAGCTGAAGGTTTCCGGACGATGCTTGACCCATAGAACTTCCAACCGAAAGACATTGATAAGTATTTGCATTGCCAGGTTCAGAAGCGTTGGATTAACCATAACGTGAATGAAACATATTATTTTCAAGTTAAACATTTATCTAGACAATGTGAAAGTTAAGGTTTTCCTCCGTGGGAGTAATCTTGAAATATTTACGATTCTTTAATGTCCCCCGAAAATTTTGATTCGACTCGTAAAACTTTTAACACCACAGCCAGAGCAACAAGTTTAGACAGCTAATCAAAACAAAGTCAAGCGAACACTATCGAGTTGTAATTAAATTATCAGTTAAGGTTTTGGAATGTGTGCTCATGTAGAGGCAAGTGGAGACTGCCGGTTGTATAGGGAGGTACCATATCTCTATGTAAATAAATTTAATTTCACAGCTTGTCTAGCATTGATCGGTGGACATGAATGTTTTGGAATACAATATACCTAGAGCAGTTGATAAATCAGATTCAGAACTTGTGTTTTCATGTCAATAAAACCTGAAATGTAGAGAACTATGGTATTGTTATATTATTTGTGTTAATGAAAGAATTGCAAAATGTTTTCGTTACAAGTAATTTATGTACCCATATCCATCCATTTCTTCCTTGCTGTTTCATGATACTGAAGCTCATCATGCTAATGTTTCTTTACTTGATCACCGACGAGCCACTCTAGATAGATACAAACTCATTGCCCCCAAAAATTAATTGATTAGATCGCGTTGAAATCAATTCGTGACGTCTCGTCTCGTCTTCGGTTCACATTCCCACTGCACTCACTATTTAACCAAGTCTAAAGTTCAATATTCAAGGCCAGCGTGGAACAGCTGATTCGCTTGGCGAAGAACAGAAAGACGTATGGAGAGCTGACTGACCGCCAACATCCAGTAGTGGAGAGGAAACTATGTAAACATAGTATCACTAGAATAGGTATTTTAATATGGCAACACAGTATCTCTCTCTTCCTCCGATGTCTGCTGCATAGTGTGCACGCGTGGTGCAAATAAATATCCAGTTTTAATAGTTTATATCGAGTTTTCCTGCATCAAAGAACTTCCCCGTGGCCGCTGCTTGCCACAGACGGAAAGTTCGGAAAAAGAAACATCAATGCTACCAACTTCTTTTAATTCTTCGTCTAGAACCTCATTTTGAACTTTTATACCTACCGCGCACGCTATTATTTTTAAATTTGCCTTCGAATTTCTAGTCTGAAAACCGGCTTTCATAGTGGTTTACAAATGTTCGAAATCGAAAATGTACAATGTACCGCGCCAAATATATCTGCTCTGAAAGATGTTGTGACTTCTCTCTCTCTCCCTATTTTCGTTTTCCACCTTCCTTCACACCTTCTTCCTAATTCGCACCTTTCGTTCAAGAGTAAAGAGATTTAGCACGGTCCGTCCACAAAACCTCGTCTCGGGTAATGTGGCTCTATCAAAGCTTACTCTCTCACTAACACAGTTTGGTCCGAATTGCGCATAGCAAATAGTTCCACAGCACTTACGCTCTGTGCGTACGCGCTCATGCGGCAGGAAGCGAATCTGACACCGGCTTGGCATAAATGGCGAGATATGTACAGGATGCTCGCAAAGATGCGCTGATGGGCTGTAGTCTCGATTGTAGACTTACGGATATACCTATTTATTTGCTACGTAGCTATTCAGTACTCAGTGGTCTAATAATATCAGTGATATGAAATTATAAGAGTCGAAAACGGCTTACCACGGATGTCTTTATTAGAATAGAAAATAACAAAGAGTGTTTTTACTTCATTATCCATAATATGCCGATATGTATTCAGTTTAGCTTCAACAACGATAATAAAAAAAAACAAAGACTAAACTTCTGTCACCCCCCTGCGATAACGAGGCTCTTTCATTTTTTATCTTTATTTATCTATCCATCTTCGGTATTTTTTATTTGGACATCTAATTATTCATATTTCGTATATTTCTCTATGGAACGCGCTTCCCTGCGCCATCAGGGACAGTCCATCTCTCTTTATTTTTAAGAATCGGTTAAAGGTGCATTATCTCTCTCTCTCATAAATACAGGGTGTAACAGAAGGGTGTAGTCATATTTTCGGGGGTTGTTAGGGAGACCATTCTGAGCAACTTTTACTATGAAACCGATTTGATCAGAGCAACTTTATTTTTCATTGCTCCATACGTGTTGGTACGGCAGTCAGCTGATTTGTATAGAGAAGTGTATATAAGGTATTTAAATATGTATTAGTTTATATGTTTATTTATTTATTGATCTTAAAAAAAAAAATGTTAGGTTTATATATAAATATATAATAATATTCATGTACTTCTTTATGTAGTATATTCAGTAGATTAGCCAGTATATGATTTATTTATTTTTATTTTTCACTTATTTGAGCACATAGGCCTACCTATTCTGTATTTTAATATTCTCTATCCATCCTTGGTTTGCTGGAAAATATCTCTTTTTAGAGATAAGCTTGCCTTTGTACATTACTTCTCTGTATCTTTTTTTGTTTTGTCTTTTATGTGCAATAAATATTTACGAAATATACGAAATATTTATTGCACATATCAGAAAAAACACAAACAATACAGAAAAGGCATGAACAAAGGCAAGCTTATCTCATCATCATCATCATCATAATACTCGGTTCATATTCATACTGCCTGGTTGATCAAGTCGCCTGTGACATTCCGACCGATATGTACAAGCTATCCAGCGATCTTCTGGCGCGTGGTGACAGCTGAAACTAACGCTTGACGACCAATGAGGAATGGTCTGTGTTGATCAGAGATTCGTTGCATTAAGTTGCGAAGAGCTGGCGCCCCATGTAGACGTCACCATATCGTTGGAAGTCTGTATGCCAGATCGTAGCAAGTGGAGGTCTGTCAGCTGATGCCCTCTACTCCTCTTTCGGGAAAAATGTGTTTGACCGAGCGAGCGAAGCGAGCGAAGGGCTCCATTTCGACAAGATAGGGGGCCAATTTTGCTTTCGTCTGTCTGTATCTTTATATGTATGCCTTTCAGTTCCGGTCTAGGGGCCAGAGTTTTCAAGCAATCCTCACAAAACTTGGCACACGTGTTCCTTGAATTAAAGTATTTTTTTGTAGAGAGCTTTTTTCGATTTGTCCCTTTGGAGTTAGGACGTCATAAATTTTTTGTATGGGTTTTTTTTTCTGAAACCTATCGTGTGGGGTATTAAATGAAAGGGCTTCTAAAAATATACAACAATATTACCTTTCGGCCACCTGTTTTCCAAAAACCCAAGAAATTGATTTTTATTGAAATTAAAATACCTATAAATTGGTTCATAGTCTAGTCCCCCATGTTCGCGAGGTCTACTGCCCACAGGGCCACTAGTATAATGTTCTTGTAACATCATATCAGCATGTACGTACAGCGCATACCTAGCATGATACACCTTACAGTACAGATACATCGTTCTAATGGGAGCCAAAGCTCTGGCCGGTATTAGGTTACCTACGTTACCCTGCGTTCGGCGCCTCGGGAGGTTGACGCGAGCCATACTGTTGCTGTATCTGATTCCGGGGAACAAATGTAGCGAAGCTAGTCTACAGGGTGTAACAGAAATGTGTAGTCATATTTTAGGGGGTTGTTAGGGACATCATTCTGAGCAACTTTCACTATGAAACCGATTTGATCAGAGCAACTTAAATTTTCACTTCTCTATACAAATCAGCTGATCGCCCGGACCAAAACGTATAGATAGAGCAATGAAAAATAAAGTTGCTGTGATCAAATCGGTTTCATAGTAAAAGTTGCTCAGAATGGTCTCCCTAACAACCACCTAAAATATGACTACACCTTTCTATTACAACCTGTATAGTATGAATATAGGCTTATATGTACGCAGTAGTCGTAATAGTAGTCGTATAACATCGTGGTGGAGTGAGCCATACTCCACCACGATGTTAACGACTACTATTACGACTACTAAAACATATAAGCCAATATTCATATATTACTCGTATCCGGGTAAGGGCTGGCGTGGGGGCATGTAGTATTTCTAGCTTATGTTGTGGGCGAAAACGTAGAGTTAGTTTGTTCGAGGTAGAGGCTGTTTTTCTGAAAATCCTTTCTAGCGTACCGTACCGGAAGGGTGCCAAACGGAACCCTATTACTAAGTCCATGCTGTCCGTCTGTCTGTCTGTCCATCAACGGGCCTAGAGCACGAACCGTAATAGCCAGAAAGTTGAAATTTTCACAAAATGTGTATCTGTTGCCGCAACAACAACAAATACTGAAATACGAGAGATATTACAAATTAAAGCGAGGGACTTGTTTTTAATTTTCTTTTTGTTTTGGTTTTATTGTTGTGTTGTACGATGGCACGGTACCCTTCTTGTGCGATTCCGACTCGCACTTGACCGATTTTTTGCTATCTGTAACACTGTTACTTGAAATTGGTTTGAACTTCGCTGAAAGACGCTATAAGAAATGCCGCTGGTTTCGCGTCATAAAGTTCCTGCTTTAGTTTCTGCCATTCGCGATTCCTATAAAACGGTAAATATACCTCTAACATGAAACAACCCAATCCCTAGTGGCAAATAAATGTTCCGTAAATACCTACATTGATACCATTGATACCTACTTATTATGTAGATAGCTAGCAACAGATTAGTAAAGTTTCGAAATTAGGGTAAGTATAATTTCGTAAATTACTCATAAATCCGTGGGACACTAAGAAAATTCTACAACATCATAGTCCATAGAATTGTAAGATAGATTACTCACCTACTATCCTGTGATCATAGTATTTTATGCCGTAACAACTTTTAAACCATTTTCCGAACAAATTAAGACCGCCGAAAACAAAATATTGTAAAAAAAAACATTGAGTTATTATTTTACTTTTTGTTACCAGCCAGGATTCAAAGGCAAGAAAAATAAAGTACAACCTCTTTGAGTTTTTGACTTGCTCTCAAACGATGAAGGAGGTTGAGTAAGTTGCTCAAAACTTTTTTCTTTTTCTGGGCACGCGCGTTACCAGCCAGGCTTTCACTCAGCCACAAGGTATTCAACTGATGGAAAAGGGGCTTGAGAACTTTCAGTGCGTTGCGGAAAGTTACACTGTTGATATTATTCAAGGTAGGTATTTTCATTTGTTGTAAAAAATAACGCCTTTCAATTATTTGTAAAGTTTGTTTAGTGTTGATAGTATATTCTGTCAAAGAGTTTTCGCTTTAAACACATTGCCACCTTTGTCAGAGAAATTGAAGTCTTTAGGTTTCGGAAGTGTTTTCTCACTCACTTCAAAGATAAATAATTATCTTCTTCAAAAAATATACCGACAGTGTAGCAGTATTAATAGGTAAGTACAAGTGTCTAGAAAAGATGCTAATAAATAACTACATTTCTGAATTTTCAATCACGCTACATACGACGAGCGACGAAAAAAGCTTTTAGCACGCATACGGCAATTAGTCTACCTACCTGGCCATATAGCATGTGGGTCACGAGAAGCAATTACAGCAGATTATAGGTGCCCTAGCCACATAAGTGAAGCCTCCAATACGCACTATTGATGGGACAACCGGACGAGAGGGATGGCCGATGGTCGAACGATATCGGGAATCAAGATTGAAAATCATACGATTTTATTGACAGTATTTTATCTTCAGTAAAGTTGTCAAAAAAAAGATGAAATTTAGAAGCTTCTACATAACTTGTTGGACAAGCATTCAAACTGAGTATAAACGGGCTATTAGAGTAGCAGAGAGTAGTGTTTAAGTTATCTAAACAATCTCTAAAATGATAATTTAACCAGCTATCTCACCACATCCAGTGCCCCCGACCCCAATTCACGTAATTCACCGTGCACACCGATCGAATCACAATCCCGATACCTCCTTCCGTATGCGTCGAAGTTTCTATCGACATTACCCGATACACATCTCGCTGTGCCCGAGAAATGCTCGAGACGGCTTATCGACAGTTACCATCCCTAACAATGTGACGGTAAAGGGACCACACAGGCTCTAGGCAACGATTATCCAAGCCTACCTAAGCCCACCCCGCTGCCTTGGACTCTGTAATCTCTATTGCTTTCTTATTAAGATATTAACTACTGGTCGCAAACGTTTTATTAATAGTTGTACCTGTTGCATGCACCGACTGCGAGGCAGTTCACAATTGCTATTTGGATTGCGCTAATGAATTGTTGGGAGCGCATGAGATATTGATGAATGAAGTTGTTAACGAACCGAAGAATGATAAGTAGTTTTTGTTTTGCTCGCCAAATCAGTCTAAGCTAAAGTGAGTTTGGCAAAAAATTCAATAAGATAAAGCCAAGATCGCATAAATCTACACACTGTTATCGTTAACAATCCGCACATGATTCAAATTGCTTGTAAAACTCAGGGATACGGAAATTGACAGATTAACTATGCTTTCGTGAGTTAAGTTGGAAAAAAAGACTTCCCACGTTGAAACAAGACAGCGAGATGTGGAGGGAACCTCTTCGTCGCCATTCAAACTATAAATCTAATGATAATAATCGTATCGACTATCGTGCTACGATCCGCTGCCGACAATCGATTTATAATAATTAACAGCACAGGGCTATGACATGTAGCGTGCGTGCGCTATGGCTTGGCAACTCAGCGATAAATCTATGCAATAGAGAAAAATAAAATAGGACTTATGAGGGGTCTTATGCAAATCAGTGTGCGTTTACCACGTTCACGATTTCGCACCTGCCCATACTTATTTTGTTTTTCCTTGAGAAACTGTTTTTGTATTTGGTTTCTTACCTATGAGAAAAATCCTGTTTTAAAAGAGATCAAATCTCTGCCTCTGCCAGCCGGTATGGAAAAAGACGTGATACTAGGTAGGTAGAATAAGTTACAATTATAATTATTGTAAGTGAATGAGTGGGTATCTAACTTCTTGTTCGAGTGCCATCTCCTATCGGAGGTCGGCCATTATGGCTATTTGTAACCGCGATGTTGCGGCTCGAAAAATGTCTTCGATGTTCGAATTCAACTATTCTGTGATGTTTTGAAGCCAGTGGGTTCTTGGTCGGCCAGGTATCTAACAAGATACTTTAACCTTATCATCTACATACATTAAATAGTAGAGTACATATTTGGATTTATAACGTACTTATCTTCTATTCTATTAAAGTTTCACGGTGATTATCTCGCCAAGGAGGCTGCAGCTCCACACTTCCCTCCGAGAGACGATTATAAATCGATCGTCGACATCGGCATCGTATCGAGTACCGATTATAGTCGATTCCCGATTATAATTTATCGTTGCACGGATGCGCCCGTGCTAGTAGATTCTGTGGGAGTTTTTAACTTGCTCAGGGATAAGAATAGCTTAGTTCCTCTCTATAATTCATGACCCTATCCTAAAATTTACAAGCTATCTCTCAAAAGTTGTTTTATGCACGAAAGCACCACCAAGCACCACCCGGCCGGCGACGTGGTGTAATACGGCTCAATCTTATACTCGTATCCAGGTAAACGCCTTGGTGGGGACATTAATGGGCTAAATTTACTTTACTTTACGAAAGCGGACACTGTTACGGAACACGCCCACCCTAAACTCTTCTGTCCCTAACACGCATTAGTCGGATAGGCCTAACTTACTGCCCACTGTACCGTGCCCAATATCGTGCTCAAAAACGTGCCCAATATCTCATCGTTATCACGTGCTGGTGTGACAAATGGTCCACGCCTTGACCAACGGGCCTTGAGGTAGGAATTCATTAGGGCCATTATTAATTGGAGGCGGTCACTCGGACCCTCCCTATTAGGTAGGAACTAGAAAGGGTTACCGAATGGAATTCTTTCTCTTGTTTTTTCATAGAGATTGGGATTTTGACGGCGCGCCTTTGTGGTTGGTTGGCTAAGTAGGGGACTAGAAGTAGCTTCCGTAGGGTTTTCTAGAAGGCGATTATAGTACGTCCAGGATAGTACACATAACTTACATACAGGCACATACATAGCTTCCGGCCCCACACTAGGATACCCGTGTCGTGGAAACCCAGAAACAGCGACATCGCAAACATGTAAACAGACAAAATAAAGACTTATTTTTTTCTTCTTCCCGAAGTTGTCGATAACATAACTAGCGTCACGCCGTCTTTCATACGGGGTGGTAGAAGCAGAGTAGTATCAGTAGATACTAGCACAGAATATCTAATAGTAGTAGTAAGTGTATTGGGTAGTGTAGTAGTAGTATGTATTGGGTAGTATCCCAGATTACTTCACCATAAGTCCATAAATAGCCTTACCTTTTTTCATCCTTTAATTATCTTCTTTACTCTATGATTAGTGGATCACTGCCCTCAAATAAATTATACCTACCATTACAGGAATCAAAAGACATGACCGCACATCAGTCAGAGATCTGATGCATCGAAGCTGGTCATTTTGGAAAATATTGGATGATCTTCATAAAACCAGGAGCTTCATTATATTTTAACATCCTATTTCTTCCAAGTTGATCATAAAGTTGTTACCTACGAGTTCGTTTTTAGTAAGTTGAGTTGACTTATTTTCGGAAGAACTATACCTAACTATATTCGGGTTCGCTACCACTAGCTACATCTGTTGCCGAGTAGCATGACTGACTCATGTTTCCAACTTTAGATACAGATACCTTAGGCGCATACGCACTTGAATCCGATTTTTGTCAATGATGTAGTGTAGATGTCGTTATTTATTTATTCGTATGACGTCTCCGAGTAGGCATTATTTCTGTAGATGTTGTTATAGAATCTGATGTAGATGACCGGTTTGCTCCCTGTCCGGGTTTTAAATCCGCTACAGATGGCGCCAAATATTTTAGGCTCTGAAAGAAATGTGACCTCTCTATCTTATTATTCGCACCTTTTGTTCAGACACAAAAATATTTGGTCTATATCCTCATAGACATACACATTATGAGATGCAAGTATGCAACTAGTTTACAAGACAGCAACTTTATAAAATGTCATTAATCATCAATCAGCTTACATTTACTACCTACTATGCTTTAGCTACTCCGATGCTGAGCCTCCCGCATCCACTTCCTACCAGCAATGACGATGATTTCGTCCGTCCATCTGGCTGATGGTCAGCCCACTGGACGTCTTGCGGTTCTAGTTAGTGAGAAAGGTACCTAGGTAATAAAATCTACCCCAACATTTATTTTGGCAAATTATATCCTTCACTCATTGGAATGTCCAAACAAGATTATCTGCAACCTTATCTTCATCTAAATTGTGTCAAACCAGTAGGTATGTACTGTACGCAGTATGTAATGCAGGCACCTGACAATAATTGCAACATTTCTCAAATATCCGATCAGATAATCTGCCGATATCCGCCACTATCGTGAACTTGCGCAAACTGTCTAATCTCAAAACTTGTCACATTTCCCGATACCCGAAAGGAAAACTGATAGAATTCTCTCCTCCTTATCAAAACGGATCTGTTATCGCGCTAAAATCTTCAGTTGGCTATGGGATTTCTGTGTGTGACTGTGACCTGGTGATTTTGTATAACGGTTCGAAAGCATTACACGGTGTGTCAAAAATCCAAGATGGATAGACCTAGTACCAGCCAGCAGGCTGTGGATAAAGTGGAAATGTACGAAGTCCGAGAGCATGTCCCATATCAGGCCGAGATCACTCGAGCTCCGACGACATACGATGAGGAAAGCGGGGAGTACAAAAGTTCTTCGTGGAAGTCAGCCTGGATCGCTCTTTGCCAATTGTTTAACCTGCTTCACCACATGATGAGTGCAATAGTGGTGTTCTGTCTGTGGCACTTTGCGCTGACTGTGGCGCCGAACGGACAAGTCAACAATATGCAGCTGCACATCGTGTTTGCTGGGACTGGTGTATGTTGATTTGTTTACATGATTTGACCTATCTATTAGGTATAGATATTGTACGTAGGTAGTTAGATACCTACTTAGATAAGTTCATCCGTTACTTTTTGGAAAAGTTCTTGTGCACACACAAACAAATCCTGTCTTCAAAACAGCAAGTTTGTAGTCAGGCTAATTTCGTGTCTCAATTTATACCTCGCCACTGGTACTACTTTTTTTTACTTATACTGATACTTTATACTTTATTGCACAGAAAACATAATACAGACGCTTTTTATTTATTTATATAACAACCTATAAAAACTTAACTACTACAGAAAGTACCAAAAAACCATTCACGGTTTTTCTTCTAACCTTTTAATGTTTGGTAGGTACTTAGTATCGTTTTCTACCTTTCAAAAATCGGTAAATCCAGGTTCAAGATGCGAATCGCGCTCTCTTGCAGTATTATTGAATTTATAGGAAAACCCAAACCACACCATGGTTATTTCAGTTTTTGACCTGAAAACCGATTTCCGAATCGCCAAAATCTATACCCCAATCTTTTTTCCGAAATTCTTGTACAACCACATAGCAACCTACTTTTTTGATTTATGGCCTATATGAAAGCACTGCACTATTGTTCTGATATTATGTTATGTTTACTTCTTTTCAAATCAACACACAAACACGGGCAGCCCGAAAAGCCACAACCGTTCGGTAGTCATATGCAGCACCCCAAGCATGCCTGCCCCCGCGGGGGATCATGGGCCATGGCGCGAGAGAGCGAAGGACAGAGCACGCGCTTTACAAATCTCTGTCCCTCACCTTCCGCGACATAAACTCATGTATGGTATGCTACGGGTGCAGCTCCTCCGACTAGCTGGTCCTCATGTGTGCCTCTAAGAATAGGCGCTGCTGGCAGTGCCGAAACACGGCATATTACGCTCTTGACAGCAATCTTCGATGCACTATTAATTACTCATCGATTTAGCTATATTGTACAAGAGTATGAGCACGAGCAAGAGTATACACTGCCAAGAGGCCTTGGCCAGTCAACATGTGCGCAATGTCAATCGTCAAACGGCCGCTAATGCTCAATGTTGTTATTTTCGGAGATGTAATACCGCGCAAGTAACGCCTTACCTAATCCTCCCCGGCTCTCAACCTCTGATCTAACTCGGAACTTGGTTTGCTGGAAGAGATCTCTGTTTAATAATATGCTCGCCTCTGTACTGAAACGCCCAGTGTCTGCTTTTTCATAGGTTTTGAACTATATCTTCGAACTTATCGATTTGGGTAGGTTGAAAATCACGGGCCGTGGATTTTGGACGGATTATGACGAAATCCACCCACTCTGCTTCCAGTACCAGCTGTTTCTCGTGGAAGCAGTCCTGACGCTCCACAAGCACAACTCCTGGTCGTACCACCTCTCCCCGGACGGGAAACGGATCGTACACGGCTGCCTCCAGGTCATCGGAGCCGTGTTCGTGATGGCCGGCACCTTCCTGGCGCTAGCTGAGGTCAATATGACGGTCTCTTCCGCGCACGGGATCTGTGGTAGGTGGCATCAACATTACCCTGCACCAGTACAGTAGCACGCTTTATACGTCACTTCCTGTGACCAAAGCTCAGCATGCTATTATCTGCGGGTTCATAAATCAATTCCCGTAGTATCTCTTGCTCTACCCGCGTTCACATTGTGACATGAAGTTGGAACGAGTTGGGTGGAGGTAAAACATCCTGATTATTACAAGCTTACGGAACCCACTGTTCAGTAGGTATTAGACCTCAGCGAACCCACTGTTGATGTGATGTAATGCGTATAGGCCTTCTTGGACTACTCGACTAGCAACCCGCGTGTCTGTTATTGATAACTGGCTTATTTAGTATTTATTAAACCCTTGCTTCACTTTCAGAAGCACACCGCTCGAACGACCAAACAATGGCGGACCTATATAAGATTTGTTGGCGAACCAGTCAATCAGCAGGGAGATAGTATCCATTCGAAGCTGAAAGTGCAAAAGCAAAAACCCCTAGATTCTAGTAAAGATTAAGGCTGTATATTTATGAAGTCCTCTGTTGACCCACTTTTTGTTTCCAGGCATGATCGCGTTCTCCTTCGTTCTGATCAGCCTCTCCTCCGGAGTGATGACTCTCTTCTCGTCCAAGGTCCGCATGTTCGTCAAAACTGGTCCAGCCAAGATACTCCACATCATCGTGGGCCTCTTCGCCATCACTCTGGGCCTCATCTCCATTACGATTGGCTTCCAGATGGACTACTTTAGGGCCGGGCAAGAGAGTCTTTCGACGGCGCTTATGAATTTTGTACTCATGATTTTGTTGTATGTGCTGATACAGTCTATCACGGATTTAGTGTCTACGGCAAAGAAAGTTATTCAGTGAGAGTAATGCTTGATTGAACGCTTGGCCTAGTAGTACCACAACGCAGCGCGGGTTTTGTTACGGGAGGGTTATAGGGACAGAGTTTTTAAATGCAAAAGCACATAGTTTTGTCACTTTCTCCATTCCCGCGACAGAACCTGAGCCACGCTCGGCAAGCTACTGAACTATTTAAAGTTTACTGCTGTGAGTATTATGAAGCTTTTTGGTTTCTCCAACGCAAATTGGATGCTGTCATCATCAGTAGATATTTTTTATGAGTTTTTTGTATATTATGAAATAGAACAAAAATATGTTGCATCATAACACTAATCAATTAAAGCAACGGATGCATGGGCTGCATATTGTGATCTTGGATAATTTTATTTGTATGCGTATTTTCTTGTACGCGTAATTAATACTTACGGTTTAATTCAGACGTATTCAGACACTTGGATCATAGTTTAGGTTGAAAACATTGATTGTCAACAAAATGTTCTCTGTAATAGTACTGAACCTAATTACCTATTAAGTAGATACACCTACTTACTTATAACTTGTATAGTTATTATGATAACAATATCAAGTTATTGAGTGACGGGATACATGAATGTTTGTGGTTGTTTTACAGTAAACGTTATTTTATATGCAAGAAATGTTTTATTTATGATAGAATTTTCATTACCTACACAATTCAGTCATAATTTCATAATTTCTCTATTGCACACAGAAAAATTCAGTCGTTAAAGGGTTGTCAGTTATTTTCTTTGTCAATTCTCCTCTCTAATCTCAGTAATCTTGCTTACATGTGGAGGCGGGGCGACGCGATTTCGATTTTCAGTAGGTACTTGACCTCATCAGCAGCAGCCCCCCTAGACAATGTTAAACGCTAACGCTAGTGAAACGAAACGATAACTTTTTATGTATGCGATTTGACATTTGGCTTCGCTAAGGTGACGTCACATAGCGATTCCAAATTTCAAATCGCATACATAAAAAGTTATACTTTCGTTTCGCTATCCTTAGCGTTTAAGATTGTCTACAGGCACTGGTTACATACAAGTTACTATAGGAGAACAGGAGAACCTACCTATTTTTTTTTTCGTTTGGGACCCTACACTTCGTGGGAAAAATTGTTCATAAATTTATATGCAAGTAAGTGCCATAAAATATTCCCGAAAATAAACAAAAAATTCAAATTTCACGGTGTGTGACTGAAATTCACTCATTAAAATTTTAACGTCATCTGTATTCGAATAGCAGAACTAAAGATGTCACCATGGTTTTGTTTCTCACTATAGTCATCTGTGATTGACTAGTGAACTAATTGAGTGTAGATTTTCCACACTAGATGTCATGAATTTAAAATTTTACGCCATCTGTTTCCGAATAGCAGAACTTTTCTAGGTTCGTGTTACAACTACAGATGTCATCATGTATGGTTGTTATGTTAGTGATGCCAATAGGGTTCCGTTTGGCACCCTTCGGGTACGGAACCCTAAAAATTCTAAGTACCTACCCAGTACCTACCTACACATTTTAGTAAGTTTTATAATTATTCTACTCTGTTTTGCAAAATAAACGAATTTGTACAGGTTGGCAAGAAAGTCTAGAAATTAAATGATGGCAACATAAGTGACATATTAGAGCACTATTGCGTGTTTTGATAGACAATCCAAATATGACATTAAAGAAAACACGCAGTAGTCTGTGAATGTTGCCATCATTTAATTTCTAGACTTTTTTGCCAACCTGTATTTGATATTATTTCTAAAATCGACTACTTAGTGATGTGAAATTAAATCATCTATCTAATCTAAGTACATATACATAAGTCTGTAGCCTGATCTTAGAAACAAAGTCTAGCTTGTGAGCTTGAAATATATACAAAACTTATTATTATTTTAATTTCTCTACTAAAATAAATATGAAGTTAGGAAATATATTTCAGAACGAACGCCGTTTCAAAATTTCAAATGTTTGCTGTCATCACATCAGTGTCAGTACTGTCAGTCATCCTGTCTGTCCGGCAAAAATTATAATTTTGTGAAACGAAAGCCCGGATTCGGATTTATAAAGATCTTGTGTTAGATCGGAATTAGTTACATTATCCCTCTTAGTACCTCCATACAAAATGGTAAGTTTCATCCCTTTATTGCTACCGATACGAAGTGTTTTAGGTTAGAGAGTTTCTGCTTGGTCATCTTTGGATCTAAATAAATCATCTTCTGTTTTCCAGGCCCGGCGTTATGATACCCGTACCACAATCTTTTCACCCGAAGGTATGTTGCCATCTTACAGATCCAGCACTCAGACCCTCAGTATTTTACAGTATTCTCTGTCTTACGTTTATAGCACCAGTATTCCGGTCTAACGAACGATCTTTTTAATTGAACGAATTTAGCGGAATCTTCAACAAATAAATAGATTGTGCTACACTGTCGCAAATGGAGTATTGAGTAATTGGTTACAAGTGTGCCTCAGCCACCACATTAGGGAATATGTACGCTACACTGTTTTATAAATTATGATGGTTTTTCACACTACAAACATGTTTTTAGGTCGCCTGTACCAAGTGGAATATGCTATGGAAGCCATCAGTCATGCGGGCACATCCCTCGGTATCTTAGCCACAGACGGCATCCTCCTAGCCGCTGAACGCAGAAACACTAACAAACTCCTCGACGAGGTGTTTTTCTCTGAGAAAATTTACAAGCTCAATGAAGATATGGTGTGTTCGGTGGCCGGTATCACGTCTGATGCTAATGTGTTGACTAATGAGTTGAGACTGATCGCTCAGAGGTATCTGCTGCAGTATGGAGAGTCCATTCCCTGTGAGCAGCTGGTGTCATGGCTTTGCGATGTGAAACAAGCATACACACAGTATGGAGGTAAATATGTCATATTTTAAACACTGATAGGTACAAAGAAGAGCATAATGAAGATTAAGTATACATGGGTTTGCCTCTTCTGGAATACAGCAGAACTTTGAGAACCTGTGAAACCTGGTTTAGCCTCTTCGGGACCTATTTCAACGGTGTCCCATATAGTCCTAGCGGTACAGCCCGAATTTCATTAAATAGCTGCAAATTGTGTTAATGCTATGAAAATCGGCACGATTGATCTTTAGACCATAGAAATTAATTTGACCCGTAGCACGAAAAAAAAAAGAAGGAGGCAAGTTATGACGTGATCTGTTTTTGGTATGGAATTAAAAAATAAATAAATCTGAAACCTAATGTGTGTGGTGTCAAATGAAAGGGCTTTTTGAGCCAGTTCTAAAAATATATCACATCATTACATTTCAGTCACTTGTTTCAAATTAAAGTCAAAATAATTTTCAAAACATGAAGTATGGGCTCCTTCAGATTCAGACCCAGTACTGTTGGATATTTTTTTTTAAATATACCTCAAATGATACGTATTATCCTCGTATCTAACCCCAAAAAATCATTTATGAAAATATTTTCATTTATTTTTTCTTAATTTTTCAGTTTTACAAAGTGAGACTTCCATATATTACTAGACTTACATGCATGTTGTATGTACATATATGCTGTTTTTATCTATTGGTATGTGATAGTAATACATGGTAATACTAACGATCAGAAATGATAAAAAACAGATGACGTCATAACTTGCCTCCTTTTTAGGGTTCCGTACCCGAAGGGTGCCAAACGGGACCCTATTACTGAGACTTCGCTGTCCGTCCGTCCGTCCGTCCGTCCGTCCGTCCGTCCGTCTGTCACCAGGCTGTATCTCATGAACCGTGGTAGCTAGACAGTTGAAATTTTCACAGATGATGTATTTCTGTTGCCGCTATAACAACAAATACTAAAAATCAAAAGAAATTTAATATTAAGGAGGGCTCCCATACAACAAACGTGATTTTGTTGCTCATTTTTGCTCGATATTGATAATGGTAGCAGGTAGACGCTTAAAATGTTCACAATATATTGAGTATATTATTTACTTAAAAAATAAATAATTAAATTAAAATTAAATTAATATTTAGGGGGGGCTCCCATACATTTTTTTGCGGTTTTTTATAGATAATGGCACGGAACCCTTCGTGCGCGAGTCCGACTCGCACTTGGCCGGTAATTTTTTTTTTTCGTGCTACGGTTCAAATTAATTTATTTGGCCTATAGATCAATCGTGCCAATTTTCATAGCTTTAACACCATTTGCAGCTAAATTTTGTGTGCCGCTAGGACTAATAGCTCTATAAGCCAGCCAAACAATATCTGTGTTAACTGGTTTGCCAACACATCTTTTATAACAATAGTTTGCTATTGTTTGCTCGTTCGAGCAGTGTGCTTCTTCGAGTGAAGGGGTTAAAAGACAACCCTGACAACAAGAGCCTGTAGCCCAGAGCCCAAGAGTTAAATTGTATTTCAAGCTAAACCCCTAGGAGCTATACATAGATTTGATTTGTATTCTGTTACCCTTTTCAGGAAAGCGACCATTCGGTGTCTCAATCCTGTACATGGGCTGGGACAAGCACTACGGATACCAGCTCTACCAGTCCGATCCCAGTGGCAACTATGGCGGATGGAAAGCAACTTGTATTGGAAATAACAGTGCTGTGAGTATTTATTTATTTATTTATTTATTTATCAAAGCCTATTACAGCACAAATCAAAATAATATAAGCAGAGAACTTAGACTAGACATCGGCCAATTAAAGGCTTCTATTTTGAAGGCCAAACATATTATGGTAGTGAACTTAAACAATCAAAATAAAAAGGGGGTAATTTATAAGTACCGGGTTCAAAGTTAATATGGGGATGGGGTGGGAATCTGTGTAAGGGTGTGTTTGTGTGTGTATGATGTCAATGTGTGTGTATGATGTCAATGTGTGAGTGATAGATACAAAAATATAGTTGTGACTGTGTAATGAGCAGGGATCAGAATGAAGGTGTCAATTTACCCAAAGTTTGCAGTCGGACATAACAATTATATATAAGTATTTAAAGTCCATACGTGATGCTCACTCCTTTGTCACACAAACATTTAAATTAAATATCCAAGACCAGGGGCTCATTACATTTGTGTATTCATTCTACCCAATAACTGGACGTTAGCAACACTCACCGCCGTACCCAGAGTCATTTAATGATTCATGAAGTAAAGGATTTTGTATGTAAATTAAAATTTGGAACTGACTTAATGGTTGATTAAATACCTCTGAGTGCGGCGGTCAATGCAGGCAGGCAACAGAATTCCTATACAAACCGCATCTACTATCTTTACCTCTCGCATCTGTCACCGCTGCTGCCGGCAATGACAGCTCCAGGGTAGTACTAGCAAGAAACAAATCAACACAAACATTTACAGGTTCTCGAAAGAAAACATGTCCAAATTCTGTAAAATCTACAAAACACTTGACCTTGGCGATATTAACCTAAGTTCTTAGACTGCCCTTAATTTTGAACTTGAATTGAATCAAAAACCCGTCGCCTGCCCGCGGCGTCGGTAAATGTACGGTCGCCTGCGCCTTAAATTATACAAGCAGCATAAGCGGAATTCACTCGTTTATATGACCGCCCATATACTTTTAGACGCAGGCGATCGTACGTCCAGCCACAGATACTATAATACAGATGACCACCTAGAACAAAATATGACACCGGCGAAAACTGAGATGCTACGGAAGCTTCTTTAGTTCGAGGCCATTACCGCTTGGTGCAGCACCATCGAAAAATTGCAAATACCACGAGATGGCGCTAAGATATATAGGATTAAGATTAACGCCACCTAGAAGTGTGTTAACTGAAACCATGGCGTTTGAAGTATAAATCTCACTCCTCACGCCATCTCTTTTTACGAAGGGTTACTAATTCTAATTTGTTTAGGATGAGTGCCCTGTGGTCTAGCTAAAGATATAAGCACCGATGACATTCCAGGCGGCAGTGTCGAGCCTGAAGCAGGAGTACAAGGAGAACGAGACGACGCTGGCGGAGGCGCAGGCGCTAGCCGTGAAGGTGCTCAGCAAGACGCTCGACATGACCAAGCTCACGCCCGAGAAAGGTACATTATACCCTATCCAATATAACAGGCAACTTGATAGACTAACCTAACCTAAAACTTCATAAAATCCAAATAATAATATCTGTAAGTGCTGATAGCAGTGATGGCGATGACAACTCATCTGTCAGTTCAACTGGATAAGGGTGCTGACATAAAGAGGCAGATTTACAGGTACCGATCGGTACGGGCAACCATATTTCCATACACTTAAGGTTGCCCGTACCGATCGGTACCGGTTAAATCTGCCTCTATGTATGCACCCTAAACAATTATTTCGATTCTTTCCTTTCCTAGTGTTTAAAAAGTGGATATTACGAAGTTTTGGGTTAGCTGTGTCAAGTTGCCTGTTATATTGGATAGAGATAGTGAAAAGTTCATGTTCATGTGCCGGATCCTGCAAGCGAATCGCATGTCAATAGCTATAGCGAGAGCGCGAAATACCAGTTAGTTTGTAGGCGGCACGTCTCGGCGCGGTCGACAAGCCAAAACAGGAATTTTAAGCTCTTGCCACTGTCGTTCGATTCGCTTGCAGAATCACGGCCCATATCAAAAGATGTTTAGTGACTGTGAAGTTTGTGAAGTAAAATATATGAGTCTAGGCGTAGAGACAGCCCACGCAGATCAGATTTTGCAAGGCAGTACAAATTCGCGCGTCAAACAAAAGACGTCGCCGGCCCTGCCTGCCTCGTCTGCGTTTCAGCAGATGTCAAAAATCTGCGCTGCGTTGCCTGCGTCGGTGTCTTATCATAATTTCTTATACGCTGACACCTATTAAAGCCCTTGGGGCCAAGGAGTTATAGGACCCTAGAAGAAAACGACGGCTTAGTGCCAAGAAAACTTTTTACTCACGTTTAGTGTCTACCGCTCCACTAACTCGCTGTCTAGCTATTCGACCTTAGTATAGGACTACAGGGTGTAACAGAAGGGTGTAGTCATATTTGGAGACCATTCTGGGCAACTTACACCACGAAACCGATTTGATCAGAGCAACTTCATTTTTCATTACTCCATACATTTTGGTCCGGGCGGTCAGCTGATTTGTATAGAGAAGTGAAAATTAAAGTTGCCCTGATCAAATCGGTTTCATAGTGAAAGTTGCTCAGAATTATGTCCCTAACAACCCCCTAAAATATGAATACACCATTCTGTAACACCCTGGGTAAGTACTAATTCCACTAACACTGAACTCTTAAAATTCCAGTGGAAATGGCGACATTGACTCGCAAGGACAACAAGACTATCATCCGGATTCTCTCCAACGGAGAAGTGGAGGCTCTCATAACAGCCTTCGAAAAGAGCGAGGCCGCCGCCGAGGCTGCGAAGAAACTTGCGAAGGCCCAGGCCTAACAATCATTATTATAATAAATAACTATAAGTTCTCTCGGTATATTGAATCCAATAAAATGATTTTTTAAATTATGGTGGCCTAATTTCTGCGCGAGTTCTCCGACTGCAATTAAGGGTTTAATGTGTATGGGTCACCCCGCAGTGTGTCTTGAGTGAGATGCTTCCCCGTTATTACAATAACTAGACGAGATATATAGTAAAAGATGCGGAGTCCAATCAGAAGTAGGTATATTCCAAAGTAGAGGTAGGTAGTAGGTACATGGGACCAATAGTGGCCTACACATTGGGCCACTACGATGGCTCACTGCAAGTGGCCCAATGTGTACTGGGGCCTTATGAAATTTCACAAAGTGATGTCATGTGGAGAGTGGCATCGGCATCAAATGCTGTCTTTTTTGCACAAAATTTACCTTTTAAAATACCTCTACTCTACCTCTGTGCAATCGATGTGGCAAGAAATGCCGTGCCGCAATAGGCCTGTATAGCCATCAAAGACGATGATGTGGGGGTGCAACTAACACTAACACACTAGCGCTGCAACAATCATCTCCACAGATGTTGTGGCCAGATATAATATATACCCAGTCGCCTGTGGCGGCCATTTTGAAACTTAGACACTAGAGGATAGGCTGGATGGATATATACAATTCTGAGAATTTCAAGCCATTTTGCTTCAATGCTTCAACCAGACTTGTTCCTAGATTTATTTATTTGATTAGGTAAGTACTAAGTACCCTGGAAACTGTTCTGAGTTCATGCAGTGATTCGATTTTATTACCGATTCCTGATCGATCGAAGTATGTATCGATAAGGATAGAAAAAGTGAATTCACTATAATTATAGCCGTGCTATAGGTGCCGCCATTACGAAAACGCGTGACGTAGCTATTTGCATCTTTCTCTTTCATCGTGGTACTCTGCTGAAAGACAAAGATGCAAATAGCTACGTCACGCGTCTTCGTGGATGGCGGCCTCAGAACAATAACTAAAGCTTTAGTTATTGTTCTGAGATGGCGGCACCTACTATAACCTTGCTTGACTGATCCCCTGTTCCGAGTCACGCCAAAATCGATTACAGCGTCTACGAAGCCGTTCCGTCCGAGTTAGTCTTGGCGATACAAAACGATGATGGCATATCGTAGACGCTGTAAATCTGTAATCGATTATTGCGCTGACAGCGATGTCACGGAACGCGACCTGACAGACATGAACATGACAGTTTGCGTGTCGTTTCATCGTTTGATGGTATCGTTTGTCGCGTTTGTTGATTGTCGTTGTCGATCGATGTTGTAATCTGTGATGTTGTCATGTCAGTTGTTTGCTCGTCAGAGTAATTGTGTTCTGTGGTTGTTTGTTGTCGTGCGTGTCGTGTTTCGTGTTTATCTTTTAGGAAGCTGATTTTATAGCTCATATTGGACATAAATAATGAATTCCTTATCATTGTTGATAACTCACTAAAATATTGGTGAAGGCACAGTAAATCTCAAAAGGGAAAGCCGGTATTTCAACCCTCTACTTAGCAATGATCGATCAAAATGGAAAGAGAAAAGTTCGATCACGCTTGGAGACGAATGTGAGGCTTTTGCTCAACAAATGTGAGCTGATTGCTAAACAAGAGCCTGTGGACGACAACTGGAGACTCCAGAAGTATGTGGAGTCGTTGGGGGAAATGCTTAGTGAGCTGAAAAATAATACCGAGTAAGTCCCATCTCCATCTGTTTTCAAGCTTAATTTTTTTCACTCTGGTAATGACTATTGGACTAACTTGCCTACAATAATAAAAAAATGCAGCATTGAAAGCCGTAGCGTTTAGTTTATTTTTGTTTACTTCTATCTGAAGTGAATGTGTAAAATAAACTTGAAATTACCTACCTTACCTTAGTGAGGGACCTATATTTTCTATTGCAGGAAACCTCAGAAAGCGGTGTTAGCAGAATACACAAAGCGGCACTTATTTCTAAAAGGACTGTTGCAGACAGCTACTTTGAATACTCCAATAGAAAAGGTAGGTACCTATGGTATGGTGTTAGACAAAGATTTTTATTTCCTACATAAATTGCACGATACTGTACTTAATCCCTCCATTCCATGCCTGACGGCTCTCCAGAGAGACCGATTAGCAAGGGTTTTTTTTTATAATGTTTATTTATGAAAAAGTACTTAATTATTAAATTTAAGTCTGCCAAACTGCTAGGCAGTTTGTCGGCAGGTTGGTTTGGCTCTTAACTATAACAGTACTTTATTTTAATTAGTAAACCCATCCCCCGTTCCATTTTTAAGGGAATGGAGAGAAAATTGGGCCGGCAGTCATCAAAAGATTAACAACCAAACTTTGTTTAATTTCTGTTCAGATGCTATCTTGCATGGAGTATGGGGAAATACTTCATGCTGCATTCTGCACATACTAATAATGTTAATGATGTAATGATAATAATGTAATACATTGGCCTTACAGTGGCACATGATTGAAATTAGTTAACCTTTGAACAGAATCTTGGAAATCAGCTGTATGTGTCTGAAAACCTAACCTCTGTTCATTTCGTGTTTTAGTTAGAAGCAGTGCAGCAATTATCACATGGAGCAGCGACCATGTGTGCTGATGCATCTGCACAAGAGATACATCAGAAGACTGTAGCTAAATATGGCAGTGAACTGAGATCAGACTTGTTTGGTCCAGGTAAGAAACATTAATAAATATAATATGTAACCCATTAATGACCCACCGAAGGGCATGTGACATTAAAATGTGACAATACCCCAATATGAGTAAGACCACTCTGGGTCAGTGCAGATGATGGAAGGTTGTCGGAGTAACAAACACAACTATCAGAAGTTATCAAGCCACCTTAATAGAGCTTCTAACACAGCTTTATGACTACTACCAACTATAATATTCGGCAAAGTGCAAGTCGGACTCTCACAAGGAGGGTTCCGCACTACCAAAAAAAGTACAAAAATCACGTTTCTTGTATGAGGACACCATTATTTTTTCAATATTTCCTGTACTTCAGTATTTCAGCAATGGACATTACACATTTTGTGAATATTTCAACTTTCTAGCTATTACGGTTTGTGTCGAGCGATAGATAGAGCCCGCTGACGGACAGCGGAGGCTTAGTAATAGGGAACGCTAACGGAACCCTTAAAACTACTAATAAAAACAATAAAATTACAGAAGACACCGATGACTCTCTCCGCAAACGGAACATCATCAAGGCCCCGAACTTCACCAGCACAACGAGCAGCCAAGAAGACATGGACACGCTCCTGAAGTACCACCAGAACATGCAGGAGAAGGTGGCGGACAACATGGTGATGCTGACCAGGAGCCTCAAGGAGCAGTCGCAGATCGCCAGCACCATCATCAGAAGAGACACTGACGTAATTACCCAATTTCTTATAGTCTATTCGTGATAAGAATGCGGTGGAGTCATCACTGTCCGGCGGCCTAGCCACGCCCCATAACCAATCAAATCGTTGCCAATTACCATCCAAGTTCACAGTGACCAGTTGAAGGCAAACTTTCGAACGCGACGGTTGTGTCCTGTCCTGTGAGTGTGTGTTAACAGGGATTTAAATTTTAATTTTACTGCATTCTTATCACGAATAGACTGTAGCTACTAGCTCGCCCGTCCAAAGTCCTCGGCCCGCGATTTTAAACTTACCCACATCGAGATAAAGTTCAAAACCTATGCAAAAACAGAACAAAATATTTGGGTCCTTTGGGCACGCAGGATGGTTGAAGACAGAAAGAAACATTTATTATAAGGACAGTGAACACACTACAATTACAACAACAACAACTACAACAAAGAGACAAAACACAGAAAGTACAAATGACAAATAGTCACAATAGAGGACCGATCACCCACCTGTGTTCAGCGGACGTCCTACCTCATCATCTATCTACATTCTAGGCCCTAGCTATATCATAGGGGTTAACGTCTACTTGTGATGAACAGCCAGTTGCTGCTACTACCACTTGAAAATGTAAACTCTCGCGGTGACCATTTCCCACGCCGCCGGTTACTTCTACAACCACTTCCCAAACAATATGAATACATGATCTTTAGAGCGCTTTCTCATACGTTTTAGTCGCGCAACTGCAGCGCCTTTGCAGTGAAGTATTCCCACTTGCACTGCTGCAGTCGCGCGACCAAAACGCCCGAAACGACAAGAAAGATTTTTATTGTAACCACCGACCCCTCAGGCGCTCAAGAAATCGTCGGACCTGACGGACCGCAACCTCGGCTCTCTGAAGGTGGAGTCGGAGCGGCTGTCGGAGCACAGCCGCAGCGCCTGGAAGTGTTGGCTGTGGCTCATGCTGGCGGTCGTCATGCTCATCTTCATCAGTGAGTATCACTTGGTAGGGACATGACAACAAGTCCTCGGAGCTCCGGAGCGGATCGTCGGCTCTCTGAAGGTGGAGTCGGAGCGGCGGAAGTGCTGGCTGTGGCTCATGCTGGCGGTCGTCATGCTCATCTTCATCAGTGAATATAGCCAACACCAGTAGTATGCCGTAGCGTGCCAGTAGCAGTAGCATGGCAATAGCATGCCAGAAGCATGCCGAGTGTGGTGCGGGTTTCCTTTATACTTTACTAGCGACTTGCCCCAGCTTCGCACGGGTGTAATGCACCTTTCACTATATTATGCATGTATTATACATACAAACCTCTTGAATCACTCTATTTATTGAAAGAAAACCGCATCAAAATCCGTTCCGTAGTTTTAAAGATACATAGTGGGACAAACACGGGAAGCGAGTTTGTTTTTATACTGTGTAGTGATAGTGATTGCACAAAAATATTAAAAAAAACACGTAACATTTAGTGAAATACCATTTATGTACAAAGGCGAGCTTATTTCCAAAAAGAGATTTCTTCTAGAAAACCTACCGTTTGTAACGGGAAAGCGAGGGACAGAGCTATGCACTATAAATGTGAGTATTCATGGTAGAGGTTGATTGATCCTCAGAGGAGGAAAGGGAGGTCCTGGGTTCGAGTCCCGGCTGGAGAGGAAATAATAATACTAGGTATATTCCCACTATTTAGAGACTAGAATGGAGCTTTATTGCATCAATCGTTAATTTGTTTCAGATATGGTGCTGTTCATGAAAGTAATGAAGAAACGAAAAGTCGAAACGTAATGTAAGTTATCCTAATAACATTTTTAAAAATAATTTATATAATTTAGGGTAAGTTAATTTATGCAATAAATTAAAAGCATTAAATGCTTACGACGGCAATCTAGTTAATAAAATTTGAAACGAATCCAAGCTGTATTACTGTAATGTGCTTTTAGTTTAGTTGTTTGTTAATCGTCAATTTTCTATCACAGAAATTGAGTCTCATAAATATCCGCAGCTCTTAGTTTATGTAACGTTCGCATATTAACAGAACTTATCAGAAGTTGAAGTTCCGAAGAAGGTGTAAACGAATTAACGCAAAATGAGAAACTACTTTGTTACGGACATCATTCTGAGCAACTTTCATTATGAAACCCATTTGATCAGGGCAACTTTATTTTTCACTTCCCAGTAAATTTTGGGCTGAGTGGGTCAGGTGATATAGCTGATTTGAAAATAGTTTCTCATTGCGTTAATTCATTTACACCTTGTAAATATAACAATGTCGTGAAAATAAAACGAGCATAATATTGTTTGCAATATATTTATAAATTCCTCTTGACTATTGTAACGTACAATTACTTCTCGTTTGAGGCGAGAAGATAGTAAAATATGATTTACCGCCAATTTTATATTTGGTCCAACAGTACATAGTTTAACCCCATTCTTTAACAAGCAAAACTCAAACAAGTATATTTTAAGTACTAGACTATGTAGCAGCTTAACGTTTATCACGTGCTATATTTATATAGAAGTCGTATGTTAAATAGTGATTTTGAAGATAGCACAATCTAAGTTGGCCACTTTTTAAACTATCTTTTTACAGATACTTCAAATGTTCGTTGAAGTATCTGTCCAGAGAGCACTCATCCAGTGGAGAGCGCATAGATACATTTTCCTTTGACACAACTCACCAATTTACGGGCGGCGGGGGACGAGGTAAGAGAGCTGTGATTGGTCAGCCGCTGCGAAACTGTCTGGCGGCCCGTCATCGTACATAGGTTGCGTATGCGAACGTTTTTTGAATACAACAAACGTTTGGCGAGCCGCATTCCCCCGCAGGCGCAGTCAATTGTCTCTGATCTGTACCTATCAGTGTATAGGAAATATTGTGTGCGTGATTTTCCACTGATCAAATAGTTATTTTATTATTATTATTACGAGCCTACTATGTCCCACTGCTGGGCAAAGGATTTGATAGTAAGTTAGTTTTACGTGGTATTAATTATTATTGTTTAAACGATTTTTTGTTTTATGACATGACAAGATACGCCAAAGAGCTAGTTTACGGATTATCCTGAACATTTTATTATTGGTACTTAGATCTAGATGTTAATACCTATCACATACAGGAAGGTATATTAACACAATTCTATGTTATACATAGGTAATTAAACATTATTTATACTAATTTTAAATACATTTAGGTCTAGTGGCCAAGTTAACAAAGTTCATTCAATATAAGCCCCGATTATATATTTTTTTACGTAATTTAACCAGCATTCTCTTAATATACACTTATTTATTTTAAGAATACTGATTGACATGTTCACAGGAGAAAGTCCCTACATTTATGCCAGTTTTTCGTATTTATTGATGATTTTTTCCGTACATATTTATCCACGTTTCAAATTCATAGCTTCCACAGTACCTACCCAAATCTTACACCATTATTCAACACCTTATTTCACCATTTCGACACGTTTATCACACGTCCTAAGTATGGCAATCATTGATATCAAATTATTCACCAACATTCGCTCTAACTTTCCGGTTTGGCTCTGTTGAGCCACTCTACCAACTAAACTATTTACAAAGCGGATTGCATCCTCGCTGTTTTAAAGCATTTCTCTACATTTTCGTTAAATTGAATATTCTCTACGTGTAATTGTTGGCCTATTTGTCGTAAACGTCGGTTAGTTCGAACTTCCAGATCTTGTTAGGGCCAATTTCCGTCACGTAGAGGTGCGAGCCATTTCTTGTTACAGCCAGCGAGTGAGGGTTCGTGAAGCCCTGGAATAAGAAATAAATAAATTGAAACCAATGTGGAAACGAATGCTTGGATTTCCCAATTCTTCATTTTCCCTTAAAACTTGTGCTATAAGACACTTTACACTTTATACTTTATTGCACAAAAACAGAATACAGACACTTTATAATGAAAAAAAAACATGTACAAAGGCGAGCTTATCTCTAATAAGAGATCTCTTCCAGCAAACCTAGGATGGACAGGATTAATTAACAAAAGATAGACCTACATATGTGCACAACGATAAATATTAAATTAATAGACTACATACTTACTAATAAGTACATACATACATAAAAACCATACTTAATAAAAAATAAATAAAAAATAAGACCTTCCTTCATTCCAAATTTCATGACCCTAGGCCAGCCGGAAGTACACTATAGGTTTTGATTCCCTTGCGAGTTCCACGCGAGTTCATACTAATTCACCAAAATCAGCGAAATCATGACATAATATCGCGGTATCTTTTGATTGCGTGGACTTAGAAGTTTAATTTTTTCACAGCTCTAAGGGACCATAGACCTCAGTAATCGATATTAATTTCAACATGATACCTCCACGCGTTCCTGAGAAAAGGGGTCGTGACAGACAGACGGACAACAAAGTGATCCTATAGGGGTTCCTTTTTTTCCTTTTAAGGATCGGAACCCTAAAAATACAAAAAAAATACTTACAGTGCTTGGCTCCCAAGTGTCCAGAATGTTTCCATACAGAGCATTCACAGTGAAACCCCGCACCGCAAGGTTCGGCGAGGTCGGACCATTCACAGCATATATCGTGTCACCGTGCGACGTCACTGCGAACACCCTCCCCAAAGTGGGATCCTCGATCACCGTCGCGGGCTCAAACATCTTGATATAACTCTTCAAACCAGCCTTTGGGCAGACAATCCTCATGTTCTCTCGGTCCGCCACGCAGACTATGTCCAAATGCTCCAGTAAAGTCACGCTGTGGGGAACGTTCAGCGACAGAGACGTATCAGAGTAGGAAGGAATGGTCAGAAGGAGGGTGCCAGCTGCGTTGAACTTCAGGATCTGGTTGTTGCAGTATCCGTCAGCTACGAAGATCTCGCCGGTAGTGGCCACGGCGACGGAGGTCGGCATACAGAGTAGGACCCGGCGCCGATAAGGGTAACCAGCAGTGAACGCCTCTCCGATTATCAGACTAGAATACTTGTGGTTGCTCGGTGTGTACTGGAAGTAAAAAAAGGGATTACTTATGTGTGATTTTGAAAGTCTGAATGTGTCTACTTGTCCTATGCTGATTGGGTATCCGCCTGAATTTCCAGATAACGTAGTAGTTGCATTAAAATGCGGACCAATAATGGCAGATTCGTCATTTGTTTGGGAATTTTGTCTGGTCAAACAAAGATCTCCCAATTTTAAGGCCACTCCAATTTACTCTCTCCTCCAGTCTAGCATAATCCATAAGTTACTATAAAGCTCACCTTAAAAACCTGGTGCTTTGCCACATCAGTGACCCAAACATTGTCATGGTGGTCCACTGTCAGGCCATGCGGCATGTAAAACGCCGACGCGCCCCAGCTGTGGAGCACGTTCCCTGTGTGAGGGTCTAACACCAATATCGTGTCCTCGATGATCGGCCCTTGGTCTAGGTTTTGGTAGACGTTCGATTCGTTGAAGGTGCTGTGGAGAAAATTTTCATAATCCGTTTAATTGTTAGTGCAGGTAGAAATTTGGCATCGATCCAGCGGCGGGTTAACGATTGGATTTTATGATTTCTTTTGGAGTAGAAATTTTGATATGTACTCAATGCAATGTGACCTACCTTTCGTCCCATACTCGTTCAGCCCTGTGGAAAATCACCGGCTGGCCAAGTGAGTTGATCGACACTGATGTTATTTGACCCACATTCAGGGACTGTTGGGGCCAATTCTTCAACTCCTGCGGTCTCAAAACCACTTCGTCCTTTGGCTGAAAAAGTAAATACCAGTCCATATTCATTAAATTCACAGACAAAGAGGGCTTCGCAAGTACCTTCTATACAATGAAAAATATTTATTTCCTGAATGAGTTTGTCTCTTCCAGCAGCGCTAGAAATAGTCTGTGTCTTGCATTAATAGTTTTTTGGCTGCGTTAGAGTTTTCACTTACCAGATGTAGATCCAGATTCCTCAGGATATCCTCACTGTTCCCATAACTGAAGTAATCGAAGTTATCCCTGACTGCTTCCGGCTCACAGTTGACTGTTGATAGAGCCAGCAGAAATACAATTATCGGAAGCATTTTGCTGTATACCTCGTTCACAATCCCGGTGTTATTTAACTTTATATTCCGAGCGTATTGATTGTTGAGTCACCCTTATCGTCAGTGCGCCTGCGCGCTGGATTGCCACCTCACTCGCGTGATTCCTTCTCCCCTACAGCAATTACTCCCACTCAAGGTCAATCGGAAAGAAAATCAATGAAACAACCTATATCTTTTTCACATCTTTAATTTTCACAACAACTCTCATTTATTACATTCGTCAACAAAATTGGTCTCAATGAAACGAACTTTTAAAAATAGAAGGCCTAAAATTTTTAATTTCATGTCTGTCGTACTTTACTGATTTAGTCTCAAAATTAGAATCTTTTTGCGTTGGCACATTGGGATTATCAAAGGCTTTCGCTTTTTTAAGAATTTCAAGCGAGGACATAAAAAATATAGGTTTTTAAACTTTGATATCCCTATGGAATGATCGTATAATAACAAGTTGGCGTGTTCATTGGCCCCTCCATTCTGAGTGGGGCTGATCCCAGATGTACCCCGTCTCGGTCATTGAGCATACCGCGTTGTAGTACCTTCCTGGGCTTCTGCAGTATGACCATGATGGGCATTTGCACTTGAACAGTGTTTGAAACTCCTCCTTGCATACCTCGTTCCACCAGCAAGTCCTCTGGAAAAACACAAATATGCTCTCGGTTAGATAGCTATCTTGCATTTATTCTTATTCACCCCTAGTTTCTGAAAGAGTGGTCAAATGTAACATGCGAATAATTAAACATTAATTCAAAAGTAATTGGTTCAAATGAGTTTATCAACACAAGTTGTCACAGCTAATTTTATTTTTGGAATTTGCGTGTTATTATGTAGATAAGATGATACTTATAATACATGCATCTGCTTATATATGTATTTTTCATGAATTTATACAGTACTTTTACCAAATGATAAGCAGTATTACTGACATGAATATCGTAGTGGAGGGATTTTCCTTAGACCCGTTCTCTCATTGCTCAGGTAGCGTTTATCTGTCTGTTTATCTAGGGCTTTTGACATTACACACGTACAAAAAGTGTGAAAAAAGATATCTGACTGTTTATCCTTCTCTTGAAATACTGGCCCTCGGAGGAATCAGCTGGCCCTTATTTAAATATTTGTGTTTATTATTATAAGTAATCTCATACATTACCTCATTGACATATTCCTTCACGGAGTGATCAGAGTAGCTCCGTTTAGTGCTTGCGCCTTCCATTACCGTACATATCAGAAGTCCGCATATCGTTATAAACTGGCTTAGAAACATGATTCAGAAACCGACACACATTTGATATGGACGCACACATTTACAGGCACATCACGTATCTATATTGACCCTAATCATATCAGAATTTAGGTCTTAATAATAGAGATTTTTCGGTGTTTCGTAAGACTTTCATAGCACACCCCCTGCCCTGTGAAAGTTCCACCTCTGTTTTCTGATTGGTTGCAGATCTGTAACTGACTTCGCGTTGGTTTGAATACAAGCTTTCTGCGTCAGTAGTGTGAAGTTAGATACGAATAATTGTAAACTGCGTTTTCAAATAAATGAGCTTTTACACGTGAGAGTGAAACCCACTGTGTTACAATAAATTAAAAATATGTGATTGCTCGAGTAAAATTTAATTTCACTTCTGCACATTTTATACAAATACTATTACATCTTAACAGTTTAAACAAATCACTAGCTATAAAGGACTATTCACTTAATAGATAATAATATAGAAACATTATCATAACAAAGATACTAAGAAATTATACTTATCTAATCGCCACAGTGAAGAGTCTTAGAAATAATAACTAAGAAATATTCAAATATGAATGGCACCTAGAAAAAATAAATACCTATTAATAATGTATTTTATAACAATCTACTACATACAAAAAACAACTTTGGTTGGACTCTACCACTACTTTTGGGATGTGTACTGGCTATATATCACACCAGCGATTCAAGTATCTAACTTCATCATTTCATGACCATATTTTCATCTATTTCTATCTTTATGTCTGCGGCATCCTGGTTTTCCTTTCTATGCAGTTCTTCGGCGTCTTTCCTGCAAATAAATTATTATTTTTTGTTATCATCACATTTTTTTTCATAACTCTTGTTGAATCTAAGTACGTAATAGAGAGAATTAATTCTATAGTTGTTCTTTCGCAGCACTTTCTTTTGAGTAATACAGTACATATAATAACTATACAGTATGCAGATCTTGATGATAATAAAATAAATAAATGTAAAGCCCATTAATGGGCTACCCCACCGAGTGGCACCGACCTTTACCCGGATACGATACACGACGACTGGCCCATATAATTGACCGAGCGAGCGAAGCGTCTCCGTTTCAGGTTTGGGCAAAAATGGTTTCGTATGTCTGTCCGGTTGTTCTCCTCTACAGGTCGCATTTATGAACCGATTCTCGTGAAATTTTGTGAGCAGGTTGAAAAAATAAATAGAATTTTTTACTCGAGCCAGTTTTTAGATTTTTTTCAAAATGGCGGAGATATGGGGTTTTAAAATGTAAAAAAATCGCTACAACCCAAACGGCTCGATGGATATTAACAAATGAGGTGTCGTTGGATTCGTAAAGACCATGAGAGTGAAACAGATTATATAATTTTAGTAAAAAGTCAATAGGTTGTATTAAAGATCGCGAAATGTAGTTTACAAAGTTATTGGTGCGGCTACTTTCATACTGCATGTACGTAACCAGGTACATTCATAAGTTTGTATGTGTTATTGAAAGAAAATTATTTGGGTTATTTTTTTTATGTGTGTTAGCAGTTCAGCTTTCCCACCGACATACTCGCGAGGTCTACAGCTCACAGAGCCACTAGTAATAGAGTACCTACCTACTTATAAGTGAAATGTACCTATTTATATGACACAATAAATACTCTATATTATATATACTGAATACGACGCTGCTTCAGGCCGAGTTAGTGGAGGGGTGGCAGGCTAGCGGCCAACTCGACTGTAAAGAGTCAGATTATTCAGCTGCCTTAGAAGGGCCTCTGCTCTGACATATCTGTTTTAGAGCGAGTTTTACCAACGAAGAGTATCTTCTACTTTTGTTAAGAATAACCTCATTTTGAACATTCATTGTCATACAAATTATTCCCGGGATAGTTATACTCGCATAACTTTTTGTTGGTAAAATCTAGCCTTAGTAAACAAAATTCACCGGTAGCCGGGACCTTTCTCTTGACGTTTCCTCCAGAACACGAAAGCGTGAAACAAATACCACATATAGAAACGGACATCCATGCAGCAGGCCTTTATCAGCCAATTTTGTTAAACGCACGATAGTTTCCGAAATGCGAATACCGGTAGGTCACGAACGTTACCTACATGGTAGGTAGTACTTACGAATATTTGTTAGGTGATGAAGGCATGAATATGCTCTTGGGGCACAGTCGGTAGTATGGCCAGCATTCGCCTCCTGATTCCCCAGCCTTCTGTGCTTCTACGTAGTCCTGAAGAAGTGTTGCGTACTCTGACTTGCTCGGCCTGATGGAGATAAAGACATACTTTTTGGTCAACAAAACTGATAGCTCTAAGCATGCTCTAAGACACTCTAAATGGTATTTTGCATTGGAAGTGTGATAAACTAAGCATAGTTATAAATATCTACAATACAGTAATAACTTATTACTAAGAAGAGGCCTATGCCCAGCAGTGGATCGATGTGGGCTGAGGATGATGATGATGATGATGAATAAGGAATTCTTGTTGTGCGTCATAACGGAAACAGCAGGAGGAGAGTTTTCATAAAGCTGCTGATATGACCTCAAGGGGTATATTATAGCGTATAACTAAAGTAAGGGTTCCGTGATCTAGTGGGATTCATATGGGTAAAGGCCTCTACTTTACGGTGGGGACATTAATGGGCTTAAATTATAAATAATTAAATACTAACGTCAAGAACAGCTTCATGATCTCGCCAAGGAAGCCGAAGTTCTTGAGTGGATGCGCGTGGATCTCACAAATGGCGCGCAGCAAGCATTCCCTTCCGGAATGACCGAAGTTTGCCAAAAGGTCCTCCGCCAAACCGTAGAGGATTGCTCTGAAGTTTTTGAAAAGACATCAGAATCTATTAAATAGACACCCCGAATAAATACATGAAACCTTAAGTTTAAAATTTTCTTTCGGTACTTGTATCCTTGTAAAGCCGATAACTTTAGACCTACTGAACCGATTTTAATAGAATATGGCTAGAAACCATACAAAGGAAGTTTAGTACTATTTACAGAAAATGTCATCAAAATCCGTCCACCCATTTGAGCGTTAGAGCCTATAGATGGGATTCTGCCCGGAAACTTTCCGAAACTTTCCGAATCTTCCGTTTCTTCCCTCCCAATGGGTATTTATGTGGGAAGATTCAAATTGTATTCTTTCTTTGTTCTTTATTGACATAAAGCAATAGTTTAAGCATGTTTATCATATTTCTGAAATAAGATTTTAGTTTTAAGGGCGTACTACTCTACTACTTCGTCGCCATCTTGAAAATTTTAGTAACTGAACCGATTTGCTTCAAAATCGATATCTTTGGATTCGGGTGGAGTCCAATCATGATTCCGAAGTCACATTTTGAAAAAATCGCACCCATTTTTAACATTTTAGTTACTGAACCGATTTGCTTCAAAATCGATATCTCAAGAAACGTGTAAAAAGTTCAAGATGGTGGCGACTTTTTCAAAATCTGACTTCAGAATCATTATTGGTCTCTAACCGGATCTTGAGATATCGATTTTGAAGCAAATCGGTTCAGTAACTAAAATGTTCAAGATGGCGGCGACTTTTTCAAAATCTGACTCCAGAATCATAATTGGACTCCACCCGGATCCTTAGATATCGATTTTGAAGCAAATCGGTTCAGTAACTAAAAAGTTCAAAATGGCGGCGATTTTTTCAAAATGTGACTTCAGAATCAGGATTGGACTCCACCCGAATCCAAAGATATCGATTTTGAAGCAAATCGGTTCAGTTACTAAAATTTTCAAGATGGCGACGAAGTAGTACAGTAGTACGGAACCCTTAAAACTAAAATTTTATTTCAGAAATATGATAAATTATGCATAAACTATTGCTTTATGTCAATAAAGAACAAAGAAAAAATACAATTTGAATCTTCCCACATAAATACCCACTGGGTGGGAAGAAACGGAAGATTCCGGGTTTATTCCGGGAATTTTCCCGGAAAGTTTCCTAGTCGCCCATCTATATAAGAGCCTCAGCCTCGCCTCTGTCTCTGTTGTGCCTCTGCCTCCCCGTACGGGAAAAGGGGTGACGCTATGTTATGATATGTTAGAAGTCGGTTTTAAAGGCGGTATAACCACAAGCCTGCTTGCCAAATCGTTACGCAATTCGGAAATACGTTCAACAATTACAATAGTTCTCGAATACACTCCAAGAATGTCAATTGCCAGTCAACCGGTGGAATTCCTGGCTGTATGGCCAAAATTATTAGGAGATAAGAATACCAATGAACGTTCGTTGTCGAAAGAGAAAGTTATGTCCAGGTTACGACAAAACATATAGAAAACATTAGGCTCTATATATAGAGACAAGTTATGCACCCTGGAGGGAGGTACCCTGAATACTGACCTCAATGCATCGCTACAATAACGCTATTATTTAATTAAACTGATTTCAAAAATCCCAATTCGGTGTCTGTTTTCATAAATTTCACCTTTGTTTGTTATCTCCAAACTAGTATTATTTATGAACCGATTTATTGATTCTTTATTTTTATAAGGTGCAGTAGTTAGGTTTCTAGTGGCTGAACCGATTATTTTCAAAACTCGAGTTGGGGGCTACCCCCTGTCACGTAAAATGGAGTACTGAATAACTGGCTAAAAGTAGACACATTGTGCCTTGCCACCCCGTATGGAAAAAGCGCTATGTTATGTTTTGTTGTTCTTACCTCTCACCCCCATGCATCCTGTCCAGCACCATCTTCTCAACCTCCGGAGATATGTCCACCGACCTCTTCCCTCTTCTGCTGTCCAGATACTGACCGACGTAGTCAGCCATCACGGACGCAGCTGCCCGGCCCATCGACCTTGCGAATAAAGGCGGCAACGTCCCGTAAGGGTTCTCGTTGTCCGTCAAACCCAGCTTGTCGAAGTCAACTGGGGAAATAGATGGTCTTTAGAGAGATGTCGCCGGATGTTTGACCCCCAGTTTGCGAAAGACGATATTCGTGACAGGATTAAAGACGCTAATGCTGTACCTTAGAGGTAGACAATAGTAAGTCCACTTTTAGAGGTACACAATAGTAAGTCCATTAAAGGTAGACTCTAAGGTACAGAAATTAAATTTTCAGAAAGTGGACTTACTATTGTCTACCTCTAAGGTACAGTAGATCTATGAGCAGCAGATGCACAAAAGTTCCAACTGAAAGTTTGAATGATTCAGTCATTAGTGTTTTCGCTGGTTCTATTTGCATAGAAATGACGAAACCAGTGATACTTATTATAGGTACTCGTACACTCAACTTGAGTAGCAGTTTGGGTGTTTGATTGCTGTCATGTATTTCGTCTTTCGGAGGAAGCATTCAGAGACGATTGAAAAATGTGAGTCAAACTCATAATCCGGCACGTAAAACTGTTTCGGAATAATAGTTTAATAGTTATTTATCCAACAAGTGAGGAAAGTTCGTTTTTCCTATGAGTTTTGATTTTGAGTCTTGAGCGAACGAAGGATTGAAAAATAGAATCACGAGCGCAGCGAGTGATTATAAAATTCAATCCTGAGTAAGCGAAAGACTCAACAAAACGAATAGCAAATGAACTTGCTCACATGTTGCATACAAAACTTTTCACCACTCCCAGCAAGAAAGTATTCAGTCACCATAGGTAAATAAATTAAATAGTCACAAAGCAAATCAAAATAATTCTTTATTATAAAATAAAAAGAGCTGTTATTCATGAAAATAATTTAAAAATGAAATGTAAAATTAGTACTGCAATTTTTCAAGTTAAAAGTAACGTTTTTAATGTTTCTGAACTTACAATAATTTGATCAATTTTATAAAAAAACATTAATCTTAACTTATAAGTATTTCTATTCTAAGTATATTTTTTTTTTTTTTTAAACTTAACATAAAAATCAGGCAAGGTTAGTTTCTGAACGGGATCATTACTTTCCTCACTGTTCAAACAGTGAGGAAAAACTAACTTTCCTCACTGTTTTCGTAGAGGAAAGACACTTCTTTCGTGCGGGAGTGGTGAAAACTCCATTACGTCTCTAAATAGAAGTCCCGGGTTATTTGAATGAGAAAGGCTCATTATCATGTTAGTGTAATCAAGTTACTACTACACAGTTCAAATTCAGTTCAATAGTTCTAATGCGAATCCTGTTTTATTTGTTTCGGGTAAAGGCATGGATATAGTCGGGACCTGAAATAGTCGGGATATGTTTTAGTGTATATAGGTGGCATGTGAGATCAAAAGGAAACCATTACGAAAGAGTTTAAAAAACTACATCCTTATTAAACATATTAGGCACGTAAGTTGCTGGCGAGCGATATACTATATGAATATTAAAACCCAATAAATACTCGCGCGCACTACGATTTAACTAAAACTATACGGATGCTACTTACTAAGTTAAATCCACGGTACAAATGTTAAATCTAAACCCGAATGCTTACTTTTCATTTCAACCTTATAACTGAGTGTGAAGCCGATACCCTTTGTTGTACCTGAACAAAATAACACACATGCTCTGACGATCATCTTTGGTGTGATTGGACATTTTGTCCCGTGATTTTTTCCATCCGATATAATATAATCGGAGGATTGGTTTTCACGGGTTTACTCTGGTTTATTCTGGTTTTGTCAGCATAACCAAATATCGGGTTATATTGTTCTGGGGTAGAGTTCAAATCAGGCTTGTGAAAGAGCTAGGCTAGGCTATCCAATCTATCCATAGTATCTATTGAATGTCTACGCTACGCACTGTTGACAATCTAACGAAGACTTTTATAACAATTATAGTGGTCTAGTTATTCTACTTTTTATAATTAATACTTATTTAATTAATTATCACCTTTCTACCCAAAATCTAAAAGTCTAGTCAAAATCTATCTAATAAATAGTTCAGGCTCAAGCTCTCTAAATACATTTACTGTTCAAAAGTCTAATACTGACTCATAAGCTCGTACTCGTACTTGATAGTGCCTGAAAACGGTAGTTCAATAAGTAAATTGGTAGCTTTATACCCCAGAATATACCGGGACGACGACCTAGACAATTTGCAACCAGCAGAGTGGGTAAATATAGCTTTGACTAGAGATGCGTGGGCTCGAAATGAGTAGTAGGTAAAAAGTGTCCAGCCCAGCAGTGAGTAGGCTAGGTAAAAACAAAAAATATTTGTATCATCACCATACTGAAACAATTGTTGGACTATATCACAGATATCGATATTATATAGTTGGCGGATTTCAAACAAAACATTAAATTCTATTAATTCGCCAGGCATTTAAAAACTATGAGGTACTTACTTGTGAACGGGAAAGCTACAGTCATGTTAGAAAGAAATCCCTTCGGCGGATGTCTGACAAAGGGCATGGACAGCGAAGGAGTGATGACCATCGTTGTGCCAGGTGGCAGTGCCAACCGACCATCGTTGGTTATCCATAGGATTCTCTTCTGTCTGGAGTGAGGTATGTTCTCTTTGGCCAGGCCTGGGTCGTTGGGTGATGCCATCGGCAGAAGTGCCGCTAGTGCTATGCTAAGCAGGATTCGGGGTATTGTGTCCATTGCTAATCTGTAAAAGTATATAAAGTTTCAAATAATATGGGTAAAATTCAATAAAACGTTTAAAACCTAAGGAGTCGAAAATACCCCGAATGACTTCGAAGTGTTATTAAGTTTATATACTCTTTGGTGGTTCTACTCGATTTGGCTGGATTTGGCACGCCGCCGCCGCCGCCCGCGCCGTGCGCTAAGGAGGCCGTGTTGCTCTATAAGCCTAGCCCTCAGATCAATGAGTAGTGTAAGTGCCTTAAACTCTTTGCCTGGCCTTTGCATCTTTAGTAAAAAAAAACACCTGACATTTTGTAAGTCAGTCTGACGAGATACACTAAATACCTAAATACTATGAGTCTGACATTTTAAATAGTAAACATTGCTCCGTAAGTTCATAACTCTTTAATTGCTCCTGCGAATTTAGTAAATACAAATATTACTTTCCCCGTGAAATAAAAAGGTACTCATAATGCAGCAGTGCCACCATATCCGGATCAGGGACACAAACGACTATAACATCGATGTGGAAAGTTTCATCAAGGCAGCCGAGAAGAAATACAATATAGACATCCGCACTCTGCCCATGTGGAAAGATCTGGTGCAGCGACTCCACGCAGCAAAAACAGACTGCGACCACCAAATACGCAATGCGAACCTCCGCAAACTGGGCATAATTAATAATCTCTTCGTACAGTTCAACAGACCATCACCATTCGAGCTGACCGATAATCTAGCAAGAACAGCTTCGAAATGGAAAACCATTAAATCGAAACGATCTGCTTCATCGAAAGACTCAGTTGAAACAAAAGAGATAGACGAAGCAATACAGTCGTCAGCGACCTTGCCTCACTATAATACAGAAATAACTGAGCAAATGTCAGAAACTCAAACTTCACTATCGATGCTAACTGACATCAAAAGTAAAATACCAGTTATCATTGAAACTGAAACAGACTTAATGATTTCGAAGCCGAATCTTCCGTTATTCATCACTACAAATGAGCATAAATTGATATCAGCCCTTAGTTCTGAAGATGAAGTGTTCTCGTTGAAATCATGCTCAATTAAAGCTTCCAATAGGTCTGTTGAAAAACAACCGCTTCTAAATCAAACAACTATGGCCCTGTCGATACCGAAAAAAATTGACGTTGAGGCTGCTTATTTGTGTAAAGAGCAATGCATAAAGTTTTCCATTCTCAACTGTATAACTGAGTATTTACATCTGCGGTTTATACGTGTAACAGATACCACTGCGTTTAAGAGATTAAAAGTGTATCCTGACGTTCCACTAAAATTGTACCCAGGTATAGCTGTTCCATATACAATGGAATTCAAACTGCTCGATGAAGAGAAAGAGTTTTCTACTTCATTGTACTTTCAGATCGGAAGGAAGACAACAATAGATGCTCCTTTGGAAGCTCTGTATGTTCCAGTATTTAAGAAAAAGGTCCGTTCGGTTATGGTTTCAGAAGAAGTAACCATTGCTCCTGCTTATTCCTGGCACATCAACAAAGCTGTTGGATTTCCAACTGGTTTTATTACTGTATCTGTCAGAGATGACTTCTCATACAATCTTCGAGTTGTGAAAAGAATAATTGAGTCGCTTGAAGACTGTGAGGAGGATTCACTAAAACATGTATGCAGCATGAACTCGGAAAGCATAGAACAACGTTATAAAGATATTGAAAATGAGACAGACCTACACGAAGAGGACTTAAACATACCTTCTCTGACAGATGAGTTGAAGATTTTGGCCACTATTAGCCAGATTTTGGATGAAGTGATGACTAATGCTTTAGACATCTTTGTATTGAAGTACCACTACCTTAGTCTTTTACCACAATCAAAACAAATGATTCCTGTGTACTTTACAAAATATGGACACATTGGTGACCACCAAACCTGCTACGACTTCAAGTTTTTTGATTCGAAAACCGATGAACTTATTTCTACTAAAACCTGCATGATTTTTGCGAATGTTTTAACGCATCCGATTAATGTCGAACCAAGTTTTCTTGATATGTCGAAGTCTCCTGAAAGTCACGGTTTTTGCGTGGACTATATTACAGTATCCAACTCCCATATATATCTTCCAGCATCCATTAAAATCAAAATGACTAACAAAATGAAAAGAATTTTCCAAATTCATCCGATGGAATCCAAATTAGCTCCTACTTCTAGTGTAAAATTTCGAGTACAATTCTGCGCCCGCGACTTTTTATCACGGAACAAGTCAGACGAAATGGTTCATTTCACATTCAAAATCGTGGTCAGCGGAGACCCTTCCGTCTATAACAGAGTTCCACCTTTCTTCTGCGAAGTTATAGCTCCTTGTGCCTTTGAATTCAAGAAAGTTTACAAAAAAATCACGCAGATCTATGAAACTCTAGATACTGAAGATAGAAGTAACGAGCATTGCAGCTACGAGGTTTCCAAAGATATCAAAATCAAAACACAGAAACAATAATTATTTATACATATTTAATTTTTCAATTCTATTCTATTCTATGTATAAATAATTATTGTAATAATAATAATAATTGTTTTTATGGCTTTAATTTAAAACATTAACATTTATTTATTTGACACAAACATATGTAGTTACATAATATAGGGATCCTTGACCCCTGAGCTAGATTTATCACCTGTATTTCAGGGGTCAGGGCTCTTCCAGATATAAGGTTCTGTAATATAACTACTACTATCATCTATATTTACATCTGATTCGCCTAATAATAAAATACCTAAAATTCCAGTGCAACTGTTTTCTGTCAAGTTATTTATTTCAGGTTTTTTAATACCAGGACCTAGATTTTTTTACAACTAACGTGTATCTGAAATCTATGTCGATTTTACGTTTTGTGTATATTCTTATTAAGCAAATACACAAAACGTAAAATCGAATTCATCCAAACCTCAATTCATCAATGCATGATTAATTAAGATCATGCAGGATCTGTATCCCATAAAACTGCTAAGGAGTTGGTCCAGCTTTAAGACGGCGCCCAAGGCAAAAACAGCCTTTAGCAAAACACAAATCGCTCAGAATGATGAGTATTATTGCTGTATGTTTTTTCACTAGCTTGTTTATCACGAGTGTCAGCGTGACTCTGCTTTCCCATAAACGTAATTTTATTAATTTTGCTCGATAGATAAGTCTCCTGAAGTTGCCAGAAAATCTGTCACAATGTTTTATTTTACAATTTCGCAGCGCATCTGAATTTGTGTTCTTGTTATTTATCCAATCATTATAAAAATGGCACAGTATGTTCCTCAGTTAGACTTGCTTAGCTTGGATTTAACCTTTTTAGGGTTCCGTACCCGAAGGGTGCTAGACGAGACCCTATTACTGAGACTTCGCTGTCCGTCTGTCTGTCTGTCACCAGGCTGTATCTCATGAACCGTGGTAGCTAGACAGTTGAAATTTTCACAGATGATGTATTTCTGTTGCCGCTATAACAAATACTAAAAAAACAAAATAAATTTAATATTAAGGGGGGCTCCCATACAACTAACGTGATTTTTTTGCGGTTTTTTATAGATCATGGTACGGAACCCTTCGTGCGCGAGTCCGACTATCTATACCATTCCGTCCATATATACTACAATACCATGATCCTTCTTCATACTCCCACGTGCTGCAGTTTGTGCCAGCTTGGCCCACTGACCCTTAGTTCAAGTGTGATTGCCTGTACCTGCATAATATTCCGGTCGCACTAGCTTATTAAGACCGGTTCTGTCCGTATGACAATCGATTACAAATCAGCAGTCTGCATCGCATATTCGACTGCATCAAGGCGAATGATCGCCTGCTCGTAAAATCTTGGCTGTTTCTTTTGTTGTACCGGAAAGTGATGATCATCCATCACTTATTCGTCAGACCATCGGTGTAAAACCTCAATAAAACGGTCAATTTGTGAGAGCTGGTGTACATTCTCTGCGGATGTCAAGCCATTCCGTATTACGATAAATAATGTATAAGAGATTTTGTAATTAAATCCTCATCACAGAATCCGTAGATAGATTTGTAATTAAAATTTACTTTTCTTTGTAGTACAGCTACACAAAACAAACATTCATTAGGATAATACTCTACCTAAATTATGTTATGTTATACTACCTGTATCTTCTACTTTACTATATACCTACTAATAAAGGTCGATTTTAACTGGTTCGCCGACAAATCTTATATAACAATAGTTTACCATATTGTTCGGTCGAGCGGTGTGGTTCTGAGAGTGATGGGGTTAATGAATATACTTACTTCATGCTCAGTGTACATCTATCTATACTTATAAAAATGAAATGTTGTGCGTTAGTCTTCCTTTTCCCGTGAATTGGCCCAAACGATGTGTATTACGTATTGGGTTTTATTTGTGTCAGTCCGGAGGAGGTTTAGCTAAAAATAAAATACGAAAAAACTCAAAGAAACAGCCATAAATCGACAGTATTTGTATGGGAAATCCATCCTCTCCGCTTCACCTTCGCCAGATGGCGTTAGTAGTGAATAGCAAACGTTTTATTTTAGTTTTCATATTTTTTTACAGACATAGTACATAGCAAATAGCAATGCGCTATTTCATTAATAAATTTTATCTTGAGAAAATATGTTTTTGCTTCAAATAAGTGATGTGGTTGCGGTTGGTGGGTCAAGTTGGGGGCGAAAATTTGGAGAGATTTTGCTTCAAAGAATTGATGTAGTTGGTGTAGCGATGGTGGCATGGCAGGCAATATGGGAGTAAGTATTACTTATTTTATAATCAAACCAATTTTAGGTGCTACGAAGTTTACCGGGTCAGCTAGTTTACTTTAAAACTTAAAATCTGCATCTCGGCAATGTGATGCTTTGGGTAGGTACCTCGTTAAAGGGTGTGCTTCATTTATATTTGGGTCTAAAAATTATCGGGACGGATTTAATATGTCGCCGTTTCTAATTGTTAAACAAACTCTTGCAATGCGCGATCGAGTCCTGAATCGAATTTCATACAATTGCTGCACCTTGTATGCCTCGGTAATGTGTCGATTGACTGCTGGTTTCGGAGTGGCATCACGAGCCAATTCGTATTTTGTATTCAGTCTACGCGTAGCTTTCACACATCTATTGTGGAAATGCTCTGGGGAGGTAACATTGTTTTAATTGACACTGTACCTACTTTCTTGATTGAAACTTTGTGATACTTGTTGTCTTTTTGATTTGAACTTATCATCTTGCCATGTAATAAAATAATGCAAATGATAACATTTCCATGGAAATTCACTAAAGACTAAATTGGTAGGTTGCTTCTTCCAAGCCCTGTCTTAATACGTTTTATAACTAACTGTATCCGTAGCAAATTGATAAAAAACAATCTTAACTTGTGATATTTGCTATTGCGTCTCGAAAATATTTGTCAAAATATGTGTCATTTCTCTTCGAATGGACGATTTACCTCGAATATATTTCTCCGAAAGTGCCATAAACGCTGTTATGGAGAATTCATTTGTCTCAGAGGGCTCCGTTGCGTGCTTGTATTTAACCGACAGGGGTTAAACTTAGGTCACTGACTCTATAATTGAATTCCCTCACGTACGCCTTGTTTCCCAAAACCATTGTTTTCGCGTAAACCGTCGCTTTCTTGGCAACAATTTACTTCAAGATCAAAGGCTTCAACAGCTTTTACTGCCCCTTTTGTCAAAATGTAAAGCTGATGAAATTGGCAGGTGTCATATGAGGTCACGTGACGATAGGCACAGAATTCATAATATGACCGCCACAATCGTAAACCGACGCGACGACGAGACGGTACCAGAAGGTTCTAGGAACCAACTACTCTGCAGCTCGATGTCAAACTGGTATTGCGACCAGAGATTGCGACTCGGACTTTTATTGCAATGACAACTGTCAAACTAGAGCACTGTTCAAATCTCAGAACAATAACTAAAGGTTCAAATACAAACAGTTGCCATCGCAAACAAAAATGTGCTTTGAAGGCGTCTACCATCCTTCAAAACATGACATTGACATAATCCTTAATGCCTTTCAAAATTTCACCAATGACAGCTCTTGACACAAATAAATGCGATCTGATTAGTCAATAAGGGCGGCTTGCAGATGTGCCTAAATCTAGATTTAGCATTTAAATCGCTTTATCAACTGTCAAAATAAATGAAATAGGCGAGAGGTCAACGAAGATTGCGGAAGTGAGAAGCGAATATTTCTCGGGAATAGGAACAAGTAGGATGGCAATTGTGCTCCCACCTAATCTGAATCAATATAAGCGCCAAAACGAAAAAATATGCAATAAAAAATAAGCTATTTCAGAGAATCACATTTCAGATTTCAAAACGCTAGTACCAAAAAATCCCCCATATTAAAAATAATAGAAAGATAATATTTACTACTGCGGTAAAATAGGAAGAAATATTGAAAAAAAGGGTTGACTTTGGATTTATTTTGCATCGAGAATTTTTTATCCAAACACGTTTTCCATCATGAAAACCCTAGATTATATAGTCAAATTACATATATATTTTTTTTCAATTCAATTTGTTTATTTCAGGTTATATACCCATACATTACAAAATAAAAATTAAAATAACAATTAAATTAAACACAATTCATACACAAATTAATAAATTAAATTAAATTATATTCAAATTAGAATTAAGGAAAAATAAGAATAAGGAATAGGATTCCACACTGCTAGGACAGACAGGTGTGCAGACGTTCCCAGTGCCCCAGCAGCGGTGAATCCCACCTGTCAGCAAACGTGCACAGAATGGAGTTGGGACTACCACAGATGCGGGCCTTTAACGAGGCACAGCGTTTTCTAATGATTGCGTGGAATCCGTCAATCCTTGCCTCCGCAAACATGCCCGAGGCGCTGCAGTGCCGCGGCAGCCCCATCACCACCCTGTACGCGTTGTTGTACTGGACCCGCAGAGCACTGTATATCCTCTGCGTGTAGTTGACCCACAGGCTGCAGGTATAGAAGGACTGGCAGTATGCTCCGAAGAGCGTCCGCTTAGCTTCTCCACTGCAATGTGCAAACCTGCGGGCCAACATGTTGCAACGAACAGCCAGCGCTCTGCGTTCCCTCTCGTTCCCTCTCCATGTCGAGGTTATCTTTAAGATCCTCAGAGACCCAGTGGCCCAGATATTTAAACTTATCTACTTTATTCAAGGGAGTACCATATAATGTGACTGGCGGTACATTCAAGTATGTTTTTGTGCCCGACTTGAATAACATAAATTCACTTTTTTTCACATTATATCTGAGCCCATGAGCGTCAGCATACGATTCACAAATATGCAACAACTTACGCAATGCCCCGATCGAGGGACTCAGCAGCACCATGTCGTCAGCATAACTTATATTATTAATACATTTCCCGTCTATATGACAGCCCACCCTAGTGCTGCTGAGCTCCTCGATCAGCTGATTCATATACAAGTTGAAGAGTTTAGGAGACGTCAAGCCACCCTGTCTCACCCCACACTCCAACCTGTACACATCAGACTGTGATCCAGCCCATTTGACACTGTTTCTCTGATGACCATACCAATATTTGAATAATGAAGCAATTTCAGGACTCAAGTTAGTTTCACTATGCAGTTTTTTCCACAGTGTGTCATAGTCAACCAAATCAAAGGCCTTTGACAAGTCCAAATAACACGCATAAACAGGCGTGTTTCTGTTGGTGTAGTACTGAACAGTTTGCTTGAGGCTAAAAATAGCAGTCTCCGTTGACAGTCCTGGCCTGAACCCGAACTGAGCGTCATGTAGTTTTAGATGCAAACCCAGCTGTTTGTCAAGCAAACTGTCCAGCACTTTTGCAATCACTGTCGCGAGTGATATTGGCCTGTAATTACCCAAATCGGAAATATCACCCGTTTTGTTTTTAACAATGGGAACAACGAGTGTGTACATGAGATCGTCAGGTAGATAAGAATGACTAATGCACATATTATAAAACAATGCTAGAACTCTCGCAAGGTGATGTCCGGCATGCTGCAGATGCTCTATGCTGAGATCATCATGTCCTGGAGATTTTCCTCTCACCATGTTTTTGATTATACCAGCTACTTCCTTGGCAGAAAACATAACTTTCAATTCCCCTGAGAAACTCTCATCATCGGGCATCTGCAGCGACGCTGAACCAAGAGGTGACTCAACTCTAAAGTGACTTCTAAAAGCCTCTGAAATGTCAGCAGGATCATGCACCCTGGCCACGCCCACAGGAAGACTCGGCCTTGGGTTTAATTTGTTTGTCGATTTCCAGAATCTGAAAAAGTCTTTATTCTTGTGATGTTTAGCTATTATGTCCATCTTTATTTGTTTTTCATGGGTTTGACACCATTTTAGCTTAGCTTTAAAACACTTCCTCGACTCGTACATTTCCTGGTAAATGGGTCCTGAGCTAGGTCGGCCATGAAGTAACCACACCTTGTAACAAAGCCGAGCCTGCCCATGGGCGTCCCCGACGTGCCTGTTCCAGCCGGTTACATATTTGCCCTTCCTAGGCTTGGATTCGCAATAACTTAGGGTAGCACCGCGAGATAGTATGTTTACTATACTTCTATACATTTCATCTAACAAAAGTCTGTGATGCAAGTTGGGGCAGTATTTGCCGGCGCATGAGGTAAATTGAACTGGAAAGTCAATGTCTTTCAGTTTAGAGTTACAATATTCCTTATATTTTAATATTTGGCTATACCAGATGTAACCTCAAATTGATATACCAGAAATTCATTACGATTTGCCGAGTAGGTATTTCCTGAAATACACATGAAAGAAAGCACCCCTAATTTATTTGTGAGGCGCCTTAAATGCGTGTTACTTGCACCAAAAGTACTATTTGTGATAAGCGCGTTAATCACAATTAAGGGGCATTTGCGCCAAAAACTTAATTACGATTAGCGTCCTAATTATATTTATTGTCATGTAATTATTATCCCAAATTACTAATGGACATAATGTTAATAATCGAATGTATGTAATTGTAATTGTGTTTAATGTAATCTATTTTATAGTTTGGATACTTTGTACGACGAATTGGATTATTCTGTCATGTTGTACGAATTTACTTTGAATAAATAAATAAATAAATAAATAAATTTAGCAGCTGTCGAAATGTATGAAATACTTATGTCAAATTTAATTTTGATCACAATTAGTGTTTTTGGTGCAAATGGACCTAAGTTTGACATATTTAATTAATTTTGACAGCAGGCACGTTCTGCAAGCCGCCCATAAATGTATCTAAACAAACATCTTTCTAAAATTGGTTCAACACGGACTGCGGTAAAATGTCCACACGTCCACACTTCAGAGATAGAGAATAAACTGGTTAAACTATAATTCCACCCGATTTGATGACAAATTCCGCATTAACCTCAGAACTAGTACCAGTTCTCGGTAAGCCTGCGAATGACCTACAGCAGTTCTCGACTTGACTCTTCTCTTGGGTTGTGTCCGACTCCACAGCTTTGCTATTAGCGTAATTCATCTTTAACTACACATCATCATTCTGCCTGTAATTTGAGGTTACATCAACGAGTTGAGTTATGTGAGCGTCGTTGGTACATACTTTGTTGTTAAAGTACCTGCGAATATCAAATAGGATCTAGGTATTTGATAACTGACATAAAATCAAATAAAAAACCAAATCTTTATTGCTGTAAATATTTTACGTCAAGTATATGATATGTACGTAGTAATCGTATTTTTATTAAACTTTTTAAACAGCTAAACAGGTGCACTTAAAAATGATCTTTTAATAATTAAAGTGTCGCCTTTAAGAGTAATATAATAGCACTTCAAAGATGAACATTTGACAATATCCATTTGCCTTGATGAAATGGGCATAACCCGGTCGTGCCTGTGGCTGTTGTTTGAATCGCCACATTTCATCTCTGCCAAATGTGTTATTGTTTTAACTTGAGGCCCACTTGAGGTAGGCTTGAGGATCGCTTTATGGGCTTAGGGGCTGTGCATAAGCCTGAATCTAATTAAACTTCTATTGGTATATATTTTTTATTGAATCCCTTAAAACACGTGATATTCTTCTTGGATTCAACTGCTGTTCCAATATCGCCGATATTTTTTGTATGTTTAATGGCAGATTAATCTTAGAGCTTTATGGATTAATTGAAACAGGCCATGACACTAAAATATAAAGTTATTAATGACATGAAAACAAAAAAAACTCAAGTTCATTAGATATAATCCTGTTGTGCTAAGGGCTCCATACTCAATAAGGGTCACCAATGAAAAATAAAACTGCGTTTAGGCACCGACCTGGTCATACACCTCCAAAACTGTATAAAAAGTATTAAAAAGTCTCTACTACTTAGGTGTGTGCCCATCCCCTTACTTCGTCGTGAGATCTCGTTATCTCCACTCTGGTGGCTCGTGGTTCATAGTTACGTTATAGCGAACGGTTTATTTAAATGGTGACGTCGAAATTGCTCAGTAGGACTATAGATACTATTTGGACTATATATTAGGACTATATATTGCCTGTATAATGTCTTTGCATAGCTTTTGTTTTCAATCTCATATTTTTACATGTCAGCAGTAATATTTTTATTTTTATTTTAAATGTCAAATTGTTTATACACTATGTAGTATTTTATCTGAGCCATTTATTCTAGTGGGAAGTAGCAGCAACATATCCTAAAACACAGGGTTCACCCTTTTTTAGGGAGTAGCGATGTACATCCCTTGTTTACTATGCTAAACAAGTTTATAATGTACAATATCTTTCTGAAAATAAACGATTATGATTATGATTATTGGTAGGACTGTTATTGTACCCTCATGTGGCTTGGTTCTGTAGCTCAGACCTTCCGATACTATTTTAACTGCATACATACCTAATAGTACTGTATATCTCAGAAAATAAGTCCGATGCCCTTGGAAGTTATTTTTGATTATTTGAATTTCTTTATTTTCATTAAAAGATTCGCATTTTGGTTAAGCCCTAGACCCCACACTAGGATTCCCTGTATCGTGGGTTCTATTCTCTACCAGACCAGATTTTGATAAAGGCAATGAGCTTTATTTAAGTGTAACGCTAAAGAATCATAAAAGGTCTTGATATCTTACTTTTTGGCACATTTTTGTTTGATAAAGCTCCTTGATTATATCAAATTCATCCCATATCTTCCGAGCTCATCGGACTTATTTTTTGAGGAGTACGGTACCAATTATTTTCAATTATAAGCATTAATAGTTATTCTGTTCCAGCAAGTTTAAGTTAAAAAGTTCATATCGGGCACACGGCATTGCAGTAATTGAATGAGGTCATGTTGGAGCACAAATCATAAAAGGTATAGTCAAGCGCATGAGATCAAAATAGACATATTAATAAAGATAGTTTAGTTAGGCCGTAAAAAGATGTCCACTCATAAAGGTTATTGCTATGGCAATTTCCTAGAACATCACAATTAGTGTGACGAGCTTAGTTTGAAGCCGTAACTTACGTAAGTACCTACGCCAGATACAGCAAAATTAGTTGTGTGACAATTGACAACTGAAACTCTTGTCAAATTAAATTCAGCCAATTACGTCCCGCTATTTTGAATTAATCTTCGGTTAATCCCTTGTAACACTTGATCACTCTCTCAGAATCTATTGTTTAAATTAGCTGCAATTTTTGTATTTTTGCAGTGTATAACATAACGCATTAAACTAAGCGCTATTCCGGATCCCTAAACCCGACTAAAGATTCATAGGTCTGGGCACACAACTAGACGTACCTACCTACCTGCGTGTTGTGAGATCTACATATTCCCCGTACTTTGTTTTGTCTCTATTCTAATTATTGGTTAAAATTTTCGCTATTTGCTACTAGAAGCACATACGGCATTCAATTAGGCACTATACAGAAGCTGATATTCATTCATTCGAAGGATGTGTATTTCGATCATATAAACCCAAAGGAACACATTGGCAAGAAATGCTATCCAAAAAATAATTATTTTTATATATTTATTATAATGGGCATATTAGGACACCACTGCGTGTTTCGTAATTTCGTAATTTCTTTATTGTACTCACATGATGACAAACAGATATCTTATAGAAAAATCGTGTAAAAAGGTGAGCTTATCACTAAATTTCTTCCAGCAAACCATATTCGACTGACAAACCAAATATTTCATTAAAGAAAACACGCAGTAGTCTGCAAATGTTGCCATCATTTAATGTCTAGCCTTTCTTGCCAAGGTATGTATCGGTAAAACTCACCTTGATATCATAATATTAAAATGCTGCTCCACTCTTCACACGGGCAGCTATACTATGATCAGCCTTTGTCACACTATCCATCAATCACTAAACAAGTAAGCACTGTGTGTCCTCCAAGCGTCCTCCCCAAGATGTCCCACCAATTGCAGTTGCACTAACACGAAGCTTTCGATATTGTTCCGTTGCCAAAATTGCGAGGATGCACACACGCATAGCAACTCGACGTCCTCGAAAAAACCGCTATAAATCTTCTTCAGCAGGTGGGTTCATTGCTGTGTCCTTAGATATTGACAGTTGGTTTGCTTCTGCGATATCGACGACTTTGTATTCAGTCGCTGGGGAGCCCTCATGCCGCTAATCACCATGCATCGGACGTCCTTTGGCAACTGCTTGTTGAAACAATAGACTGTCGCTCAAGGCCCAGACCCCACACTCGTATGTGCCTGCCGCCCGTCATTTTACTTTTTTACGGGCTAGACGTAAGGTCTGTTTTTTATTGGCCCATGGTAATCTTGTCGCGAGCTCAGCCCAGGCGGCACTAGTCCGGAATGAAGACTCGCCCGGTATAATCGTTCGACGTCGCCTCGCCAGTTGGCCAGTAGGTTAGCGGTGCTCCTTTTCCTGTTTTACGTCTTTTATAACACACTTACACGCGTACATAAGGGAATGCATCCACCGACTCGTTTAGGTTATTAGGTTGAGGTCAGGTCGTGAAAGGTTATATTTTTTTACCTGAAAGTTGCAAGACTTGTCCGTTGTTGCGAAGATGAGTCTGTATAAGGATATAATTTTGTACAAAAAACAATTACTTTTAACAATGCTCTTCAAAGTCATGCTTTTAACAAGAGCCTGTGGTCAGTGACCGGACTCGAAGTAAAACACCTTAACCTTGCAGTCCAGCAAACTTTAATTATAACAGGTACATTTAAGATTGCCATAAACGAAAGGGAAACCAAAATGAGAACGAGACCCTCGACCTACGTCACTGGTCGGAATTCGTGAGAATTATAATATAAGATCTGATGTTGATATCCGACATTGTGTAACTTTAGGAGGAAGTAGAACGGAAACAAGTCGTGACGGAGACGATACCGATGTCGAAAATGTATGTCGGATAATGATGCCTGGAACTATTGCTACTAGTAACAGAAGATGCAACGGTCAATGACATTGTATTCGCAAGAGTCATCTGCATCATAAGCTTATTCATTGAAAATTTACTCAGTCGTAATCGTAAAGGAATAGTGCATAGCACAGATAAAGCAACAATACCGATGTCTATTTATGTTTTAATCTGTGAATAACAATCAACCCCTATCTAGTAGGTACGTACTTGTTTATCATCTGCAGATATCATTATCACAAATCATTGTTTGCAAGTTATTATTGTTCCGTATTGATTATGCTCATGTTTGTCTCGGACTCTCAGTAATATGTATAAATTGCATATAACAATTTAGTTGAAATGGATTTTGTCGCTTTTAAGGTTGAACTCATTTCTTTGTTCATCGGAATATAGACGGTAAGATTTGCAAACTTAACAATGGAACGAAATCAAATCCACCCATAACTAATCTAAGTGCATTGATGAAACTCTATTTATTCAAGAATCTTTTTCCATTTTACACTATTCACCTAGAACCTACAGGAGATGATTATCATATCAATGTTGCTAGTTTCCAAAGAGGACAATACTGTAAGCAGTTTGGAAGAGTCGTAAGACTTGTAGTCCAAGACGCTTTGTCATTTGTATTAACTTTTTGACAAGAGAGGGCTTTTGATGTGCAGTCGACACAAATTCTTAGCAAGTAGGGTATTTCCTGCTTCTCAAGTACCTATTGTGTTAAGGGAAACAACGAGTTTGCAAATTAGAATAATTCTAAATTGAACTGAGACAAGTGGTAGTTGGCCAGCATTGTACGGCCATGCTAACTTCGCAGACATTGCTGTTCTGCTTTCTATGAGTAGTTTATGTAGGGGATGGAGATTATTCTACATTCTTCTCGGTATGTATGTTGCTAAATTTAAATGCTTGTAGATAATTAATTACTTGGCTTTATAATATGAGGTCGTAATGTGATATCTTTTATTTTCGTGATAAATAGCAAAGCATACGTTCGCAAACTCAACCTTAGTAAATTTTGCTAACCTTTAGCTCCTTCTTTTTTTTAGGTTAAATTTGCCAGTGTGAACTGTATTCGAAAGATCACTTTGTTAGGTTATCTCGCGAGACTAAGAAATTCGTGACTGAAGAATGTTTTGTTGTCCTTAGCTCTACCCAGCCAGGACAACGTATACCTATGTAGTATAGGTAGAGTTATAGGATCCACTATTTCCTACAGTCACCCAAACCTTAACTCATTCATAATTCTTGACATTGTGCATGTATTGTGCATTTGTTTTCAAGTAATGGAGTAAGTCATTACATTAGCTTCGCTAGATGATTATCAAAAGACTGCCAAATATGGTCAAACTAAAGTACAATATTATTCTGATCGAATGCTATATTTCTTATCGTTATCCTAAATTTACTTCATTATTTTTATAGTAAAATATTTATTAGTATTCAGAGCATGAAGGTTTGTTGCACGATTTTAGAGTTCCGTGAGTCTCCGTTTTGAATGCGTATCCACTTATGCCTTTTATAGTGTAATGTAAGTAGAGTCATTTTTTTATTACTATACCAACAGCACACGACTGTCTTCATTTGAAAATGTTCCTTTAATCTACACTCAAATAAATCAAAGATTTCAAATTCAAATGTTATACCTTTTTATTCAAAATATTTAAATTATAACTGTAGATAACAATAAGATTAGTACACCTAGACTCTACTTTTAAGTTATGGAATCTTCACATGATTACATCTTGAATATCCTAAGCTAAATACTAAATACTGAACACGCAGCATAAATGAAGACTGTCAGATCACAAGTAGGTACTTACTACATTTCATTATCAAAATGATCGCAGCTAGAAGGCTCAATTTTCCTTGAGCAGCACAGAAAGCTCACGGAACGCATAAACTCACCATAAACTGCTATGATTTACGAGGTTGTTTCGACGTCCTATCACACCGCAAATCTTGTCTTCAAACATTTGCAAACTATGTCTTTCCTTACTCTGTTGGTGAACTTTGAACTTAGATTCCCATAAAACAAACGCGTTTCCTCTTTATCCGGTTATCTGGTTCCTAAACTAATCTCCTTCATGAGGAATCTCGATAAAACGATGAAACTGAGGTTTAATTTAAATCATGAGTGCTTCTGCGCATAAACTTGTTTATGGAATGTAAATATGTGGTTGATTCGCTAAAGCACAGTGCAACCTATGTGTATACCATATTGAGGTAGCTATATTAAGTCGTTCAACTTATCTAATTATCAAGTATTATACCTGGATTGTTTTGCATTGTTCAACATACACATTTATGGGGTCTACTCACGATGCAACCTGGCTTGCAATCTGTCGCTGCAACTCATAGAAGGCAGGTTGCCTTGCAACCGCTGGAGAAGGACAGAACAGGAAGATAGACAGAGAGAGAAATACAAGTTGCAGCAACAAATCGCGAGACAGATTGCATCGTGAGTAGAGCCGTTTCGTCGTCATCTGAAAAGACTCCAGAAAGAAGCCGAAACAAATAGACATAGGTAGGCCATAGCGCATTTTCTGATCTGTGCGCCCACTGTTCAGCCAGCTATTGAATAGTCCATGTGGCCTGACAGAGGCCCAGCCCATCGCCCCCGCTACATCTCAAGAAGAGAAAACAAGAGAAGAGCGTGTGCAGTTAGACCAAGCTAACGCACATTCACCGACTATGCACGCAGCATCATTCAAAGACAGGCTAATTACGAGTATTGGCAAGACTGCATCGCGCGGGTGAATAGACCCTGTACGACTTGCGGATAAGCATTTGCGTAACACGGTCACCGGAGCCCTATGACAAACAATGTTATATATACTTACGGCTGGTTTCTGAGACACTGTTAAAATTTTACGATTAGCTAACAGAGCAGTTAACTAATTTCAGCCAATCAGGTGCGCTATTAGCCAATCACGTGCCGCTGTGAATCATGCTGATGTTGAATGAATCACCGAAAAGCTAATTGTAACATTTGAATTGCGTCTAGGAAACTCAGCCGTTAGAGAAACATAATATAAACGTCCTCGTATTTTCACAAGTGTATAAAGTGTTGTGTCTAGTATTTAATACTTACATAGTTATACATTGTGAAATGCAATAAATATATTTGATTTGATTTGAAATATTCGTCTGCTATGCGTCTTGTTGAATGATTATGTTGTTATAAGTTTTATTACTATTTATCCTATAAATAGTAATTTGTTTGCTCGGCTTGGCTTCCGCGCCCCCAGATAAGACTTATAGCAAAATAACATGGCGTCACGACTTTTCCCATACGGTGTGGCAGAGGCACAGTTGTGTCCACTTTTAGCCAGTTATTCAGTATTCCATTTTGCGTGACAGGGGGCCGGCCTATCGCTGCGCCGCACTTGGCTGCTATATATGTCACTTTTGTTTTTATGTAGATAGCCAGCATTAGATATTACTTCAGTCAGCTGGCCAGCGGGTCGATTCTCGCGCCTTCGATATACGGATATCGAGACCTATATTGACAGATTCCCATACGAAATCACTCGATATAGGTGTAGATATCGTGTATCGAATTCGCGAGAATCATGCTCCAGGTACTCAAATAGATCAACCCATTCTTATTAAACCAGAAAATTATTAGTACTTAAATCATGAAAGTATCAATGCCCTTATTGACACAAAGGATATCATTTTGACATAATTTTGACTGTGTAGATATTTCTGACATTACTGCTCACTTACGAGTAGGTTATTTCGTAATTTATTGTACTCTGATAGAAAAGACGTGTACAAAGGCGAGCTTATCTCTAATAAGAGATGTCTTCCAGTAAACCATGTGATATTGATACTGACTGTACCTACCTACAAAGATACATTTTTAAGTATTTTTAGCACACAGGCTCAACTCTACTTCCTCAATCATTTGAAGAACAGAACAGAAAGTTATTTCCGATGTGGGTCATTAGGTTGCATCTTGTAATATTTTAGCTTTAGGGTCTCATCGATGTCTTGTAACGGTAAAGACGAGGTACAGGAAGATTCCTCAGAACAACCTTATAAGGTACCTACCGAGAAGTTTTTATATTGAGTACATAATCACTACATCGCACGCAAGACCCCTATACTTACTTGTAAATATTATGTCTTCATTCAGTATAAAGTAGGTAGGTAAGTAAGTACTTATTTAAACTATTTAATTATTTATTTATTTTATTTAATTACACAATAATTTTAACTTGGTAAGGTACATCAGAACACCACTTAAACCACTGGGGTTTGTGTGCGGTGTGATCTACTCATTAATTATTATTATAGTATCTAATTTATAACATAATTTAAATATTCAATTCATTAATAAATCAATTACAAGGCATAAACGAATTTTATAAGAAAATGTAATTCAAATCTTAAAAGGTAAAGTAAAGTTAGTCGGTTAGATGACTGAAGTGGGGGTGGGCAGGCAGGACACTTGGCAAGGATAGATGACGGAAGTTGGACCAAAGGGATGGCTGCCCAGAACCGCAAAATAAGCAAGGATAATATAATAATAACTAGCTTTTACCCGCGGACTTCGCTCGCGTGGTAGCACGTTTTTATACAACAGGGTACTTTTTAATCAATGCTAAGCCGACCTTTAATAATAAGGATATCGGAAGGTACAGAATTTATTTCCTAAGATTGCATCCGTTTTTAGCAGTAGTAGTCGTGTGTACTTACAGCCGATCTTCAAATCCCATTTTCACATATTAGTACTTAAAAAATCCGTCAATCGCACACGAAGGGTACCGTCCATCCGTACCATCGTACAAAAAAACAAAAGCACGCAAAACAACAAAAAAAAATACAAAAATAAAATTTAAAAATTTATGCCCTCACGATGATTTGAACTCACGACCTACGGATTGAGAGCCTACATCATACCGGCTGCGCTACCACAACCATGTGGGTTGACGCGAAATATACCATCATATTGAAATGCGGGTGTATCAAAACACGTCTCTTGTATGGGGACCCCCTTTAATTTGTTATATATCTCGTATTTCAGTATTTGTGGTTGGTGCGGCAACAGATATACACATTCTGTGAAAATTTCAGCTTTCTAGCTATTACGGTTTGTGCTCTAGGACCCAGTGACACACGGGCGGACGGACGGACGGACAGCGAAGTTTTAGTAATAGGGTCCCGTTTGGCACCCTTCGGGCATGGTACCCTAAAAAGTACAATAAACTGAAATTCACTAAAAAATGATTTTTTGCACAGGGGCAGGGGTTTATTGCAGAGTTTGGCAGAGGGGTTTGGCATCGATCCTTTTTTTCGATTCTTTATTGATATGAGTACTTTATAGTGAGCATCGAATCGAATCTAGTGTATGGTTCAAAACACACAGTAATTTGCAAATGTAGACACTAATGACACCAATTGATGTCAACATTTACAGATTACTGCGTGTTTTCTACGACTTATTTGCTTTGTCCATCAAACCACGCATTTCTTGCCACGGTGCATCACGAACATTTTTATCATACAGTAAAAATGTGCGTGATTGATTTATTATAATGCTTGATTTATTTCATAATATTTGATACTTATGTTGTTACAAATCAATCAAATCAAATCAAATGTATTTTTATTTCAAATAACCGGCCAAGTGCGAGTCGGACTCGCGCACGAAGGGTTCCGTGCCATTATCTATAAAAAACCGCAAAAAAAATGTATAAGAGCCCCCCATAAATATTAATTTAATTTTAATTTTATTATTTATTTTTTAAGTAAATAATATACTCAATATATTGTGAACATTTTAAGCGTCTACCTGCTACCATTATCAATATTGAGCAAAAAAATCATGTTTGTTGTATGGGAGCCCCCCTTAATATTAAATTTCTTTTGATTTTTAGTATTTGTTGTTATAGCGGCAACAGAGATACATCATCTGTGAAAATTTCAACTGTCTAGCTACCACGGTTCATGAGATACAGCCTGGTGACAGACGGACGGACGGACGGACGGACGGACGGACAGACGGACAGCGAAGTCTCAGTAATAGGGTCCCGTTTGGCACCCTTCGGGTACGGAACCCTAAAAAGTAATGTAAACAGTAAGAGCAACAATTTAGGTTTTAACAAAGGAATTAACTAAATAATTAATATACGTACATAATATTAGAGCTTTTAGTAACGTATGAAAACTTACGTAAAAGTTTGTCATTTTCCAGCACATTCAACCATTATTATTTTCTATGCAAACATAATCGATACCTTGAAGAATCGATACTTTTGATACAGATACCGATACCGCATCGATACTTTTTTTTTCGATACATCATATGAGTACAATATCGATACTTTTGTTTCGATACCGTGTCCCTACGTATCGCCATATATTTTTTTCGATTGGTAATGAAACGTAACCACAGATTACTAATTAACGTAACGTACCGTAGAGGGGTACGATCCGACAGCTACGTTCAGATTTCGCAGATCGTATCGGATTAGTGATGGGTTTTTGCCCGGACATTTACGGACGTATTGAATAAACGCCCAATAAACGTCCGTTTATGCCCAATAAACGCCCGATCACAGGGCATTTACTTTATTTGCTAATTATCACAAATTGTTACTTAATGCTTTGATAAAATTATTTCTAGAGTTGTTTTAATGTAAAGTAAAACTTTAATTCGCGCTATAAGTAGGTACTTGGTTTCTAAAACAACCATTTGTTTTCAATCGATCCTAAAATTCGTTCATCGTCGGACATCCATTCCTATTTACGATAGTTTTAATTTATGATCGTATGTCGTACGTGTCTATATTGTCGATGGTTCCCTATTTGGTTTGCTGGAAGAGATCTCTTATTAGAGATAAGCTCGCCTTTGTACAAGTTTTCTGTTTTTATTGTCCTATGTAACTGTTGAAAGAGAGCTATTTCGGACGAAGGTCCAATTTGGAGCCCGTGCGAGCGCAGCTCGCAAAGGGCGCTAAGGATCGAGTCTACCCGAGATATTTAGACGCCAGAGCGAGCGAAGCGAGCGAGGGTGAATATAGTTCGAGGGTGAAATAGCTACTTACACCCGTAATACTAATAATACTTTACATCATTCGAGTGAGGTAAATTAAACGGAGACTTAGAACGACTGCGGTCGCAGATGCATAAGCAGTTATGCATGATGGTTTTTAAATGTAGATTAGTGTATTTATAGACGATATCAAAATATGGGAACCGTCGGAAATCAGTAGTTTTAGAGTTATATTTTTAATATATCCGCCATTTCAAGCATTCGGGAGACGTGGAAATGTGGAAGTATTAGGGTGGAAGAAGACAAAAATGGCTTATTTTATATCGAAAAAGCTGTTGAAAGTTCACTGACCTCGAGGTCAAGAAAAACCGTCTCGTGTGCATGAGCTTTTACTCACTAAACCGGTGCCGGTGACGGGCCGGGGCGAGTTAAAAAACGGAAAAACGCGGTTTCCCTAACAATTTATGAGAATGCGGAAGCGTGTGGGCTTGTCCACAGCTCGGGCATGGTTCTGCCTGCTTTTCATCGACGACGGTGTATACTGGGCTCTTTCTTTCTTCTTTCTTCTTCGGGGCCGCAGTAGGCTTCAGCTCCCTCTTCACCGCCATAGTCGTGCTCGTAGCTGGCGCGTATGTGTGGCGTAAAGCTTTGTCCGCCTCGCGCATGATAAAGCGGGAAAGGACGACGATCTCTGGCTCCATGGTTCCCTCTTCTTGTTCCGCGTAGTCGCACCAGCGCGAGCGGATATGCGGGCTGAGCTTGTCTAGCACCTCTCGGGTCAGCATGGGGTTGTTCAGGTATCCACGCCGGTCAATCGATGTCAGCACGCAGACTGTGTTTTGCAGTTTGATGGCGAAGTTGTTCAACTCCGTCGCTGATGTCCCGGGCTTTGGCAACTTCTTCAGCTCATCCAAAGTTCGGTGATGAGCTCCGGGTGACCAAAGCACTGCTCCAAGGTCTTCATAATCACGTCCGGATCGGTGGCCGTGTGTAGTAGCGCAGCCACGGCGTCTCGTGCCTCTCCCTTGAGACAGCTCCTCAATCGCTGGATGTTCTCGGCGTTGGTGATGTTGTACATCTTGGTGGAGCCCCACATGGAGGCCTTGAAGGGTGGCCACTCATTCGCCGATCTGGTGAACGATGGCAGGTCGACATAACGCAGCCTCGGTCTTGTCATCTTCTGCAGGGCTTCGGCCAATTCTTCCACACCTCTCCTCGATCGGGCAGGATTCGGTGATCTTCCTCGCTGTGGCTGGAACTGTAGCTGCCTTGGTCGCATTCGTTCCGTGGCGACCGCTTCCTCTCGTCGTTCGTTGTCAACAGCCAGTCGTCTATCTATTGTCGTCGGGCAGCGGGCGGAATAGGGTCCCCATGAAGACTCTTCTGGTCGTCTTGTATCACGGAGACTTGAGCAGCTAGTCGCTTCTTCACGAGTTCGGCTTCTAGCTCCAGCTCTTGCTTTTTCAGCGCCGATAATTTCTCCGCCGCTTCCAGTTCAGCCAGTCGTACGTCACTAAGTCGTACGTATCGCCACACTGTCAAGCATAGTGAGTGGTAGTCGTCATGACATGAACCATTTACACATCAGAGTGTGTAATGAGCTTGAAAATGGAACGATTTCTAGTTTTCATTGCCCGGCTTCGGAAACGCGAACTTTCACGGACTCTTTTGACAGCAGCAAAACCTCCTTTTCTTGAGCTAGGATGATGTAAAGAAATAATGAAGTATGAAATTATGGTTGGGCTCATTTGATTTGGCTTGACAAGTACGATGCTGGAGCCGGAAGGTGGCCAATTGGCCATGGGAACTCTGTTACCAAACGGCGCAATCCTATTGTGTTTGGGCTCATTTGATTCATCTTGACAAACACTCTTATTATAGATAAAAGGTTTTGTCCTGTCATGATAAAGACTAAAAAGTTAAAAATAAATAAAAGGTAAAAAAAAACATTTTAAAATTAAGCTTTTATTTCATTCCCTAAAAAGAAGAAAATTAATTTTAATTTATTACAATTATAAGCACTGCATTGAGGTAGTTACTGTTGAAAAGTTTCAAAACTTCTTTTACAAAAAACTAGATACAATTTGATAGTTTCCGTCAAATTTTAGTGTCGTCCCAGATGCGCCACCTAGCGTGAGAAATTGGCAGTTTTGCGCTTCATTATGTATGAATGACCGATGCACATAATAAATAAAGAATTAGTGATATTATAGATTATAGATGACGTATAAATATAGAAAATTACAGTAAGTAACACTATTACTTGAATAGGTACTTGTTTTATTTAATAAAATCGTACAATAAAAAAAAATTGGGCAACACTTTATTCCTAAATAATATATTTTGGTATAAATACGTAAACCTTATCACTATTTAACGATTACGTCTTGATAATTCTAAGTTTTGTGAAATTATGGTTTCTGCCCTGTAACTGGGCATTTATTTGGGCATAAATTCGTTTTTGCCCTATTTGCCCAGTTTATGCCCTTTCCGCCCAGTTGGGTTTAAACCCTCTGCCCATCTCTATATCGGATCGTACGTAACTCATCTCCTCGATCCCATACGCGGTTCGGATCGCACGACTCTGATCCGATTTCCTAAAAATCGACCAAAAATCGAATCAAAGAAATGTTTACGTAAAGTGTGAAAAAACGACTAAAAATTAACTGATAAGTATCTAGTCAAATTGTGTGTAAACTTGTACCACAAAAACCGATTGAAACCTACACAGACGCCATACATTGAATATTTTGTGACTTTAAATTCTGCATGGGCGTAACGTTACAAACAACACAGAACACAATGGCAGTGTACTCACTCTGTTTCATCGAGTCTCCCTCAAACTCCACTCACACGATTTTTATTTAGAAAGACCATAACGTGCGTATTTGGTAAAGCCCGAGCAGAGTTTGAAAACAAGTGATGATCACACGATCTTAATATTTTTATGAAATCAGGAATTAATATAAGTAAGCATGTGATTCGATCACTATCCGATTTCTCATAATTTTGGATCGATCCGCTAGTGGATCGTATGCCTTCGATCCGATCCGAAACTCGAAAGGACATAATTATGGTCTTGGGTCCGAAAATCGGAACGGATCGGCACACATTCCTAACGTAACGTAACGTAACGCTGTCTGTCAAACTATCAAACAAAGAAAAGAGGTGTTTTTTTTACGATTGTTTTTCTACTAATACGCAGCAAAACCGCAGGAAAAGACGTGATAACCGGTGAAAATGATGAATCTGGTGATTTTGGAAACAGCCCACGAGTGTGATGTTGCTATTGCGCGAACCCAGTCTAAAAGAGAGAATCGGAGTAAAAGACTGCAGAGTGATCCTTGTGATGCCTTCAAGCAGGTGAAAGGCTCTTCATCAAGCTTTATCGTGGGTTTATGACCGAGTTGAGCCCTCATTTGCCACCAACATTGCGATCAGATGCTTTGTATGTGGAAACGAATGTTAGTAATACTATGCAAAGTACCAGAAAAGTATCACATCACCTTTTCCCTGTTGCGTACAATTACCCTGCAATTAATATGCTCTGCCTACCATGCGATATCACCCGGGTTCGAGCCCCGTCTGGGGATTAACAAAAACCAAAATATCCCCAAGTCTTGGAGGTTTACATATTTGTGATGTCGCTGTTTCTGATTCTCACAACACAGGGTGTGCCTACCTGCCTGCAACCTATTGTGGGGCCAGATGTACCTATGTAAGTAAATGTTAAACAATTGAGAAAGTAGAGGAGAAGACTAATCCTGAATTGTTTGTTTTGGGTGCTGATTGCTTCAGGTTGCTTCAGCATTTTACAGGGTCCTATCAGAGGATTGTGGGATAAGGCCAAAATCACTGTATTTCCCAGTCTATTGTCTCCAAATTTGTGAAGCATATCCTTGACACTCAAAAAGCCAGCCCCGGAGGAGTGCTATTGTGGATGGGTTCTTCTTCTTCAACCAGGGGGATGCTGTGCCTGCACCTGGCCCACGAGAGTGGGGCCTTTGTTACATTATTGCTTCTGCATTACACAGGTCGGGTTGACGGGTTAGACCAGATAAAATAAATTAAGTGTAACTACATAAATTTGTTTTATTCATATACTTAAAGTATCAGTACAAAATTACAAAAGGTATGAATCAAATCATTTAGATTATTCAGGATTTTGTTGATATTTCTCACATTAATTTAAAGGCATCAGCCATTAGCATGAGAATTTTGTAGTGTCGCGCTTTGAAGTACCTTTGTATATGTTACGGGTAAAGCTCGGAGGCTGGGTAAACCTAGTAACCCAAGCCTCTTGGGTGAAGTCCGAAATTTCAATCTACTCCAATTTGTCTTCGGGCTTTACCCGGCTAAACCTCCTTGTCAAAAATAAAACTTATTCATAATCATAAGATATGGAGAAAATATGGCATGGAAACAACACAATACTTAAGTTCACCCGACCTCCTAGCCGGCCGGTGCTCACTTTTATGCCGGCTTTCTACTAAGAAAGAGTAATAAGCGGAAAAGGAGCCAGCTAGCTGAGCGGACCAGACTGCATTCAAAATAACTCTTCTAGTGGAGTGCTTCCACTGAAAAAGAGTTAGGTATTTTGTATGCAGTCCGGTTTGCTCAGCTCGCTGGCTCCTTTTCTGATCATTACCCTTTAGCCAGCATTAGCCAGAGATTCATTAATCCATTTTGCGTGACAGGGGGCAAGCACATCGCCGCAGCTATGTTTCTGAATATGAATTGTATACCTATTTGTTTCTGCTGTAAACAACTAACCTTCCATGTCATGCAAAATGTATATTATTTAGAACTGGGTGTTGAATAGTATAGTAACCGCTGAACCACAGGAGATTTCACGCGATCGAAAGGTACATCAGGCATTGACACACACCAATGAGGTTTAGATACTTAGCAATCAGTATCAAAACCTCATTGGTGTGTGTCAACTGTCAAGTTTGTGTTGTGTGACGAAAAATTAACATGAACAGCTGATCGTCAAAGCCGCCATTTTGTTAAATAGAATTTGTGGCTATGTTTTAGTTTTACAATTACTAATCTACGGGTGATCTTGATTGGCAGGCAGGCAGGCAGGACCGCAGGATATAAAAATCTGATAAAAATGCGAAATATTCCTTTGTACTTGTAAGTTTGTTAATCTAAGAAACACAGAAATTTCTCAACTTTCCTCAACACAGTTTCTTAATTCACAATAGACTTTCCCAGCCATACAAAATTAATGGATTTATCCTTGTGTAATTAAATTACGTTTTTGACCCCCTTTTGGTCCGAATATTCGAAAATCCTTTCTTAGTGCTCAGTTATGTTATGAAAGCAACCATTGTGCAAAAGTTTCATGCCTCTAGGCCTAACGGTTTGGGCTCTGCGTTGATCATCAGTCAGTCACTCAACACAATTATATATTTAGATAAATAAGGTAAGCAATGGATGCGGAAGGCTCAGGAATCAGGATAGGAGGAATAGACGGAATGGTAAAATAAAGTTCAAAAATTGGTCATTTGCGGGTCAGACTCGCACACGAAGGCTTAATCCGACCATGCGTCGTCGTCTGTGCCTGTCAGTTATTATACGGCAATATCTTCAATCTCGTAGTCAGTCGTTTCAGTCTTTTGCAAAAATGTGAGGCGCATGTGCTATTAAATAAATTTCAGGCGTATTCTATTGAAATTGACTTAACTTATTGTATTGAATTCTAAACACCTTTTTTTTCATGTATTTCAGTATTTGTTCTTGTTGCGGCAATAGAAATACGATGCGTGAGTTAAAGCCCCTGACGGACAGACAGACAGCGGAAGCTTAGTAATGAACCTTAAAGTATAATGTTATATAGGTATCTATCATATTTATATTATTTTAGTCTTTATGTCTAGGATATAAGTAAACTTTAGAATGCATATTATATAATTATGTATGCAACCTTTTAAATTTATTGTTGTACACATGGGTCTACCCCAGCACAGCTATCAACCTCTCTCATCGAAACTTGGTTTGCTGGAAGAGATCTCTTTTTAGAGATAAGCTCGCCATTGTACACTTTATGTTACCTACCGTGCTTTGTTAACTTTTTTTTGTGTTAAAGAAATTATGAATTATGAACCTTCGGGTGCAGAACCCTAAAAAGAGGCTTATACCCAGCAGTGGGACAATAGGCTGATTGACAAAGTTTCTGATACGATCATTAATGTATTGTGATCCTAAAATTGTACTGTGAATTATGAGTCTTCGCATTTTTGGGGCATGCTTATTTACACGTTCCCGTTGACTCGCCGAACACAAAAACAATCACTCACCCGATATCTCTGTTTCATTGTAAGTAATCTTATCAGCCCTGCACCAGATTATCTGTAGTCATTAATGACAAATCAGTTCACATTATTACCAATAATAACTGATACCGCACCTTGTGGAGAGTCTACGGTTTGCAACTCAAAATGACGGAGAAAGTGACAAAGAAGCCATTTTTTATTTCCATCGGGCGCTGGAATAGTCAGAAGTCGCTGAATGAGCCTGGGAGCCCCCAGTCGTCTGTGCCGTCTGGTCCGAGTACGCCTGGAGGGTACATGAGGGCTTCTCCGGTTCAGAGAGCCAGGATGTCCATATCCGAGCCGAAACCCAGAAGGTAGCGTATTTTTTATTACCTACTTTGTAATCAATCGTTTTGGCTTACTTAGAGGATCTTGTGCAGGATGCATCTCATCATTTCGCATCCCTGCCAACCTGTTACTAGGAAAGACGACGGGTCTTGGATGTCTACATGTTTGTGATACCGCTATTACTGGTTTCCACGACACGGTATCCTAGTGTGGGGCCAGAAGCACAATTCACAATTCTTTATTGCACACAATAATTTAAACAGTCACATTAAAAGAAAACACATGTACAAAGGCGAGCTTATCTCTAAAAAGATTCCAGCAAACCAGGCGTGAAAGGAAAAATTATATAATGAAAGGGTAGGCAGTGCACAATAACAATGAAGCTATGTACCTATGTGCCTGTATGATAATGTTATTTTATGTTAATAACATTGTAATAACGCTAATTCATCAACGTTTATCAGACCGTAAATGCCGAGGACGAGGATCTCTTGCCACGGCTATACAGAGGGTATATTAACAGACCGTAAATGCCGAGGACGAGGATCTCTTGCCACGGCTATACAGAGGGTATATTAACAGACCGTAAATGCCGAGGACGAGGATCTCTTGCCACGGCTATAAAGAGGATATATTAACAGACCGTAAATGCCGAGGACGAGGATCTCTTGCCACGGCTATACAGAGTATAACGGACCGTAAATGCCGAGGACGAGGATCTCTTGCCACGGCTATACAGAGGGTATATTAGGGTTATTAGCTGGCCATATTTTGGGGAATGATAGTAATCATCATCATGAACAACTTTCCCCAACAAATATATTATAGTCGCAAATGAAAAAAAATTTCGTCCCCCAGTACATTACCCCGATCAACTGATTTCAAGCTACTATGGGACACCCAAAAACTTTTTTCGTTTGCGACCACAGTTTCCTTGGGGAAAGTGGTTCATAATTATGGGTACTATCATTCCCCTGTGTAGCTATAGTTTTGGTTACCAATGATCTGATGCCGCCGGGTTATGAGGGCTTAAATAAGACTTTTCTTTCTTCTTCCCAAACCCAGGCTCTCATCAGGTGGTATCAAGGAACTGGTTCAGTGTCCTCTGTGCCTGGAGATCCTACACAACCCGAAGATGTTGCCTTGCCAGCACACTTACTGCTTCGCATGCCTGATGGTCTACATTCGAGGCACGTATTAACATTTCCGATAAGTTGACACAAAAAGGAGCAGGCTTAGTAGAGGTGGCAATAAGTTGCCAAAGATGATGTATCTTTAGGCCTCATGGAGGCTGCTTTTCCACCAGAGATGTGCGAGGGAAATGTGTCGTGCGAGGATGTCTAGCTGTGCTGTGAAAATGTGTAGGTGTTTCCACCAAAGCTGTGCGAGGAAAATATGTCGAACGGGGATGTGTAGCGGAGCTGTGAAATGTGATGGCGGGGAGTGCGGTGTAGTGGGAGCGAAGCAGTATGTATGACGCAAACCTCGCAACACATTCCTCGCACACATCTCTCGCTTGTTTTGTACGTACAAAAACCTCGCTCCGCTAAGCCGTTTTCACCAGAACTGTGCTAAGCGACGCAAGGTAAATGAAGCGATTCTATTGGTTCTTGAAAGAAACATTCCTCGCTACGCATACTCGCACATCTCTGGTGGAAAACCAGCCAGGCCGGGACTCCACCAAAGCGGAGATGTGCGGAGATGTGGAATATTTGAATGGCGCGATGGAAGCGGAGATGTGAGCTGTTTCCATCGCGCATACAAATATTCCACATCTCCGCTTTGGTGGAGTCCCGGCCTTATATAGGATTGACCAGGGAGCACTTATCCAGTGGAGAGCGCATAGATACATTTTCCTTTGAAACACTACTCAAGTACTCACCAATTAACGGGCGGCGGGGGACGAGGTAAGAGAGCTGTGATTGGTCAGCCGCTCTGCGAAAATGTCTGGGCGGCCCGTCATCGTACATAGGTTGCGTATGCGAACCTTTTTTGAATATAACAAACGTTTGGCGAGCCGCATTCCCCCGCAGGCGCAGTCCATTGGATATATAGTATCTGGGATTGACCTACTCTATTCCTGGTCTAAGCGTATGGACTACGGACTATTATACGAGTACTGTATTATGTTCTCTGCCATGTACAGGTCAGCTAGGTTACTGGTGGTGACTGATATCCCATTGTCTTTATTTCCAGTGACAGAGGAATGAATTTCTATGTAAATGGTATACCTGTCTGGCCCCCAATAGGCAGGTAATCCAATAAATGTAGGAACAAGTCTGAAGTTGAAGCATTATGTACAAAATGGATTGACATTCTCAGAATTGTATATTTCAAGCAGATATATTTTATAAAGTCAATTTTGTGCAAAAAAATACACCATTTGATGGCACTTTTTAACCGACTTCCCAAAGGAGGAGGTTTACAATTCGTCCGGATATTTGTTTTTTTTTTTTTTTTTTTATTTTTTTATGTATGTGCCTCGATAGCGCCTAGACGGATGGACCGATTTGGAAAATTATTTTTTTGTTTGAAAGGGTTTACCTTCCCATTGGTCCCATCGACACCAGGTCAGGATCTGATGATGGGATCCTGGAGAAATCGAGGGAACTCTTCAAATATTATAGGCAGACATATACTAGTGATTTTTGTGTTTTTCATAATAACTCGTGCAAATGCACATGGTAAGCATAATATTGTGATGCGGAACTGCTGATGAAGACCACATATGGCCATCAGAACTGCTCAATACTAGGTACAAATACAATGCGTGGCTGACGGGCAGGCAACGCATAGCCTAAACCGGTGGACCTAGAGCCATGAAACTTTGTACAGGGGTTCCTTAGTAGCGTGGTGTAGCACTGATATGAGATTTGACAAAATTAATTCCCCAAGGGGGGGGGATAAGGGGTTACAGTTTGTATTAAACTCAATCTAATCAAATAGTGTTTGTGGAAGTCGGTTTTTTCTAAAGTTTACTTTTTGTTTCAATTATACATGACGTCGTTCTGTTACTATTTCATAGAACTCAGGAACAAAAGTTCCGTTTTGACAGGTTTTGACAGTTCATGAAAAGTATCTATTTTGACTTGACAGTAGGCCACAAGCCTATTCTACAAACGAATTGCATGCCAATTGCTATAGCGTGGGCGCGAAATACCGGTTTGTCTGTAGTCGCCAAGCCTATTTCTGCGCCCTCGCTAAAGCAATTAGCATGCCATTCGTTTGTAGAATCGGGGGTCTTATGAAACATTACGTCAAGAGATGTGTAGGTACTAATTGTTAAAATATGAAGGCATCACCTAGTTATACGAAAGCATCCTTGTATTGATAACTTTATTTTAGTAATAGCAACATTTTTTTGTCTCTTCATGCTCAGAATGAAACTCTTTGTTCTTCATGTTTTGCTTGTCTATGTCATATCTCCATATGCTTTAGTTATTGTTCTGAGTCTCCATACTTCAGATCAATGAAACTCTTTGTTTAAACTCTGTGTTTAAACTTCATACGCAGCGAGCAAGTGACAGATCCCTTAAATACTTAGGTATAATACTTATACTTATTCTCTATTATCCATTATGCGTCGATTAGTAGGACGGAAAATAAAATAAAAATAAACATGTATACGAAGCATAGTAGGTATTAGTGTGAACGAAGAGAGATACACTAATACTATGGTACGAACATCGAAGCACCTTGACTAAAATCCAATCCAGATGAACCCCTATATTATTCATGTGAGTATTTTCATGTAGTTTAATGTGACCAATAAAATGCTGAAATACTGATAAGTGAGTATACTTACCTATATCTAAAAGCCCTGGTGCTCAGGTCTAGCTGATCCTTCACTTCGCTACACGTCGTTCTGCTCAACACTTACTATGATAATTCTAGATCAAACCATCATCGACTGCCCAACCTGCCACACTCGCATCCAGATAACCGGACCCAACTACGTCGAGAACCTCCCTCCCAACCTCTACATTGACTCGTTGCTTCAACTCGTCGGGAGACCCCCGGTGGACGACGAGCAACAGTCAGCGACCCCGGCGAAGGTTCCGCCGTCAACGAAGGCGAAGAGTGTAGAACTGCGCGCTGGAGGTGTCAGGTGCGCACAATGCAAGACTGTGTGTGACAACTCTGATGTGACGAACTGTGAACATTGTAAACAGGTGAGGATTCTTGGAATTATGTTCATGGCTCACGACACGAGCCATCAGAGTACTTTTTAGGAACTTTTTGCAGCGATGCCGTCGCGATACGATCGCTAGCTGGTGCCCTCGCCCACGCAACGACGATTCGTCCGTCGCGATGCACTCACGCGCCACCCCCCTGCATTCTTTCCCCGATGTCTTCCGACACGGTCGCGCGTTTGCATCGATACAGTCGCGATGCTGTATGTAGCACGTTAGTAACGCGTTGGCATCGTTTCTGAAGCGCGTTCCAAATGCGACTAACGCGCGTTAGTACGAAACGCTGCAAAAAGTCGCCGTGGGCGAGGGCCCTAAACCACTGACTCTTTATTAATCTGTGCCACTGGCTCGATTTTCGGGTAATATGACATCGATCTGATCAGCTGTTTTTAACCGACTTCCCAAAGGAAGAGGTTTACAATTCGTCCGGATGTTTGTTTTTTTTTTATTTTTTTTTTATGTATGTGCCCCGATAGCGCCTAAACGGATGGACCGATTTGGAAAATTATTTTTTTGTTTGAAAGGGTTTACCTTCCCATTGGTCCCATTGACACCATGTCAGGATCTGATGATGGGATCCTGGAGAAATCGAGGGAACTCTTCAAATATTATGGGCAGACCTATAGTGATTTTTGTGTTTTTAACCGACTTCCCAAAGGAGGAGGTTTACAATTCGTCCGGATGTTTGTTTTTTTTTTTATGTATGTGCCCCGATAGCGCCTAAACGGGTGGACCGATTTGGAAAATTATTTTTTTTGTTTAAAAGGGTTTACCTTCCCATTGGTCCCATTGAAACCAGGTCAGGATCTGATGATGGGATCCTGGAGAAATCGAGAGAACTCTTCAAATATTATAGGCAGACCTATAGTGATTTTTGTGTTTTTCATAATAACTCGTGCAAATGCACATGGTAAGCATAATATTGTGATGCGGAACTGCTGATGAAGACCACATATGGCCACCAGATCTGCTCAATACAATGCGTGGCTGACGGGGCAGGCAACGCATAGCCTAAACCGGTGGACCTAGAGCCATGAAACTTTGTACAGGGGTTCCTTAGTAGCGTGGGGTAGCACTGATATGGGATTTGACAAAATTTATTCCCCAAGGGGGGGGGATAAGGGGTTACAGTTTGTAATGGGTTACAGTGATAAGGGGTTATAGTTTGTACTCAATGTAATCAAATAGGGTTTGTGGAAGTCGGTTTTTTCTAAAGTTTACTTTTTGTTTCAATTATTCATAATAACTCATGCCAATGCACATGGTAAGCATAATATTGTGATGCGGAACTGCTGATGAAGACCACATATGGCCACCAGATCTGCTCAATACAGGTACAAATAGAATGCGTGGCTGACGGGCAGGCAACGCATAGCCTAAACCGGTGGACCTAGAGCCATGAAACTTTGTACAGGGGTTCCTTAGTAGCGTGGGGTAGCACTGATATGGGATTTGACAAAATTAATTCCCCAAGGGGGGGGGGATAAGGGGTTACAGTTTGTATTAAACTCAAACTAATCAAATAGGGTTTGTGGAAGTCGGTTTTTTCTAAAGTTTACTTTTTGTTTCAATTATTAAGTTACCTACTAACCGGAGTTACAGCTTGCGCCAGGAATAAAAGGCCATGATCTACCTTTATTGCAATGTCCAGAGGTTCTGCCGAGTGTGCTGGTCGCAACACTTGGACGACATGCAGTCTCAGCTCAGCGTGATCCTGAAGCAGCTCGACTCGGCGGCGAATCGCCTCGACCACAAGATCGAAAATTACAAGGTGCGTCTGTGTGTGCTCATCCCATACAAATTAGAATTAGTAACCCTTCGTAAAAAAAGATGGCGTGAGGAGTAAGATTTGCACTTTAAACGCCATGGTTTCAGTTAACATACTTCTAGGTGGCGCTAATTTTAGAATAAATCCTATATATCTTAGCGCCATCTCGTGTTATTTGCAATTTTTCGATGGTGCTGCACCAAGCGATAATGGCCTCGAACTAAAGAAGCTTCCGTAGCATCTCAGTTTACGCCGGTGTCATATTTTGTTCTAGGTGGTCGATCTGTATTAGTATAATATTGTAGTTTCTGTGGTAGTACTTAGTACAACTTTCCAACGATCTTTTGGCATGCGGTGGCAGGAGGAACTAACGGTTTTTGTATTAAGTTGCAAAGAACTGGCGCCACACTCACACGCCAAAAGATAGTTGGAAGCTTTGGCGCCTATTCTCATGCTGGATACTAGGCACTTATGTCTGGTTTAGAAATAGGTTCTTTGAGTTGTGCTTTTTTGGTCTACTAACGTAACTCTTTACTTAGGTACTCTCCCTGTGCCTCCAACAGGTCTAAAATAGGTAATAGAGTATGTCATTATTCTACGATTAGAGGGATATTTTTTTAGATAAATAGGTACTCCAGCGCGGGAATAAAGGCGTTCATTCCATTTGTGATTTCCGAGGTTCATCTGTCTCATATCAATTTCGGTTAAGATAATAAATGTTAAGTTAACTTCATGGTCTGTGTTTCGTTTTACAGCTTCGCGCATATTGGTTTTGTGGTTTTGTAGATTTTAAGATTCCGTCGACTACGACTGTCGGCGACGACTTAGCGAGGCGAGGACCAGCCGCGAGGGAACCATCGCGTATTTCTGAGTTTTCATGCTTTTCTCACACCGGCATAAATTCAATCAAAAAGTTAATTACTGATTGGGACCTCAGATCACGTGACACTTTTTGGCGCATCCTCCGGGAATTCACACAAAAAAGTTTCGTTCAAATAAGGTCGAATCTAAATTCACCATCTGCTATTCAACCTTCTTGCTTGCTACTTAGCAAACACTACCTTTAGGCTGAAAGATTGAATTCTGTGCCTAACACTCACGAGGAAAACAAAGTGCCTGTTTTCTTCTCGTTTGCAGCTGTTTATAAACAGAGCAGCATAATGATAGATGTTAATGCAGTCCACAATGCAGTCTGATGGATATGAGTAATAATATTTTATTGTGTTTGTACCACCAACCGCCCAGCAAAGCTCTGTAACCAGATATTAATTAATAATTTGTGGTAGGTACTTACGTTTAGCCTGTAATGATGGTAGGTTTTCATGGATAAATAAATTAATAAGTATCTAATAAAAAATAAATTACCGTAATTACCATAAGTGTTACTCGAGAGTAGATCAAATACCTATGCTGAGACCGCACGCCACTTTAACTTTGAGAAGGATTTATTGTACTTATCTAGTGCTTACGGTTTGTAACTTGTAACTATACAACTTAGTTCAGTCAGTAATTCAGTATTTGTATGCCACAACACAAACATCACAGTAGCAAACGGTGGCAAGTGGTTTTTTGTGGTTCTTGCAAATGAACATGTATTATATTATGGTTTATAATAAATAAATAAAAAAACAATTTTACTACTTATAATGCTTGCTGGAAGCCTGCCTTTGCACGACTAATGTCCAATTATGCAAAATGACAAACGGTATAAAAAAGTCTAATCATAAAAATGACCAATTATAAAAATGTCCAATCATAAAAATGTCCAATCATTAAAATGTCCAATCATATAAATGTCCAATTATAAAAACGTCCAATTATAACATAACATAGCGTCACGCCTTTTCCCATACGGGGTGGCAGAGGCACAACTGTGCCCACTTTCAGTCAGTGTTTCAATAATTTTCAAACAATGACTGCAACTCGTACAACAAGATATAGTTAGGTAGGTATCAAAACAAACAAACCTAACTTAAATGGTTTTTTTTTTCATCTCTTACGACGACCTCTGGTTGCGATTCAAGGCTCTACCTCCCAAGCGGTCCTGGGTTCGAATCCCGACTGACCAAAAAACCCCCAGGTATTTGATGTTTACATGTTTGTTATGTCGCTGTTTTTGGTTCCCACGACACAGTTATCTTCTTTATCCTATGCTTAATCGGTTTGCTCGCGTGGTTAGGATACACGCGGGCCAAACTAACAATAGATGTGGGAGCGAAAGCAATGTATGTATGTCAGGGAGAACTTATCCAGTGGAGAGCGCATAGATACATTTTCCTTTAAACACAACTCACCAATTTACGGGCGGCGGGGGACGAGGTAAGAGAGCTGTGATTGGTCAGCCGCCGCGAAATTGTTTGTTAGAGAACTTGACAAATTCAGTTATTTTACGAAAGCGTGTGATACGAAGGCTTCACTGGGGCGGTTCAAAAAAGGTTATTGTTTTGGTAAAAAATTACATGCCACGAAATTATCTGATAATAGACGTGGGCGGGGAAATAACAAAGGAGAATTGGTTAACACCGGAGTAACACAATACGGGTTGAAGGTTTGATTCGGGTGTAAAAATTACTCCTCATTCTTTATTTTCTAACTTTTTTTAGATCCTGGATAGGACAACATAACTTGTTTGGACAACAAAAAACAATAAATTGCCGATTGTTTGTTCAACAAACTGTCTGATTGCGAGAAAATTACTGTTTATATCTGAATTGCATTCCCTTATTGTGCTCTAACGAGATCAACCCTGTAATTTGCGAAATAATTTTGACAGGTTTCTATATTTATTGCCGTTCCATTAACACGCTGGGAAGCGTAAGGACAATCCAGTCCTTGGAACAATATTGACATTAAAATTATAAAAAAAAAAAAAATGACATTAAAATTATTTTGACAGTGGGTACCAAGACGTCAATGAATGTCTAATTTTTGACGTTGGTACCCACTGTCAAACTAATTTTAATGTACTTTTTTGCGGCCCGTCATCGTACATAGGATGCTACGTTGAATACAACTAACGTTTGGCGAGCCACATTACCCCGCAGGCGCAGTCAATTGGATATACAGTTCTGATCTATGTCTATGTTATGTCAATCCTTGCCTACAGGACCGTTGTGAACATCTCCTCAACCTGATTAACAAAGTGGCAGACGAGAAGATATCCTTCATCATCACCACCAAGGACAAGCTTCTGACGGACGCGTCTTCCGTTCATCGGAAAGGGGACGCTGAAGCGATGGCTCTGAAGACTTCTTTGGATGAGGCTAGGAGTGGAGTTACTAGAGCTATGGGTCAGAGTAGCAGCTCGAAAGATGAGGATAGGGTAAGTTTATGTTTGGTTGTATGGCATATGGCTAAATGCTCAGGCTGATGATCAAAGTGCTGCTTAGATGAGTATAGTCTATTATCATAAGAATGCAGTAAAGTCATCACTGTCCGGCGGCCTGGCCACGCCCCGTAACCAATCAAATCGTTTCCAATTATCAAGCCAACTTCACAGTGACCAGTTGAAGGCAAACTTTCGAACGCGAAGGTTGTGTCCAGTCCTGTGAGTGTGTGTTAACAGATTTAAATTTAAATTTCACTGCATTCTTATCACGAATAGACAATAATGACGTCATTTCCCGAACAGCCTGACTTGAATATTGGCCGTTAACTTTTCCAGTTTCCCCCTTGTAGTGTTTTAATAATTTCGTAAATTGATTGATTAATTATATCGATTCGACCAAGGCCGCCGGTCTTAATAAACCGCCCTTAACTCTGAAAATTATCTCAAGTGCGTGGAAATGACACCTTTGATATGGCGGAAACGTCATGGTGTATAGCTGAGACATTACTTGAGAGCTGAGATCAGTTTATTATTACGAGACTACCACTTAAATGTTTACTTACCTACTTGCCTTGCCTGCATATTATTATTATTATTATTACGAGCACACCATGTCCCACTGCTGGGCAAGGGCCTCTGTCCCCCTCTTCCACTCTATCTGATCCTGAGCGGTCTCCCTCCAAGAATAGAATAGAAATAGTTTATTTTGCCTTAAAAAAATTACATAAAAAGTACAGTTACATAGTGTACACTAGTTTAATAAGACAAAAAAGGGACGGTCTCAGCGTTTGCTGTGAGTAGCACAAACATGTTCTAGCTCACAGCGCTGGGGCCTAATGCTGCTCTGAGAATTTCACTTATATTTCATTACTATTCCATTGCAAACACCCAAAATGGCGTCATTTGGTATTCTCCTAAATTATTATCCTCCTTGATTGGGTGTTTGCAATGGAATAGTAATGAAATAGTAATGAAATACTTAAGTGAAATTTTCAGAGCAGCATTAGGGCCCTGGTTTTCAGACCGTACCTGTAAAAGAGAAGAGAAAAATAAATAACAGAAAAGACCAGTCCAAACCAAACCAAACTCCAGTCCTTGTCCCATGAACCCAACTCATCACTCCATCTCTTCCTGGTAAGCGTGCATATAGGTAGTGTTAATCTATATTAATATTGTAAGGTTTGAAACAAATGGAATGTGAGGTGAAAGATCATTCGAGGTGAGTTCCAGGTCAGTCTCTAACCTACATTGAAAGGTCTTGATTCTCCGAGCAGATTCTGCGTCAACGGAATATTATTATAACTTGTTAATGAATGTGATCCTACTAAAATTCCTGAATTAACTTAATCATAGAGGCGGGATTAGTTGGGTACTATCAAAATCGCATTGGACGCTATACATTGCTGCTTCATTTAACTTTAAAAAGTTAAAAACTCTTTCATTAAAGTTTTTGTAAAAAAATTTCGTAATCGATGGAACCCTATAATTGGCTTTATCTCGTAAGTCTTTATATTAACATTTTTTGTAAAGATAAATGCTGTTGGCTTCCTGAATAAATAAATAAATAAATAAATAAAGATCACAGACTACGCGTGGACCAAATATAAGTTTTTATGACCTTTACACCCTTTATAGGTTTCAATCATCTTCAGATTCACTTCTTTCAGAGATCATCACTTCACTCTGATGCTGACCGTACCTATCGAAAATAAAATGATTAGGTAGGTGGGAATCGGCCCAGGAGCGCGATGCATGGAAACGGGGAAGAGAGGCCTTCGCCCAGCAGTGGGATGCTATAGGCTAATAATAATAATAATTATAAGTAGGTACCTAAGTATAAGTATTTCAAATTTTAATCCCCAGGTATCAACCGTCTGGAACCTGCATAAAAACGCACTGCAACTGTTGTCCGAGGTCTCAAAGTGGGACACGGAACGAGTGATGGTGTTTGACGCAGACAGTTTCAGAATTGACCTGGTCTCAGCCACGCCTACTGATGCGGAGTCTGACGACGCTCTGCCAGCCGAAGCGAAAGTTAACAATCCGCTGGAAAGCGAGGAGTCTTTGGTGCTGCATTATAGGTACCTAATGAGAAGCCGCCACTAAAACGTCACATGGCTAGAAACACAAATAAATACCATGGTCATGGGGGCGGCGCAAGCCGATCCAAAAATTTTACATGGCTAGCAGCCTAGCAATAATAGCAAGTCGAGTAAAGTCATCAACAAGTCATTGCCCCTAGACAAAGATAATTACGCTACGAAAACGAAACGAAACGAAAACTCAAAATGTATGCGATTTGACATTTGGTGACGCCAGCGTATCGTGACCAAATGTCAAATCGCATGACTGTCATGGGAAACGGCGCTATCCGATCAAAAATTTCACATGACTAGCATGTCCTACCAACAAGATATGTTATCTTATTACGAAATTCAATCTCTCTTTTCTCCCCGAAGCGTTCGTTGGCCGAGCGGTACATATTCGCAAATCGGAAACGATCGTGCTGGTAAAGCAACGTCCGTCTGGCCGAGACGGATACTGGATGGGTGTCCATTTCTATGTGGCAATTGTTTCGGATTCCCGGCTATATCGATACTCGGTGGTAGTAGTTGTGAAGCTGTGTCAGACTTAAGAGCATTGATAACTGACAGTCGGGTTGGCCTCTAGCTATGGATCACTAGTTGCTACCGGTGGGCCCAATCATACAATTTTGGTCATTTTGGTGATGAATCCTTTACTCCCACAGGTCCCGCAACTTCTACCCCCACTACGTCTGGCGCAAGGCAGCCCGCCCGGTCGGCGTCGGCATCTCGCCCTGGGACCACCACCTCTACGTGTGCGAGTCGACCCGCAGCGTGCTAGTCGTCGAACGCACGCAGGGAAGGATCGTGGCGAGGCTGACGTGCGAAGACATGCTGTGTCCCGCGCATATCGCGTTTATGAAGAGTCTGCAGGAGATCTATGTCACCGGTAGGTATTCCTAGAAGATAAGTCTGGCTCCTATTTCTCATGCTATCGACATCATCTTTATAGTCGAGATATCGGTTTCGATTTCGATACCACATCTCGGTTTGCCCGGTTAGGTATCTCCAGGGAGCACTTATTTAGTGGAGAGCGCATAGATACATTTTCCTTTGAAACACAACTCACCAATTTACGGGCGGCGGGGGACGAGGTAAGAGAGCTGTGATTGGTCAGCCGCTGCGAAACTGTCTGGCGGCCCGTCATCGTACATAGGTCTCCTGTGACGACCCAAATGATCTTGTCAAGGAAATTAATGACACGATACATAAGATAATGCAATGGCTGAATAGCAACAATTTAATAATAAACATTGATAAAACAAAAATAAAGACATTCCATAATAATATACAGACATCAAACTTCCACATTAACTATTTAGGTAAAGACATTAAACAAACCCAGGTATCAAAGTTTTTGGGAATACATCGACAACAATATGAAACGGAAAACGCAGATAGCAGAAATATGTAATAAACTTAATAAATACTCTTATGTGCTGCGCAAACTTTCAAAAACTGTGTCAGAAGAAACCGTGTTATTAGCGTATAACGGATATATTGTAGACCCTGTCTTGAGATTTGGCTTAATATTTCATGTTTTGATAAAACCAAAGAGATCATCGGAATTACATTCTGTGGAAAACTGTAAGCAATTTATGACTTTCTTAGGCTGCTCGCATGTTAGGCACATCCACAATTGAAACCAGTATGGCGATTCTGGAAGAAACAACATCGACCCTTGAGCTCCTTGAACACCCAGGCCTCCTACTCCAAATAGTGCAGAAGCTACGATGGCTGAATAAGATAAGCAGGTTAAGGGAATATGCACAAAGGTCCCGCTCATGTGGGCTAGGTGCAGGCGCAGTGCACCCCCTTAAAAAGAATATACTTAAGGACGGGCCCTAGGCAATCAGAACTTAGAATTCCATCCTTAACTTATTTTTAGAGGAAATTAAATTTAAAAAAAATCTTAAAGCCAAGCTAAGCAAGTCTAACTGAGGAACATACCTTCTGTGCCCTTTTTATAATCATTAGATAAATAACAAGAACACAAATTCTGATGCGGTGCGAAATTGTAAAATTTAAAATTGTGACAAACAGATTTTCTGGCATCTTCAGGAGACTTTTCTATCGAGCACAATTAATAAAATTACGTTTATGGGAAAGCGAAGTCACGCTGACACTCGTGATAAAGAAGCTAGCGAAAAAACATACAGCAATAATACTCATCATTCCGAGCGATTTGTGTTTTACTAAAGGCTGTTTTTGCCTAGGGCATCTTAATATAATAATTTAGGAAGCAGAGCAAACTCAGGATCAGAGTAGATGGCGAGGCAAAGAAGAGGGTGACCCCCAGCAACGGGTAAATTTTGGCTGATTGATTGCTATTAAATTACAGACAAGTGGAGGCATTGTGTGCACGTGTTCTCCAAGGACGGGAACCACCTGCGGTCGTTCGGTCGCAAGGGGAGTCGCCCCGGGGCCTTCCGCTCGCCTGAGGGCTTGGCGACAGACAACGCCAACCATCTTATCTACGTTGTAGACACCGGCAATGATAGGGTTCAAGTAAGTTATCCTGGGTTTGTTGGAAGAAATCTCTCGATAGAGATAAGCTCGCCTTTGTACATGTCATTTCCATTTTTAATTGTCATAATGTATTGATTTGTGTGCAATAAAGTATAAAGAAAGAATATAAAGTTAACAGTCTAGCTTCAAATTCAAGTGGCCCGCGATTTTCAAGCGAGTTGGTAATAAAGTTGAAAAGTTATGGATTATTTGCAGGGGCGGCGTATGGCGCCCCTGAAATTTTATATGGCAACCAAGTCGAAAATGTTGACGTGTTGCTCGCCAACACTAGGTACCCGTGTAGGCCTGAGATCCAAGTATTTCGTTTGGTCGTACGCCATCTCCAAAATGAGAGCGTTATATATAATTGAGTTTTTTTTTTGGAAAAACAACAGCCAATGTCAAAAAATTTCAAAAAAATAGATTTTGCTTTCTATGGTTAGCTTCATACTTTCCTTGCAAGATCCAAATCTAGTTTTAGATAAAACAACCATGTCCGAAGTAAAGTTCAACATGTTATCGGGAAATACAACCAATGTCCTAACTTTTTTAATAACAACAACCAATGTCTTATTTGGAAGAACTGCCAATGATGTAAACAGTTTTTTATGTCTCCTGTAAAATTGAGCTCTGACATACATTGGCTGTTTGTCCCAACAACCTCTCAATTAAGTATATTATAACTGAACCGCCTGAACTGTCACAGGCGGCAACCACTAATTAAAAACACTCCCATCGTTTCCAGGTCCTTCAACCAGACGGCAAATTCGTCTCCCACTTCGGCATCGTGACCAAACAGCAGGTAATCCACAGCACCAGCAGCGTCTGGGAGACCAAGGAGGTCACGTGCACAGAACTGAACGCGCCCACAGCCGTCGCCGTCACCAACGACCGGGTCATCGTCCTCGACAGCGGCAACTTCAGAGTGAAGGTCTACAACAAGCACGACAAGAACAAGATCGTCGAATTCGGCTCCATGGGGCAGAGAAAAGGACAGTTTAGACAACCAGAAGCAATGACTGTGGATGCTATGGGTTTCATACTAGTTGGGGATTCCGGGAATTCTAGAGTGCAGGTGTTTACGCCGACGGGGCAGCTGGTAAGGGTTTTTGGGGGGCATGGGGAGGAAGCGGGGAAGTTTGGGTGGATATCGGGGATTCATGTTACGAAAGAACTGGATATTATTATCAGTGACACGAAGAATAATTCTGTCAACTTCATATAGGTTTTCAGTAGACGTTAGGTCTGCCATCTATACAGGACACAGAAAGAGGTGAACAAGCAGAAAGAGGGTTGTTAGGGACATCATTCTGAACAACTTTCACTATGGGACGGAATTGATCAGAGCGACTTTATTTTTATTAACTCAGTACATTTCGGGCCTAGCGCTCAGCTGATCTGTATGGTGGAGTGAAAAATAAAGTTGCTTTGATCAAGTCGGTCCCATAGTGAAAGTTGTTCAGAATGATGTCCCTAACAACACTCCTTCGGCTTGTACGGTCGCCTGCGTCTAAAAGTATACGGGCAGGTCATATTAACGAGTGAATCCCGCTTATACTGCTAATATACTTTTAGGCTTTTAGGCTTTTTATAATATACTGTACAAGGTGTAATTTTAACCATTTTGTTCCTTACGGGGAATGATGTGGATGCTAGAAATAAAAGCGGTGCAGTATGTTTAACAAATTATACTATGTATTATGTCCTTCATTACATAAATCCAGAAAATAAAATGTTACTTCAACTATACGTTTCAATGAGTCCAAAATTTTCAGCACACGTCGATAAATATGCACATCGGATTTTGGAAAGAGACGGTATCAGTGAGAGAGACGAAGCTCAACACACATTTGATAAAGCCTGTATAAGTACAAGCCGCGAAAAGTTTTTTTGCGAGCGAGCTGTGACATCTGTTTCTCGCATAGGACAAAGTCGGCCGTCTGTCTCTGACAATGATAACTCGCTCAAAGATACTTGGCGCAATCTGTGCATTCTTTACTGCCGTCTACAGAACTGTAATATTTGTGAGATGTTTAGTTAACTGGTTCGCCGACACATCTTAAACATAACAATAGTTCGCCATTGTTCGGTCGTTCGAGCGGTGTTTTGTTTATCATTTAGACATTCGTGCCATATTAATCTCTCTCGGTCATAATTTCATTCTTAATGATATCACAGATTAATGAAGAGTTAGGAACAGATTGGACACTGTACATAATCGTTCAACTAAAAAGCGACCCTTGCTACAACTCAACAAAGTACAATTCATGCTGTGTAGCGCGGCGCCCGCACTTCGATTACTTGCCTAAAAGTTGCCTCTCTTTCTGTCGCGTAACTCTATCCTCGTCTGAAGCGGCTCGTGAAACTAAAGGTTGTCTCTTGTGACAAATAAAACTGGATATATACATAACTACTGACTACGAACCACTTACTATTATTATTCTAGATTTGTGAATAACATTTAATATAGGTAGTATATAGGTACCTACATAATGGCCAGAAATCCTATCGACAGTCAGTAGGACAGTGACCTTTATTCATCTGTGCAGTGACGAAATGTCATCAAACAAAGCATGCAGTATTCCTTCGCCTTCATTTTAGTAACTACACGCGGGGCTAGATAGAACGGCACGTGCAACCCGGGCGGCAGCGCTCGGCAACCCACTGAGTCGGGCCGTACAGGCGGGGCCGCGGATCTACTTGTGCAAAGGCCATAAGACTAAAGAACGTCGTTACAAAGTTACGTCAGTCGAATAGCAAATGAACTTTGAGTATTTTTTCGAAAACAATATTTATGCGTATTTAAATTACAGTCAAATAAATAAAATAATAAATTATATTACTTGTGATACGGATTATTTTATCGCGATTGCGGTAAGATTTACGATTTTTTACGTCGCAGGACACTATTTTGGTTTGTGCTGCCAACATGTCAATCCGCTGTCACCGCCTGAGCGCGACTGATTGAAAACTGTTAATTTTTCCCGTTTTGACACAGTTTTGGTAGCTACACTTTCAAGCTCCCCATGCCTTGTCCCCTACTATTGAAGTCTGTGTTTTTATGCCAATTTTTTTATACTTTCATACATTTTTTCCTGGTATGCCAATAGCCCGCTTTCGACAGCAGCCGACGACAGGTGGTAACTTCTGTCCACTTGTATGCTGCCCGTGTGTAAGAGAGCTCCTAAGGGAGCGGCATCAGTTCCCTACAAAAAATCTACGAATAAGAAGGTAGATTTTTGATATAGTATCACGAACTATCTTATACATTGGACGCCACACATGTACCTATTTAAATATTTATACATGATATAAGTACCAAGTACCTAGATAGAATTCAATTAAATCTGTAAGTAACTAATTGTATACTATTCTGTTGTCACGAAAATCAACTGTCAGCGAGTGCCACATGCGCCTGTTTATACATGATCAACTGTCAGCGAGTGCCACATACGCCTGTTTATACATGATCAACTGTCAGCGAGTGCCACATACGCCTGTTTATACATGATCAACTGTCAGCGAGTGCCACATACGCCTGTTTATACATGATCAACTGTCAGCGAGTGCCACATACGCCTGTTTATACATGATCAACTGTCAGCGAGTGCCACATACGCCTGTTTATACATGATCACCAGGGAAAAATATAGGCTGGCAGAAGATTACTCTTGTTTAGTGTAAACTCTCGAAATAGTCGTATTTAGATAACATGAGAAAATGCAGTCGTACTAGCAGCCCAGTGGGTCTAGTCAAAATGCAAAGCGCAATTAACGTTCGCACGAAACGCTAGGAAAATCTATGCGATTTGACATTTCGAGACGCAAGATAGCGTGAGTAAAACTGTCAAAATTGAACTTTTGTTCCTGAGTTCTATGAAATAACAACAGAATGACGTCATGTAAAAGTGCCATCAAATGCTGTCTTTTTATTTTTTGCACAAAATTGACTTTATAAAATATATCTGCTGGAAATATACAATTCTGAGAATGTCAAGCCATTTTGTACATAATGCTTCAACTTAAGACTCGTTCCTAGATTTATTGGATTACCTTGGCCACTCACAAGCCTATTGTCAAATCGCTTGAATATTCTTAGCGTTTCGTGCGAACGTTATTTGCATTTTGCATGTTGACTAGACCCACAGTTTTAAATTACTGTTCATTCACTGAATTCAGAGGACAGATTCTGCAAGGGAAGTCAATAGCTATGGCGAGAAATACCCGTTTGTTATTAGCCCGCGCGGTCGACAAGCCAAAACCGAAATTATGAGCCCTCGATATAGCCACTGTCACACGATTCGCTTGCAGAATCACGGCCCTGTTACCTTATAACCTTACTTAATTAGAATTACATATACTAAAAACCGAAGAAGCGTCAGCCGTTTTTGCTAATTAATGAAGCACTAATCTAAAACTTTAAAGTATCTAACATGACAAATCTCAGGTTTGGTTGCATACAACACATGCATAATACTTAAATATGGCTTAGTTCAGTCTCGAAATGCTAGATCTATATTCCGCACTGTTTAAATAATATTAATTTAATTATTTACAGCACCGAAACTGACTTTAGGGCCTTAGAACTACGATCGTACACAAGAACATGGTGCAAATAGCTATGTAGCAACTGGAGCTAAGTAAAACAGATTGTAACGTCATTTTATTGGTCGAAAGTACTGGTGTTTCGAAATTGCTTAGGACGCAATCCTCACTGAACAGACATACCTACAGAGTCAAGATGAGACAGGGACAGAAGACATGGAACAAAACGAGAAAGAAACAAGTTAATTTAGCTTACACGCTTCCTCGTTTTGTTGTGTCTTGTCTCTTGGAGTCTTGTCCGTTTCTTTGTCTTCTGTCCATTAGGGATTGCACCTAACACTGGCTTATCCTCACAATAAAATATAACGTTGGCAGCACCAAATAAGATCACCAGATAAACAAATCTTAAAGAAAATAGAATATACATATAGCTATGCAATAATGTATGTATTTCTACATTAAATATATAGATCTATCACAGTTACTATTGAGAATGCATTACCTATAGATTTAAGAACGATAACATTTTTCCTTATTTCTCGATCGTACGGTCACGTCACCATAAATTGTTTTTGGGGTTCCGTACCCGAAGGGTGCCAAACGGGACCCTATTACTAAGCATCCGCTGTCCGTCCGTCTGTCTGTCTGTCCGTCAGCGGGCTCTATTACACGAACCGTAATAGCTAGAAAGTTGTAATGATCACAGAAACTGAACTAGTAACACGAAGAAAAAAGAATGTTTAGAATTAAAGCATTGTTAATTTTAATATAATAGCCCCTGACTACTTATTTGGATACCAAATTACGAGATTAAGATATTCTCGTAATAACTGTCAGGCAATTATTTCTTTTACGATGGTGCGGAACCCTTCTTGTGAGAGTCCGACTTACACTTGACCGATTATTATGTTCGAACAAGTTTGCATGGCTATATACCTTTAAATAGAATGTTTATGCACTAATGCACCATATAAATATATATTCATATATATTCAAATCGTGTTACGTAGTCATTGATTTTGCTTTAGAGCAGTGTGATTTCATCTGTTTAATAATATCATTTTTGTTTAGAATAACTAGGCCTACAGTTAACCGGCAACGGTTAACAAATTATCTTTCTGCGGCCGATCGTAGAATTGGGCACAAACGTTAATATCATGAAACAATAAAAACATTGCGGCAGCTTAGGTGAAGACTAAAGGGGGCACAAAAAACATCACGTAGTGCTGAATAAAAATGTTTTTAAAAAGATTTCGTTAAAACCCGCCACATCATGATGTGCCCAGTAATTGGTTGGGCATATCATGAAATGGCGGGGCACATGACGGCACATCAAGATGTGCCCAATTCTACGATCGTCCGCCGACATAATATCCAATTAATATATTACTTTCATAAGAATTACTACAAGGTCAATGTATAAACCGTTTTTAGAATTCAATCAATATTCAACAGAGATTCTACACACACATCAAGTATGCGTGTTTTCACTTTCTGTGCACTGAGATTCGCTTTCTCGCTTTCATTGATTAACTTCATTGATTTACATAAACATTTATTTACAGTATTTCGTTACGGCAAGAGAAAAGAGTATTAGTCTAATTAGACTAACATTTACCTTACCACAACCATTAGTACAACGATTCAGTTTAGCATCCTTAAAATTAACCGCAAAATTACCATGAATGCTTAATGACTGATTTCACCAACAATCAACAAACCCTGGGGATACATTATTTATTTTTAGGGCCACAGTGGTGGTTTCGCTTTGATCTAAGTTTAAGGGTCATCTAGACCCAGCATCTAGCATGGACAATTTTTCCCTAAAGAACAATGGACAATTTTGTATGGGCCACATGCCCACTCGTGTAGCAACTTGTGTCCTGTACTATTAGAAATGTCTTTCGAAACACATAATTTTGTTGTATGGTGGTAACTTCGTAACTTATGGGAGAAAAAAGATATGATCGAATGAAATGTGATCAAAGGCATCATACAAGTCCATATAAAGAATACCAACCGCGCAAGCAGAAATGCCTCTTATCGGGTGACGGGTGGCTCTTTACCTATTATTATCTTATAGTCTGAAAGACTGAAGAGCCTGTAAAAATGCGCCGTAGAATCGGTCACCCATCCAGCTACCATCTCCGATAGACGTTGCTTGACCCACACGATGCGATTTACATAGACTTGTATAGACATTTCATTTGATCATAACTTTTTTCTCCCATAAGTTACGAAGTTACTGACACACAATAAAATTATATATTTCGAAAGACCTTTCTAATGGTATAGGTCACTAGTTGCTACAAGGGTGGGTTGCTGTTACCCATTGTCCAATAAGAGGCCATCCTCCAAAACAAGGAATAGACAGCTTATGCTGGATTTCACCAACAAAAAGTTGTATGAGAATAACTGTCTCGGGGATAACTTGTATGACAAATGACAGTTCAAAATGAGGTGATCTGATCTAGGTGACACTGGTGTCTATGAAAAAGTAGAAGATAAGCTCGAGTAAAAGTTACTCTTTCGTTCCAATCCAGCCTTAGAAAAATAGCTGAGTGTTGTCCCAATTTTTTTTTGTGAAATCAGACATTAATGCCTACAGGCATTTTGAAGATTAATAAAATTGATAGTTTAGGATACTAAACTGAATTGCCAACGATTGTGGTGTCCCTCCAGTTTTAACGAAAAGCTTTTACATCTCGCGTTAATTTCTTGGGCTTCCATAATATGATAAATGTGTCTCATAGGGTCAGTATAAACTATTATTTACAATATTACTTCAATTATTACTTACACTATAATTACTAAGGCTTATGGCCTGTTTCACAATGTCCGGATAAACCCTGTGACAGATAAATCACCAATATTATTTTATCCACATTGGGCTTACCTGGACACATTGCAACGGGCGTTTAATGTGCTTAAACCAAAAAGAGTAGGCTTCTTTCAATCTCATTACTTCAATATTTGAGAATGCATGATATTCCACAAGAGAATGTATCTCCTCCTTTGTTAAATCTAAGCTAGAATGTCACTTAATGTAGCCTGCGCCAGGGGTTCCGTACAGAATGGCATGGAGATAGCTATAGTTGGGCCCAGAAAGCCGGTTTCGGCTTGCCGACAGCACACCTCGGACACTCCATAGAACGCTCGTAAAATAATCATCTATTACTGCTACATAACCAAATGATGTTTGTATACGTGCAAATGTGTGCGTAAACTTTGCTAGGGCTGGTGGCGCGGCAAATGCAGCGTATACGCGTCGTCACTCGTTAGGCGTTCAGCCCTGTCTATTGATCCTCTAACCAATCCTTTGACGCCAGGGGTGGGGTGCGGTATCTGAATCAGCGCGAGGAAGGGAGTGGCCGTTCTGTACGGAGTACTATTATCTCTTCTGTGCCGACAGCGCCGAGAGGCGCCGCGCTGGCTACAAACTAACCGGCATTTTGCGCTACAGCTATTGCCATGCGATTCAGTACGCGACTGGAGTATTTCCTGGTCTAGACTTCCAGAATGATCTAGGCGGTTCTAGGAGGAGCGACTCACGTCCCTGGAGTATGTCCTGGTCTAGACTTCCAGAATGTTCTAGGCTGTTCTAGGAGGTGCGGCAAGGTTGGCACCGCGTCAGGATGGGATGGCTCTCTCCAAGCACCACCGAGTCTGACTCCACCGGGGGACCCTCGCTGCTGTCGTGTTGCCTCTGGAAAAGTTAGTGGAAAAGTTTTGAACAGTTATATGGAATTGCATACTAATGCATTTACTAGTAACTAAAGGGCTCACGATGCAATCTGACTTGCAATTTGTTGCATGCAATCTGCAACCTGCCTACTCACGATGCAATCGATTGCATGCAACCTGTAACCTGCCTACTCACGATGCAATCTCGGTGCAATCGATTGTATGCAACCTGTAACCTGCCTACTCACGATGCAATCGATTGCATGCAACCTGTAACCTGCCTACTCACGATGCAATCGATTGCATGCAACCTGTAACCTGCCTACTCACGATACAATCTCGATGCAATCGATTGCATGCAACCTGTAACCTGCCTACTCACTCACGATACAATCTCGATGCAATCGATTGCATGCAACCTGTAACCTGCCTACTCACGATACAATCTCGATGCAATCGTATGCATGCAACCTGTAACCTGCCTACTCACGATGCAATCTCGATGCAATAGACTGCATGCAACCTGTAACCTGCCTACTCACGATGCAATAGATTGCATGTAACCTGTAACCTGCCGACTCACGATGCAATCTGTTGTAGACAACAAGTTGCAGCAACAAATCGCGAGACAGATTGCATCGTGAGTAGAGCCCTTAAGTGGTTACAAGAACCTGGAATCTATAATATAGTTAGAGCCCATTAATAATGTCCCCATGGAGGGCGCCCTTACCCTATATGAGTAAGATTGAGCCTTATTGCCTACATTAAAAATGTTTAGTTTAATCAAATACCTACGCCTGAAAAGGCTACATACATGGCATAATCTACCCCAAAGTGACTGATGAAGGCAACCCGACAATGGGAGGGCACGCACTTAGCTCCATCACAACAACTGCTTACGGTCCAAGGACTGATCGCATGTTTGCAAAAAAAGGAGAAAAAATATTAAAAAAAATATGTACCTATATTACTCTGTTCATTTACAATTACTACAGTACCACAGTTGAGGTAAACAGTTTTAAAATAAATTAACAAAATATATTTATTTTTTATGTTATCCGTATTACTCAGCTCTAATAACACAGACAGATTTCAGAATACCAATATAATTTTCCTTTGTATTACATGCATGTGTCTAACCACAGATACTATAATATTATACTAATACAGATAGACTACCTAGAACAAAATATGACACCGGCATAAACTGAGATGCTACAGAAGCCTCTTTAGTTCGAGTCCATTATTGCTTGGTGCAGCACCTTCGAAAAATTGCAAATACCACGAGATGGCGCTAAGATATATAGGATTTATTCTAAGATTAGCGCCACCTAGAAGTATGTTAACTGAAACCATGGCGTTTAAAGTACAAATCTTACTCCTCACGCCATCTCTTTTTTGCGAAGAGTTACTAATTCTAATTTGTACGGGATGAGCACCCTGTGGTCTAAGTAATTATGCTGTAAGCAAGTCTATGAACTTAGGGTATTAAATAAGAGCAAAACCAGCAGAATACTCAGTGATAACTATGTATGGCTTTAACATTCAAGTTCACAATAAATCCTATTATTGTATTGTCATTTGAAAGGCTTCAGTGGATATAAATAAACATTGCATTGAAATGGTTTTGAACTGAGGCTTTGTGCATGGGCAATGTGATTGTTTGATACAGTAAATTCAACACAATAAGCAGTAGCATGCTGGGAGATTATAGAATTTCGTATTCTGAGAGATCTAATCTAAATGAATACATACATTTCCAGATGGATTCTCTGCAAAGGCCGTACACAAATTAAGTCATAGCTTTTAGGCGATTTTCGACCCCCCCCCCTTACAATCATCCTATCGTCATTATCAAATGACCCCACCCCCTTCTCATAAAAATTACGTCATTACAGACAGAATTAAATTAATTGCAAATTGTAGAAGAAAAAGGTTTAACATTAAAACAGCCATACATTTTCACTCTGTTATTGGAATATAATAAATGCGCTCAATAATTTATTAATGTTATGTGTACATAACATAATATTATAAATATTTTGGAGTAGGTAATTGGTTTTTACAAGGATGACGTCAATTTTGGTACGCCTCCCCCCCACTTCGTACATCATTCATCCATCATCCGCAGACCAGACCCCCCCCCCCGAAATTCGAATGACGTAATTTCATAGCCATAGATTTAATTTTAAAACAAACTTTATTTAATTAGTTTAGTTGTGTTGTGTTACCATTAGGTACCACCACCATCAGTTTTATATGTATAACCTACTTAACACACTTGCATGCAACATACCGTTTGTCGATTTTGATTAAATATGCTATACATAATTCATATGTATGGCATATTCATAATTCATCCATATTACCCCAAGAGTATCTCTTCTGGTCACACAGGAGTTAGGAGTGCTGAAATTTTGCTTACCTTTAGTTCTGTTGCTAACTTTCGGAATGAGTCTTCGACATTGGTGTTGTCCTTAGCAGATGTCTCCATTACAAACATGATCTCAGGGACGTATCGGCAAAATGACAATGGCTCCTCTGGCTCCACCTCTCTTTGCTCGGTCAAATCACATTTGTTGCCAATAAGAGATACTATTACATTGGACGAGGTATATCTTCTAATTTCTTCTATCCATTTTTGGAGTGATAAGAATGATGACCGTTTTGTTATGTCATATACTGAAAAAGTAAAAAAGCTATAGTTGTACTCAGTACTAGTAATTCAGTATTTTGTGTGACTGAATTGTCAAATCAAATTACCAAAATAGAGAAATATAAATAAATCATTACAAAATACCTATTATGACTCCATTTGCTGACCGATAATAGCTTTGAGTGATTGTCCTGAACCGTTCCTGCCCCGCTGTGTCCCAAATCTGAAGCTGTTAGAGAATATGACAATTAATACTAAGTTGAAGCAGGTAGGTAATTAATAAATTATTGTGCAGAATTGTGAATTGTAATTTAATAAACATGTTGATTTGTGATATACCATGATATGGTTCTGTGTTCAATGTGGTGGGTAATACATGCCTCATGGGCGTAGATACTTCTAAGTGGGGATATGGCATGATAATTGTAACGTCCAGATTTTGGGAGATAAATTATACAAATATATTGCGACACACACACACAACGCCCGAACGCCAGCCGGTCGAGTAATGACAGGTAGCACCCCGCTCCCCTCTCCTTACCCCGCGCCGCCGTCCGTGCATTATGTATATATTTATTTATATGTAGTCATCACATCTCTCTTTTATTAAAAAGATTTAAAATAAAAATATAATCACTGATCAAGCAGAGTATTTTAAATGTTATCTCATCTGCAATTACTTTAATTTAATAATTTTACATTAAGTACATGAGTAAGTACCTTGACTGTTATTTATTATTATAAATTAGGTTCTATGAGTTTATTATATTTTCTGTCTTATTATTATATTATATTTATTATTATTATTTTATATTATTTATATTATTTATTTACTTATAATTATTATCACGTTCATACGTATACATTCTAATCCGAAACATTTTCATTTTCAGGTTCTTTTTCATCGGTCCCGCCACAAACTTTCCACTGTCCTTCTACTTTCTTTAAGTGAACAATGTTCCTTCGATACTGCTGTCCCGTGTCTTCATTTCTCACCTCAATATCTGTTCCCTCTTTGCTAACAACAGTATGGGGGGTGCCATTAAATTCAGACGTTAACTTATTTTCTTTTATTACATTTTTTACATAAACTCTTTCTCCTATACCTATACTACTGTCTGAAGCCCTTCTTTTTCTATCTGCGTACTCTTTCCCTTTCAATTTCATTTCTATATCTTTATCTCTTACTTCCATGTCGAATCCAGTATTTTCTAAATCTATGACCGATGGTAACTTGTCCCTAAATTTCCTTTGGTAAAACAACTCTGAGGGTGTTTTGCCTGTGGTTGAGTGGGGAGTACCATTATACATCATAAGATACCTTAGAAGGTCATCTTTCCAGTTGGATTTATTGCATTGACTAATTTTTAACCTCTTAAGTATATCGCGGTTCTGTCGCTCTACTTCACCATTTTGCTGTGGCCAATAGGGTATACTGTGAAATAGTTTAATGCCGAATTCGTTGCAGAACTGTTTAAATTCATCACTTGTAAATTGCCTTCCGTTGTCCGCTGTTATACTAACAGGTATGCCTAGCCTTGAGAAAATTTCTTTTAACATGGCAACCGTATCAGACGTCGCGATTTGTTTCGATATTTTAATCTCTTTGTAACGACTGTAATAGTCGACTACGACAAATAGGTAATGTCCACTAGGTAACGGCCCAAGATAGTCTACTGCTTCATCTATCCAAGCTTGCAAAGGTAATTCGCGTCTTTTCATTGGGTTTGGGGGGTTAGGTGCGGAAACCAAAGTACAGCCCTTACAGGCCTTAACGTAATTTTCAGCGTCTTTGTCAATTTTGGGCCACCAGACCTTAGAACGTAGCCTAGACTTCATCGCCACGATCCCGGGATGACCCTCGTGAGCTGCTGATAAAACCCGTTCTCTCAACTTGGTGGGGACCACAATTTTGTTTCCTCGCAGTAATATTTCATCTTGGAAACAAAATTCATGTTCAAATGGCCTGTAAGCACTAACACTTTGGTTCCATTTGTTGCCATGGAGACTTTGTTTCACTAGCGTAATATCCTGATCAAGTTCACTGGCGTTTTTTATTTCAGTTAGTGACACTGCCACCGGACAGGCTTGAACAACAACCAAATGAACGTAATTATCATTATCGAATGGAACTGGATCACTAATAGGGCATAATCTTGAAAGAGGGTCGGCAATATTAGTTTTTCCCGGCTTATAAACTATCTTATAGTTAAAAGATTGAAGCCTTAATACCCAACGCTCGATACGCGCACAAGGTTTGGAATTGGTGCCAAATATTACCTCTAAAGGTCTGTGGTCACTTACCAATTCAAATGTTTCCTTGCCATATAAGTACATTCGAAAATGTTCTACTGCCCAAACTAAAGCAAGAGCTTCTTTCTCTGTTTGACAATAGCGTTTTTCACATTCTGTTAGACTCTTATTGCCAAAAGCGATGATCCGTGGCCCATTAGAGTCATATTGTATAAGAACTGCTCCCAGAGCGACAGGACTTGCGTCAGCTACCACTTGGGTCCTATCATTTGGATCGTAATATCCTAGCGTTGGTATATTACACAAAGCCGATTTAATATTTTTGAAGGCTTCTGACTGTTCAGTCTTCCAGCTTTGTGTAATATCAGCGTTTTTCCCTAACTTAAGCCTCAATAACTGTCGAATCGGTTCTGTTAAAGTTGCTAAGTTAGGCAACCATTTTCCCACAAAATTTACCAGGCCTAAAAAGCTTTGAACCTCTTCTATTGTTGTCGGTGGCCTAAAGGTTTCTATCGCTTTAATATATTTGTCCAGGGGCTTAACTCCATCACAAGACAATTCATGGCCTAAAAAATGTATGAGTCCTACTTTGTAAATACACTTGTTATCATTCAGGAGCACATCATTTTCTTTGAGAACGTTTAGTGTTTTATTGAGCCTTGTATCGTGCTCTACCTCATTACGTCCGAATACAACGATATCGTCAATGAAATTGACTACACCGTCGCATGACAACAACATCCTCTCTAATATTTTTTGAAAATACTCGGGAGCACATGAAATCCCAAACATTAATCTTTTGTACCGGTAAAGACCTCGACTGGTAATGAATGTCGTTATGAACCTACAACTCTCACTGATTTCAATCTGATGAAACGCATTTTTGATATCAAGTTTTGAAAATATACGGGCCTTCCTGAACTTGGGGATGAGTTGTTCCATGGTTGGAAGAGGATGATTTTCTCTAATTATTGCTTTATTGGCACGTCTCATATCAATGCATATTCGAACATCCCCATCACTTTTAAGAACCGGGACCATAGGGGAAACCCATGATGGTGGGCTATCAACTGGTTCAATAATATCCGACGACACTAGTTCATGTATTTTAGTTTCGATTTTCTCTTCTAACGGTATGGGAACTCGGCGATATGGTTGACAAACTGGTCTTACTGTCGGATCGATAGGTATATCGATCGTCACATTTTTGAATTTTGGAAAAACGGCGTTATCATTGACTGAGTTAACATCTAGCCCTATTCTCAAAACGCCTAAGGATATGGCAGTATCCTTGCCTAACAAATTCCTAGTGCCATTTTTAACAACATAGAATTTTGCATTTTCAGACTTGGCACCAACCTTTATGTTTGCATCGAATGCGCCTAAAACTATCAATGGGTTTTCACTCCCATAGGCTTTGAAAGTCTTGTCTGGTTTTTTTTCCTGGTTAGAAACAGTCACCTTACATCTCTTTAAGTCATTCCAAGTAGTGTCATTTATTATGTTACATTTGCTTCCGGAGTCTATCAGGATGTCAATGTTTACTCCCCCCAGATTGCATGTTATAACTTCGTCACAGTCAATATTAAAGATGTAATCTACATTGCTATGCTTCTTAGCAGTTTCGTGGGAATCATTGTTAGGCTTTTTCAATTTATGGTTTGTGATATTTGGGACGGGGCCGATTTTTCTTTTGGATGGTCTAGTTTTACATTGTAAACGGAAATGTCCTTCAAATCCACATTTCGAACATGTTTTGCTGCGAGCTGGGCATTTATTGAATGGATGGTTCTTGTTACCACAGCGAGTGCAGAGACCACGCACAGTATCAGTATTGTTTGTTTGTATTCGCTGTATAGTATGACTTAGCTGGGATTTGGTTGAATCGAAATCGCTTATTTGTCTTTTAACAGCCTCTAAAGCATTAGCTTCTGTAATGATCAGGTCAAGTGTTACTGTATCTCCAAGTGTAAGTATTTTCTTGCGTAGTTTTGACGACTCGCACTTTTCGGTTATTTGATCTATCATATTTTCTTCTTCATTAGAAAACTGACATTTCAGACACTGTTTGCGTAATCTAATCAAAAACTTATCAAACTTCTCTTCAGGCTCCTGCTTCAATAACCTGAACAAATGTCTTTCATAGACACGGCTTTGTTTTGGAGCAAAATACTCATTCAATTTTTGAATTGCAGTTGTGTAGACATCTTCTGGGAATATAATCTCATCTACATTCGCACCAGGAATATTATAGAAGATCTCCTGGAACGGCAATCCACCTGAATGTAAAAGTGCTGCCCGTTTTTGAACTGGGGTATTAATATTTGTCACCAACAAATATATATCGAAAGCTCGTTTCCATTTTTCCCAACGCAGACCAACGGAAACGGGGTCGCCTTCGCAGTCAAACGCTTCCAAAGGAGCAATTTGAGGATGAGACATTTTGGGCTACCTGTGAACATAAATATTTGTATTGCGTGTCTAAGTAAACTTAAAATTTACAGATTGAATTGCCCTCTGCTACATGTTTACGTTTTGTGTACATTTACATATACTATACATATTTGGTACATATTTAGATTATTTGTTAAGTAATTGGATTTTAAAATAAAAATGATTTTATTGTTTTATTTAGAATAAGTATAATATTTTTATAAACTATTGCCGTTTCGCTAAGAGGGACTTCATCTGTGGAGAAGAAACGGCAGAAGAAACTCCACAGGCACGCACGCTACGAGTAATAAAACGATTTTAACTAAGTAGAACCCCTGCCTCATATTTATGTCATTAGCGTAACTAATAGGTAATTTAGATTACCTACCAAACAGTTGTTGTTTGACTTTTGACAAACTACTGTATCTCGTTTTATTTGCTTTGTTTTGTTTTCACTTTGTACAGCTCAAATACTGTTCGACTTTTGACGAACGAAATAGTTGCTTATCTAGCAATCGAGATGCTAGGCATAGGTAGGTAGGTACGCAATATCACACTTTGGTCGTGACATGTGACACGGCACACCCACCACCTCTTCAGTTGACAATCAACATGTCCAGTTACGGCTCACGGCACTTTTCGACTTTTGACGAACTGCCACTTAGTTGCTTATCTAGCAATCGAGATGCTAGGCATAGGTAGACAATAAATCATACGACAACTATATAACCTTTTAGGGTTTGACTAATGATATTGAAGTCGTCTCGTATAACAAACTACCACTTCTTTTGACAATTACAATGTCATGGCCTTTTGACCTACAATCCAAGAATGGATTCCAGGAACAATGTCCTATTATGAACTACCTACTTCTCAATATTATTTGAACAAATGGGACCAGAAAACATTGTATCTACAAGATTTGTAAATAATTTGTATTTACTTTGCCGTTGATTTATTTCAAAAGTCGGCCAGTTAGGTACATGTCAATAGAACCCATTCGGCAAATTTACAACAATGTTGTGTGAGAAATAGGTCAAGGTCAAATCGACTCAGGCGCACGGGCGTGTAGGTATGTGCTGCGAGGTGTTGACTGTTGATGGAAAATATCTGCACGCGTTTGTTTTAGATTTGTGTTACATAAAGATTTAAACATTCTAGTGAAGTTGACTAATTAGATATTGTAGAATTATGTATTGTTGATACTTAAGCAAATAGTTAGCCTTAACAAGTTGTTATATTCCTTTTTAATTTTAGAAAATATGCAGTCACATTTTAATTTTTTTTCAAAACACAAAATATAAAGAAAGAATGTGTTGTACATACATTAATCCTCGTCGCCACTTGTAACGTCCAGATTTTGGGAGATAAATTATACAAATATATTGCGACACACACACACAACGCCCGAACGCCAGCCGGTCGAGTAATGACAGGTAGCACCCCGCTCCCCTCTCCTTACCCCGCGCCGCCGTCCGTGCATTATGTATATATTTATTTATATGTAGTCATCACAATAATGATAAGGCTCGGATGACTGGGTGCGTAATTACGCTTATGCATCTTATAAACTACGAAGTGGTAGCGCAAATATTTTTTACTCTACAGCTGCACTTTAGGATCACAAATACGACGTAGAATTCTAGTACAAGATTAGATCAGCTCACCTTGACCTTCTTTCCGTCCACTATCAAAGTTTTCATAGAAAAGTCAACGCCTATAGTATTTCCGTGCCGTTCAATGAAATTCCCAGACTTGAGCCGCTGTACTATGCAAGTCTTGCCGGTCCCACAGTCACCGATGAGCACTATTTTGAACAAGTAATCAAACTGCTCATCGGGAACAGTCATCAGCGTGTTGGGATTACGGCTACTCATGGTGAAAATTATTTTTTAATAAAAAGTTCAAGCAGCAAATGTTGTTTACTTGACAACCATTTTTCCGCGAATGACAGTAGATTTTTTAATATCGCTGTCCGAGTAGTGATGGGCAGTTGATATGCCTGAATCGTATGTGTGTCCTATCGATCGATGTCGATAAATCTTCAATTCAATTCAATTTCTTAAATAATGGCTTCCATCGATTTGATGATTCTGCCAATGTCACGTATCTGAGGTGGCACGGTAATTTATTAAGATTTTTTGGTAAAATGAAAATATCAATATTTCCAGAACCTAGAACAAAAAAGACAAAACAATATATAAATAAATATTTAATAGTTTTAGATTAATTAGTCTACAACAAGAACACAACTACGGTTAGAGTTTGATGTTATTAACATTAATGAAGTTACACAAGATTTGGATAAATGGGGAATTGACATATGATAAAAGGGATTTGAAATTTGAAGGTCTGGGAATAAAAGGAGGAAGAAGATTGTACAAGGAAACTTTAAGATTAGAACATTCAAAAAATATGTGGTCAACAGAGCCCTCTGCCAGACCACACTCACAAAGAGAGTTATCCCTGACCCTAATTTTAGCCAGGTGCACCGGAGTGCAGGAATGACCTAGACGAAGACGGCAAATGGTAGATGTGGTGCGTTTATCCGAAGCGCGGAATTTGAAGTACCAGGGTTTCAGAGGGATCGTATCCTGGATGTCTCCATAGAATCTGCCCTTGAGCTGACGGCTAACCTGCCAGGCATCGTTCCATGATTTAAATAGATGCGCTTTAGAGATAGAACATATATCTGAGCTGTAATTACGGAAATGTTCAGAGCCACCCAAAGCTACAGCATTCTTCGCACAGGAGTCTGCCTCCTCGTTTCCCGTAACACCCGCATGTCCGGGGATCCAAGCCAACACAATTTCTAATCCCTGACGATGGCAGTCATATAGCGATTCTTTAATTTTAAGTATTACTGGAAAGTTAATTTTGGACCTGAACTGGTTTGACAAGATGGCTTGAAGACAACTAAGGGAGTCTGAAAAAATAATGGTTTTGTTTAATTTATGCGATAGGACATACAGGATAGCTTCCAAAATAGCTACCGACTCGCCAGTAAACACAGATGACAGAGGGGGGCATTTATAATGCAGAATGATTTTGTACCTTGGTATCCAGACCGCAGCACCAACACAACCGGCCTCTGAAAGTTTAGAGGCATCGGTAAAAACGAGGAGCCAGTCTGGCCAAGAAGTAGAAACGATTTCCTTAAATGAGGAGTTGGCGTCAGAAGAAGATTTCGAAATTCCAAGGGATAATACAATGTTAGGAGAATGAATAAGAGCATCAAAGTTCGTGTTGAAGACAGGATTCATATTACATTGATAGAAAGGTTGATTTATATCTAAAAGTTTTTGGAGGCTTTTGACAAGGCACGGAGGGTCTTTATGGGACCAATAACTACAACTTGACACTAGCCGACTTAACAGATTGACTTTAGATAAAAGGGGATGATTTTGAAGTTGGTTTACCTTATAAAAGAATCTATCCGAAAGGTACTGTCTACGTAAATTAAGAGGGGGATCGCCACATTCAACCTGTAAGGCATTCGTGGGAGATGATTTCATGGCGCCAATAATGATACGTAGACATTTAAACTGGACTCTCTGAAGGCTGTCAAGAGCTGCCTTATTACAGGGCTCAAGGAGAAAAGTACCGTAATCAAAATGGCTGCGCACTATGGCATTATAAATCAACTTTTGACAATATGGATGGGATCCCCACCAAGTACCGGAGAGACATCGCATTACGTTAATACCCTTTTCGCATTTTTTAATCACATAGTTAAGATGAGCAGAACCATTCATTTTAGAATCTAAAATGACGCCTAAAAATTTAACAGAATTAGAAATTGGAACCACTTGGCCATTAATATATAAATGCACATTTGGGATAAGAATTTTTCTGGAGAAAATAACAACTTTGCTTTTTGAGGCTGATAATGACAAACCATGCTCCGTCAGCCAATCCTCGAGATACATAAGGGCAGAATTTATTCTGGAAGCAGCCTCCTCAATCGAGGCCAAAGGGACGTAAAGGGCAAGGTCATCCGCATACTGAAGAACGCTGCAGAATGAGGAGACTACTCTATCAAGATCGTAGGTGTAAATGCTATAGAGTAGGGGACTCAGGACTGATCCTTGAGGAAGACCTTTCCACACTGACCGCGGAGAAAGATAACAATCTTGGTTGCGAATCAACACAGATCTGTCGGAGAATAAGCTCGTAATGAAATTTACTAACCTCACTGGAATACTCAGATGAAGCATTTTTTGCCTGAGAACAGGAAGAAGTACGTTGTCGTAAGCGGAGCATATATCTAAAAATGCTCCCACTACCGATTCATTTTTGGAAAAGGCTATCCTTATATCCGTGGTCAGAATGGCCAGACTATCCATTGTGGATTTATTTTTCCTGAAACCAAACTGGCTTTCAGGTAAAATGTTCTTACTCTCTACGAACCATTCTAAGCGATTTTTAACAAGGTGTTCAGTAATTTTAGAGAGAGTAGAAGACAAAGCGATAGGCCTATAAGAGGAAGCGTCAGAAGAATTCTTCCCAGGTTTTAATATAGGTATAATAATTTGTGACCTCCATGCTTCTGGAGGAGACCCAGATGAGAAAAAGGTATTAATTAGTTGTAAAAAGTATTTTTTGGTTGCGGGCCCTGAGTTTCTAATAAAAGAGTATGGGATACCATCTAAGCCGGGAGAAGAGTCCTTTAGGTCATCGATTGCTAGTTGGAACTCGGATTCAGAAAATTCTTCATCCAATCTATGAGAAGGACACTGAAGGGAGAGAATGGGAGGCAGACAATCTACATAAGGAACAGAAGGGGGGGCTAATTTACAAGCGAAGTTCTCCAACCAAATTTTGGGGTCGCTATATGACGAGTTGGGGGACGAGAAAGAACTTCTAAATATTTTTATATTTTTCCAAATAAGAGAAGCAGGGGAACGAGGACAAAGGTTCTCGCAAAATTTTGTCCAACCCAATTGTTTCTTTTTAGTTAGGAGTTTGCAAACCATGGCAGAAATTCTTTTGAAAGAGATGAAGTTATCTGAAGTCATACTGGAAGCATATGTCATCTCAGCCTCTTTTCTTTTATTAACTGCTTCAGTGCACTCAGAATCCCACCACGGGGGAGAACGGATCTTATTAGGGGGAGGTCTCTTTAATGGGATTGAGGAGTTAGCACTTGAAACAATTGCGTCAAGAAATTTTGAATACAGATTGAAGGAATGTTGGGGAAGAACAGGGTCAAGAAGCTTTATCCTATGGTCACATTCTCTGGCAAATCTTTCCCAGTCTGCTCCAGATAATCTATATTTAAGAAGAGGATCGAATTTTTTTAATGGGGGTTGCATATAAGGGAAGTTTACTATAATTGGAAAATGATCACTCCCAAAAGTGGAAGAAAGAACATCCCAAGAGAATCCAGAAGCTAAAATTGAGGAACAAAGGGAAAGATCAACTGCACTTCTAGGATCCTGAGTCGGGGACACTCTACGTGTTGGACGGCCATCATTTAAAATACATAGGTCAAATTTGTCTAACATATCTAAAATTGTAGAAGAATTAGAGTCATTTTTATAGCTACCCCATATCTGATTATGGCTGTTTAGATCGCCCAAAATGATAAGAGGAGGGGGAAGGGAGGAAATGATGCTGTCAAGTTCGAGAAGAATAAAAGGATCAGGATGGGGAATATAAACTGAAAGAAAAGTGGCTTCAAAACATCTTGCGGCAACTACATTAATATTATCACTATGGGGGGGAGGATTTATTCTAGAAAAAGGGATGCCATTCTTAATTAAAAGAATAGCACCCCCATAACCATCTATTCTGTCCTCCCGAAGGCTGGTAAAACCTGACACCCGAAACCGAGAACCAGGCAGCAACCAACCCTCTGAAAGGGCAATAACAGACGCTTTATATTTATTTATTAAATAGATAAGATCTGATTTTTTAGGATTCAGGCTCCTGCAATTCCACTGGAGAATGCTGGCCATTTTGATGGGAATAAGATGAGTTAACAATTTGTAAGATCTGGTTAAGACCTTGAGTCACGTTGGGCGGTAATGGGCAATCACTGAACTTAGTCAGAAGATTGATAATGGTAGAGAGAAGAAGTTCGAGGAGATTTTCGTTTGGCTGGGCCGAATTGGACGGAACAGATGGGAATGCATGACCGTTAGGGAGAGAAGAAGAGGGAGTGTTAGTAATCTCGAAGTGAGCGTTACGATCATACCCCTGTCTATCATCAGATCTGGGTTGTCTTGTTGTAAATACAGTTTTGCGGTATGATACCGACTTTGGAGATAGAGAAGGGGCTATTGATAAGGTTGAAGTTGAGGTTGGGGACACTGCTGGGGAAGAGCGGGCAGCATCTGCGAACGATTTTCTAACTGCCGGAAGACGAGTTGAAGCCTCTCTATATGAAACACTTTCTTGGGACATAATGACCTTTATAGCTTTTTGTCTGTGAAATTCAGGGCAGCACTTATCAATGGCTCTATGTGGGCCAGAACAATACAGACAGGAGTCTTGGGTTTTTTCACATGAATTACCATCGTGGGATTGCGAGCACTTGAAACAGCGCGGCTTAGACCGGCATTGATTTTTGACATGGCCAAATCTACAACAATTCCAGCATTGTATAGTAGGGAACTGGTACTGTTCCACCAGAATAGAATTATAGAAGCAGAAGATTCTTTCTGGAAGAACCTGACCTGAGATTGTTATAACAACGGATTGAGTTGGGGTGTATGAAACTGAGTCATCATCTTTTTTGGTTTTTCTACTAATCCTGCGAGCTTTAATTATAGGACCACAATTAGGGGGGAGCTGGATAGCCTCTACAACCTCCTCCAGGCTCCACTCCACAGGGATTTCCCTAATTATACCCATCCTGGTCACATTATAGGTTGGAATAGTCGCTTTGTATTTGGCTCCGGCCAATGCTGGGTGAGACAAGAAAGAGTTGGCGTCAGAGGCAGACTTAAACTGAATCGCAACCCGGTTGCGACCTACACTCTTAACCCCATCTTGAACAATGTTTTTAACATTATTTTGGTGTAGAAATTGACCAAATTTAATTGGTCTCATGGTGAGACCTGAGGAGGACTCCTCTTCAATTCGCATCACATGAACAATAAAAGGGCCTTTGTCATTATCGGAGTATTTGTTCAGAGCAGAAGACTCTGCAGTAAACACAGTTTGAATGGATGGATGGGACATGGAGACATCGGTGACAGTTTTTTTGGGAGAAGGATTATTGGCAATATCCGCGGGACGCTTACGGGACACAGACTCTAGGGAACGGGATTGGGGGTCGGATTCACCAGACAGAAAGAGAGGAGGAGAGGGGGAGATATGGTTGATCAAGTCGATCATAGGAGACGGATCATCCGGAGGCTTATCCGGAGGGACATTATCCGTCTCCATGATTTACATACACACACTTACCACCACACAGAACTAAAACGGACAAATCACAACTATTTTGATAAATTCTAGGCACAGGAAGAATCAGCAAATGCTCAAAAATATAAGAATTATTCCGAACACGTGCGACAACCTCCACAATGACGGCAAGAATCCCCGATAAATCTTCAAAAATAATAATAGTACAACACTCAATGACGTTTCATATGTCATGGGTGGGTGATGGATGGAGGACCCGTAGCGTAGTGTCTAACCAAAACAAACCGTTTCTTTAGGATTTTCAGCTTAATGAATAGCAATATCGACCTAAATAGTGGTTAAAACTGGAGTTTACAGATCTTGCAATCATGACATCCAGCTACGCAAAGTATTTGACAATTATAATCTCACTTCTCGCCCTTTCTCACTGCACCGCGGTAGAGGTAGGTTCTCGCAATTCTTATCTTATTTCCACCGTCAAATGAATTGATAATACGCTACAAATACTATCAACAGATTCCAGAGCAGTTCCAGAAGTCGAACCATACCAACAACTGGGCTGTACTAGTCGACACTTCGCGGTTTTGGTTCAACTACCGGCATGTCGCGAATGTGCTGTCCATCTACCGCAGTGTGAAGCGACTGGGCATCCCGGACAGTCAAATCATCCTGATGATATCCGACGACATGGCCTGTAATCCCAGAAACCCGCGGCCCGCGACCATCTTCAATAACGCACATGAACAGATCAATGTTTATGGTGATGATGTGGAAGTGGACTATAGGGGTTATGAAGTAAGTAAACAACTGAGGAGGTTAGGAACAAAAGGTGTCATTTACACTTTTCCTTTTTTTGAGTAAATTGAGAAAATACATATTCACATTGATCTAGTTTGATATAAAAATGTCACTTTTTGTACCGGAAGCAGCTTTTGAGGTTGATTCTTCTACGAAATTAGTCGCCTTTTGAAGATGATCATTGCATATAATGATAGAATTCAGGGTTTTGTGTCGGATAGCAAAAAAATAACGAAAAAAGCCAAATACGTAAATGACACCTTTTGTTCCTAACCTCCTCAACTACCAACTACCCACCTAAACTTGCTATAAAATTTTTCACTTAGATTTGTAGGGACAGGGAATAGAGAAGTGCTAGGTTCGATCCCTGTGCTTCTAATAAGGGCCACTAACTAAAATGTGCATTAATGAAAACCCAGTAAACCTTGATACAATTTTTTATGTAGTCATTTCACTAATTCAAATCAAAATGAGAGCTATTTTATTTTTGTGGCAATAATACCTATTACCCACTTTTATCAAACCCCAGGTCACAGTAGAAAACTTTGTCCGCCTCCTAACCGGGCGTCTGCCCCGAGAGACTCCTCGCTCCAAGCAGCTCCTCACCGACGAGGGCAGCAACGTGCTGATCTATCTCACCGGCCACGGTGGAGATGGCTTCCTGAAGTTCCAGGACTCGGAGGAAATCACCAGCCAGGAGTTGGCTGATGCTCTGGAGCAGATGTGGCAAAAAAGAAGGTAGGCCTTATGGCATGATCTTTTGTTGGACACATATGTATGCAGTCTGCTTTGCAATATCTTTTCTGTGTGGCCTGCATTGCCCATGTGGCCTGCATTGCCTGCGTCGATTGTGTCTCAGCATATTGTCTAGACTAGACTTATGGATGTAATTGTAATGTATAAAGTGGTTGAGACTGCCTGAAATAAATGTTACATTCTATCCATTCTATGTATAGGATCACCAACCTTTGTCACAGGGACAGAAAATCTTACTATGATGGGGCAGCCCTTCAATTGCTTAACATAATTACAATTAGTTTTATATTTGGTTCTGTCTGTCACAATAAATTTATTATTATTATTTTATTTGTATTCCAGATACAATGAAATCTTCTTCATCATCGACACTTGCCAGGCTTCCTCCATGTACGAAAAGTTCTATTCACCCAATATCCTGGCTACCGCTAGCAGCTTAGTCGGTGAAGACTCACTCTCTGTAAGTATCTATTTTCAACATACCATTCATTGTTTCTGGACCACTGCATTCACATCAGGGACTACATATCCCATTGACTGCGCCTGCGGGGGAATGTGGCTCGCCACGATGACGGGCTACCATACCAGAAAGTTTCGCACCGGCTGACCAATCACAGCTCTCTTACCTCGTCCCCCGCCACCCGTAAATTGGTGAGTTGTGTTTCAAAGGAAAATGTATCTATGCACTCTCCACTGGATAAGTGCTCCCTGATTCACATCCTCCTTTTTTTCTGGTATGGTAAACAAGTAAAATCAAAATATTTCGTCTATCTTATCTCTGGAACTCAAATGCAAAATGAGGATGTGGTGGCCCTAGGAAGTTTGGCCATGACAAGATCTGGTCGGAAATAGCCCAGCGAAGATAGAAAGAGGGGAAGAGATGCCTTGCTCAGCAATGGCAAGATATAGGCTAACAAAATAATAGTCGTAACTACACAACCTTCAGTCCAAAGTCCTCGGACCGCGATTATCAACCTACCCTAATACTTAGGTATAAGTTCTAGTTGCTATAATATAGTACAATTATTGAATCTAATGTTTATATAATTTACTTTTTTTTTTTTTTTATTGTTATTAATAATAATCTCTACCATATTTTTCTAATTGTCTCTATATAATTTGAATATAAATATAAGTAATCAGCCTATTATTGACCGAGCGAGCGAAGCGAGCGAAGCGTCTCCGTTTCAGGTTTGGGCAAAAATGCTTTCGTATGTCCGGTTGTTCTCCTCTACAGGTCGCATTTATGAACCGATTCTCGTGAAATTTTGTGAGCAGGTTGGAAAAATAAATAGAATTTTTTACTCGAGCCAGTTTTTTTATTTTTTTCAAAATGGCGGATTTATGGGGTTTTAAAATGTAAAAAAATCGCTACAACCCAAACGGCTCGATGGATATTAACAAATGAGGTGTCGTTGGATTCTTAAAGACCATGAGAGTGAAACAGATGAGCGAGCGAAGCGAGCGAAGCGTCTCCGTTTCAGGTTTGGGCAAAAATGCTTTTGTATGTCCGGTTGTTCTCCTCTACAGGTCGCATTTATGAACCGATTCTCGTGAAATTTTGTGAGCAGGTTGAAAAAATTAATAGAATTTTTTACTCGAGCCAGTTTTTTGATTTTTTTCAAAATGGCGGAGATATGGGGTTTTAAAATGTAAAAAAATCGCTACAACCCAAACGGCTCAATGGATATTAACAAATGAGGTGTCGTTGGATTTGTAAAGACTATGAGAGTGAAACAGATTATATAATTTTAGTAAAAAGTCAATAGGTTGTATAAAAGATCGCGAAATGTAGTTTACAAAGTTATTGGTGCGGCTACTTTCATACTGCATGTACGTAACCAGGTACATTCATAAGTTTGTATGTGTTATTGAAAGAAAATTATTTGGGTTATTTTTTTTATGTGTGTTAGCAGTTCAGCTTTCCCACCGACATACTCGCGAGGTCTACAGCTCACAGAGCCACTAGTTCGTAAAGGGACAACTGGTTGTCCTTAAATGTTGCTGTGTCCTAGCAGGGCGTCACAATGTACTAACCTTTGTTCTACCACCTTGTGAAATTTTGTGACTTTGCAATAAACTATTACTATTACTATTACCCACATCAAGATAAAGTTCAAAACCTATGTAAAAACAGAACAAAAGATTTGGCTAGATTTTTAATCACAATATCCTTATATCCTTGATATCTCGGTAGCTCCATAGATAACGTCGTGCCACGTATTTGTTTTTAGGCTAGTATTTAATTGCATACCAAATATTACCTATTTGCTCACCAAAAACAGCAACCAAAGTTTTAGTTGTGCTAGTTTGATGGTGCGTTGGTTTTTGTAGTTCTTACATGTCAACCTAACACGAAGGATAAAGTGGTCTTCGCTTCGCTCCCCTTTAGCCTTCACCTACCCACCACTTCGCCCTGATATTTGGTGAACAAACCAGTAATTTTGAGTTGCAATAAATTTTTCTCCTTTTTATATCATATACTTAATCTCATATGATGTTTCCAGCACCACGTGGACTCCGCCATCGGAGTGTACATCATTGACAGATACACCTACTATGTGCTGGAGTTTCTGGAGAATGTCCATCCCAACAGCCAGAGGACCATGTCGGAGTTCGTAAGTATTGACACTTGATAATACAGGGTGTAACAGAAGAGTGTAGTCATATTTTAGGGTGTTGTTATGGAGACCATTCTGAGCAACTTTTACTATGACACCGATTTGATCAGAGCAACTTTATTTTTCATTGCTCCATACATTTTGGTCTGGGCGGTCAGCTGATTTGTATAGATAAGTGAAAATTAAAGTTGCTCTGATGAAATTGGTTTTATAGTGAAAGTTGCTCAGAATGATGTCCCTAACAACCCCCTAAAATATGACTACACCTTTCTGTTACCTGTATTGATATTCTAATGGCAGATACACAAACGCTGGGCCGGGGCGCGCAAAAAGCCAGTTTAGGCTTGTCGACCAACCAACCGTGCCGTAATTTTGTACGCGAATCGTATGACAGTGGCTATAGCGGGGGCTCAAACTTCAGGTTTTGGCTAGTCGACCGCGCCGAGACGCGCCGCGCTGGCTACAAACAAATTGGTCTCGCAATATCTATTGTTTAAGCAGTCTATTTGTTAACAATAAGGTTTTATGTATGTGTAATATGTTGGACGCGAATCGTCCCGACGAAAGGGGAAAAGGGCTGATTCTAGAAGAGAACGAATATATAGAAAATGAATAGCCTGGACCCAACACAGATTTCTAGATAGCAGTGGAAAAGCTGTGCTCACCTGATTGCGGTCTCCTGGCACCACTCCACTCCGCACACCACAGCGAAGCTCGAACGAATCGGGATAGAAGTATCTTGATCGAGGGATGATCAGAAGGAAAGATGCGCGCGCGACGACGATTTGACAGCAACTGGCTGTGTGTCCTTTGCAGAGGGCGCTCCAACGGTTCACGCTAGCAAGGAGGCACAGCCGACTTTACTGCATTCTCATCACGAATAGACTATAGACACTGTATCTTAGAGGTAGACAAAAGTAAGTCCACTTTTAGATGTAGACAATCGTAAGTCCACTAGAGTTAGACTCTAAGCACAGAAGAGATAATAGTACTCCGTACAGAACGGCCACTCCCTTCCCCGCGCTGATTCAGATACCGCACGCCAACCCTGGCGTCAAAGGATTGGTTAGAGGATCAATAGACAGGGCTAAACGCCGGACGAGTGACGACGCGTATACTTAATATCGCTGCATTTGCCGTGCCACCGGCCCTAGCAAAGTTTACGCACACATTTGCACGTATACAAACATCATTTGGTTATGTAGTAGTAATAAGTCAGTTGGGGAGTAAGGGGAGAACGGTACTAACATCTTGACCGGCCCAACTGTCATCCTCACCTGCACGCGTCCTTGACGGCGACGGCCACATAGCCGTCGTGGTGCTCCCTGCTAGACAACGAACGAGGCTCTGGCGTCCGAGCAAGTAGCGGTATAACTACTCCCTGGTCACAGACTGGAAGAGGCTATCAGCGGCCTTGGGGACTAAAAGGCCCCTAAAAGGATTGATGCATCTTTTTCTTCTGATCAGTCGTATCGGTTCACCGTTCCATTGGTTACATGAAGACTAAGACGAGAGAGTGGGTTTGCACCTGCGCACATGTTTACCCATTATAATATATTCACGCGCTGATGACACCTGGCAGTAATCTGGACACGAGATTGTGCAAGCCCTGCGGCGATGGAGTTTCGGCGGAAGGAATTCGGACTGGTGGGTTCGGTTCCTAGTTGATCCTCTGCACGTAGGCGGTCAGGCGAGAGTGGTCGCTCCTGGATTCGACTGAGGCGGGAAGACAGGTTCGGCAGCACGCATGACGACAAAGCAGCCCTATTTAGGATCGCTCTGCTTTCCCCAATAGATAGATAGATAGATAGATAATTCATTTATTCATTTGACATGGTACACACACATAATTAATAACAACAAAAAACAGTAGGTACCTAACAGCTGTGTGGTTATGTGACTGTACCACGGCAGTGAAATGGCCCTGACTCAGCAATGTCACAGACGAATCTGTGACGCTGGTATTCTGCCAGGGCCAAAGCGGACGCACAACAGTGGCTCAAGTACTTACACAATTTAATTTATATAAGTAATTACATAAGAAAATCAAAATTAAATAATGAAATTAGTTATGTTATTTATGGAATTGAAAATTGAAATAATTAGTATTAGAAATTTAATTGGAATTGAATTGGCAATAAAAAGAAAAAAAAATTGTATCCAATCCAATCCGGGGAGGGGCCTAGAAAAGGTGGCCTACACATAGTCCGTCTCGACTTTCACCCAGATGGCAAACCGCGGTCGTCTGGGCACCAACAAATCGCGGTCAGAAGAAACAAAGACAAAATTCTAAAACTCTAAATATAGCTGCCTGGAACGTAAGGACCCTGTTGGATAGTGACAAAAACTTGTGTCCCGAAAGGAAAACTGCGCTCATCGCCCGCGAACTGGCCCGCTACAACATCGACATAGCCGCAATTAGCGAGACACATCTGTCGGATAGTGGGGAGCTCTGTGAGCCACTAGGTGGCTACACTTACTACTGGGTTGGGAAGCCTGCAATGGAAAAAGCCGCAAGCGGCGTTGGGTTTGCTGTGAAGAATTCATTAGCAAAATCTCTGGTAGAGCCTCCAAAAGGAATCAATGACAGGCTCATGACATTGCGACTGCATTTGGCTCACCGGAAGTACCTGCATATAGTGAGTGTATACGCCCCCACTCTGACTTCACCTGACGACGACAAAGTGCAATTTTATGAAGATCTGCGAAACGTATTGCAAGCTATCCCGTCGTGTGATAAACTTATTCTGCTCGGTGACTTTAACGCGCGTGTTGGTACGGAGTATAACGCCTGGAAAGATGTCTTGGGCCGGCATGGCATTGGAAAATGTAACTCCAATGGAACAGCCCTACTGACTCTTTGTGCTGAATTTAACCTCAGCATCACCAATACGTTTTTCCGACTTCCTGAAAAATACAAGACGTCCTGGATGCATCAGCGCTCCAAACATTGGCATCTTCTAGACTACATCATTGTTCGAAGAGAGGATCTGAAAGATGTACTCATTACAAGAGCCATGCGAGGAGCTCAAGGGTGGACAGATCATCATCTAATTAGATCTAAAATGAGGCTGAACATCAAGCCTCCACGCAGAAGCGAGCACAAAATCCCGGCGAGACTAGCATTTGCCAAACTAGTCTATAACGACGAAACGCGGCGCAAACTTGACGCTGAATATGGTGAAGCAAAGCCCAGTATACTAGAAAGCGCTTCAATTGATGAAAAATGGCGACTATATGCCAAAACCCTACATGAAGTCTCTCAACGAGTAATTGGTAAACCGCAGAAGAAAAACCAAGACTGGTTCGATGATTCTGATGCTGAAATACGGAGACTCGTTGAAGACTCGAGACGCGCTTTGCAAAAACAGTCCAGTATTCAAGATCGCAGAGCCATACAGCAGGAACTCAAAGTGAAGATGCGTGAACTAAAGAATCGGTGGTGGAAGAAGAAATCTGAGGAACTACAAATTTTTGCTGACAGTAATCAGACCGGAAAATTCTTTGAAGGTCTCAAAAGTGTCTTTGGACCCAGATGCAAGAAAACTGCACCAGTTCTCTCAAAAGACAAAACCACGCGACTGACTGATCCTACAGAAGTACTCCTCCGCTGGGCAGAGCATTTCACCGATGTTCTGAATCCCGGAACGCAAGGAGCTGATCTGTCCTATATAGACACGTTAGAGGACCTTCCAATAGCGTCAGAACTTGATGTACCGCCGTCTTTTACAGAGTTCTACAAAGCTACTCAAAGATTGAAGAATGGGAAGTCTCCCGGTTCCGATAGTCTACCTTCAGAAGTTTTCAAATACGGAGGACCCAACATCAAGAATAGACTATTTGAACTGGTACTACACATATGGGAAACGGAAATTATACCTCAAGACTGGAAGGATGCCTCCATCTGCAAGCTTTACAAAGGAAAAGGAGACCTATCAGAATGCGGCTCTTACAGAGGCATCTCACTTCTCTCTGCAGCTGGCAAGATATTATCCCACATAATTAATAGGCGTCTGAGTGTATTAGCTGAGCGCATTCTTCCGGAGAGTCAGTGTGGTTTTCGTCCCAACCGAGGCACGGTTGATGCTATATTTGTTGTCAAACAAATTCAAGAGAAAAGCCTGGAACAACACCGTGATCTTTATATGTGTTTTGTCGACCTAGAGAAGGCGTTTGATAGAGTGCCAAGGACGGCCCTGTGGACGATACTGAAGAAGACTGGATGTCCCGTAAAATTCACGAACCTAGTACGACAATTTCACGAAGGTATGATGGCCAGGGTTCGACATGAAACTGAGTTCACGGAACAATTCCCGGTATCTAGCGGCGTTAAGCAGGGCTGTGTTATGGCTCCGACGCTTTTTGCCCTCTACTTCGCTACAGTCATGACGGACTCTTTGAAGAACTGCAACGGACAGATACAAATCAATGTCAGGTCCGATAAAAGTGTCTTTGATCTAAGTCGTTTCAGATCAAAGCGCAAAACTCAAAAAATGACTGCGCTTGAAGTCTTATATGCCGACGACGTTTGCCTTATGGCTGACAGTATCAGTGACCTGCAGCAATACCTGGACAATCTTGACGAATCGTGTCACAGATTCGGCCTGGTGATAAGCGTGTCGAAAACACAAATTCTAAAGCAGCCCGCCAAAGGTGCATCTGCTCCCGACACTGCTATTCACCTAGGCGGAAAGCCGTTAGAAGAGGTGCGAACCTTCCGTTACCTCGGAACGCTGATACGCGACGATAACCGCCTGGAGTCCGAAATTTCTGCAAGAATTGCTAGTGCTGCTGCGGCCTTTGGAAAACTCAACCAGAGAGTTTGGAAATCCCATGACCTCCATCTTCAGACAAAACTATCCGTATATAAGGCAATAATATTACCGCTCTTGCTGTATGCGTCGGAGGCATGGTGTCTGTATAAAGCTGACATAAAGCGTCTGGACACCTTTCACTTAAGATGTCTTCGAACCATATTACGGGTAAAATGGCAGGATCGCGTTCCAAACTCCGAGGTTCTACGTCGCTCTAAAATGACCGGCATGGAGTGTCTACTAATTAAAGGGCAGTTAAGATGGTGTGGACTGGACACCTTGTACGTATGGATGACTCACGATTGCCTAAATCTGTTTTCTACTCAGAGCTTACCAGTGGAAAACGTAAGCCTGGTGGGCAATACCCGTCTTGAATACCTCGACGTCAAACGCCATGCTCGAAAGACTTGTCCCAAGGTCTTCTACAACTACACCTACAACACCAACGGACAGTTACAGTGCAACATATGCAGCCGCACATTCAAAACCAAGTTTGGGTTCGCGAGTCACATCCGAGCACACGCCAGGAACTGACAAGGTGTCGCCGTCGACGGATACGTCGTGGAGGACATCATCATCATCAGTAATAAGTCATTATTACACGAGCGTTCTATGGAGTGTCCGAGGTGTGCTCACAGAAATTAAATTTTCAAAAAGTGGACTTACTATTGTTAACCTCTAAGGTACAGCATTTAAGTACTAACCTAACCTTCAACAAACTCTTGCCCCACAGTTAGCAGTGTGCCCTAAATCCGCCTGCCTCTCCACGGTGGGCGTGCGACGCGACCTGTTCCAGCGCGACCCGGCGCACGTGCCCATCACCGACTTCTTCGGGTCGGTGCGGCCTGTTGAGATGCTCACCGGGCCGATCGACCTGATAGACCCGCCGGCTAGGTGGCGGGGTCACGAGTGAGTGCTAAATACTCTAGATATCATATCTCTCTCCAACACTTTCCTACGATAAAGCCCGTACCGTGCTGGGCATGCTAAGGCTGCAGTTTATATTATTCAGGGATATTTTTGGACCCCTAGCCAAAAGTTACTTATTTTAGACAGCACAACACACAACAGCTGATTTGTATGGAGAAGTGAAAAAGAAAGTTGCTCTGATCAAATTGGTTTCTTAGTGAAAGTTGAAATGAAAGCTCAGAATGATGTCCCTAAAATAATTGTAAATTTTGGAAAGGGGTCCAAAAATAACCCTGCATAATACAGGGTGTAACAGAAAGTTGTAGTCATATTAAATTTTTAGGGGTTGTCAAGGACATCATTCTGAACAACTTTTACTATGACACCGATATGATCAGAGCAACTTCTGATTTGTATTGAGAAACAAACAATATGATTGCTCTAATCAAATCGGTTTCGTAGAGAAAGTTGCTCAGAATGACGTTTCTAACAACCCTTTAAAATATGACTACTTATGTCTGTCTGTCTGTCTGTCTGTCTGTCTGTCTGTCTGTCTGTCTGTCTGTCTGTCTGTCTGTCTGTCTGTCTGTCTGTATGTCTGTCTGTCTGTCTGTCTAAACGTATTATCTGAGTAAAAGCACAGGGTGCTCATCCCATACAAATTAGAATTAGTAACTCTTGGTAAAAAAGAGATGGCGTGAGTAGTAAGATTTGTACTTTAACCTGTTGCATTTCTCTTTTCAGAAACAAACCGAAGGCCACGGTGAAATGGAGCTACCAACCACAGTTCCCCATGCATCTCTTGTCCAAAGACTCGTAGGTAGTGACTCAGTGGTAGTGTGACAGAACAAATCTATTATTTGCATCTAAGGTATGTGTCATGCATGAAATAGTATTATTATTTAAATGTCTTCTAGTACAATTTCGGTTCAGAAAGAGTAAAAAAATGGTTTGATTTATTTTATAGTTCTAAAAGCAATGATTTACGAATCTTATGGCCTATTCCAAACGCTGCTGTTAAGCTCTATGTGAAAGATTCATCTGTCATTCATTTTACATAGGTACAAACATTAAGATTTATCTGTTCAGTAAGGCAGTTTATTGGTATCGATGTTGCAGTTAGTTGGTTAAATAAGACACTTCACTAACACACTAGACTAGACCAACATTTAACCAAGTCGCTAAATTTCCGTCAGACAAGTGAGTGAATGAAAAGTTTAAGGTTGTCTAAACGTTCCTAGGCAACATGACGCATTTATATTTTGGTAGGGTAATAAATAAGCAACCAATTCGGTTTTGTGAATCTACATGGAGTCGCCTCGCTCCGCTCTGCTTCGCTCGGCTCCGGGTGGTTCATAGAATTGTGACCAAACACAACCTTTAGTATTGGCACAGAAAGTGACCTAAAGCAACCTATTCCGTTTTGTGAAACTACATGGGGTCGCCTCTCGCTCGGCTCCGCTCCGATCATACAGAAATAACAAATGAAAATTACATCATTTAATCAACACGCCGGCTTTCGGTAAGACAGATTGTTAAACGTTTTCCGCGATGGTTTATTCAAATCAAAATGCTAGTGACTAGGATAAATGTCGGTCTTTAATTAACGGTCTAGGGTGTTAGTAAAGTGTCTGATTTAACTAACCAACTGCGACATCGAGACTGTTTGGAACAGGGCCTTCATATGGCGAGGTTGACGTTATAAATAATACTAAATTGTTTTTTTTTATATTGTAGTCGTACATAAATCAATTACTATTCCCAACCCATAGAATAGATCATAGGCTTATTTTGTACAAAAAAAAACTATTTGTAAGTTCGAAATAAATTCAAAATGAAAACACAGTTAAATATTAAATAATTTATTAATTCCTCTAGAGAACTAATTGCTATAACATAAACACAACCAACTTGTATGTCTTAAATCGGAATCATTTAAACAAAACGAATGGGTTTCAACAGTTACACTTGCATTCACAATCTCACACTCTGATATGAGATCATGTTCTATACTATAGCACCATTATTGTTACGTTCATAGGCCTTATACTTTTTTGGTCTAGAATTCATTCCGTACTAAAACTATGTACAATAAGCTAAAGGGCGTAAGGGATTACCAGTGCTCGATTGTCTATCTCTAAGGGATTACCAGTGCTCGATTGTCTATAGATAGCAATAACATTCCAAGTCGCGATACCTTTCAGAGACATTATTATCGCAATCAATCGAGAATTGAGCAAAAAAACTCTAGGAGATGATAGGACACGAATAGCAATTTGCACCTTATTGAATAATGATTTTTGGGCCTTAATCTTGGAACGAGATCCAAATCCATACTTCCTATGTCATAGATTACAAAAGGAAAGTAGGTATACCCTATCCAATATAACAGGCAACTTGACAGATGTCAATCTTAGCCTGTGAGTGAGGGGATATTGCTCATAAAAATCGATTAATCAAAAGAATCGATACACCGTTTAAACATTTGTGAATCGGAAAGATGTCTAACATTTTATTCTTGATTCTTTAGATACCTTAAATATGGTTGAAAATGAAATCTTTAAATGCTAATAGCAGTGATGGCGATGACAACTCTTCTGTTAGTTCAGCTGAATAAACAATTTCGATTCTTTCCGATGGTTTTGGTAACATCCCTAGTGTTTAAAAAGTGGATTTTTTGAAGTTTTAGGTTAGCTGTCGAGTTGTCTGTTAAATTGGATAGGGTATAGTTACTAAGTTTGTTTAAATTAAAACTGTTATTGAGATTGACCTTCAAATTACATAACTATATCATTCATCCCATGTCAACACTGTATGTAAAATAATGTACATATATATATATAGCACTAAAGTTTGGATACAATTTCAGATATTGCTGATATTAGATCACAAGCTACCGCTATGTATGATACCTACCTAGATTTTGATTAGATTGTTTTTAGGGTTCCGTACCCGAAGGGTGCCAAACGGGACCCTATTACTGAGACTTCGCTGTCCGTCCGTCTGTCTGTCACCAGGCTGTATCTCATGAACCGTGGTAGCTAGACAGTTGAAATTTTCACAGATGATGTATTTCTGTTGCCGCTATAACAACAAATACTAAAAATCACAAGAAATTTAATATTAAGGGGGCTCCCATACAACAAACGTGATTTGTTTTGCTCATTTTTGCTCGATATTGATAATGGTAACAGGTAGCTGCTTAAAATGTTCACAATATATTGAGTATATTATTTACTTAAAAAATAAATAATTAAATTAAAATCAAATTAATACTTAGGGGGGGCTCCCATACATTTTTTTGCGGTTTTTTTATAGATAATGCTATGCTACGGAACCCTTCGTGTGCGAGTCCGACTCGCACTTGGCCGGTTATTAAACTTTATTTTTATCAAAGCACTTTATGAAAGATGGTCACATTCAATAGGCAAAATAATTACAGGAAACATTATTAAAGGACTATTGTATTCCGGTGCTTCGTGAAGCTCTACAAATTGAGCTTCATCCTCGTGGTCCGAATGAAGCCGTCAGAGCTTTTACTACCGAACTAACCGAATGAGAGCTTCCGTTGTACCGAAGCCTGTCGAGTAAGGTAAATAAGTATGATATTTATCCTGAGTACGTTATGCCGACACTCTAACGGTGATGGAAAAAATCGTGAGGAAACCTTCATTACTCCATAGCTGCGGCAATGGGCTAGCCTCCAATCACGCAAAATTGAGTATTCAGTCACCGGCCGACAGTGGGTACAGTGGTGCCTCTGGCACCCCGTATTTTATTTTATTTTTTATTTTATTAATGAACAAAAATCACACAGCCATTCTTACAGCTAGTCGGAAACATAAACTTAAATAAGGCCAATTACGGATTTAACTATGTACACAGTTTACAATAATTAAGTGACGGTTATTTACCTAGTTGAGCTAAAAGAGCAACAACAACAAGAAATGTATCAAAAAACAGTGATTTCGTATGGGAAAAGGCGTGACGCTATGTTATGTTATTCCGTCTGCGCTAAGTTTCTTTGGCTCTGAGAGATCATGTGACCTCTAATTCTAGCGTGGGGTAGGTATGGTATTGTATTGACTCGTACCGGCGAATCAACAAACGATAGCCCTCATTAGATATAGTTCTGGCAGTAGAATCTGATAAAGGGATTTTTTTTTTATTACCTCATTATCATTCTTTCTGACGCATTTCGCTCGTAAAACGCTAATGCTAGAACAAGATTAACGTACACTTAATAGATGTGTACTGCCATGGAATTAGCATCTAAATGACTTCATTGTCGGGCAAAAACTAAAAATATATACTCGCTTGTCTTTATCGCCGAGTTAGTAATTGTAACCCTCTAATCTATGTGGGTAACTACAGACCTTAAAAGTGCCAAATACCCATTTACATAACCGGCCAAGTGCGAGTCGGACTCGCGCACGAAGGGTTCCGTACATTATCTATAAAAAAAACGCAATAAAAAATGTATGGGAGACCTCCTAAATATATTTTTTTTAAGTAAATAATATACTCAATATATTGTGAACATTTTAAGCGTCTACCTGCTACCATTATCAATATCGAGCAAAAATAAGCAAAAAAAAAACACGTTTGTTGTACGGGAGCCCCCCTTAATATTAAATTTCTTTTGATTTTTAGTATTTGTTGTTATAGCGGCAACAGAAATACATCATCTTTTTTTTTTTATTTTGAATTTTTAATCATCAGTGAAAATTTCAACTGTCTAGCTACCACGGTTCATGAGATACAGCCTGGTGACAGACAGACAGACAGCGAAGTCTCAGTAATAGGGTCCCGTTTGGCACCCTTCGGGTACGGAACCCTAATAGAAGGTGTACTCTCAATGTCTAAAGTAATAATTCTATGGCTCAGCCATATTAACTCTAGGTTATGCATAAATAACACAAATGTGTAAAACATAGCCAAATGTACAGGTATCGTCAGATTTAAGTGGGCACGCGAGATACCCAACCAGAACTATCTACAAAGTAAAAATGTTGTCAACATGCTTGTTAACAAAGACGATGTTAGTGGGAGAAATTCTTCACTAGATGTCGTAGGCCAGACATGAGTGAAGAAAAGTTGCCAGTCCAAATAATAACAAGCGAAGAACATAATCTGTGGTCGTGTAATGAACATACATGTGGAACGCGATACAAATATTACTGATAAGTACTAAGACTTACAGTGCTACATGTATGTTTTGGCACGTGGCCGTGGTCGGAACTAACGCAATCAATCCAATCAATCAGTCGATCAACATTGCAGTGGCGCCCCCCTGTCAGTTTCATCTAAGTGCCAAGACATCCATGTAGCACGTAAAGGACGGAATGACAGACAAGAACACGACGCGCCGTGTTGCTCTATGGTAGACACACACGGCAGACAGTCTATGGGCTGCGTTCAAAATCGGTCAAAAATTACTTAGGTACTCTGTGACGACAACAGACTCAAAAAAAAAACAAAATCAAATGTAAAAATCAAAATCAAATGCCTATAATCATGTCTATACAAAGCCATCTGTCGGCAGCTTTCAGAACTATTTTTAGCTGTCAGAAAATCCCGTATTGTTGACATATTTTTTTTTTACTTTGGCTACGTAGGTACGTACATTATACATATTTGAGTACTGTAGTAGTTGAGTTGAGTAGTTGTACCTTGCATGCTCACTTATATCAGCACCTGTACCATTAAATCTGGTTTCAAAAACCATTGAACATTATGTAATAGTAAAACTAAGACTAGTTGATTGGTACATGTACGTTTTGTTAATAAATGAACAGATTTATTTATCAGTTGATCGAAAATAATTAATCGATTGTACAAAAGGTAGCGTTGTTCATGATCTGATTCATTATTTCTTACAGTTAAATTATTAAATATAATTTTAAATGTAGTCAAACGAACAATTTGTTTAAGTACTAGGTAATTAATTAGGTACCTATTTGGGTTTTAGTAAAACTTTATAATTCCTATCAAAACTTACGAAAACAAACATATCGAAAAGTTGTGGCTTATAACAAAGTTTACTGCACTAACACCCAGTTTCCTGGGCGTTCTGATTAAGTTAACAGGTTGGTTAATCAGTTTCGGCCAATCGCGTTCCGTCATTTTGAATAATAGCGGCTCGTGATTGGCTGAAGCTGATTTAACCAAAATGTTAACTTTAATCAGCGCCCAGGAAACCGGGCATTAGATAACTCGATACAACATACTGTCTTTATTTTATTAAATAATTTAGCGGTATTTATTGAAGAAGATTCTTATCAGTTTATTTATAAAATGATTTAATTATAATTTATTTTTAGATAGGTTACCTATACCTAACCTTTTAAGAAGCTATTACTTATATTTTAAAAAGTCGTCGCTAATGATACGCAACTTCATACGATTGTTATATAAAATGTAAATAAATAAAAATTGCTCAAGCCTACCTAATCCGCATAAATTGAAAAATAACAGTAGTAAAATTGCTATTTACACAACAGTAATAAATAACATTACAATTTCTAGGAATATTTGTACTTAAATTACCTTATTTTAATACTTGTGGATAACGAAGCGGATGGCACCAGTCTAATTCATAATCTATCTTATGGCCCCTCGACACAGTGGGCCATGTTGGGCGATCACAGTGGGCCATGTTGGGCGATCACAGTGGGCCATGTTGGGCGATCACAGTGGGCCATGTTGGGCGATCACAGTGGGCCATGTTGGGCGATCACAGTGGGCCATGTTGGGCGATCACAGTGGGCCATGTTGGGCGATCACAGTGGGCCATGTTGGGCGATCACAGTGGGCCATGTTGGGCGATCACAGTGGGCCATGTTGGGCGATCACAGTGGGCCATGTTGGGTGATCACAGGCACCAAGGACGGGACAGAGCTATGTATAGATCAGTTATCAAAAGCTGACACGTTCAACACATTGACACATTCCGCTTGTGTAGTGTCTGGAATAAGCGCGCGGCGGGACGTTGCACTGCATGGGCATCAAGATAGTCTGTTTGTCTCTCACGCGCGCTTTCAAACTTACCAACAAACTTACTTACTTTATACTTTATTTTTTTTATTTATTTTATTTTATTTATTTATTGAACAAAAATCCACAGCCGTACATAAAAGTTAAACAAGAATATAGATTAAATAACTAGGCCAATTAAGGATTTCACTATGTAAATAGTCAAATAAGGACAGGTGAGAGTACATTCGAAGAGACAGTAAATTCTAAAAACAGTAATAATATATGTGTCTAAAGGTGAGGTACAGTGTACGTACATGTACAGTAATATGTGCAGTGTAGGCGTGTGTTTGAGAGGTTGTGAAAGGGTGTGTGTGTATGTGTGTTTATGTCAGTTTATGTCAGTTGGTATATGTGTTCCTATGAATGGCAATTACAGCAAAAAAAATAAAAAAATAACGATATATTCTAATCCAGTCAATAAAACTAAGTTGTATTGTGGCGATGCATGGTAAGAGTAGGTTGACATGGCGTTAGTCCAATACAATTTTGTCGTCTTCTAATAACTTCAGCACTACCTTCCGCTTAAACATCGGTTTACTGGTGCAGAAAGGGTCTATGTCTGAGAAGAGTCTGTTATAGGTATTAGTCTATTATATTATTATTATTAGTCTATTATATTATTGCACAGAAAACATAATACAGACACTTACTGCCGCACTCAGAGAGATTTAATCAACCATTAAGTCAGTTCTAAGTTTTAATTTACATACAAAATCCTTTACTTAGTAATCCTTAATTAATCATTAAGTGACTCTGGGTACGGCGGTTAATATTAGAAAAAATATATTTACAAAGGCGTGACGTGACTTATGAGTATGAAGGAGACAGTTACTGTTTTGCTTTTACTGCTGCTTATAAATATAGAGTGAACTTTTTTGCACTCGTGTGACGTGTCATTCGAAGGCGAGTGACTATTTACCTATTTAAATTTTTAATCACACTGTGGAGTGAAAGTGTAAGTACTGTGAACGTGCCAGCTCTAAATAACTGACCTATTAGCTGTTTAGCTCTGCCCTGCTCTACGTGCCTGTAATTGCCCATCATGGCCCACTATCAAGAGGGGCCTTAACTTTAATGCCGGTTCTAGACATGCGCACAAACACACGGAAGAGTTTGATCAATTTATAATTACCAATGTCTGGACCCGGCAGAACATACCTAGCATTACAATAGTAAAGACAAGTAGGCATCTAAAAGATTGAGTGTTCGCAGGTTTCTTTGCTTATTTACCTACAATCTTTTAAATAGCTTCTTGTCTTGACTATACAGGATGTAACAGAAAGGTGTAGTCATATTTTAGGTGGTTGTTAGGGACATCATTCTGAGCAACTTTCACTATGAAACCGATTTGATCGGAGCAACTTTAATTTTCACTTCTCTATACACATCAGCTGACCGCCCGGACCAAAACATATGGAGCAATCAAAAATCAAATCGGTTTCATAGTAAAAGTTGCTAAGAATGGTCTCCCTAACATCCCCCTAAAATATGACTACCCTTCTGTTACACCCTGTATAGTTAGGGTGAATAAAAGGTGAGCCATATTTTACAATATAAAGGACCGTGATTCTTAATAGTTATACTTATTATTAAAAGAATTTTCACTGAATACTAGACTAGAACATACATTTAATCATATCTTTAAGTTAATATTATGTTCTGTATTTTCGCTCGTTGTTCCCGACTACCAGTGAAATATGGTTGCACCTTTCAGTAACCCTTGTATATAGAATACTCTACCCAAAGGTACTGTTTTACGTCGTCATACATACCCAGACTAGTTCAATGATTCAATATAGATTATTTATAGTCTATTCGTGATAAGAATGCAGTAAAGTCATCACATCACTGTCCGGCGGCCTAGCCACGTCCCATAACCAATCAAATCGTTTCCAATTATCAAGCCAAGTTCACAGTGACCAGTTGAAGGCAAACTTTCGAACGCTAAGGTTGTGTCCTGTCCTGTGAGTGTGTGTTAACAGATTTAAATTTAAATTTCACTGCATTCTTATCACGAATAGACTGTAGTGAACAGTAGTTGATTCTAAGTATGGCGGTAGAGCTTTTAACTGTTGAGTTAAAGAAATATTTAAAATTGTCCTCATTGAAATCGATCGAAGTGTATGTCAACTTCGGTTTTCGGTATTTTTTTTCACAACACGAAGAGCAAAGATTTATCTCACGTAAACTTTCCCTCTAGGTAAATCATCCATGGCCTATTTCTACGATTTTATGGAAGCACTAAGGAATATTTCAAATGTGCCGTAAAAAACTAAAATCTTAACATCGCCTAGGTACCTCTATTCTTCAACGTTAAAGATCCAAATCTTTTAAAATATCTTATCAATCTATAAAAATGTGGCAATCACAATATTTCATTGTAAGTAGGTATTCAAGGAACCTTTTTAGTTTACTTTTACAGGTATTTACATGTGGACAGCCGCTTTTAAACAATAATTTAAGGTATTTGAATCTATGCATAATGGAATATCGAAAATTGATAACGGTTATCCGTGAATTGACCAGAGTGGCACTCTGCATGCCTGAAGGCGAAGAAAAAAAAACATTATTAGGCTAATTATATTAAAATGAGGGTAGTCACAATCACCCACCCATGGAGCGTATCATAATCCATATTTCCACCAAAACGATTTGACGGTGTCACTATTTTTGACAAGTATCACTATTTTGATAGTGTTGCTTGATTTTCGGGGATAACAACCATATTATTCTTTAAATGCAATAAAAATAGTATCTAGGTTAATCGATACAACTTTTGATCAAATGCACAGGTAAACAAAATTAAAAATTAAGAGGCAATTAAATTATAAAATCGTGCACGGCGCTTTGATTCATAGGCTTTTCTATCTTGCACTTTAGACTCCCAGTCAGAATATTCACAACTCGGCATAAACTTCAGCATCTCCAGTCTTGCTACATCGATAAACCAAACCACATTTGTGGCCCATCATTGGCCTCAATCCTGATACTATCGATATAAAATTGTTTTAATTTAAGCACAAATACAAAATACAGACCATTCTTCATCCGTTACTTGAGATGTCTTGACCTAACAGTTCGTAGTAGTTTTCTATAGTGTAGTTGAAGAGTTGGAAATCGTATCTGTAACGAAATAATCGCATACATTTTCTTAGCGAGTAGGGTCAATGACTGTTGGTCAATGAATGTTATCCTGCGCAAGGTTAGTTAATAATACCTTGCGCAGGATAACATTCAATTTTGGCGATACCTGATATAATTATGCGGTCGTTTCGTTTTATCTTATCGTTCGGAAAACAGATCGATCGATATTTCCCCAAAAATAAAAACACGTACTTATCTGACGACTGACGAAATGTTTATCGTCAATGATAGATATCTACTATACTTATACAATTTAGATAAAGTTTATAAAGTGTTTGTATTGGGTATTCCCTAATCCGTGATTGATCATTTATTTGTCCAACTGTTTTGGAACTACATATCGTCATTATATTTCCCGTAACTGGTGGTAGAGGCCTTCTGGGGAATGGAGAGGCGCAGACTCAAACTCTACTCAACTCCACTCATAAATATGACACTTGAGAAGTCCCGGGTTCGAATCCCGGCTGGGAAAGAAGAAATAGTCTTGAATGTTTATATGTGTGATATTGTGTACGTAGTTTCCATGACACAGGGTATAGTGGGTCCAGACATAAGCTGCATTACAATGTTTTCTGTTACTGTACTAACTATTCATAGACTATGTCTGCTTCCGCTATTTTAACTGTGTTTGACGAAAATTGGCACACAATTTTACTTGATTTATTCTAAAAAAAAACGTCGTTCGCGATATTTGATAGTGTGGGAATAAGGGGGAAAATTTGCTGTAGCTTTAGAGATATTTATCGACGGACTAGCTGACCCGGCAGACCTCGTACTGCCTCAATCGATAAATAAAAGACTTTATTGAATAGCAATAAAGTTCAAATTGACTCTAGAAAACGATTGACTCTAGAAAACGTTTGTATGGGAAATAGAAAAGGGCTGTTTTTAGGGTTTTCCCGGAAATTATTCGATTTTTTCTCGCCTTTTAAACCTTCCCTAGACCTCCACGAACATTTCAAGACTAAGATAAGATAAATCCGTTCAGCCGTTCTCGAGTTTTAGTGAGACTAACGAACAGCAATTCATTTTTATATATATAGATTTAAATCAAATTTGAGAGGCACGCAAAGGACTTCATTATAATCAAGACGTTGCGAAAAATAAAGTGGAGGGGCTCGCGAGGTCTATGTTCTCACAGTACTAGGTACTAGTATAGAAGTGTTAATTAGTAAGTAATGCATACTCGTATAGCTTGTAGAGGCCGTCCAATTGTTCTCTATTGAGTCTGGAATAAAGGTGGTTCATTTGGTGCTTCGTTTGGGGTCCTTTCCCACTGTTCCTCCATTCTGGCTTTATGACGTCTTGTAGGCGAGCCAGCTGAATCAAGTATCTTTGGTCCTCCTGGAAGAACATGTTTTGTTAGGATTACTGTACAGCGTGTAACAGAAAGGGGTGTACAAGCCGAAACACGGTTGTTAGGGAAATCATTTTGAACAACTTTCACTATGGGACCGACTTGATCAAGGCAACGTTATTTTTCAAATGAAATTGATCTGTGACAAGTTGAGGGACTTGGAAGACTCATTTCGACGCCGAAAGGCAACGAATCGATCTTCTATTATATGTTGCCTGTTACATTATGAGCACTCTTGTGGAAACTGGGGGAAAAGGAAAGGTAAAATCTTTAAGAATTACGACTGTATCAGCACAGAGCTGACCAAACTTCTATACTCAGCCTGAGTTGCACAAAACATTAAGACGTCATTTAACTAATCTAATCGTGAGAATCTCACAGGATAGTCATTTGTTTCTATTGCTAAAACGGAACTTAGTTTCATGCAACTCAGGGAAACACTTGAGAAATACTATTGTGTGGAAGCAAAGAGAGTAGACAGAGGTATGTCAACTCACATCCAAAGTCTCAAACTTGAGTATGACATCGAAGTTGAACTTGCAGGGTGTACAGAAGCCACTGTAGGGCGTCCAGTGCATATCCAACACTCGCTTCGCCCTGGCCTCGTCCAGGACATATGATACGAACTCCTCGAAAACGGGGTATCTCTCTTTAGGAGCGTCGTCTGAGACCTGCGAAAGGAATGGCGCATCAGATAGGTACAAATAATACTCGATTGTTGATTGATGCCAAACGTAAGTCGACGCTCTGTTCTACGAATAACTTTGAAAACTCCATACTTTACATGGAGTTATCTAAATAATTCAGAGAACAGTGTTGACCCGTCATTGAAGAAGTGGCACTTACTGCCTGCGATTTGGTAGGCGACACGAACTATACTAAATAAACTAATTAAAATTGTGTGTTTGAAAATGAAATCTGTGGCCACCACGCAAGAGCTGTCGGATTTGAAGGTTGTCAGTTTAGTGCCTTTAGATTCTCTAGTTTAGTGGTTTTGACACCTCCCAAATAGCCCCCATTGCCATGCTATAGCCACTAAAAATTACTTAGTAAGTAAACAACTGTGTATTAAAATTCAAAATCGGTTTAAAATGGCTCGTATGGGATGGTAAGTAACTCAATGCATTTTTGTTTGGTTTTCATGAATTGATTTGTATGATTGTTATTCATAGTTATTAATTTAGATTAGATTTAGATTAATGTACTCTTCCTTTCATCATATAACTGTGATATAGTTACTAAACCAGTTAGCACTTGTTTACCTTTCTATACTTCTTCACAATCTTCTGCCCCATTTTGTCATGAAATGACTTTGGCCACGCGTGAACGATCTTATCGTTATACGCTGATGCCAGCCTGAAATATATAACATGTTTTGTATAAATCTAGATCTTGTTCTTGTTCTAAATCTTTAAACTACTGACTAACGTTGTCTTAGAATTTAGCTAGACAACGCAACGTTGGTAAGTGTTGGAAACAGTATGTGGCAGAAATTATACTTTCTGTTTGTTTCATCTGTATCTTCTGCAGGGTTTATAAAAATACTATAGTATCGAAGCTTCCCCAAAAACATTGTGATCGAAATCGTCAACCGTCTTGAAAAAACCTTGTGCTGTACTTTAGTGGGTGCTTGTGCTTTACTTAATTTGGGTGGAGCTCCACCACGCTTTAGCTCCACCCAAATTACTAAAGGGAGTCTGTTAAAGAGCAGGAAAAATCTTTAGGTACCTTTCCAAAGGATGCCTGACAATCAGAAACGATATGGAGTCAGTCTGTGCCTTCCTGATCATCTCGACCGTCGGCCTCGCATACTTCTTCCTCGCCAATTCCAGGGGAACTTCCTTCGTCTTGTCGAGATATGCGGCCGTGTAGTTCGCCATGAGGTTGAAGTTGTACATCCACGACGTTGAAGCCGCTTTGAAGATGTTACACCTGTCGACAAACACAATGGCAATCAAGTATTAGTTCTGACAGGTAGAACAACTTATGCGCTTGTTAAAGACAGGAGAATGTAGAGGCACGAATAATCAGATCATTTTGTATTTTGCCTTAGGCCCTGAAGCCCTAATACGCCTGTTTATTTATAGAATGATTCTGAGGCGCGTATGTTTAGTCGTTTGTTTGAAAGCTTCCTAACTTGGTATTATGTCAAAGCGTGTCCTCGAAGAATTTGAATGCATTTTTTGACTACAATATTCTTACTTCGGTTGAATCGAGGGTAAATCGGGAGGAATCGACTAAGCATACTTGCATAACCTGCGCTGCGCGCTGAGCGGTGGTGACGACGTATGGTAGAATCTTCGCTGCGTTCCGGAACACTATTTTCCGTTATGTGTTTTGAATTTTATTACCATGGCATGAGGTTCAAAATCATGTCTTTAATGATAAAATACATGACTTTCATTATATTTGTGTGCTAATATGCACACAAATAAATGAAAATGAAGAGCAAAGTTCCTGCATGCTTTTAGAGCAAACAGCACGAAATGGAAACGAAGAGTCTCTACCTGCGAAATTAATCCCTTTGGTACAATATCGTGTCTTTCCTCCGTAACTTGCAATTATCTTGCTCGGAACATGTGCCACAAAAACTCAGGATGAGTCTGGATACCAACGTAATGATAATGATGCTGTGAAACAGGTATCAGAGTTTTTGGAACAAAAACTGATTTCGCTCTTTGCAGAGCTGGTTCCGTTAACTTTGCCTCACCAATCCCATGTTTTGATTTTGCGATTATCAACAAGGTTTTGGGTATTTTTCTCGTTTGCAACCATTATGTTTCTTGGTGAAAGTTGCTCATACTGATTGGTAGGTACTATAATTTCTCGAAAGAGACAAACTGAATAAAATTTCACCGTGTATAGCGTATAGCTCTGACCTACCTTTACTGCTGCTGTCTGTTTGTTATGTTTTCAAAATACTTTTATTTCATAAATAAAATAGAATGTTAAATCTAAAATAAAACAATACTTACCTCACAGGCTAGGCACCTTTTGAGACCCTTAGCTGCAGTAGCATGCAGCTTTCCATGTCAACAGTGCAATGGATCGTGGTGGTATTCTCCGTGAAGTCACACTCACCATATAACGTGGTACTGCCGATTGATCAGGTACTCCCAGGCATAGGCCTTTAGCCTCGAGTCGTCTTGCCCCAACCGAGAGCACTCTGTCCTGAGCAGCTCCCGTCGCCGGTCCATCCTGGCTGCTGCTTCCAGGAACTTGTCTCTGGACAGCAGACCTTCCTCGTGGGTGCTGTTCTCTAAGATGTACTGGAACAAGCGGTGGTTGGGTTAGTCAACTTGAATTATCTGGCAAAAAAAAAACACGGCCCGCGATTTCCGCGATTTGATATAAAAAACAGAACAAAAGAATGTGTCATTTTGAGAAAGTTGGACGCATCAGTAGTTAAAAGTAATCTTTATTCGTAGTAAAAATATACATAACAAGGAGATAGTTCACAGGTAGCCTGTATTTATGAAGTAGGCCCGCGCCTCTTACGAGGATCGTAACAGTGAATCGGTGGCGTCATGTTTGAAGCAATAAATGTGATTACAAGCAAGAAATATTCAAAATAAAAACAATGTTAAACTAAACACAAGTAATAATATAATTTCAGCAAAATTGTTTAATTGTTTAATAAAAAATTGTTAAATAACACAAATACTAGGTAAAAATAAAAGTAAGCAAGTACTTAATTTATAAAAATAAATAAATAATTATAATCTAAGTATAAATGTAATCGATGGAACCCTATAATTGGCTTTTCATCACATCTATTCAAAAAGATCTACTTTAGTCCCGGCAAACAGGGACTAAAGTAGGTCATTTAGTCCCTAGGGACTAAAAGTAGCTTTTTAATTTTGTTGCCAGTACAAAGGAAAAAAAATGCTGTCACTAATCAGTTTCACTACCACTCAGGCTGAGATCGATTCAAAACGCAGCCAATAAAAAAAAAAGTTTGTACCAAAATGCGTACTCGACACAGATTAGATAATCCGATCGACCGAATCGATTGACACCGATTGGTGACAACAGAGAAACAACCTTACAGAATTGATATCGAAACACGGACCAAATAATTAAAAAGTTGTGTAAAATTTGTAAACAAAGCGCGCCAAATCTGAATGCTGTAATTATTTCAATTTCGTTGGCGGATATGAGTAAAGAATATCTATGAGTGAAAGTGAGTGTCTAACTCCAGATGATAACAACAAACGCGAATGACAAATACAAGATCTGTTACCAATAAAATCACGAGAAATATAGGTATGTAAATACTGTAATCCTGTAGAAAAATTCAAGAGGAACAAAGTGTTTATCTGAAAGTGCTTTTTGAACCAATTTTCAAGATTTAGCCAATACTAAACAATGTGGGAGACATAGTCGTAATTCGTAATTTCTTTATTGTACTAACACAATAATGACATACAGAAAACTTATAATAGATAACAAGAGATTTCTTCCAACAAACCATTACACACAACATATCACGACAATTGTGTAAATAAATATAGGGTGTAACAGAAAGGGGTGTACAAGCCGAAAGAAGGTTGTTAGGGACATCATTTTGAACAACTTTCACAATGGGACCGATTTGATCAGAGCAACATTATTTTTCACTCCATCATGTGATCAGCGCTAGGCCCGAAATGTACTGAGTTAATAAAAATACTTTTTTTCTGATCATGTCGGTCCCATAGTGAAAGTTGTTCAGAATATTGTCCCTCTTTCCGCTTGTATCTTTCTGTTACACCCTGTATAGGTACATGTATGTTATTTTCAACCGACTTCAAAAAAAGGAGGAGGTTCTCAATTCGACCCGTATGTTTTTTTTTTTTTTTTTTCTATGTTTGTTACGCGATTGCTCCGCCAATTATGAACCGATTTGAACAAATCTTTTTTCGGCGTATAGGTAATACCTCAAGGGTGGTCCCATTGACACCAGGTCAGGATCTGATGATGGGATCCTGGAGAAATCGAGAGAACTCTTCAAATATTATAGGCAGACCTATGGTGATTTTTGTGTTTTTCATAATAACTCGTGCAAATGCACATGGTAAGCATAATATTGTGATGCGGAACTGCTGATGAAGACCACATATGGCCACCAGATCTGCTCAATACTAGGTAAAAATACAATGCGTGGCTGACGGGCAGGCAACGCATAGCCTAAACCGGTGGACCTAGAGCCATGAAACTTTGTACAGGGGTTCCTTAGTCGCGTGGGGTAGTACTGATATAGCATTTGACAAAATTAATTCCCCAAGGGAGGGGGGGATAAGGGTTTACAGTTAGTATTAAACTCAATCTAATCAAATAGGGTTTGTGGAAGTCGGTTTTTTCTAAAGTTTACTTTTTGTTTCAATTATATTGATTACTTACTACTTTTCTCATAGAGGGTGATGAAAAGTAGAGTGTCCACCTCAGGAGTAAAAACTATTTTTGGCTCGAGTGATGTACTTTGAATCCCTCGCTCCCTCAGGATTCTACTTTTGAGTCCCTCGTTGCACTCGGGACTCAACTCTAGAATCCCTCGGTCGCTCAGGATTCAAAAAACACTCTCGCCCTAAAAATAGTTCTTTACTCCCTTGGTAAACAATCTACTATTATCTCTTAAGTTTTTGTAGTAACATTTTTGTAATGATAAATGCTGTTGGCTTCCTGAATAAATAATAAATAAACAATTGTGGTAAACAATATTATGTTCCCTCAGAAGGAAAGAGTACTCTATGGTTAAAAGGTTGAAGTTAGAGGGATTTTAGTTGTGGTGTTGTCGCGTTGACGGTTGACGGCGGCGGCGATGTAGACAAGGCCTGCCTAAATGTTGGTCGACGTGGGTTGGAAATGATGATGATGATGAAGATGATGTTAATTAAACAAGACGATGACAAATGACGGATATAAGAAATACCTATCATTATTCATACTTTTCAATCTATCTAAGAACTGTAAATATGATGATGATTGTAGATATTTAATTACAATTATTTGTTAGCACCAATGAACAAATTTCAAATTTTAAATAAAGGATCCATGGAAAAGTAATAGCTGTCTCCTCCTTGTCGCTTCTCCAACTTTGTAATAAGAAAGCCATAGCCATTACTGTTATAAAATTAACTGCATCAATAAATTTACCTGAAGTCGTTCGAAAGTCTATCATATTTTACTGTCGCATTAATCAAGGGTTAATATCTAATTTAATAATAAGGAATAAATGACCCATAAAACACACAAAACAATAAAGCAACCAAAATCTCTATGCAACTTTTGTAGTTTATTGTTAAATTTAATTTAATTTTAAACCGACTTCCCAAAGGAGGAGGTTTACAATTCGTCCGTATGCTTTTAGGGTTCCGTACCCGAAGGGTGCCAAACGGGACCCTATTACTGAGACTTCGCTGTCCGTCTGTCTGTCTGTCTGTCTGTCTGTCTGTCTGTCTGTCACCAGGCTGTATCTCATGAACCGTGGTAGCTAGACAGTTGAAATTTTCACAGATGATGTATTTCTGTTGCCGCTATAACAACAAATACTAAAAACAAAATAAATTTAATATTCAGGGGGCTCCCATACAACTAACGTGATTTTTTTGCGGTGTTTTGTAGATAATGGTACGGAACCCTTCGTGCGCGAGTCCGACTCGCACTTGGCCGGTTTTTTTTTTATGTGTGTGCCCGATTGCGCCTAAACGGATGGACCGATTTGAAAATATATTTTTTTTGTTTGAAAGGTTTTACCTTCCCATTGGTACTATGGACCACCAGGTCAGGATCTGATGATGGGATCTTGGAGAAATCGAGGGAACTCTTCAAATATTATAGGCAGACCTATAGTGATTTTTGTGTTCTTAGTAATAACTCGTGCATTTACTCAGGGTAAGCATAATATTGTGATGCGGAACTGTGATGAAGACCACATACGGCCACCAGAACTGCTCAATACTAGGTACAAATACCATGCGTGGCTGACGGGCAGGCAACGCATAGCCTAAACCGGTGGACCTAGAGCCATGAAACTTTGTACAGAGATTCCTTAGCGTGGGTTAGCACTGAGATGGAATTTGACAAAATTAAGTCCCCAAGTGAGGGGGGGGGGATCCTTACAGTTTGTATTAAACTCAATCTAATCAAATAGGGTTTGTGGAAGTCGGTTTTTTTTTAAGTTTACTTTTTGTTTCAATTATAGATCTATTACTGTTTGCAATTTACTACCTACTCCTAGTAGTAGCCAGCGTAGTAGATTTTGGCTCAATCTTACTCGGATCCGGTTAAAGGCTGTGCCCCTCGGTAGGGACATCAATGGGCTACATTTACTTTTACTACCTGCTACTATTAAATACAAATCAACTTTTTTCATAACATTCTGCTTGTTAGCTAGATTACTTATTAAACGCACGAGGAAAACTGTCCAATGGTTTCATTGTTCTAACCTGCTATAAATAAGAATACTATTTTTTCCACGATTCGCATTTTTTTTTTACACGTTAATAAACAAGTTAAATAGTTGACTTGAGTAATCGATACTTTTATTAAATCCAATTAGATCATCGCTTTCATCACAGTCAGAGGCCATAACCAGTCAGGGACCTATTATAATGAATATGAATTTAAAAGTTTACAAATCCCCTCAGCCTTTTTCCATTTCTGAATAACTTCCGCGTTTACAGTTTTTTGCAGTAATTTAATCTCTATTACTGCCACAACATTATCTACGATCTAGTCTAGGCGTGGGAAAATTTGTTAAAACATCGCATCAAGTTAATACAGCAGTTTATTTATCACATTAACCCAGAGACTATATATCCAATTGACTGCGCCTGCGGGGAATGCGGCTCGCCAAACGTTTGTTGTATTCAACAAACGTTCGCATACGCAACCTATGTACGATGACGGGCCGCCAGACAGTTTCGCAGCGGCTGACCAATCACAGCTCTCTTACCTCGTCCCCCGCCGCCCGTAAATTGGTGAGTTGTGTTTCAAAGGAAAATTTATCTATGCGCTCTACACTGGATAAGTGCTCCCTGCATTAACCTGACGATATGACGTATAAAATCTACCCAACGAAGAACTTTTTGTTTAATCATTGAAGTAAACTCTATCGCGTCTCATCTCGTATTACTCCTGGAGTAACTTCTTACTGACAAGGGAGATTAGTGCCTAAGATAGAACGTTAGCTATTGGCTATACTGAATAACTCGGGATGTCATTCTAAAAAGTTTGTTTGAGGCACACATAATCACATAACACCACAAAAAACTGCACCTTTCCACTACACCCTTATGTACATTTCCTAGGCCACATACAATCAAATTACACGTTCGACGACTCATATCAGAAACCCCTATTTGTATGAACATTATACAAAGACATGCAGATAGGTCAATCTGCTACTGCACAAGTGCAAACAGCTAAGGCAAATAGCTTTCCTTTAACACTCTCCTTGTGACAGGGTTGTCACACACTTACTATGTAGTATTCTATCTGGCAAAAAAATGGGCACGATTGTGTCGCTTGATTTCAAACCAGCCGTTTAAGCATACCCTGTTAATTTTTCAATGTATTGTGCCTGTGCCACCCCGTATGGTAAAAGGCGTAACAGCGTAACGCTATGTTACGTTATGTCACTCACTCACACGTCCGTTACACGCTCACGCAGGCGTCAGTCAATTCCATCAGTCATGATTTCATGAATGACGGTTGCATGATGTTGATGTTAATCAACTTCAGTCATTCATCAGTCATCGCATTAGACGGTCAGTTATTCGTCAGTCACAGCACTGACTGTGGCAAAACTGACAGCAAAACCTAGCGTGTACTGGAAGCCTTACCAAGGGAATCAAGACGGAATCCAGGTACCCTATATTCTCTTATGAAAAATGCATAACAAGCATGATGCTTATCGATTGCTCTGGTCTGGAGAGCGTAAAAATGCCGTTTATTATGGCATGTCTACGACGCCTACTTTCTTTAGGTGCAATGCAACATTTAGCGCCATTCAGAGCATTTGATTGATGCGTTGTTTCAATAAACACTTAGTTCATCAAAGTCACAACCCTAGCCTAGTGCACGGTAATCTCGTTTTCTCGGCTTCCCTACAGAGCAACGAGAACGGTAGTGAAACCAGGGAAACTCAAACAGATTTGTATGCAGCTTTCTTTACCACTTTTCCTGAGACCTGCTTTTGCTCTATTTGGAATAGAACCCCCAAACATAATTAAGACACACAATTATGCATATAACCTTTCTCCGGGACACAGTAATTTTTTGGTGATAAAAGGGATTCACATGGATTCGAACCTCAAAGAAAATTTCATAACCGAAAAATAATTTCAATTAAGTAGGTAGGTACAGACGTAATTATGGGAAATGAAGAACAAAAATTGTGTGATAGATAACATAGGTAATGCCTATTTTCATTAAATTAGTCTAAATGAAAACGACTATAACAAAACCGTTTTACCATTCCAAAGTACATAATAATGATGCGACAACATGATTATTCGTCAAGTCCCCACCCACAAATAATCCGTAGTTATTCTGTCTATGGAATGGAGGCGGGGTTAACATGACACTATCATTATGGTCTATTTTAATCAGATGATTTGCGGAAGCCGCTGGTTTGTGTGGCTGCACAATGGCAAACATATTGGTAGTGGCAGCGGCAGAAGGCCGTTATAGTAAATATACTTGAATTCAATGCAAGTGCTCGGTTAGTTAGACTATCTGACACGCACGCACGACGCACCACTATAAACACGTAGGTACAATCTGCAATGCAATTTGATGGGTCGGCCTTCATACTAATATAGTATGGGATGAAATATAATGAACACCAAAAAAATATATTCAACCTTACCTAAAAATGTATAATAAGCACAAAAAATTAAACCTGCACAAAAAATATGATACCGTAAATTACAATATAGTATTCACTAGTTAGGTTGCAGACCGTACATACAAATGCTTCCTCCATGATACAATGTTGTCACAATATCTGGGGGCCGAGTCTCTTGAGAAATGCGGATAGTTTGTCAGCGGCGGCGCTTAATTTGTTTGGAGATTGCAGTCTGTTTAATGGGCCTATTAGACTACGCCTTCGGCAGGGCCCTGTCTGACTCACTGTCTCTTTCTAGTCGTTCCATAATGAGTGAGACGTCTTACAAATCGTGCCCTGCCGACAGCGTAATGTAATAATTAATCGTATATGATTCCACACAAATTTCCAAATACATTCCAATTTCATGCATTCATTTATTATAAATAATACATTTATAAATTATTTTGATCTACATACTTATTTATAATTTATACATTTCATTAATTAATTATTATATTAATCATAAATACACATAAAAAATTAAATTAGTCCGTGTGGACCCCTCACGGGTAAAAGCCTCCTCCAAGGACATCCACCTTTCTCTATCTTTGGCTGTATCCGCCCATCTTTGACCTGCCACTTTCTTGATTATGTCAGCCCATCTTGCACACGGCCTGCCTCTTGCCCTTTTACCATTTGGTCCAGGCCAGTTAACACATCTTCCTGTCGTCTGTGTATCGAGCTACTTGGCCTGCCCATTTCCATTTTCTTTGAGGTGAAAAGGTAAGTGCGTCAGTTACTTTTGTTTTTTCGCGGATGTCTATATTTTTCATCTTGTCTTTCAGTTTTATACTCGGGCAGCTTCTTTTCATTCTTCCTTGGGTGGTCTGAATTTTATTTCTGGTTTTGGTGTCGTACGTCCATGTTTAGCAGCCATGTGAGGCATGGCAGAATTTCCGAATCCATTGCAATTTTCTTAGTGGTCAGCGGGAGCTTTGATTTAAATATTTCTTTACGGGCCCAACACTTCTTCCATGATATCGCCACTCTTCGGTCTATTTCTTCAATGTTTCTTTCCTTAATGAATGAGATCTGTTTGCCTAGATACACGTATTTCTCTACATACTCCAGAGGGACATTGTTTACCAGGATAGGTGTCTTGCGGTGATTTGTCATGACTTTCGTTTTGTCAAGGTTCACCTCTAGTCCAGATTTTATAATAGAATGATGTAGGTCGTTTATCATCTTGTTTAACTGTTGTGGACATTCTGGGAACAAGATGATATCGTCAGCAAACCTAAGATGCTTATTACTGCCCTTTAATTAGCCCACACTTCGTGTCGACACAGCGACGTCACAAGCACAAACATTCAAGCTAGATTGCGCATTCCAATTAATTTTTGACTCCGTATCACATTACGGATTAGTTTCGAAACACGAGTTATCGTAAGTTTACTAACAAACTTGTCAACCGCCAAGGTCAATGCCCCAATGGAAATAGAAATCACGTTCTAAAACTAGTTGACAATCGAATTGATTCACGGGAAACGTTTTATTTAAACATTTAGGCTTGAAATTTGATAACGTCTAACTTGGTATAAAAGGAAGGCCAAGTAGGTATGCCAACCGGGAAAACTCGAATGTATCGCCAATAAATACTTTAAATACTTTCTTTTCTAGATATTTTATTTTAGTACTTACTTTATAGAACTTTAGAAAATGTATGTAACTTCACCGCCAATTTTGTTTCTCCTTCTCTCGGTAACTTGCTACTTATTTCGTTTACCTGGATGAACCATAACATCAACCAACCATACATAACGAAATACAGAATTGTGAATTGACCGTTTCATTGAATTTTTAACCGACTTCCCAAAGGAGGAGGTTTACAATTCGTCCGGATGTTTGTTTTTTTTTTATATATTTTTTATGTATGTGCCCCGATAGCGCCTAAACGGATGGACCGATTTGGAAAATTATTTTTATAAGGGTTTTAAAGGGTTTACCTTCCCATTGGTCCCATTGACACCAGGTCAGGATCTGATGATGGGATCCTGGAGAAATCGAGGGAACTCTTCAAATATTATAGGCAGACCTATAGTGATTTTTGTGTTTTTCATAATAACTCGTGCAAATGCACATGGTAAGCATAATGTTGTGATGCGGAACTGCTGATGAAGACCACATATGGCCACCAGATCTGCTCAATACTAGGTACAAATACAATGCGTGGCTGACAGACCGGCAACGCATAGCCTAAACCGGTGGACCTAGAGCCATGAAACTTTGTACAGGGGTTCCTTAGTAGCGTGGGGTAGCACTGATATGGGATTTGACAAAATTAATTCCCCTGGGGGGGGGGGATAAGGGGTTACAGTTTGTATTAAACTCAATCTAATCAAATAGGGTTTGTGGAAGTCGGTTTTTTCTAAAGTTTACTTTTTGTTCCAATTATATAGATAATGGTACGGAACCCTTCGTGCGCGAGTCTGACTCGCACTTGGCCGGTTTTATTATATTTTTGTTTGGTTTTGGCGCTTACGTTGATTCAGATTAGGCGCGAGCGCACAATTGCCATCCCACTTGTTCCTATTCCCGAGTTATATTCGCTTCTCACTTCCGCAATCTTCGTTGACCTTGGTTGGTAATTATTCAAACCACGCCAGAATTTGTGGTGAACTATGCTGGCGACGAGCTAGCCCTCTATCACTGATATGGGATTTGACAAAATTAATTCCCCAAGGGGGGGGGGGATAGGGGTTACAGTTTGTACTAAACTCAATCTAATCAAATAGGGTTTGTGAAAGTCGGTTTTTTCTAAAGTTTATTTTTTGTTTCAATTATGATACTTTCAGATATCACAAGCAAAAAATTGGTCTAATTTGGACCTTTGTTTTGACTCAGAAAGCGAAATCCGCACTTAGGCTAATGATATTTTGATAACAGCCGCAATTTGAGAGGGCCTTACGACCCGCCTGGATTTTGTTGACCCAATGATAAACATCTAAATAAGCTATGATTAGTCATAAAAAATGTAACGTGCTTTTTTCAAGGAAGTCTAAAGAAAAACCGTACCTACCGTAGATAAAATTAAGTAAGTCAAAATTACAAACATAATTAATTAAAATAATAATTGATTAGATTGCTCATCCATTAGAGTATGATATGTCCATATTGATAAACATGTGACAACAATCTCTCCAATTAAATGGTAACAATTTTTGTTCTACGTGATCTATCTGTATTGACTAAACATTAATAAAACATGTGTGGCTAAATTAAGCATGCTTTATGTCATAGACTCTTTGATGTGCAATTCTGTACTCGAATTACTAATCTCGTAGAGAAAAACCAATGACCAATACAAAAACTAATATTAACGTTTTGAATTAGCCATTCTTTACATTTTTACAAGGAGATTTCTAAATCGATTTCCTAGACAGAAGTTCACCGTAGAACATGTTGGCATTCTCTATTTCTTAAGAGGTACTTAAGGTATCGATAGGTCACAATGAGAATGTGGTATCCCTGTAACCTTCATTACGATTCACTCACGATTTTATAGTAGGAGTAAGTACAGTGATGCAAAGCTAAAGAGCTTATTACATTACGCTGTCGGCAGGGCCCTGTCAGACTCACTGTCTCTTTCTAGTCGTTCCATCATGAGTGAGACGTCTATACATATCGTGCCCTGTCGACAGCGTAATGTAATAAGCTCTTAATCTTGCTTTTGATGCCGCTCTACACTTTGCTAAAGAGCTTCCGAGAACTAAAAACAGTGGGTTTGTGGTCTTATTTGACTCTAATAATTAATGTCTTCTTTTTCTACTTCTTCAGCATTTATGCGTCCACTGCTGGACAATGCCTCCCCAAATGACCGCCATTTCTTGCGCTCTGCGGCCTCTCGTCCATGTCGGGTCGGCTGTGCTCCTGATGTCGTCGGACTATCGTGCCGCAGGTCTTCCCACACTTCTTTTTCCTGTACGGGGTCTCCAGAACAGAACTCTATGGCACCATCTCCCGTCTTTTCTGCGACAGTCGTGTCCTGCCCACTGCCATTTAAGTCGCGCAATCCGTTTCCCTACATCGTTGACTTTGGTGCGTTGGCGATTGAGTTCGTTCCTTATCTTGTCGCGGCGGGTTATTCCGAGCATTGACCTTTCCATCAAATGTACAGCTTTCGAAAGATCTTTTGGCGACAGGTAGAACTAACGCTTGACGACCAAGAATGAAAGGTCGGTGTTGATGACAGGTTCGTTATGTACATTAAGTTGCGTAGAGTTGGTGCCCCCCTGTAAACGTCACTCATCCGCCAAAAGATCGTTGGAAGACTGTATACCGACGTGACCATAACCGTTTTAAGACGTCACTATTTCCCCCACTATCGACATCTACAGACCGGCTATGTATGGGTATATGCTTGTTTATTATACATTTCTTATTATTCTAGGTTTAATTTTAGGTGTAACGCTACTCTAGAAAACTGAATGCATCAGGACGACATTGTTATGGTAAAATACCGTATGTTCGTATGCAAATCACCCGCATTTTGCATTTTGTCTTCTCTGTCACGTCTCGTCGCAGTGTGTCGACTATGAGGTCAAAACAAATTCACTGATATTAATACTTTAAAATTTACAGATTAACATATATTTTTTTATGTAGCCTGGTTTGTGTCTCCCACTGCTATAGAGCTTATTACATTACGCTGTCGGCAGGGCACGATTTGTATAGACGTCTCACTCATGATAGAACGACTAGAAAGAGACAGTGAGTCAGACAGGGCTCTGCCGACAGCGTAGTCTATAGGCGCATATGCTGGGAAAAGACTTATTACAAGACTTCTCCTCTTGATTTCTGACGTCTTGATTTCCATACAAAAACGACACAATGTCTTGTGAGCGGAGTCTTGAACTTTGCTTATTTCTCTAGATACAACTTAACCTTAACTAGGTAGTATGGCCCCGTTCCCCATCGCACCTAAAGGCCTCCCTCCCCATTCTTGGACCGCTTAATTTCTGCCATAGCTATAGATAAACAAGTAGGTACCTACACATCTTGCGCTTTACTGGCTTTTTTAATCAAAAACCTAGGCGCGCCTTCCATTCCAACGATACATTCTCATCACAAAGATAGCTGTTGTATAGTAGTATAGGTGCGGTTTCCACAAACTCATCCGACCTTTTTCGACCGACCTCCATTGTGTCGTTGACTATGCAGTTATTGTTGCCGCGGAAAAGCTGTTATATAGCTGTTACATAACTGCTGTATCGCTGCTAGCTGTATTAATCAGTCGTCGGGAGCGGAAACTGTCTCGACATTGTTTGTACTTTGTGAAAAGGAAATTGGATACACAACAATGCAAGGTTGGAGTAACTGATTCAGTCTGCCGCGCGGTTTTTCATAAATAGGTCGGGAAATATAATAAAAGAGTTATCGGATAATCTCGAAAAGATCCGGGTTCTCACGCATTCGATTTACGATATCTACACCTATATCGAGTGATTTTGTAGGGGAATCTGTCAATATAGGTCTCGATATCCGTATATCGAAGTCGCGAGAATCATGCCACTGTAATGTGCAAATTCCAAATTGGAACTACTAGTAGGCAGCTGGCACCTGGCACCTGATGCAGCGTGGACAAACGCTGAGAGATAGAGAGAGATGGGGGAGGGAGAGAGAGAAATGGAGAAATATGGAGGGAGAGAGAGAGAGAGAAAACTCGCTCATGTACTAAGAATTGTGCCGGCGAGCGCCCTGTTTAAAATTCGAGACACACAGAACGCAGACTAAGTACAAGGTGAGGTGAGAATGAATAAAATTGAAATTTGCAATGCATATGCAACGCTTGCCAACCTCGGGTGTACAGGTTGACTCATCGAACATACTCGAAGCAAACATCTCGAGGTAAACAATTCGCAGGGAGCTGAAGTGGCTACCTCTCCGTCTTCGTCGGGATTTCCACACCCTCATCTGTCTCTTCAACATATTATTTAATCCACGCTATCCTGGCTTCTTGCGAGATCGATTTGACTTTTTGTCTTCGGATAGGCCCAGGAGATCTCACACCTTATACTTATATAGGTACCTTAGTATCTATGTATTATATTTAGTTTTTTGTTTTTATATCATAATCATAATTCATAATTTCTTTATTGCATACAAAAAAAAAGTTAACAAATCACGGTAGGTAAACCAAGTTTCGATGAGAGATATGTATTTATTAGTAAACTAGTAGTAGTCTATTATTTTAATATTTATCTCTGTGCACTTATGTAGTTCTACCTTTTATTAAATTATCCTCTCCATCCTAGGTTTGCTGGAAGAGATCTCTTATTAGAGATAAGCTCGCCATTGTACATTTTTTTTCCAATATTAAGTGTCTGTACTATATTATGTTTAATTGCAATAAAATATAAATAACAATTGCCAGTACCTACAGGAACTTTTGTTTAGGAACTTTGGTTTTCTACGAGATTCATAATTCGAATTAGGTAGGTCATTGAACTTAGAAGATCTTATAACTCACCGATAAATACCAATAATACAATGGGTCCATAGATATTCGGTTAGCATCATTTCATTAAACAAGGGACGGATGTTCTTAAGACATTTATAGAAACTGGCACGACCAACCCTATTTAGCTATGAAATGATGAAGCGTCGTCGTCATTGGATATTATTATTATGACATCGAAAGGGTTTGTATCTTGTTGTTCAGAATAACGCAGTTAAAGATAGATATTTTTGTTTCGCTTATTTGTTTGTATGTAATTTTTGTAATACATATTTTAAAGTTGAATTGTTGTTATAACTGTTGAAATTATACGATTTTGATTTTAATAAGCTTTTGTAATTTTAAAGTTAATGCTTCATGCCAGTCAATAATGTTGAAGTAAAATATCAAAATCGAGGTATGTCGTATGGCGGACTAAGGAAATGTCAAGAATAAAATTAAATAAGAGTTCGCTTCGCGATGAAGTAACCCTAAAAAATCCTAGCAAAGTAGGTATGTATAGGTTAGCGGGGGTAGCATAAGGCACGCCAGTCACCCCAGCCACGCATTTTGTCACAATTTAATGTCATATCATAATGAATGCGCGCTATTTTATGGAGAAACATCATTGAGACGCGAAAGGAGTTGGCAATTTGGCAAAATGACTGCCCCAGACATGTACAAAGACTTCTCAACAGCCAATTAATAGCATTTAAATATTCTCTCATAAATTACTGCGTCTTTAGTTAGTTTGTAGAACTTGAAGGAAATGATTAAATAATTAAGAGTTGTCACTTCATACTCTATGATTCCGCCATTGATTAGTGACTTTTGCCATCGTTAAAAATAACATGCAACATAATTGCCAACTAGCAAAACTGTTGAAAACAGGAGGTTTCCAGAGGAGTGGCTAGATGGCGTTATGTTGCATGTTATTGCAAAATGGTGCTTATTTCTAGCGACGGCAAAGGTCACGGAATCATATTGGAATCACGGAGTATTGAGTAACAACTCTTATTTACCTATATTTAATTTTTTGCCATGTTATTTTGTTTGATCTAAAAGATGTACAATTTACAATTCAATTCACAATTCTTTATTGCACACAATAATTTAAACAGTTACATTAAAAGAAAACACATGTACAAGGGCGAGTTTACGTACCTGTTTTTGACACTTCTGAATAATAATTTAGTTAAAGAATGTTGCAATATGTAGTTCTGTAATAGATCATTTACTTATGTAGTAGGTAATGATGGCTGCCTTCTACGTTTGGCGGCTTTATCAAACCCCATGTTTGGTACCCCGCCCAAAACCTGTCATTATTAAAATTTATTTACCAAAGCAGGTGACACTTACTTATTGATGGCCCATGTTAGTTAAGCCAACCAGCAATCCAACATTGCGTGATAGAGGGCCAGCTCGTCGCGAGCATAGTTCACCACAAATTCTGGCGTGGTTTGAATAATTACAGACCAAGGTCAACGAAGATTGCGGAAGTGAGAAGCGAATATAACTCGGGAATAGGAACAAGTGGGATGGCAATTGTGCGCTCGCACCTAATCTGAATCAACGTAAGCGCCAAAACAAAAAAAAAGACATAAAAAATAAGCTAGTATTTCAGGGTACATTTCAATCTTCAAATCGCTAGTAACAACAATTCCCCACATATTACAATTTTATTTTTACATAATTACAAGTTTATATACATTTCGATTAAAATAATAATTTTAAATGAAGGAGTTAATTTAAATAGAAAATTTGAGCCAGATCACTGCCGCCGTCGCTGGGCAAGGTGCCCAGAAGGCTGGCGGCGTTGCCTCGCTCTATGGCAAGACTCAGCCGTTGCCCAAGGTAGGCTCCAGCCTTCCGGTCATTTGAGGCATCGACCAGGCGCGATGAGAGTTCTTTGAACAATACTCGCGCCTCTGGGCCCCATGGACCGAGAGTTTCGACTCCAAAAGGCACAAATATGTAGCCCTGGCCAAGGGTGGCATATTTGCGCCTTTTGTTGCCTTCTGCGGTGGCCGCTGCCGCACCAGCCTGGCGAGCGGTCGCTTGTACGTGAGACTGTGCCAGCGTATCGACACAAGTCGCGTCCCACAGAAGCGACTGTCCGTTTTTCCACGGAATGAGTGTCATCCCGTCCGGCCTCTTGCCATCGTCCCGCGATATTCCTGATGGTTCTAGAATCGCGGGAACGCCTGCACTGGCAAGAGCCCGGCGGATGACATCATTTAGGGCTGCATGGCGCGACAAACGGCCCGCGCTGCGGCGACATGCCAGTCCATGGTGGCCCAGTTGGTCAACGCCTCCCCCACAGCGGCAGCGATGTGGCTCGTTTGTCTTGGCCCCCAGCCTAAGACTTACTGCCAAACTAAAAGTTGTCCTCTCCAGCAGAGTCCCTAAGCTCGCCGAGGGGAGTGCATTCAGCCAGTAACCCGACTCCGGCTCACAGGTGGCCAAGAGACGAGCCCGCTCTGTATGGCTTAGGCTTGATTCCACAAGGCTCTTTTGAACCTTAATACAGAGCGGCTCATCCCATTGCCTCTGTGAACACGGGTTTAACGGCGGGACTAGGCTCGGGCCAGCTATGTTGGACCAAGCGTTCCTGGCCTCAGTCAAGCACGCGACCTCAACGTCACCAAGTGACGGGTTAATGATTTTACCGGTGAGGCCTAACGTGCTGTTACAATTAATAAAAAGATAATATTTACTCGGTATAATAGGAAAAAATATTGGAAAAAGCGTATTAAAAGGGTTGACTTTGGTTTTTTTTTCAATCGAGAAATTTTTATCCAAACACGTTTTCCATCATGAAAACCCTAGATTATATAGTCAAATTACATAGTATACCAGAAATTGATTACGATTTGCCGAGTATTTCCTGATATACACATGAAAAAAGCACCCCTAATTTATTCATGAGGCGCCTTAACATATTTTCCATGGTTTGTGCGTGACAATGGCATGTTACTAAGCAAAACACAAATAAATATAGTGCAATCTAATGCACCTACTATCGCCTCTAAGACTATAGCAGTAGAATACAATACCGTGAAATTGAGGTACCGTTTCGAACGGTACCGTTCAGCCGTGTCGTGTCTAAAATGTCTATCTATGATTATAGGTATTAAGGTTCGTGACAAAAGTAATAATACTTCGTAGGTGTGTGTGTGTGAGTCAGTCTGCAAACGAAACGCTAGAGATACATATTTAATATGTGCAATTAACTAATTAAATATCCGAGGGAACGGTAACGACCCAAAGTATTTTTATTTAACTCTCTTGGGGAACTCTACATTTAATCGAAACTTACTTATTCATAATTATTATACGTATGAACAAAATTACATAGTGCCACCCGTATTTTTCTATAGAAAAAACTGGCAGAAAAACAAGTAGAAAATGTGTTCACGGTTATTGGAACAACAATGCATTTTGCTTCGAAAAACTACCCGATTCCTATCGATAGGCATATGTCAATGGTTGGTCATGACAAATGACACATTAGCGTCACGCCTTTTCCCATACGGAGTGGGAAATGCGCAGTTCTGTCCACGTTAAGCTAGTCAATACTCCATTTTGCCCCCTGCCATGCGATAAGGGATTCGCCTATCGCTCTAGTTATGGAGACATGAAGGTCTCCTTTCTCAGAATGTGTTCCATCACCGCCTGGTTAATGTACAATACCTTTTAAGATTTTCTTATCTTATTGGGACATGTTCAGCACCGGATATGAACACGCATCTCCTTCGTGAGAAGTAAGCCTAACCACTAAACCAGTATTCATCAATTTATTTAGATATTCCTTGTGATTTAGATATTACTATCCCGGGGATAACTTGTATGATCTAATTGTATATTACCTGTAGATCTAATTGTATATTTTTGTCAACAACACTGTAATTTTCTGACTATTTTGTATTGTAAACTAAGTAAGTACTTGCCTGTAAATTTTGACATTATTATATTATTTGACATTTATTTCAATTTTAATTATTATAAAGGATTTAAAATTATTATTATTATCTTATAGATTTATGTTAGTTGGGTACCTACTCAATTTAAATTTAGGTGCATGATACAAATATATTATGTTAATAATTTGCATGCCCAGCGACGGCTTAATGTGTGAGACTATTAAATATTTAAGAACCCATGTAATAACCACATTAAAAGCAAATAAATGAATATGAATATATGAATATGAATATGACAAATAACAGTTCAAAATGAGGTGATCTGCTCCCTTATTCGCTAACTCAGTGATGATCACTCAATGATGATCCGTAAAAATTAAGAAGCTATTGGGAGGCAGATCTAGGTGTCACTGGTATCTATGAAAAAGTAGAAGATAAAAAGTTACTCTTTCGTTGGTAAAATCCGGATAGTCAGACAACTATACATATTTGACATTTCAGAGGTACAAATCCTGACAAATCCCACAGGAGCTCAATTTTTGAATTGCTCGTGTGATATAAATTATATCGCATGCGACTTATGTCACGCTCGACTTGTATATCGCATGAGGTCGATGTTCTGCAGTTTTGAATCGTTCATCTTCGGTGTTGCCATTAAATATGGGAATTTTGATTTTTATTCGTTACACGCAGTAAAACCGGTAAATACCACAGGGGAGACGGGAAGTTAAATTCTCTCTTTTACGTGGCTATACAGGGTGTTGATTTGTAAAGTTACGCCGAGCTCAGAGGTTGTTATTTACATGATACTGAAGCTAAAAAAAATATAAAAAAAATATATTTTTTGTTCAGTATTTTTTCTTTAAATTAATTATTTATTTAAAAAATAAAAATAAACATGTAAATGTGGTCTGAAAAGAGTCGCACGGGATGGGGTGGGGCTCAGGGCACGGGGGAGAGTCTGTTAGCACTTGTGCGCGGTGGCTGGCGGGGGTATCCACACTTTTAGGTAATTTCAGGAAAATTTTCAGACGGTAATTTATGAATGAAAATTATGCGAGGGAAAATTCAAACTTTTATTTTGTCATCAGCGATACGTAAATTATCAACCCTGAGTCGGGCGTAACTTTACAAATCAACACCCTGTATAGCAGTTGTTTTGCTTAATCCAAACAAAGAGTAAAGATTTTAAATTAAATACTTTCCATAAAACGGATAGGCAGCCTGACACTTTGTTGACTCATTCCTCATTGGTTGATTAATTAGGTTTGACGTATTTGACATCTATTCTACTATTCGACTTGCGCAACGAGTGATTCTGACCAATCGTTGCAGTGCGAATGACTGAAAAATACGGAATTTCGAATGGCGAAGGAAAATCAGTAGAAAAGAGTGCTCGTTTGCAAAAGAGTTAATAATAAATAGAGCTCCAGATAAACGGTAAATGACGGTTGAAAAACCGGCTGTGAGAAGCATATCTCTAAAATACGAAATATCAAAGAGACTTAAATCGTGAATAATTCAGGCAATCGTGCTCTGTGAGAGCTCGGAGGCATGCTGTGGCTGTTAGATTTGTTCCGTGGTTACTGTTAGCCACACAGACACAGACAGACGCAGTCTCAGAATTATTAAAACTGGAAGCGCCTTCCAATACTATATCCTATAGTTTCCTTGCGATTTTGACTGGTTTCGACCGCTCGGCGTCCCCTCTGCCCCCCAGGTGAGATATTGTAAGATTTAGCTCGACCTTCTCCCACTAACCCATCTCAAATGAGAATTTGGTGTATGAAGTGATAGTTCTCAAAATTACTAAGGTGTCAAATCGAAACTAACCATTGTTACCACCGCCAACCATACTTCTACATTTGTCAAAGTTAAACCGAGTAAAGTGCTAAGTCGAGTTCTACCTGTCGGTCGGGATAAATTCTTGTCGCAATAGACTCACACTACTATTCTGAGCAACTTTTTTTTAACCTTTTTTTAACGTCTTAGTTCCTAAACTTATATTTGTATGTCGGTGGACATCTGCGTTATTGGCCTGCTTCACTGTACTGTTTCGTATGTTATATTTATAATGTAATGTGCTGTAGATGTCCCAAATAAAAATAATAAACCCAATGGACCTTTTTATTAAATCTGAAAAACTTTGTTTACAGTCAGAGCTGTAAATGCAAGGATGGCGGCTCCATACGAAACCCTCCTGTGCTCCGTGTATGCCTAATTCACGAGAGGCATCTAATGTGCGGTTTCGCTGCAGGAATAGTTTCGTACAATGACTCTTGGTGTGTCAGCAAGTCTATCTATGCTCAGGAATGGACGAAAACATAAACATTTTTGAAGTAAAACTTCTTGGGGCACGGGGGTAAAATTTATTTAACCTCTCAACTGTGGGTTATTCATATATTTGCTTTTCACTTGCTACTAGCCGGGTGCTATCACGAGTGGCTAAGAAATGTAACGGAAATTGGAATCGGTGACGTCAGGGTCGGCTGAAGACTTTTAAAACCGCAACTATTTTCAATACGGTTTTTAACTAATCAGATAAGATAATAATACATTCGTACAATAAAGAATGTTAATTAGTGAGAGAAAAACCTGATGAAACGTTAACAAATAAAAATTATTTTAAGCATTCTTCCACGAGTTCTTGATTTCCGGTATGGCCAAGATGGCGCCGCCGCCGCTGGCTGGGGCAAACAAAACCAGTGACGTGACCAAAAACTAATTCGTTCAACCTCTTTGTTGGAACCGGAACTTATGTTTGACAGCTGTGCGATGCGATCCATACAGTTTGTAAGAAAAGAGTTTCATCAATGTCACATACGGGTCGATATGGATTTCTAAAATGATGAACGAATCGTTTTGTGGCCGGTAACTATGGAATAGGTACCTAAAACGCGCTGCGTAGTCGCGCAACGGGCAGCTAGTAATCGCATAAAGTCACTTAGAATCATCCAAATGTGATATTTAGTTTTCAAGCAAATTCCGATGTGATGGATGGCTGCATTAAGACTTCTTGAAAACAATAAGTAGGTACCTAGAACTGTTCTAAAGCCACTTTTTATTATATAGTGCAGTTCAAGTCACAAATTAGCAGTTTAGCTACTAAGTACGTGTTATACCTACCTATTTAATGTTTATCTGTAGTAAACGGCCAAAGCGAGGTCTACAGTTTACAGAGCCATAAGTTTAATGGCTTATTGTTTCGCTTATTTGTTTGTATGTAATTTTTGTAATACATATTTTAAAGTTTAATTGTTGTTATAACTGTTGAAATTATACGATTTTGATTTTAATAAGCTTTTGTAATTTTAAAGTTAATGCTTCATGCCAGTCAATAATGTTGAAGTAAAATATAAAAATCGAGGTATGTCGTATGGCGGACTAAGGAAATGTCAAGAATAAAATTAAATAAGAGTTACGTCATCGCTTCGCGATGAAGTAACCCTAAAAAATCCTAGCAAAGTAGGTATGTATAGGTTAGCGGGGGTAGCATAAGGCACGCCAGTCACCCCAGCCACGCATTTTGTCACAATTTATTTAATGTCATATCATAATGAATGCGCGCTATTTTATGGAGAAACATCATTGAGACGCGAAAGGAGTTGGCAATTAGGCAAAATGACTGCCCCAGACATGTACAAAGACTTCTCAACAGCCAATTAATAGCATTTAAATATTCTCTCATAAATTACTGCGTCTTTAGTTAGTTTGTAGAACTTGAAGGAAATGATTAAATAATTAAGAGTTGTCACTTCATACTCTATGATTCCGCCATTGATTAGTGACTTTTGCCATCGTTAAAAATAACATGCAACATAATTGCCAACTAGCAAAACTGTTGAAAACAGGAGGTTTCCAGAGGAGTGGCTAGATGGCGTTATGTTGCATGTTATTGCAAAATGGTGCTTATTTCTAGCGACGGCAAAGGTCACGGAATCATATTGGAATCACGGAGTATTGAGTAACAACTCTTATTTACCTATATTTAATTATTTTTTTCTTCAAGTTCTACAAACTAAATACAGACGCAGTAAATTAAATTTATGAATGAATATTTAAATGCTATTGGCTGTTGAGAAGTCTTTGTACATGTCTGGGGCAGTCGTCCATATATTGATTTAGCCATCTTCTTTGTCATTTATCTGCGCGACTGAGGTGAGTGGCAAGCCTTATGGTAGCCCCGCAGGTACACATTAACTTGGAATAGTTGAAAATACGTACTCGATCAATTAAATAAAGGGACTGGGCACAGAGACAAGCAAAGCAATGCATACATTTGAGCGAGACGGCTTAAAGACGTGACGTCAGATGGTATATAATCTGAGCGAGATGCAAATAGTAGTGACACTATTGAATGAGTTAAGTATATCACCACGAGCGCGACAAATTGTAGATAAGGAATGGTGGGAAATAAATGACATGACGTATTAAAAGTAAGTACAAGTATAAAATAATTTCAAATAATCGGACGTCTGAAACTTAAAAGTAACTTGAAGCAGAGATTGGATCTCAAAATTGGAAATTTAAATCTCTTTTAGTATAGGTAGGTATAGGTGTATAGTATAGGTACCACTTAATGATCTAGCTACAGAAGTTTTACTTCTAACACGTGTACGGTGCTACACGCGTATTTTTTTACCACTAGCCAGTAACACCCAAGGTTCAAACTCACAACGACAGGATTTGTCGGAGAAATGGGGAACGCAGCATTCTCGAAAGAATTTTTGAAATCGGTTCATAAATTGTACCAGTTTCGAGGTGATAAGCCCCTACTTTTTTGGAGTCGGTTTTAAAAATAATGAATAACAAGAAGGTGATCTACCTCTAAACTTGCCTGCTTCTTCCATTATTATTATTAGGAACAGTGGGTAAAAGTGTACCCACCTTTGTAGCGACTACTGGCCTATGCCATTGACATTTTATTTGAAATTGAAATTGAAATGAAATCTGTTTATTGACAGCTAACATGGTTTACACAGATTCTACTTAACTAAAATAAGGAGATACTTAATTAGGAACATTTTTCGTAAAATAGGAGGGATCAGTGACAACCGAACTAGTGAAAACACTGTATCTCGGTTGTCAAATGGTGCTCAATAAATTACATTTAAGGGATGAGCATTTGATCATAACATATCTTATTTCTTTCTAAAATTACATAACATAACATAATGTTTACCATGATAGATAAGGCATCTACTTTCCGTAACCTTATTAACAAACAATTCTTCGGCGAAAGGCATAACTCGAAACAGTAATATTGAATTAAACATGGCTGCTTTGTCTAGTACGTTTTATATTGTATTTTTATTCTTTTAATGTAACTAAAGTAATATTTAAAACAGTGTGCACCCTAGTTTAGTTACTAGAACCTATATATAGGTAACAAGTATTCATTTGTATAACTATAGGCGAAAACTTGTAATTGGCTTAGACATAAGCACTCTCCTTTTATTCAAATATTAATCATAAGCTGTAAGTTTTCCGAATAAGAAAAATAAAATAAAATAAAATAATAAACGGTCAAGTGCGAGTAGGACTCGCGCACCAAGGGAGAGCGTAACATGTGTAATTTGGTTTCCACATAAAAACCTATAGTATGATGTCATGTCATCAATGCAAACCAATTTAAATATTTTTGTAGAAACACAGTTTGCAGTTTTCACATTTTTCCCTTTACTTGTGCTATAAATAACTAAAGTACAGCTTGACACGTCCACGTGTTCTTGATATAAAAGGTGTTCTTGACACACGGACACACGGACAGATGGACAAAGGAGAATTTATACATTTTTATGTTCATATTGAAAGATATGACTTGCCATCACCATAAATCGTTTTCCAATGGAATACAATTTCGCTTTTCTTTACTTAATACTTAAAATATGGAAATTTTATCGCTTCGCCACAACAATATATTTTGTATGGTATTGAAAAGTTCTCGAAATATTCTCATTTACCTTCTATAGTTTATTAGTCTTATTTACATACAGTGGTGGTCATATAATTACAGACACTGAAAGCGTATTAAATTACCTTAGCTATTCCTCTTTATATTTTTTATCAGACTATTAATGGAACTTTATACACAACTTAAAAATGTTTGTGTATGTATCGTGTAATGTTAAAACGAAATAGCAGCAACAAAACTTGTCTATTCCTTATCTTTATTCGGTTTATCCTAATTGCAAGCTGAAATAACTTACAAAGATATGGCCATATAATTAAAGACACTACATTTGCTTGGAGGAAATAAAATAAAAAAGTTCGTTATTATAAAATTATCTTTATTCAGCAAAATTCCTAACACATTTACGAAACATTCCGGTAGGTATCAATATTTTGTCGCATGTCCTTTGGCAGAAATGACAGCATGACATCTTCTGGGCATGGAAGCGATCAATTTTGTACAAGTTTCTACCGGAATTCGCTCCCATGCTTCTGTAAAAGCTGTGTAAAGTTGATCCACGTTTGATGTCCGCTTTGTCGCCACTGTCTTCTTCACCTGGTACCACAAATTTTCTATTGGATTTAAATCCGGACTGTACGGGGGCCAATCCAAAACCGTCACAGACTGGTTCCTTAAGAAGTCTTTTACTACGTTTGCAGTGTGTTTCGGATCATTATCCTGTTGGAAAGTCCAAATGACCGGTAAATATTGCTCAGCATAGGGCAACATGGCTTGTTCTAATATATTCTTGTACTGGAACTTATCCATGTTGCCTTCTATTTTCCTTACAGGTCCAACACCAACTGCTGAAAAACAGCCCCACACTTTGATATTTCCACCCCCATGTTTGACTACTTTCTTGGTATACTTTGGATCCATTTCTTTGTTCGGAGGGCGTCTAACATATTGTTTTCCGTCAGAATTGATCATATTTATTTTTGTTTCATCAGAAAAAAGCACATATTTCCACTCTCGTTCTGTCCAGTGTTCATATTTTTTTGCAAACGCTAATCTTGCCTTAACATTTTGCTTTTTCAAAAGTGGCACCTTCCGAGACACTCTTCCGTGCAAGTTTGCCTCACATAGTCTCCGTCTAATTGTTCTTGCAGACACACCCTTCGACCTTCCTGCACCAAACATCTCCGAACGTATCAGTTCTGATCCCTTGAACGGATCTTTTTTTGCCAACAATACCATCTTAGAGTCTTCCCGCCGAGTAGTTTTTCTTGGTCTCGGTTTTCTAGGTACGTTTTCGGTTGTGTTGAACTTCTTGAAATGTTGTACAGCATTCATAACCATGTCCTTAGAACAGTTCAAGTGGTTTGCTATGTTTCTGTATGACCAACCTCTCCTATGAAAGTTCAAAATAATCTTCCTAGTGGACGAATCACAACTTTTGTTTTTTCCCATATTTATTGGTTTTAAACGTATTAATTTTAATGTCAAATGTTAGGGGTTTTAGGCAATATCGACTATTTAGGAACGATTTAGGAAAATACGCGACAAAACAAAGAAAAACAGAATGTCGTTTTATTTTATTTTTTCAAATATAGAACACAAATTTTATTGTCTTTAATTAGCTGGCCAGCTGCAAGTTTGTTAAAAAAGTTTGTCTTACGTTCCCACAGTGAACAGTGTCTAAACTACTAATGAACATAACAATTTTTTGTCCCACATTTATGGAATACAATGTCGTGTATTGTTTGATAACAAATAAACAAGATTAAATTACCGATTTCCGCTAATGGTACTACCATAACTAAGTTTTTTGTGGTCAATGAGGGGGTGTCTTTATTTATGTGACCACCACTGTATATCATACCACAAATAGTATGGTAGTATACAGGGTGACATTTAATTAGCTGACCATATTTTGGGGAATGATAGTACCCATCATTATGAACAACTTTCCCCAAGAAACATATAGTCGCAACATTGCCCCGATCAGCTGCTTTTAAGTTACTATGGGAGAACCAAAAATTTTTTTCGTTTGTTACCATATGTTCCATAGGGAAAGTTGTTCATAATGATGGGTACTATCATTCCCCAAAATAAGGTCAGCTAATTAAATGTCACCCTGTATATCTCATACAAGCCACACATAAAGGCTTCAAGTATTTCAAGTCGAGGTTTGTAATTAAAGAATTTGAATAACCATTAAACACGACCTTCGATTCGCAAGTCTTCTGTTCTGAGAGACATGAAATCATAAGCAAAATAATGATTTTACAGGAATGTTTTGAAATACTTAGTAATAATCTTAATCAATTGACAGCTATGTAGACTATACAGATTCTCATATCTCAAGTCTCCATAAGTTGGTTCAAGATTTACAAAACCTTTATATGTTTGTTGGACTGGCCGTTTTTAGAGTTCCGTACCCGAAGGGTGCCAAACGGGACCCTATTACTGAGACTTCGCTGTCCGTCTGTCTGTCTGTCTGTCACCAGGCTGTATCTCATGAACCGTGGTAGCTAGACAGTTGAAATTTTCATAGATGATGTATTTTTGTTGCCGCTATAACAACAAATACTAAAAAACAAAATGAATTTAATATTAAGGGGGGGGGGGGGGGTTAATATACAACTAACGTGTTTTTCTTTTTTGCGGTTTTTTATACATAATGGTACGGAACCCTTCGTGCGCGAGTCCGACTCGCACTTGGCCGGTTTTTTTTTTACACGAACTGCGCAAGCGAATCCCGGGGCAACTGGTAGTTTATACAAACGTGTAAATGAATTAACACAAAATGAGAAACTTCTTTGTTAGGGACATCATTCTGAGCAACATTCATTATAAAACCGATTTGATCAGAGCAACTTTATTATTCACTTCCCAGTACATTTTGGCCTGAGTGGGTCAGCTGATTTGTATGGAGAAGCGAAAAATAAAGTTGCTCGATCAAATCGGTTTTATAATCAAAGTTGCTCAGAATGATGTCCCTTACAAAGCAGTTTCTCATTTTGCGTTAATTAATTTACAACTTGTATACATATTTAATTGCGTTCGTTACCTTTCTTTTTATTACGTTTACTTATAGATTGAATTACTTAATAATTGACCAAGTTAAATACTTTAAATAATCGGTTAAGTGCGGGTCGGTATCGCACACGAAGGGTACCGTACCATCGTACAACAAATCAAAAGCACTCAAAACAATAAAAAAATAAACAAAAAGAAAATTTAAAAAGTTTATGCCTTCACGAGATTTGAACCGACGACCTCCGGATTGAGAGTCTACATCATACCGCACCGGCTAACCACAACCATGTGGGTTGACGCGAAATATGCCATCATATTTAAATGTGTAGTATGTGTTTATGACATGGTTGCTATGACAATAAATAAACAGTTTCAGTCAAGATCTCCATTTTGAAATGCGTAAGTGTATCTAAACACGTCTCTTGTATCGGGGCCCCCTTTAATTTGCAATATCTCTCGTATTTCAGTATTTGTGGTTGGTGCGGCAACAGATATACACATTCTGTGAAAATTTCAGCTTTCTAGCTATTACGGTTCGTGCAGACGGACCCGGTGACAGACAGGACGGACGGACGGACGGACGGACGGACAGACGGACAGCGAAGTCTCAGTAATAGGGTCCCGTTTGGCACCCTTCGGGTACGGTACCCTAAAAAAACATCTTCATGTCATGACCTATTCCTTAGTTCTCCCAGCAAAAAAAAAACATGCATCTCTGGGCTATACAGAGACGCAGACCTCGACCATAAACATTTACACACAGTCACATACATTGCTTCTGGCCCCACACTAGGATACACTTTGTCGTGGGAAACAGAAATAGACATCACAAACATGTAAACATCCAAGAACTGGAGTTTTTTTTCTTCGTTCCCAGGCGGTATTCGAACCCGTAATTTTTCTGTAGCCTGCAGAGACTATATATCCAATTGACTGCGCCTGCGGGGGGATGCGGCTCGCCAAACGTTTCTTGTATTCAACATAGCATCCGATGTACCTACGATGACGGGCCGCCAGACAGTTTCGCAGCGGCTGACCAATCACAGCTCTCTTACCTCGTCCCCCGCGGCCGCCCGTAAATTGGTGAGTTGCGTTTCAAAGGAAAATGTATCTATGCGCTCTCCACTGGATAAGTGCTCCCTGGTTGCCTGCTTCTATACGCCCGTGCCAGATCGGTCTCAGTGAGGGAGGACATAAAAGTGTCTTATTTGTACGAATATGACATCAAACAATTAAAAGAGGCCCAAAAGATGACGACTTCTCTCAAAAACAAACACGACAAAAGCTTTCAACATTTCCGTCTACTTTTCACACTTAAGCCGGCCACATACAGTCGGAATTTTTCCGATTCGGAATTCCGAAACGTGATTCCCATACAAATCCGCGAAAATTCCGAACGGAAAACTTCCGTATTTATGTGGTAGATCCATAGATTTGTATGAATTTACTGCGTTCGGAATAATCCCGTTACGGAATTCCGTCTGTATGTGGCCGGCCTTAAACATATCTACGGGGTGGGTTCTATTTCTAAACATTTCGACGACAGTGCAGATATATCACTTGAGGGATTCCCGAAAACAATTATAAACTTGTTCTGTCAAGTACTCGTAATTGTTCGGCGAGACCTTTTTACGTTTTGATTTGCAAACTTTTTGTTTGTTTTGGCATCGGACAAATAAAGGCGGTAAATTAACGAAAAAAAAAACTTCAGTAACTTCGTAAGTGCATGCAAAGTCGTCATTAGACCTTTGATTTTCTTTTTTGTTTATATTCGTATCATAGAATACTTTGGTAAAGCTGTGCAACAATTTAGCTCGTTTTTGGTGTATTTTTAACATTTAACATCAAAATCTTTACCTGTGCTCTTGTCATTGTCGTTACCGCAACGTAATATGTCTCATTATATTTATAGAAGTCGCTCTGTGGAAAGAAGAAATTGGGAACTGAAATCGGCAGTACGACAATATTTGTTCCAGTTTTGAACAGAGTTTTTTCATCGATTTCGAATTAATTGTTTCTAAAATAAACGCGAATTGTTGTTAAAATGAACGCGTGTTTCCTTCATTAAGTGATGACAGTTATTTAATTAGCGAAGATATTATCATCTTTTTAAAACAGTACCCTGCTCGTGTCCCGTCGCGTCATGGGTAGTGCATTGTCGAAGTTATACATACAGAACCCATTCAGTGAAAACTAATTCTTCAAGCGAACGAGGAATCCTGGCTTGACAATGACATGCAATATGATTATAACAGCGGAGAGTGATATTGGCATATTGGTAATTAACTGCACAAAGTCCTATTAGATATATTTTGCAAATTACCTAAAATGTATGCCAGATTTCCGACTCTTGATTTAGATTTAGAATGCAAACTGGCTTTGAGTTATTAGCCTTCTAACATCTCCCACGAGTAAAATTATTTTGTACACTCGACTAAATCCCGGTACCTACTACAAATAACAAAAGGTAATTTTAGCCAGATCGCACGTATTCGGCATGATTTAGATAACATCTGTTTAAACAGTAAAGTCTGGCTTTCGGCTTTTATAACATCTACTAAACTAGCTAGAACAAAAGGTATGGCACTGGTCAAGTAATATACAACAAAATTTTACAAATAATAAGTTAAACAAGTATTAGTTGCGAATATGTTTGTAAATGAGCATCTCACACTTTTGTTACACCTTTTAGACGCGACTCGTTAAACCTAATCGCATGCAAACAAAGAGTAGCGACTCACCTCCTGGTAGAAGACTCTCTTCGAGTTGTAGGTCAAGTTGTACTGTTGGTCAGCGACCATCAGTAGGATGGTGAAGGGCAGTAGGAAGGCCGCCGCTGCCAAGAAGGCCACACACCTTCCCAGCCGCATCATGCTGAGGTTCCTTCTGCTCATTGTCAACGGTTCTCACTCTTTGACACTGTTTTACTCATACTTTGTAACCACTCCGTTTACACTTTACCTTTTTGATTGAGACCTTTAACATTTAATTTTGTTTAGTGAAATGTGCGCTGTACTTAGTACAAAAATCGATGGTGTATACCAAAAAACATATGTAGGTAAGTATGTATTTTACAGCGTTTGATAAGTCGCGTAGGCGTTGAAACAAAAGATTAGATTGTGATGTGATGTGATGTTTCAAACTGGTTCAAATATCGACCGGTTCGTAAAAAACATCTTATCCATACTAGATTACAGCTGAGAATTATACAGTAGATACCATGATGCAATAAATAACTGCCAAAATTACCGGCCCTTGTAAATCATCTGGCATAGTATCTATTCATGTATAAATTACGTCACTGGTTAGCAAACATAATTAAGAGATTATTATCAGTATCTGAGCTTTAAATAAAACTGACGATCAACTTTTCCCAAAAAAGTAAGAGTCAGCATTGTCATTATCATTACGTAAGTAACTTACAATTAAAATATCTAATGCTCAATCGCAGGAAAATACCAGTTATCTATCTTCATGCACGGACTACCTAATAAAGCATAATCTAGAAATAATAAAATAGGCTTATTGTATAATAATAAAAGATTTTATTCCAAATAATAGTTGAATAAGAAATGGTCTAAATAAAACATGCAGTTTATTAATTAACACCAATTTATGGAGACAATAATGGCAACTTAGGTGGGTATAGAGATTAATACGTGTTTTAGATAAACCAAAAACTTTATAACTAAAACTCACAGTATTACACAAATGTTGCCGATTTGCCATCATGTATTGGCTACAATTGTAAAGCCACGATTGTTCAAAGGTAAGGAAATAAGAGAATAGAAAGCCGACTTCTTATAACTTCTTGGGGAGAAAAACAAAAAGAAACTACTTAATACCTATATCGTAAAAACAAAATTTCCGAGCAAAGCAGAAAAGGTACATTCAAAACAATCTAAAGGGGCGTTTGGAGGACGAATTATGAATGAGCAATTCAATTCAATTTTTAAACCAAATATTTGCTTTTCCTCTGAGAAAATTGGTTTTCTTCGTCAGGCGTGCAGTAAATGAAAGGTTTTCGAGGAATTTGACTAGGTACTAAATTGAGTAAGTTACTATATTTTGGAACGTAATAGGGAATTAGGTTTTATAAACAGGATACAGCTCCCGTTTTATTTATTTACATTCCTAGTAAATCCTAGATTTCTCAGTTGTTCTTAAGTGACCCTTTTGTATCTAAAGTAGCCATACTGTAGTATATACATTCATACAATACAGTAGTATTATTGGTCCATGTAGCCCTAATCTAGCACACACAGATTAGCTTCCTGAATTTTTTGACGCCCTACAAAATTAGTCTACCTCCTCCTCATTACATTTTATCTATACAATCTTTATCAGTCTATCATTTTTGTGCTTTCCATTAAAATTTATAGATATCGATTTATGGTTTGTGATACCAAAACTAGGACAAAGCACTATATTTATTTTGCACCCCATCATTACTGACCTCACAAATAATAAATTTTGTTTGGAAACACATATGGTACTGTCGATTTGGTTGTTTGCTTACCTACCTACTTAGTTGACCTATAAAAAGCAAAATGAACAAAACAAAATAAACGTAGCGTCACGCTATTTTCCAGGCAAGATGACACTGGCACAATTTATCTAGTTAACTGGTTCGCCGACACATCTTAAATAACAATAGTTCGCCATTGTTCGGTCGTTCGAGCGGTGTGCTTCTGCGAGAAAAGGGGTTGAATCAAAAAGTATGTCTTCATTATCCACTTCATTTATAAATGCTTCAAAGTGGAAAAATCTCTTAAAATAATAGGGCAACACTTGTGTAAACTAAGATACTGCCGTCGCGGGTGAGTTTATTTATTAACTCAAATATTGCCAGTTTGTAACAATATTCCATGTTCACGACCTTGGGCACATGCCGCACATGTGAATATGTGGATGATGTAGCCATTACATATTGATTGTCTTTCATTCCATGACGATTGATTCCAATGCCTCTGTCGTGGTCATGGCCTTAAAGTCAAGAAATTTAAAGTTTTTATTTAAATTAGGCTGTATAAATGTTTATACAATTACGACTAGGTCTAAGAATGGCAGTGATTAAAACAGCATATAAATAGAGTAGTCAGGTACTGTGACGAATTCCTGATATCTGAATGTTCTTTTATTAGGTAGGTACGATTATTGAAGGCGCTTTCTGCCTCTGCGTTTCCGTATCCGAAATAGAGTATGAATTTTAAGGTCCTGTGGCATGATTCTCGCGCAATCTAGCTATATACGATGTCTACACCTATATCGAGTGATTTTGTATGGAAATCTACGTCAATCTAGGTCTCGATATCCGTATATCGAAGGCGCGAGAATCATGTCACTGTATACCCGAAAGATGCTAAACGAGACCCTAACACTATGAAAAACAAAGTAATCATTTGCTGGTGAAGAATGATGACCCTTCATGGGAGTCCGACTCGCACTTGGCCACTTTTTGCTTAGTTTAAATCTTATATTTTTCTCTTCTTTCTTATATACAGCTAGTGTTGTATTGTATTGCTATTGTTACGGTGACGCAGCCAAAAAATGAATTATGAACAAAATTCTTGCAGCTACGAGTCGTTAGTATAAGAAATGAAGAGTTACCTTGGCAACTAGCCAAGGTTCGCGGCATTGTGGGTGGAAAATATTTTGTATTACTAATAATGGGATAGCCTAAAACATTTCCTAATTCCTGTTCAAAACTTGGTATTGGACAATAGTCAAATAAATCTAGGTAGAGCTTGTTCAAACTGGAGTAACGCGCGCCACCATCGCATTTACACACACAGCCAGAGACTATATTATATCCAATTGACTGCGCCTGCGGGGGATGCGGCTAACCAAACGTTCGTTGTATTCAACAAACGTTCGCATACGCAACCTATGTACGATGACGGGCGGCCAGACAGTTTCGCAGCGGCTGACCAATCACAGCTCTCTTACCTCGTCCCCCGCCGCCGCCGCCCGTAAATTGGTGAGTTGTGTTTCAAAGGAAAATGTATCTATGCGCTCTCCACTGGATAAGTGCTCCCTGCACACAGCATATCGCAAATGAAGGAGTTGGGCGCGTCATTTCAGTTTGAACAAACTCTAACTACATTACGGGGCCTTTGTTTTCGTTCGGGACGGGACCCGAGGTGCCACGAGTATGACCTATGAGTATGGGCAACCTAGTGTGAAAAAGTGTCTTAAACTGGAGCTGGAGCTGGTGTTTGCATGGAGCGGTGTAATCACACCAGGAAGCACTTATCCAGTGGAGAGCGCATATACATTTTCCTTTAAAACACAACTCGGGCGGCGGAGGACGAGGTAAGAGAGCTGTGATTGGTCAGCCGCTGCGAAACTGTCTGGGGCGGCCCGTCATCGTACATAGGTTGCGTATGCAAACGTGTGTTGAATACAACAAACGTTTGGCGAGCCGCATTCCCCCACAGGCGCAGTCAATTGGATATATGTATAGTCTCTGGTTTTCGCACTTCGGGACGGGACCCGAGGTGCCACGAGTATGACCTATGAGTATGGGCAACCTAGCGTGAAAAGGTGTCTTTAACTGGAGCCGCCTGCTGTGTTTGCATGAAGCAGTGTACTCACACACAGCAGGCGGCTCCAGTGGAACATACTTTTTCACCCTGCAGTAGCCGGCATTAGGCACATCCCCCGGCCGACGACGTGGGTCGGTATCGGGGCTACTGCGGGGGAGTGAGGGTAGGGGGGCGGTTTGAATACAGGCCTGCGCTATTGGGTCAGTATGGCAGCCATTTCAAGAAACATTTTTCATTATTGCGGCGATCGGCTAGCCCCCTGTCACGCAAAATGGAGTATCACTGGCTGAAATTGGGCACAGGTGTGCCTCTGCCACCCCCTATGTTGTGTTACTTACATTATTTTTATTAACAAACGGCCCGCCAGCGCCCCTCTGCCAACCCGCCTGTGATGATAGATTTATAGATTTTTTTAGGGTTCCGATCCTTAAAAAAAAAAGAACCCTAGGATCACTTTGTTGTCCGTCCGTCTCTGTCTGTCTGTCTGTCTGTGGATGCGTGGACGTCGCTCAAATGCTAAGGTCGGTAGTCGTATATAGCTGTGAAAAAAAAACAACCTTCTAGGTCAACGTAATCGAACGGTACGACCGTTTATGCTGTAAAATTGATGGATTTTCAGGGAGTCGCAATGGACCCAAAACCTATAGGATGTAGAATGTGGTACAAACAAAGCAAAGTCTTAAAACAAAAAAACTCTTGAAAACTGCAAATATCTGTCGTTCTACAAAAATATTTAATTTGGTTTACATGAATGACATCATTCTTTAGTTTTTTATGTGGAAACCTTATTACACATTTTACGCTCTCCAAATGTGATCGGAACCCTCGGAACCGTTGGTGCGCGAGTCCTACTCGCACTTGACCGTTTATTTTACAAAAGACTACCCTACAAATTGTAACCCGCGCCCCTCCTCCCGCTGTCTGGACATCCCTAAGGCCGGTGGCCATCGATCACTCGACCACAATGTGCCAGACAATTGATAGGTCATCGCATAGATTGATACGATTGCGGCAGTTAAGATCACGTAAATAACTAACTGTACTAGAGAGCAGTCTTGCTATTGTTACTAGCCCCTGTGAGGAAATGGAGTTTTGAATAACTATAAAATAGGTATATCAAATCAAATCAAATAAAGTTTATTTCCAGAATAACTTTATTATGTTTATGGTCTCCACCTGTGTCGTGGGGGCCTAGGTACAGATTTTATTTTATGTTGCTGAGAGTTCGAAACAAAACTAAACTGATTTAAAAGAACAATAATACAAAGTAACTAACTTACTAGGGTGACCAAACCACTACTGGAGGCCAGGCCCCGCGCAACTACAGTGGCACGGGGGACAGGGGTCTAGTCTAGACCAATGGTTGCCATCACCGCCATAACGGACTGGTACCCAATTTCAAAAGAAGACCAAATTCGTTATGGGTTGAATGTTTCGTGAGAGGTCATTTTGCGCTTTATTAATCTGTGGTAACGTCAACCAATTTAGGTAAGTAGGTAGACTAACTTCATCGCAAAGAGGGATCTTTATCTTCAAAGAAGCGACTTACCAGATAGACTCGCGTCAGTATTTTAATGTAAGTTATAAGATAATTGTTATTATTATTATTATGAGCCTGTAATATCCCACTGCTGGGCAAAGGCCTCTCTCCCCCTCTTCCATTCCATTCGATCCTGAGCGGTCTCCTTCCACTCTTTATCCCATAGACCCAACTCATCACTCCATCTCTTCCTGGGTCGGCCGTCAAGATAATTGTTATTTTTCAATTATTTGTGTGTTATCCATCAAGTGTAGTGCAAGTGTATTATGAATTAGGAATACCATAGCACACGCCTCTTCCAATACGGGCTGACACAGGCACCACACTGTGCCCACATCTACCCAGAATCCCAGGCCCCCGATTCTCACGCTATCGAGATCATATCCCCAGTCGAGATATCGGTTTTGTAACCGGCTAAATCCGTCGAAAACGATCTCGATTTATATTTATTTCGATCGAAAACAAGTCGAGATATCTCGGTTGATCGATAGCTTTTTCTTCGCAAAATCGATATTTCGACCATGAACATGATCTCTCTAGCGCCAGAATTGCCCCCATACATAATACTCCATTTTGCTGGACCTGGGGCTAGCTCATCGCCTGTGAATATTGATGAATGATTGAATTATGAATGTATATATCTTCAAAGAAAGGGAACTTGATCAGATTGAACCGTTATGGTGATGTAGATAAAATATAAATCTGTGTCAGTCAGGTGGCCTAAAGACACATGAGAACAAATGCGGACTTCTATAAAAGATAGCGGGCACGTGCAAGTGCAAGTAGTATCAGCTTGATCCGGGTTCTGTATGTATAAAATATCATCTGCATGATTTTGTGATGGTAAGGTACCTAGATGTTTACCTACATGTTTGTGATGTCGCTGCTTCTGGTTCCCATGACACAGGGTATCCTAGTGTGGGGCCAGAAGCAATGTATGTGCCTGTATGTAAATGTTTATGTTTATTTAGGCATATCGATTAGATATAGCATTTATGGTCGGAATTTGAATGGTACAATAGAACACCGGTTTGGAACATAATTTATTTATGTGTTATTTAATTGATACTAATTAAAACCATTTCCATTTTAGTAATTAAGAAAAATAAAATAGATGCACGAGATCACACGGATCCCTAAACTAGCAAAAAAAGTTAAACAGTAGGTATTGTAGCCACTGACCAACAGAGGAAGTACTACAGTCACGTTCTATCAAGGTACTATCTGTGTTTATTTTTATCGAGTGAAGGTATTCGTACCGTAACAAAGCTTCGAAAATACTTAGCCTGTTACCACAAAAAATATTAAACGTAGATTAACCTCAAAAGATACGTCAAACAAATCCCCTACATTTTTGTTTTTAAACAGGTGTTGAACGGGAGTTTTTTTTGTAGTAAGGCCCTTACTTTTTAGGGTACCGTGCCCGAAGGGTGCCAAACGGAACCCTATTACTAAGGCTCCGCTGTCCGTCTGTCCGTGCGTCCGTGATAGATAAGATAACCTAAACACGAATTTAAATCACAAAGCACAAACCATATTTTATGTCAAATGTGTAGTGGTAGTGGTAGTTTATTGATAAAAAATACTAAACGATTTGCTGTGGCCTAGTGGTAGGAAGGGTTCGCTTCGCTCGCTATTAATATGTTTTTAATTTGTGTATACCCTATAAACCCTATCTACGGGGGGGGATGATATTACGATTTATAACGTAAATATTACGTAAGTCCACATAGACCCCCTACTGACTGGTCTGGTGGGTCATGAAATAGTGGGTAAACGAGTATTGGACAATGAGGAGGTTTGATGTTTACGGTCTCCACCATTGAAGTGCGTATAATAAACAGAGAGTCGTCAGTGAAGATTGAGTAATAGTAAAATCTGGCTAATTGCTATCAAATAAACTTGTTATGTTAATTTATTTTAGTGGCATGTAAATGTAAGCTTTGTTTGATCCTGAGTACGATGCTTTGATCACTGATTTTATATTTTAGAGGGTATGAAACGCAAATTGTAGAGAGGAACTAGTTTGAAATGAGAAGCAGTTTAGTAAAAAATTAATGTTTTACTTTTACACTCTAGCTAGTGCACATATTGCCTACATTTTATTTCATATTTATTAAGTAGGTACCTAGTTATGAAACAAACTGTAGGCAATTAAGTATGATGTAATAAATCTATACTTTCTTAGCTATAATTAATAGTAATGATGTAGCTACTTTGAAAGACTAGGATGTGTGTTCAACGGTATCAATAATGTTGATTTGTTTTTGTATATTTTCTATTTGTGAGTAAGTAGAGAGATAAATTAGGGAAAATACAAGATTCATGAATTTACCAGTTTTAAGGATAACGGCTCGCTCGATACAGGGTTGTTTGTTGCCCATGTAATAAAACAGAGAAATTAGAACCAAACAAATAAGTCCGAAGATCATTAAATAAAGCTTTTAGGGTTCCGTACGCCTCCATGCGCGATTCCCACTACCATGCATTCTCGTCTAGTCTCTCGAGGTCGACTCAGTAAATGAGTCATACATATACTACATGTGTCTTCTCTTCTGACATTTTTGAGTCAGATTTATGCGGACAAATAAAAAGTGAACGCGCATCATATAGGAGTCGACCTTGAATTGTTATGTATTAAACAGTATTATATATAAGTTAAATATAATCGTTACGATTTAGGAGAGGACTAGGTTGGTTGGTCTAGTGGTATTGATAAGATTGCTAACCGATTTTGCTATAAATAGGAACTTGGGTAGAGTATGACCATTGACCAATAACATTAAATAATTTACGGAAAGAAGGAAGGAAGGGAAGGTTGGTTGGAAGGTTACCATCGTGAAAACCTGTAAACTTTTTCTGTTAACGGTAAGTAGTTAAAATTGCCTGCGATTGTTCATGTTACAATAAAATAATTTCAGTGGTTCGATAGTTATCAGCTAATAAGCAAACAAGTCCGCCAATATTTTATGTCGGGCAGAGGTATTTTGAATATTAATTTATAGTTATGGACTTTGTATCTCACAAGGGTCTGACAGAAAGACATACATATTGCTAACGGCGGTGTCAGTTGTAAAGACAAGAAAAAACTTCTATTTTGTTCGACTGCGGAGTCATGTAACCTAAGATTTGCCTATTGGTTAAGAATGTTATTCTGTAGTGTAGATGAGAGCTCACTAAGCCATCATTTTTTTGGTACCAAAAAAAAATATTAAAATGTATGTACTATTTTGGTTCAGGGTCAGTTGGTCACGCTACACACTTTACAAACGCAACTGTCTTTTGACTTTGTCAAAATTGTTTATGGTCTTTGATTTTGCCACTTCTTACTCCTCTGATTAGTTTATTTGAAAAAGGGTTTAACATGAATTATTATTGTAGAGTGACCAAACATCCAGAATTAATAAAGATATTAATTTATTAAATTACTAACGCATCGTTGTGATTATTTAAATGCTAGCGTAATAGCTGAAACCGCAATCATTTACCGAGTTAGAAACAATATGTTAGAGTCACGACCCAAAAGTCATTCTGTATATCTATAAAGAGTCAGGTTTAGGTTCCAAACAACAGAAACATTTTAGAAAAAGTTCCGTTAGGTAACTAGGTAGTTGTTTTATTTTCTGCAGAGAAAGGCGCTACACTACAAAGCACCAGCCAATTGGCGAGGTTTTAGGCATTAGCTTGTTATTACGAAAAGTAACCTAATCCATGACCTATTAAACAAATCCCATAATGACCACCAGTTTGTTAAAGATTCCTGCATGATATTGCTATCTACATTTTGTTATCAAATCGGTATCGACCAAAAACGATAAGTTATTGTCATAGATACAATTTTATTGATCTGCCTAGGTAATCATGGTATCTTATTGCCTGTTTACATTGGTCAAGGACAGTGGACAGTACAGTAGCAAGGACAGTGGACAGTGGGGAGTACTAGGATCCACTAGGATCCACTGGCAAACAACTTGAAAGCTAAGTTGACTCGCCACTGTCCGATCACTGTACTTGTCCATTGTCCACTGTCCTTGACCAATGTAACCAGGCCATTACATCTTAATCATGGTGCCTACTAATCAGGAACGAACAATCGATACCCTTTCGCTGAAAAGATCCTGAAATTTCAAGGTCGAGATGAATAAGTATGATATTGCTAACCAGCTGTTACGTGACAGAAATGTGCTTTAGAAATACAATTTAAAGTGGAGAAATGCTACTAAGTATAAGTAGGTAATAAAACTTGTAAGTACCTCATGGAATAAATCAGGATTGCCAAATGTTGATAGAATACCTCCGATATTATAATACTCATACTATACCAGATGATTTTTACATACATATGTATTTGCCAACCGTTAGATCCTCAATTCACACAAACCCTTCACATACAACAAACCGTATCATACATTTGTCTATCACAGATTTAGTGTTTTATAAAATACAGCGCACAGTTTCACACACGTTTGACAACACGAGCTTGCGCGGTGTGAAGTGAAAGGCGTCCACGGTCCACGTCCGATCGGCATGAGGTCCGCAGACTGACTGAGTGGTGGATCTGAGGACTGAGGAGGGCTCAGTATCGACCTCCTCTGATATAACAATGAATGGAGGGCCAAACCCGCATTCTCCCACCTCCCGCTGCAAGCCAAACACTGCACTGCAGCTGTATTTTTGGCAAACCCAGGAGGAATCGGCGAATGGAATCGCGTATTTTAGACGCCGCCACGACGACGTGCCAAGAGAATTGTTGCGGTGACCCCGTTAGAAAAAACACACACTTGACAACTAATTACCTAATTTATATGTAGATCTGGGATTACTGCTCGTGGATCCACTAGTAGGCCAGCGGGTCTACAAGTACCTAAACCCAAATCACCTCTTCATCAGAAATCGTTATATTCCCGCCGAATATTTTTTTCTTTTTTGGGCGCGCATGCGTTGTTCTGTGGAGGTTGCATGCGAAGTAGGTTGAACTTGGTAGGTGGAGGGCGGAAGGGTCGTCATTAAGTTACATGTACCTAATTATGATAACGATAAGTGCTGTAATTGTCTCTAATAGCCGCTGTAATTCGTTCTGTGTGTAATGTGATAGTCGCATGACACAATGATGGCAAAAATATAGGTACAGTGATAGTTGATGATGTGGGAAACTGTAGCCTGGCCTGCTACATTATAGCTAGCACTTGACTTACCACTAAACTTCGTAATTTCGTAATTTCTTTATTGTACTCACATGACAGTAAAAATAGCTTAACATAGAAAAAAATATGTACAAAGGCGAGCTTATCTCTAATAAGAGATTTCTTCCAGCAAACCATGTTGGGTAGGAGACGGAGATGATAGGTAAGGGGAAGAATTGCGCGTACAATAAAACTATTCTAGTAGGTACCTATAATACATAGATATTATAAACTTGAGTAAACTCTTACAACTCCATTTGTACAACAGTAATGTAATGATCTCGATACATTTTCGTGGTCAAGCTGGCAGTTATAATCGAATTATGACAACAACAAAGAAACCTTCAAAGATGCCGCGCCCCGTCAGTCAATATACGGTCAATACTTGAACGTAACAACCTTTCATCAACACAGGATGTAAGTACACAGTTACAGGTACAGACAGGCACATTTAATGACCGAATGACGAGACGCTGCCGAGTGCCGCCATTCGACGAAGAAAGAACGACGAACTTTTTCCCCTAACAGGTGGCAGAGGCACTTGTGCCCGCTTTTCCCCTAACAGGTGGCAGAGGCACTTGTGCCCACTATTTGCCAGTGTGTTTGTGTGAGTTTCTAAAAGTATAGCAGGAGGAGAAATAATGGGCCGAATGAATAAACAAAAGTACCTACCATCAGTATCATCTGTCATTTAAAGTAAATGCTTCATTTTACTATCGCTCTATGAAATCCTTCTTTATTTTTGGGGTTGGAACCCTTATAGGATCACTTTGTTGCCCGTTCGTCCGTCTGTCTGTGTGTCGAGACCTTTTATATCAAGAACGCGTGGACGTATCAAGCTGAAAATATCAATAATTGGTAAGGTCTTTAGTCGCATACATAGAGCTGTGAAAAAATTAACCTAAGTTAACGCAATCGAACGCTACGACTGTCTAAGCTGTAAAATTGTTGGATTTTCTACAATCATCAATCTAGGCCTACAATCATGAAATTTGGCACAAAGCAAGGTCTTATAGCACAAGGTAAAAGGAAAATTCTGAAAACTCTAAATTTCCGTCTTTCTATAAAATATTCAATTTGGTTTGCATGGATGACATCATATTTTAGTATTTTATGTGAAAAGTGTTACGCTCTCTAAGTATCCTTGGTGCGCGAGTCCGACCTATAGTATGTTTCACGGTATTGTCATTCACAGAATGTTCCTAACAACTTTTACTCTGAAAACGATTTGATCAGAGCAACTTTAGTTTCCACATTTCGGTCGCTAAATAATCCCTTTTTTCTGTACACACCCTCACCCTATAACACGTAGTATAGATGCCTGATAACATGCATGTAGACTAAAGTATACTAAGTACATTTCAGACATCGTGGGACAAGTTTTATAAATTGAATTTCCATGCCGTCTGAAAGCACTGGCTCTAGGCTACGCGTCGTGCACCAAAGACGTGCATTTCCTGTTGAACGCCGGTATTGGATGAAAATGCAATTTCCGACAACCCTTGAACACAGTAAAAGGGCCCTGATGCTGCTAAATACAAGATTTGAACGGTTTGCGTGTAGATTATTAGCTCTTTAGTTAATATAGGTTGAAAGAACACTATCTTTCTCTACCGTATTAAATTTAAGTACTTTTATTTAGGTATATTTGTTTAACATATTTATATCTATAACTGGTATTTATGTACGTATTGTTAAGTAGTTTATTGTACTTATTTAATGTTGTGCACTTCGGTCTACCTGTTGTTAAATTATTGTCCGTCCTAGGTTTGCTGGAAGAAATCTCTTAAAAGATATAAGCTCGCCTTTGTCATGTGTTGTCCACTTTCAATTGTAAAATGTGTTATTTTGTGCAATAAAGTATAAATATATATAGTGTTTTGTATTTAGTAAGTAAAGCTGTTGCCGCTCCTAAAAATGTAAAATAAAAATAAAATAAAATAATTTCATCAAACAAGCGGTGATTTTGAAATGCCGCGTAGTTTGATATGATAACATCGAGATTTTTGTTAGCGGAATGCTATGTAAAAAATTCGCAATTTTCTGTCGTTGGAAAGATTAAGATTTATTTATTTATTTATTTATTTATTTATTTATTTATTTATTTATTTATTATCACAGGTATTATTTGTTCCATAACAGCGAACCAAATCGACACAAATATTATTTTAAATCACATTACAATAAATTAATAGTACAAATACAGATCAGCAAATTAATTATAAATAGATAACATAGTAATTAAATTTCGATTTCAAATTACGAATAATTCTAATAAAGAGAGGACAGTTACATACACAGCACAGTTAAGCATCATTCTCGCAGTACCTGCCACACTCTCGCACAATATCCCTCCATGCATCACCAAACAGATCATTCAGTGGTGCGGCCACCAAAAGAGCGTTAAGGCTGTCCCGCGCCCGGACCAGCGGGGACTGCCGGCGCGCCACCGTGCGGTGCGTGCCGCCCGCTAGCAGCTGGTGCCTGCGCGCGCGTAGGTAGTTGTCAGGCACGTAGAGCGCGCATACTGCACTGACAAGCGCTGCGCAGTCACTGTCGCCTCGCAACAATCGACACACAGTCAGAAGTTGTTCAGTGTTACGTCTCACCTCTAGTGAGTTATATCCGAGCATACATAAAAGCGGAAGGATAAAGGTAAGGGTAGTATCCAAATTTCCTCTTATATAGTTATCGTAGAAAAGCTTTGTGTACCTTCTCGAGCATAAGGACATATGAGCCTTCGTGCGGATTCCAAACAACCGAGCTAGATTCAAGTTTGGTTCTCACTAGGGCCGTGTAAATAAGCTGGACCACACCCATGTGGAGATATGCTGCTGATAAGCTTGTCTCTTTAGAGTTAGAGAATCGGCCCATAGGGCCTCATTACACACAGTAGATCTCTGATGAGACGGTGAGGCAGTTGCGCACATCCGGAGTATATATACTTGGAAGCCTTACAGCCCTTCACGTCCTTACTAAGTAGTGCTAATGAGCAACAAATCCACACCAAATTGAAAGTGGACCTGTCTAAATAAATGTGTAATCTATAAACACGTGTCATTGGCGAAGTCAACCTATAGTCTATTCGTGATAAGAATGCAGTAAAGTCATTACTGTCCGGCGGCCTAGCCACGCCCTGTAGCCAATCAAATGGTTTCCAATTATCAAGCCAAGTTCACAGTGACCAGTTGAAGGCAAACTTTCGAATGCGAAGGTTGTTTCCTGACCTGTGAGTGTGTGTTAGATAACAGATTAAAATTTAAATTACACTGCATTCTTATCACGAATAGACTGTAAGTTAGAACGGCAATATGATGACTTCGCGTCATAGATCGATCGTACCGTACCTATTGCGAATGTAGCGCATAGTTAGATAGATAGATAGTGTTACATAGATAGATTTCAATCGAGATGTCACGCGAATGGTGTAATATGATATGACTCATGTTGTAGACCTCTTATTAAACCGCTCTCAGGTCTGAGAGCTAATTGAAGGGCTTGTAATTAACAGATTTTATATGGCGAAACCGTCACTGTGACATAGCTGAGACAACTCTAAAGCTGAGAGCGATCTACTTGTTGTTACGGGCCTATACTTATATTATGATCTATGTTGTTGTTGTTTTGTATTTTCAGTCACAAATACAATCGTCAGAAACGCACAGACGAGCCTTTCGATAATATAGATATCTTTGATCTTTCGATAATATAGATATGCAAGTAATCATTGTGCGTGTTGGAAATTTTCAAATTAATGTATCAGTTAACTATACATAGAGCCAATTGGGTTGATAGAATGGTCTATTCTAGTGACTCAGAACTAGAATAGACCCTATTGCCTATTGTCATACGTCAACAGCGTGTAGGCGGGCCAGCTTAAAATAGCCTCTGTAAATGGTCAACTTCCTCTGTACCGGGAGGTCGGCCACGATTGTTGCTGGAATGGCAATGTCAACAGTTTGTTCAATAGTCAGCCTTTCATATCATTATCAAGGGATACTCGAATCGTGTTACCCTAGGCTTCCAAAAAAATCGGTTAAGTGCGGGTCGGTATCGCACACGAAGGGTACCGTACCATCGTACAACAAATCAAAAGCACTCAAAACAATAAAAAAATAAACAAAAAGAAAATTTAAAATGTTTATGCCTTCACGAGATTTGAACCGACGACCTCCGGATTGAGAGTCTACATCATCTACATCTTATACCACAACCATGTGGGTTGATGCGAAATATGCTATCATATTTAAATGTATAGTATATGTGTCTATGACATGGTTGCTATGACAATAAATAAACAGTTTCAGTCAAGATCTCCATTTTGAAATGCGTAAGTGTATCTAAACACGTCTCTTGTATCGGGGCCCCCTTTAATTTGCAATATCTCTCGTATTTCAGTATTTGTGGTTGGTGCGGCAACAGATATACACATTCTGTGAAAATTTCAGCTTTCTAGCTATTACGGTTCGTGCAGGCGGACCCGGTGACAGACAGGACGGACGGACGGACGGACGGACGGACGGACGGACAGACGGACAGACGGACAGCGAAGTCTCAGTAATAGGGTCCCGTTTGGCACCCTTCGGGTACGGAACCCCAAAAAGACTCCAATATGTCATTAATATCAGCCTGTCAGAGAATCCATTATTGAGTAGGTGCAGGCCCCGTCATGTCCATGCCATTCAACTCGGTCTTGTGGGAATAAGAATTTTCTAACGTCAATTTGTTAACAGACTGATCAGAACTAAAAGCATATTTCTGTTCTGTAGGGTAAAGTGCTTCTGGCAGTTCGTCTAAGATAGGGTAGTGTTCAAGGTTCAAGTCATTCGCAGGACATTCAGTGGGCAGACCACCAGTCAGACAGACGGACGACATGATCCACAAAGCTGGAAGGTAGGCAGTGGAAGCGGGTGGCTGAGGATCGGAGAAAGTGCCTTTTCACATGTACCCGGCAGCCGGCCGGTCGCCGGGCCGGGTAAAGTAGAAATGTATGAGCTCCAGTCGCGACCGGCCGGTTGTGCATGTGAAAGCTGTCATTGGAGCTCATACATTACTACTTTACCCGGCCCGGCGACCGGCCGGCTGCCGGGTACATGTGAAAAGGCACTAAGTCAGGGAGCACTTATCCAGTGGAGAGCGCATAGATACATTTTCCTTTGAAACACAACTCACCAATTTACGGGCGGAGGGAGACGAGGTAAGAGAGCTGTGATTGGTCAGCCGGTGCGAAACTGTCTGGCGGCCCGTCATCGAACATAGGTTGCGTATGCGAACGTTTGTTGAATACCACAAACGTTTGGCGAGCCGCATTCCCCCGCAGGCGCAGTCAATTGGATATATAGTCTCTGGGGTAATTATATACAGATAATGGCCTATGGGATGTGGATTGAATGCGTAAGTGCGTGTCAAGACAGATGTAAATAAATGACGCCATCTTTCTAAATGGATCTCCATCTCTTGTTAGAGATAAGCTTGCCATTGTACATTGTCTATCTAATGATCCAATATTATTATAAGTTTTCTGTATGTCATTCTTGTGTAGTACAGCAATAAATAAATTACGAATAACGAAATCTTACTGGACTGGACATGTCTGCAAAAAGTTTCCTGTTGGACCGGAATGGACAAATCCGCCGCTGACGGTTTCCGATCTGATAAAATAGCGATGACGCGGTTTTAAGCTGTGCGTCCACTGCGTCGGAATCGGAGCGTACGGAGCGGACGGATTTGTTGCTTTGTGTTGATTTCTATGGTAGTGCGTGCACTGGATCGGCATTTCTGCGCTGGAGAACTAGGTCTCGTACGCCTCGTACGGAGCGTATGCTCCGATTCCGACGCAGTGGACACGCAACTTTACGGGGAAATTGTTTTGGCAGAAACTAGTTTTTATATTATTTTGCACAGTGACAAGTCGACCGCTGCATGGCATTGAACTTGAAAATCGCCGGTTTATTTATAGGTAGGTATCGCCGTTTCGGTTCGTTGAAATACTATTAGGTATATGACATTCATTAAAGGTACCTACCTCTCGATACCTAGTCTCGATAGTACCTAGTCGATAGGAGCACTTCATCGTAATGTTATTCAGCTAGAATCTTGTTTAATGGCATCAGCGAATTCAGCTAAATACCGATCCTCATTCATAGTCTACGACAACTAATAGTGTTTGCGTAATCTTTGATAAAAAGTACAGTACAGCTGAAAGTACAGTTACATATGCCAAATGACGGGTTCGCGTTATCAAAGTTGTCATTTTCACACGCTTGAGATAGCTCTCAAAGCTGAGATTCTATTGCTCTAAAACGCTATCCAATCTAAGTTGTAATGTAACTACTTGTAACTGTGGAACCCATCTATGGATCGTTGGATATGTGCAGTTTGTTAGCACAGTTCAAAGTGTTTGTTAAAAAGGTAAGAAATAACCGTGATATTTACTTTGCGTTTTTGGGTTCGTCTGACAGCCAAACCATGTTGCGTTTTGGTGATAATTTGCTTGGTACACCAATACCTACTTATTTGATGCAAAAGGCATCTATCAATTCCATCTCACGTACCTGGTGATAAAAAGTAGGTCAATAGCCATACCAATCTACGATCTTATTTCTAAGCGGTAAGACTCAGGAGTGGATGGGCAAGTTTTTGCAGATGGTATCTACCTACTTACCTACCCTACTACCTAAGAAGACCTATCAGAGCCACCAACTTCAGGTGGGAAAAATTGGTACTACGGTCTTGTCATCCGCCATTAAAGAGAATACATATCTATTATACTATCCCCCAGTTTCTGAGACGCTGATCACAGGTCACGATTAACTTATCAATGGTTAATTCAAAATGGCGGCACACGATTGGGTGATCGGCGGCACGTGATTGGCTGAAATCAGTTAATCTGTTAGCTAACCTTTGATCAAGCGTCTCAGAAACCGGGGGTATGTCCGCTATTATGAAGACTACTATGACACTAGCGGCCGCTATCAACTGAACAGCTAAGTTGGTGGCACTATAAATATTATGTGTAATGTGTATATTATGTGTAATGTGTATGTCAACGTTTACATTTGTTTGACACTCATCTCGGCATAGAGACAGTTGGTGTAAATCTATTTAGGTGTTCTCTGGTCATCTGGCTTAGTTGGCAAGTGTACGAGTGCGATGGCCCAGAAACTGAAGAAGAATTTTGTGCATTGTAGTTTGTATAACTCACTCGTCCAAAGATATCACAAGTCCTCAGAAAATCCCCGAAAACCCCTCGCGTAATTAAAGGACGCCCCAACTGTGTCTAGTTCCCACGACACAGCGTTTCCTAGTCTAGGCTTGGGGCCTATCGCGGTCGATCTTAGGATATATCCTATCCAGTTAAGTAGTCTTCCTTGTAGTACCTACGGTGCGACTTCATTTGACTGGAGCGTTTCATGTTTCATTCGGCGACCTCGACCACCGTCCACCACTATGGTTCCCCCGGATCAACGAGGAGGTCTCAGCTATCAAAGAATCACCCTCCATCCTCATAGCCACAGCACAGAGGGGTCTTCCGACAGACGATAAAATAAACGCGCAAGTGCGAGTAAGACTCGGACCCCTCGGACGGGTTGTTGCCGCTAGGGGCCAAAGAGTATTACCGCTAGGGGCCAAAGCCTTTTTCGACTATTATTATTTAAATGAAAAACAACTCGCACTTGGCCATCAAGGATTGTAACAAGTACAGTTAGCAACAGATTGTATTAATAGAGTTCTTGAAACTTCTGTCCACACATTCAAATATGTCGTTCATTAGTCATCGTGAGTGGCTTTACCTGCTTGATGACCTTGGTTACTTACCCTCTATACCCCTTTCATTTTATAAATATTATTTAGCGGTCTTTTGATATTTTCTTTTGTCTTTCATGTCATTGTTTTGTTAACCAATTATGAAGGGTTGTATTTTTAGCTGAACCAATCAAAAAGTTATTTCTTATCTCATACTAGGCATTGGAGGGTCATAGCCTTGACAATGAACCTGGTGTCACTTCATGTTTAGACTATCAGTGTGCAGTGTGTGAATAAAGTACTTGTGTGCAGTTTTCGTAAAATAAAATGAACGAGCAAGACGAAAACGCAGCTGGTAAAAGCCTATCAACGCAGTTTTCGTTTATTATCATCAAAGGTATGTTTATATTTTTCTTTTTAATTTAATATGCAGAAAATCACAAGTGGAAAAACTGTCTGAAAAAATAAGGTATCGTGGCCGGACTGAGATAATAGTTTTTTAGCCGCACCGTTTTAAATGTATTTATCTACTTATTTTATTTTATTACTAGCTGGTAATAAAAATAAAATTTACATCATCCGAGCTCAGAAAAGAGGTTTTGCAGCTGTTAAAACAGTCCTTGAAAGTTCGCGTTTCCGAAGCCGGGCAATGAAAACTAGGAATCGTTCCATTTTTAAACATATTACACACCCATAGGTTTAAATGGTTCATGTACTCACTCACTCACTATGCTTGACAGTGTGGCGATACGTACGACTCAGTTTTTTTTTCTTCATAAATTGTTTGGGAAACCGCGTTTCGCCGTTTTTTAACTAGACGTGCGCAAATCCTGTCCGGGATCTTTCCATACTCCGTCGATCGTTCCATACTCCGACCATATCCGGGAGTTCAAAAAAATTCATAACTTTTTTATTTTTAAACTTTTAGAAAAAAAATAAAAAAATGGTATATACATTTTATGTATTCTATAAAATAAAAAATAAAAATAGCAAAAAAATAAATAAAAAATAAAATAAAAAAATCGTGGCTTTTTTTGCTTTTCTCCAAAAGAATTTAACTTTTAATAAAAAAAAAAATATCCAAATAGAATGCGTGTTTTGACACCCTAAACTTTCCCGTAGTCCTAAAACTTACAACTATAATTGACGATTATGTATTCAAATCTGATAAGTATACACGTAAATTCGACTAAGTGTTGTGAGTTTTTGGGTTATGTATGTGTTTATGGTTCTGCGGTCCTGCAGTGTCCTGCACTGCATGGTTCTGTACTCAGTCTTTCCGTTTAACTTACCTCGCTCGAATGATGTAAAGTATTATGCTTACCTCGGGGTGTAAGTAGCTATTTCACCCTCGAACTATATTCGCCCTCGCTTGCTTCGCTCGCTCTGGCGTCTAAATATCTCGGGTAGACTCGATCCTTAGCGCCCTTTGCGAGCTGCGCTCGCACGGGCTCCAAATTGGACCTTCTTCCGAAATAGCTCTCTTTCACCCCTTGTGTAACAAAATACTATTTGTATAGCTGGTTGTATTGTTTAACCACCCGCATGGAGCTAGGATGGTGTAAGGAAGTAAGCTCAATGTAATGCATATTCGAATGAAGACTACTATTCTACTATTCTATTTTACACTTACATAATACAATACTAGTTACTTTTCATAAGTACATATTCTTATCAGAGGCTGTGATTTAAATATACCCTTAATGTTACCCATACATACATATTAACATTTGATCCAAATATAAAAATTTGTGTCTCATTGCTAATTTCGTCTTTCATTTTATAAACTATCTTGTCAAAACAATTGTTAAAATTAATTTAATAGTACTACAGAATCATCGTTTTGGTTTGGTAGCCGACTGTACTTAGCCACTATGGCCCCAAGCGGCAATAGAAGTATGAAAATTACGCGATTGAATTTTAATAATAGTATTATACCTATTGGCCCCGTTTGGTAATGAATGTATGGAGATTCGCGGTTACGAGAACAATAGGCTGGCCCCCAACGGTAACAACCCTCGCGGACGACCAAGGGTTCCGATCACACTTGGAAATTGTTACCTCGTAACTGGTGTAGGTAATTAGGTTTCATAGATTTGCAGAAAGATAAAAACTTGCAGTTTTCAGATTTTTCCCCATAACTTGTGCTATATGGCCTTGATTTGTGCCAAATTTCACGATTGTAGGCCAACGGGTACTAGGTACTCTAGGTTTAGGATCCATTGCAATTATACTATGAAAATCCAACATTACAGCATAAACGTTTATAGCGTTTGATTGCGTTGACCTGGAAGTTTGATTTTTTCACAGTGTTATGTAAACACAGACCTGGGGGGCAATTCTGGCGCAAGCGAGATCATGTTCATGGTCAAAATATCGATTTTGAGATACCGAAATCTATCAAAAACAAGAAAAAGCTATTCTTACGACTAGCCTTTCGACCAACCGAGATATCTCGACCCGTTTTTGATTCAAATAAATATAAACCGAGATCGTTTTCGACGGATTTAGACGGTATCAAAACCGATATCTCGACTGGAGAGATGATCTCCATAGCGCGAGAATCGGGGGCCTGAGCAATTGATATAAATTTCAGCTTGATACATCCACGTGTTCTCGATATTAATAAAGGTCTTGACACACGGACAGATATATGTATGGTTCATTTATTTTCCTTATAAGGACTGGAACCCTAAAAACGAAGTTTCCAAACCGCTCCCTAAATTGCGAAAAACACTTCGTTATAAGTAGCTATTGATTTTTAGAAATTAGACTAATTCAGTCTTCTGGGAATGGAAAATGACTACCTACCGAACATTGAACTAACTATACTACCTACTAGTGGCTCTGTGAGCTGTAGACCTCGCGAGTATGTCGGTGGGAAAGCTGAACTGCTAACACACATAAAAAAATAACCCAAATAATTTTCTTTCAATAACACATACAAACTTATGAATGTACCTGGTTACGTACATGCAGTATGAAAGTAGCCGCACCAATAACTTTGTAAACTACATTTCGCGATCTTTTATACAACCTATTGACTTTTTACTAAAATTATATAATCTGTTTCACTCTCATAGTCTTTACAAATCCAACGACACCTCATTTGTTAATATCCATTGAGCCGTTTGGGTTGTAGCGATTTTTTTACATTTTAAAACCCCATATCTCCGCCATTTTGAAAAAAAAAAAAAAAACTGGCTCGAGTAAAAAATTCTATTTATTTTTTCAACCTGCTCACAAAATTTCACGAGAATCGGTTCATAAATGCGACCTGTAGAGGAGAACAACCGGACATACAAAAGCATTTTTGCCCAAACCTGAAACGGAGACGCTTCGCTCGCTTCGCTCGCTCATCTGTTTCACTCTCATGGTCTTTACGAATCCAACGACACCTCATTTGTTAATATCCATCGAGCCGTTTGGGTTGTAGCGATTTTTTTTCTCCGCCATTTTGAAAAAAATCAAAAAACTGGCTCGAGTAAAAAATTCTATTTATTTTTCCAACCTGCTCACAAAATTTCACGAGAATCGGTTCATAAATGCGACCTGTAGAGGAGAACAACCGGACATACGAAAGCATTTTTGCCCAAACCTGAAACGGAGACGCTTCGCTCGCTTCGCTCGCTTCGCTCGCTCGGTCAATTAGTAATGGTAGCTCAATGCTACCTAATTAGTTTATTGCGTCGTCCGTATAAGGATCTCATTACGAAATCGTCTTTATTGAATTGCGGGGAATCACAGTTGCGTCGGAGACCCGTCACAACTCACAATGACAATGTGGACAATAAAACAATTATAGTACTAATCTCAGGACTTAACATGCAGTGCTGGATTAAGTGACCTAGAAAAAGTTAATAAGATAGATAGATAGATAGATAATCCATTTATTCACTGTAAGAATACACACAAATACAATAAAGATTCTTACAAATAGAAAGAAACTATGCATGTGCATATTCCACAATGAATAGGCCCTGGCTCAGCATGTGTTGCAGATAACTGCAACGCTGGTAACGCAACGCTGGTAACGCAATAACGCTACGAAAACGAAACGAAACGAAAACACAAAATGGATTATCTACTTTTGGTGACGTTGCGCTAGCGTAGCGTGACGCAAACGTCAAATCGCATACTATTCTTAGCGTTTCGTGCGAACGATAAGAGCGTTTTGCATCTTGTATACGGGGTCTTGATTCTTCTCGCATTAGCGGTAGATAACAAATGCCTATCTTTAGAGATAAGCTTGCCTTTGCGCACTAAATGTCATTTAAGTTTTAATATTAAGTTACAGTGCAATAAAGAATATATGAATATGAAAGATGCACCAAGTAGATTTATACTGGGCCGCGAGTCGCGTAGTATGGCATGGCAGTGGCAATAGCGAGAGCGCAAAATCCGGTTTGTTTTTAGCCCGCGCGGCACTTCCGTCTCGGCACCGCACCGTTCGTCGACATAGAGTCAACAGGCTTTTTTGCGACTCCCGGCCCTGGATGAAGTATCATACTAAGTATACCCTATCCAATCCAATATAACAGGCAACTTGACAGCTAACCTAAAACTTCATAAAATCCTAATAATTGACCGAGCGAGCGAAGCGAGCGAAGCGTCTCCGTTTCAGGTTTGGGCAAAAATGCTTTCGTATGTCCGGTTGTTCTCCTCTACAGGTCGCATTTATGAACCGATTCTCGTGAAATTTTGTGAGCAGGTTGTAAAAATAAATAGAATTTTTCACTCGAGCCAGTTTTTTGATTTTTTTCAAAATGGCGGAGATATGGGGTTTTAAAATGTAAAAAAATCGCTACAACCCAAACGGCTCGATGGATATTAACAAATGAGGTGTCGTTGGATTCGTAAAGACCATGAGAGTGAAACCAGATTATATAATTTTAGTAAAAAGTCAATATGGTTGTATTAAAGATCGCGAAATGTAGTTTACAAAGTTATTGGTGCGGCTACTTTCATACTGCATGTACGTAACCAGGTACATTCATAAGTTTGTATGTGTTATTGAAAGAAAATTATTTGGGTTATTTTTTTTATGTGTGTTAGCAGTTCAGCTTTCCCACCGACATACTCGCGAGGTCTACAGCTCACAGAGCCACTAGTAATATCTTTAAGTGCTGATAGCAGTGATGGCGATGATAACTCTTCTGTTAGTTCAACCACAGGGTGCTCATCACATACAAATTAAAATGAGTAACCCTTCGCAAAAAAAGAGATGGCGTGAGGAGTAATATTTGTACTTTAAACGCCAAGGTGGCGCTAATCTTAGAATAAATCCTATATATCTTAGCGCCATCTCGTGGTATTTGCAATTTTTCGATGGTGCTGCACCAAGCGATAGGTAATGGCCTCGAACTAAAGAAGCTTCCGTAGCATCTCAGTTTACGCCCCGGTGTCATATTTTGTTCTTGGTGTTCTATCTGTATTTAGTATAATATTATACCTAGTATCTGTGGTTCAACAGAATAAACAATTTCCATTCTTTCCGATTGTTTTGGAAACATCCTTAGTGTTTAAAAAATGAATTTTATGAAAGGTTAGCTGTAGGTATCTAATGTTTTTTGTTTTAATGGATAGGGTATAGTATGAGTATAGTACTTATAGTAGGTATAGTTCTCATTTATAAGTTGACTAGGTAATGTGGTGTCCGTGACGTCCAGGGTCCATCCATAATAATAACAATCTACCTACCTAAAACGTAAGGGCGCGAATCGTGAAGTTTTGTGAATAGTTATGATTCAGTTAGGCCAAGCAACTGCTTGGCTGAAAAGCTTCGATTCTCGATAAAGACAAGAGTTGTGCAGGTAGTTTGTCTTATCATTGATTTAAGTCCATAAGTCCGGCCCTGGATGTGGATTAGATTTAGCGATAAAGGGATAAAAAATGTAGTTTGCAATTATTATACTTGATTGGAGGTGGAATCTGTATGTACTACTGCTTTTATCTAGTACCTGTTTTAATCAAAAAGTAGGTACCTACTAGTTTGTAGCCGACCGCGAATAGGCGTGTTCCATACGCCGCCGCCGCCGCTGCCGGCCCGGCCACCGCCACCGGCACTGGCACCGGTTTAGTGGGTAAGAGCTAGAGGGATAGAACTATAGATGTAAATCAACCGGTTTTAAACCAAATGTTTTTAAACAGCAAATAAACCTTTTAGACCGCTTTAAAACCCGCATTTTACACATCTCGACAGTGAAAATGACATGAGTGCATAGACAAGGGCCTTTCCCGGGCGTGGAATAAAGCGTCTAAGCGTCACAGGGTGTCAAATCTGGTAAAAGCCGTACAACATCTGTGCTGCATCTGTATTAACATAGGTAGTACTTTCATAGCCTAACACGTACCTACTCAGTACATAACAACGGACAGTAGACTACCAATTATGTCAAAAACGGGTCTTTGAATAATCAATGATTCATAAGGTGTTTAGCAGATTTGATGATCTGACTGCTGACTTGTCTTGAGTTCTTGACTGATCTGAAATCGACCCCCCCCCCACCCCCCGGCCGGATCCAAAAGTTGGTTGTGCAGCCATAGTACCGCATTTTGTATCATGGTGCCGCAGTAAATGAACAATATTAGTTTTGTTCCGAATATCTCTAGAAAAACACACGTCAATATTTTATACTTGCATAATTTTGATTTTAATCTTTCTTTGGAACTGAATAATAATAAATTTTAAATCAACTGTAGATATGTATTTCTAGCTATAACTTATAGTTTTTCAGCAGTGCAGTATTGTTACTAGAGTTCTTTGCTAGAGTTTGACTTATCATCACATTGTTGTGCATTGACGTTTCGGAACAAAATTCAATGTCACTGTCAAACAGTGTTGCCAGATGTCCCGCTTTTCCGCTATTTACACCGCCTTTTTAACAATGGACCACTTTCCGCTTTTTACCTACGCGGATCCGCTTTTTTCAAATCTGATAACTAACAACCCTGTTTTCTCAAGCGGTCACACTTCGCGTTAAGGAGGACGAATCCAGAGCCGTACAACAAAACTGAAAAAAAAACTGCGTTCAGTTCATACATTTCTGCTTTAGTTACCTATTGTTCTGAGGATTTGAGCTTGGATCCAGGGCCGTACAACGCAATATAAAAAAAATAACATGGAGGAATTTCATTGGTCTGAGGATTTGAGCCTGAGATATAGATGAAAAAGTGAAATAACCGGCCAAGTGCGAGTCGGACTCACGCACGTAGGGTTCTGTACCATTAAAAAATATGCATGGGAGCCCCCCTAAATATTAATCTAATTTTAATTTAATTATTTATTTTTTATGTAAATAATATACTCAATATATTGTGAACATTTTAATCGTCTACCTGCTACCATTATCAATATCGAGCAAAAATGAGCAAAAAATCACGTTTGTTGTATGGGAGCCCCCCTTAATATTAAATTTCTTTTGATTTTTGGTATTTTTTGTTATAGCGGCAACAGAAATACATCATTTGCGAAAATTTCAACTGTCTAGCTACCACGGTTCATGAGATACAGCCTGGTGACAGACAGACGGACGGACGGACGGACGGATGGACGGACGGACGGACAGACAGCGAAGTCTCAGTAATAGGGTCCCGTTTGGCACCCTTCGGGTACGGAACCCTAAAAACAAGATGCTCTGATCAAATCAGTATCATAATAAAAGTTGCTCAGAATGATGTCCCTAACAAAGAAGTTTCTCATTTTGCGGTAATTCTTTTAAACCTTATATAAATCTTAAACTGACTGACTATACCCTATCCAACATAGGATAATCTTTTACAGCTTGTCACTGTGACTTTACTAGGCATGGGGATAATGTCGATACAAATAATCGATATTCTAACTAAAGTTTGTGAATGTTTCAAGCAAATCAAACAAAAGGATGTTGTAACATGTTTTTATTCTTGTTAAATCGATTCACAGCCCAAATCACCATCATCAAAGTCTGATTCGGACTTGCTGGAGCAGTCTTGTAGATTTATAATTAGTTCCTGCGTAGATTGGTCGAATCGTACGTCACGTCGCGTATGTACTATTTTATTTACACAATATCATCAATATTTTATTATATGTTTCGAGTCAAGATCTATAACTTGTCTTACGATAAGTGTAGCACGTCAGACGTCACTATTTGCCAATAAAGTATGTTAATTGTCTCTATACATTTTACCGTCGAAAAATACGATACTTCATAGGCATGTTTTGACACTGACAGCTGTCAGAGATCATCCTATGTTGGATAGGGTATAACTTAATTACTTACTGTAAGTATTATGTATAGATAAAATAAAGAATTTATTTGTTTGTGTTATTTATTCTTTAAAATGTTGCTTTTCGATGTTGATTGAAACATCAACAGAGCGTGTGATGTCATACTTCAGACATAGTAAATTATATAAAAATTACACCAAAAAATCAGTTTTTTTTCTTGAAAATCCGCGTTTTTGGTGCATTACTACCGCATTTTCAACTTTCTTGTCTGGTAACACTGCTGTCAAATGTCATGGTTCTATTTATTTTGTTTGAGCGGGAATTTATCTTATCTAAAAGCTCATCAGTGGTGATTTCGATTATGTTTTCACCAGTTTTCACCCACCAACGATGCTAGAAATACCCTCTAACGTTAAGCAGGAGCTGCTGAAACTAGTGCCTTCATCATTGGTGAACGACACCGCTTGCTTCGCCTTCTACGACCATCATCCTTGCGACCCAAGATGCATCGACGTAACAGTATGCACGAAAAACGCTGAATTAAAAGAGCTATACCAACGAGAGATAGTATCCTCAATCGTTCTCAATACAACTGCAAAGCCTTCAGAAGTAACCATACACCGTAACAGTAAAAGTGAGTTATTTTACATTGTTTTGGCGACCGATGAGTTGTTTGTGGTTAAATACACTTCTAAGGACCATGGACTGCGGTTCCTGCATAAACTAACTAATGTAGAAAGGTACAGCTTTGATGATATTGGTTGTAAAGGTGAGCCATATCTATATGTGATATCAAAGGATGATGCTGTGCCTATTGTCTTTGACGAAGACTTCAAGCTTTATGCTGACAGAATACACAATTTGAGTGTGTCCGCTGATGAAGGGAATGTGCCGTTGGAAACGAACATGAGTGTTAAGTGCACACTGGCTCGGTATAATAAGGACTTGACGGAGAAGTCACTGGCAGATATGAAGAACTTGCGCCATCTTGCTGGATACATGTTATTTAAGAGTATACATCCAAATTTGAGTACCTCTTTATTCAGTAGTGGTTTGAAAGAGGTTTGTTATTTGGTTTTATGGAGTTTCTAATCTTTAGTTGAAATTGCACATACATATTGGTATATTATTGGTACTATTTTAAATAATTGTGTATCACTATACTTTCAGATTGCAGGAGCATTGAGTATAATAACTGACAGTCCATGGGTTAAAATATGCAACCATAAAATTGTAATGGTAATAAACATTTGCAATGAAAGGTTAGAGTAAGTATCACTGGTATCAAAACAGATTGAGACATGTTCACATTTGTTACGCTTGTTAATTAATTAAAAATTAAAATGAAATTTATTCACAGAATATATACAGATGAAAGATATATTGGCACCTTAAACTAAGTTAAATAAACCTAAGGCCCTAAATTAAGTAGCCTATGAACATTGAAGTTAACAGTTTGATTATAAGTTAGATGTTTATTTAGTAAATTTATAATTTACAGAACCTTGGAAGATATTGAAGTACTATTACATGGTTCCAAAGAACACTCGATGACTTATACAACAAAACTATTTCAAAGTCTTGAATACTCACCTTTTTGGAAAGAGGTGGAGGTACATAATATTGCTCACAAAGCATCATTGGCATTAGCTGTTGTTGTGGAGATGAAAGAATTGAAAGGGTTTACAGCAAGTAAAATCCAATTCAATGGAGTGATCATGTACAAAATGGGGAACAAAGTGAAGCTATTGCCTTTTGAGAAGGTCTCAATATCATTTATGGAAACTATGGGAGAGAAGTTTGATGTCTTCTCCAATGCACAGTTTGGTAAGACAAATTTTCTTTTGCAAATAGACTGTATGATAGAGCATAGAATACATAGGTAATTTTCTATATAGATAAAGTATTGGACTGAAAATGTTTGCCATGGTTGTGATACTTTGATAGATAGAGATCTAAACTGTATTGACATACGATTTTGTGTTACGGGCCCTGTTATGTTTTACAAATAAGCACTTAACTATTTGACTTAGTAAATATTTGTAAAGATATTTCTCTTGTTACAGATAAAACCGATGTGCTAGCAGTTCTAGCGACATCGACAAGGACAGATCTAGTTCTCAGACAGATTTTGCACGCTCTAACAGAAGTTACTAATATCGAGGATATCCCTGATCTCCTGTGTACACATTTATGTATGGAAACATTCACAGGAGATAGCAATGTGGTGATGCATAGGCATTCGCCCTACCACGCCTTAAATGGAGTAATGGTTGTGTTCAATCAAAGAGAAGGGTATTCCACAGCTGCTGCTGTGTATTCAAGGTTTGTACAATATGGTATATATTTCATCATCATCAAATCAAATCAAAAATCAAAATATATTTATTTCAAAACAGGAAATGTACTTACAGCGAATTAACAAAGGAAACTAAGTAAATATTTTAAGGGTGTACAAGAATATGAGACATTATGAAGTACATTTAGGATGAGAGACGAGCTGGTATCCTAGCTAGATTATGTAATAATCTGTATTAAGGAATACCAGGCCCAGCCCCTTACATTAGGGTGATTAGAACGTGTTTATTATATCTTATCTTAATCAATGTTCATATACTCACAGCTGGGTAAAAGCCTCCTCTTTGCTACTATACCCTATCCAAAATAGCAGCCAAATTGACAGCTAACCTAAAACTTCTTAGAAACCACTTTTTAAACACTAGGAATGTTACATAAACAATGGGAAAGGATCTAAATTGTTTATTCGGTTGAACTAACAGAAGAGTTGTCATCGCCATCACTGCTATTAGCACTTAAAGATATCATTATTTCATTTTCAACCATATTTAAGGTAACTGAAGAACCAAGAATAAAATGTTAGACATCTTTCCGATTCACAAATGTTTAAGGGGTATATCTATTCTTTTGATTAATCGATTTTTATTAGCAATATCCCCTCACTCACAGGCTAAAATTGACATCTGTCAAGTTTGCTGTTATATTGGATAGGGAAGGGATAGGGTATCTATATATACCACACTGTGCTACTACCCTGTCTACATGATAAAGTCCAAGGAAATATCAGAAACCCCACATACCTAAATAATAGAATGGAATGCACATTTACTTACTACTGGCTCTGCGACGGTATTGATTGTATTAGACCCCCACTTTACTACACCCCATTTACTCTGGTCAAGTATGTAGTAGGACTGTCCTCATGCATCCACATTCCTGTTTGCTGGTAGAAATCACTCTTTAGAGATAAGCTCGCCTTTGCGTATAATTATTTCTTGTAAATGTATTTTTTAAGTTTCTGTGCCATAAAGAATATGAATATGTAAGTATGGTCTTGAGCATTTCTTTTCATGGAAATATACATAATATAACAATCAGCAAATATACATAATATACATAATATAACAATCAGCAACTATACAGGGTGTAACAGAAGGGTGTAGTCATATTTTAGGGGGTTTTAATGAGACCATTCTGAGTAACTTTTATTATGAAACCAATTTGATCAGAGCAACTTTATTTTTCATTTCTCCATATGTTTTGTATCGGGCGGTCAGCTGATTTGTATAGAGATTGAAAATTAAAGTTGCTCTGATCAAATCGGTTTCATAGTGAAAGTTGCTCAGAATGATGTCCCTAACAACCCCTTAAAATATGACTACACCTTTCTTTTACACCCTGTATACGATCATTTCTTTATAGCTGCGGAAATGGGCTGGTCCCCTGTCACGCAAAATGGATTATTGAGTTTCTGGCTAAAAGTGGACATAATTTTGCTTCTGCCACCCCCTATGGGAAAAGGCGTGATGCTGTGACTGTTAATTCAGTGAAAATACTTACACCCAGTTTCCTGGGCGCTGATTAAAGTTAACAGGTTGGTTAAATCAGTTTCGGCCAATCAAGTTCCGTCATTTTGAATAATAGCGTTTCGTGATTGGCTGAAGCTGATTTAACCAACCTGTTAACTTTAATCAGCGCCCAGGAAACCGGGCATTAGTGTTGTATCACACATGTCCGCATTTCTACGGTAACTTACCCTCATAGTTACGTTACGTTACGACCTCTGTGGCGCAGCGGTTGCGCATCTGCCTACCAAGCGAGAGGGTTCGAATCCCGGCTGGGGACAAAAAAACCAGGTCTTGGATGTTTACATGGTTGTGATGTCGCTGTTTCTGGTTCCCACGACACAGGGTATCCTAGTGTGGGGCCAGAAGCAATGTATGTGCCTGCATGTAAATGTTTATGTTAGTTGAAGCTAAGCTAACTGCCTAACTTATGACGCTAATAACATGAATGATGATGATGACTATATTGGTGACCTCTAGTCTAGCGTTGCGGTGGAGTCTGTACTTCCCAACCGAGAGGTCCCGGGTTAGAATCCTGGCTGGGGAGAAAAAACCCCAGGTCTTGGATGTTTTCATGTTTGTGATGTTGCTGGTTCTGGTCGACACAGGGTATCCTAGCGTGGCGCCAGAAGCAATGTATGTGCCTGTATGTAAATGTCACATTGTGTTAATTTCAGGAACACCAATCAAGTCCTATCCCTGATCTCGTATATTTTCGACGCAGTACCAAGACAGATTATCATTACAACACCTACTCATCGAATCATAACCTCTTCCGAAAACATACCACTCGCTGAAGTAAAAAGATTTAATGCGGAAGAATCAACAATACCACAAAGTGAACTTCTAATGTTGTATGGTTCATCTCTATTGAAACAGATGTCTACATTGCTGGCGTATTACGACAGGTGCATGATAAAAATGAACGAAAGCAGAAATGAACTTGTGGTATCTAAGGTAGGATGCGAAATAGACGTGTTTGCTTGCGGCGTGGAAGAGTTTGTGGGTTTGAAGACACGACTTAGTGAAGACATGATGCAAGGTACGTTGTTAGATGTTGGTAGTTGTAAAGATAATGTAGATTCAGAAAGCATGGTTATAGAAAGTAGCGAATGATAGGGAAGGGTTGTTTAAAGACTCGATTTTAAAATTAATTATGCTCTTAAGATACAAAATGCAACTATTGAAAGCATTAATTACAGATCAACATTATAAAAATAAGAGAATCAAGTAAATATTAGGTAGTACCTAGTCACTCGAAGTTCTGTGAGATATGGCTGTGATTGTCAATAAAATATATAAAATAAGTAACGTAGAATAACGAGCGCGAGGGTGGGCATTTGTCGCGTAATGGCCGGCATACACGATCAAGCCTATCGTCAAATCTTGTCAAGCCAAATCCATTCATAACACGGTCAAATCGTTCGTCAAATCAATCGTCATGCCGATTTGACGATAGGCCTGATCTTGTATGCCGGCCATAAGGTAAGGGACATCCTTCACACTCTCGCGTATCGCCATTTTTAAGGCACCCAATACATAAATGGGCCTATTGCGGTATATTTAATTAAGTATAAGTTAGGTAAGGCAGTTACCTGGGCCCGAATTCTACTGTTCAAAAGCATACGACAAGCCTGGCACAAACTTCAATACGAGGTATTTGGTATTCTACTAAAACCGGAATCCAATTCACAAGCGCCAGCGAGCGTCAAGCCAGCGTACTCCGTATTCTACTATCCAAAACGTACTTACGCTGGCGTAAAACTGGCGCCAGCGTAAGAAAGCTTTGGACAGTAGAACAAAGTACGCCGGCGTCAAACTGGCGCCAGCGTGAGTACGTTTTGGACAGTAGAATACAAAGTACGCTGGCTTCACGCTGGCGCTTGTGAATTGGATTCCGGTTTTAGTAGAATACCAAACGCCTCGTATTGAAGTTTGTGCCAGGCTTGTCGTATGCTTGTGGACAGTAAAATTCGGGCCCTGGTTCGCTCTCAGAAGCACACCGGTCGAACAAACGAACAATGTGGAACAATAGATATATAAGATGTGTCGACGAGAGGGTTAAGAAGTAAAATAAAAGAATGATTGAATTTATAAATTATTCGATGTACCGTTTTTATTTAAAAACTTCATTCGACTAAAACAAATCTTAATTCTAATTTCTTGCTGGGCCCTATTCTCATATCGGTTGATGGCGAGCACTTTCAAGGGTGCAGTATTCCGTTTTGGTCGAAACAATTCAAAAATTAAAAAGTTAATAAGAATATAGTCCACAGGGTGTCACAGAAATTTTTACTTCTCTATACAAATCACCTGACCGCCCCGGACCAAAATGAAGCAATAAAAAATAAAGTTGCTCTGATCAAATCGGTTTCATAGCAAAAGTTGCTCAGAATGGTCTCTCTAACAACCTCCTAAAATATGACTACACCCTTGTTACAGCCTGTATACGGCAGCATACGGGTATTCACATTTTGAGAGAATAAGTAACAGTTAAAAGTTAATGTAAGTCCCCACCGAGGGGCATACTCTAGAGAGCATAGGTATAACTTCCGGGCCCGAATCCTACTGTTCACAAGCGCCAGCGTGAAGCCAGCGTACTTCGTATTCGTTAATATCCGTTCGTAAGTACGTTTTGGACAGTAGAACGAAGTACTCTGGCGTCAAACTGGCGCCAGCGTAAGTACGTTTTGGACGAAGTACGCTGGCTGGCTTCACGCTGGTGGCGCTTGTGAATTGGATTCCGGTTTTAGTGGAATACCAAATATCTCGTATTGAAGTTTGTGCCAGGCTTGTCGTTATGCTTGTGAACTTAGTAGAATTCGGGCCCCGGAATGTAACTTGTCCAGCGTCTGCTGTGTGTCTCGTTCTCTCACAAAGTCTGTCTTTGTGAGTAAGCGAGACAGCGAACGCTCTGGTCAAGTTACATTCCGGGAGTTGTACTGGCTGTAAAAACAATTCTTTAACAATCAAATAACAGCTAAAATTGAGCATTAAAGTAATAAATATCTAACAATAAATTAATTATGCACAGTAAATTAAGCAAGAATATTACTAAAAGGCTTTTAATGTTGAATAAAAATAAACTTATGTAAAACTATAATCGCTTTGCGTATAAAATAAATACCTACTTAAATTGATAACAGAAATGCCCATTCATTAAAAAATTAGATTCTCATTCAGACATTTAACTTGCGATATATTTTCTTTAACTGAACAATTAAAACTAAATTAACCCTACTAAGTACCCGGTATCCCGTTAAAGTCTTTAGCATAGCACCAGTGCATCAGCGCTAACTATTTTTTACTATATTTAACTAATCTTTAATTAAACCCCTACCATACATGCCATACATTTGTTGCATCGCGATTTTGAACCTCATACCTTCGTAATAAAATTCAAAACCTATAACGGAAAAATGACGTCCGAAACGTCATCGGTAATTAAAGGGTTACCAAGACAAACCCTGCGTTGCACGAAACGATTTTCTTTTAACTAATGAGAACCTCAGGATTGTAATTTGTTTCTAATACTAATAAGGTTATGCCCTTTCGCTCCGACGTCTAATTGTTCTCCATTGTAAGTTTGTTCGGCCTATGTCCTTATGAGAGAATACCGATTAAACATAGTTTCGTGCAACTCAGAGAAAAAGGTGTATTGTCATATTGTTTATATTATAGAAAAAAAATACATGACATAGCGTTACTTCTATTACCTTACGGAGTAGTAGAGGCACAATAAAAAAAAGTAAAATACATCGAAAAATCTAATAAATAATGTCCCTGTTTGTACCAGGAAAATAATTTCAAAATAACTTAAGCTTCTTGCTTGCTCAAAATTATGCTAACTCTTGATAAACATTGTAAAAAATAATTTAATTAAATAAAACACGACTTTAAAAATTAATCGGGTCGCACACCAATTTATACTCAAATTACTATTCTTGTAGCAAAAATGTAAACATTGCTCAGTACAAAATCTTTATAATATTTATTTTTTGTGCTGGCTATTGTAGATACCTGTTTTTGCTACTCTACTAGAAATACAAGTTTAGCATTCAACTACAGTCTATTCGTGATTAGAATGCAGTGAAATTTTAATTTAAATCTTCGCGTTCGAAAGTTTGCCTTCAACTGGTCACTGTGAACTTGGCTTGATAATTGGAAACGATTTGATTGGTTACGCGGCGTGGCTAGGCCGCCGGACAGTGATGACTTTACTGCATTCTTATCACGAATAGACTATAATTCCTTTCTTACTCTACGTAACACATTCATTATCATTACACAATTAATCTAACCCACAACCGTATAACCCCTGGCTGTTGGTGTCAGGCAATCCGATGAACATACTGTTCACGCACACATTCACAAGGATATTCTAAGGCGGCGAGTAGACGCTCAATCAATTCCATCAATCATGCTGTGATTGACGAAAAACTGACCGTCTAATGCGATGATTGATGGTGACTGATAGTTGATTGACGAAAGTTAAATCCCACCAAAACATTCTGTAAAAAACTAGCCAAGTCTCGATTATCTCTCAAAAGTAATGAAATCTAGACAAAGGCGTGCCAAGTCTAAGGTTCCTTACTGCGATTTCTTTATTATTATAGTTAATGTTGTGTGACTTGGCCGTTGAACATTCTTTATACGTTAGTGGGTACAAGTCAATTTTGTTTACACGTAATGTTATATCTGTTGTAACTACCTATGTTATATCTGTTGTATTTTACATACTAATTTGCTTAAAATAGAATTCCTTTATATACTATCAGGAAACTTGCAACTTGTAATTTATTGTAATTAATACGACGCAGTTCAAAATTGACTTGTACTCACTAACGTATAAAGAATGTTAAACGGCCAAGTCACACAACATTAACTATAATAATAAAGAAATCGCAGTAAGGAACCTTAGACTTGGCACGCCTTTGTCTAGATTTCATTACTTTTGAGAGATAATCGAGACTTGGCTAGTTTTTTACAGAATGTTTTGGTGGGATTTCACTTCTTTTTGTAGAAACGTGGGTATATTCATTTATTTTATTAGATTTTCTTATTTGACACAGTTTTTTTTTATTTTTAGGAGCAGTTTTTTTTTATTACAAATCTTTCTTTTCTTTTTTTCCGGTTCTGATTCTTGTACAGTAGCAACAGTTTTTCGTATTGCCCATTCGCGTTCATTATTTATTCTTTTAGACGGTTTAGACGGTTTAATTTCTGAAAGATCGGCGCGGAATTTACGCCTAAGCCGGTTGTATTCGGTGATCGCTGAAGCTTGAGCTTTTATACTCTTGAACATTTATTAGGTGCACCCCATGAAGATTGGTTACTCGTGAAAGCGCCACGTAGGCTTGGCCACAAGAGAATATGGAGGTGCCAATGTCCATGAGGTCGGTCGGTCAGTCGGCCGGTCGGTCGGTCGGTCGGCCGTCCCGTGCCGTCCCGTCCAGTGCCGTTCCGTGCAGTCCCGTGCCGTGCCGTCCCGTGCCATCCCGTCCCGTCCCGTGCCGTGCCGTCCCGTGCCGTCCCGTCCCGTGCCGTCCCGTGCCGTCCCGTCCCGTGCCGTCCCGTCCCGTGCCGTCCCGTGCCGTCCCGTCCCGTGCCGTGCCGTCCCGTGCCGTCCCGTGCCGTCCCGTGCCGTTCTGTGCCGTCCCGTCCCGTCTCGTCCCGTCCCGTCCCGTCCCATCCCGTCCATTGCCCCGATCAGCTGTTTTCAATTTACTATGGGAGACCCAAAATTTTTTTTCTTGGGGAAAGTTCATATTATTCTATGGGCACCATCATTTCCCAAAGTATTGATCGTCCCGTGCCGTGCCGTCCCGTGCCGTCCCGTGCCGTCCCGTGCCGTCCCGTGCCGTCCCGTGCCGTCCCGTGCCGTCCCGTGCCGTGCCGTCCCGTCCCGTCCCGTCCCGTCCCGTCCCGTCCATTGCCCCGATCAGCTGTTTTCAATTTACTATGGGAGACCCAAAATTTTTTTTCTTGGGGAAAGTTCATATTATTCTATGGGCACCATCATTTCCCAAAGTATAGATCGATATTTTAAAGTCACCTTGTATAGTTTCCCTTTATGTTGCTATTAAAACCTAACTCTGCACCAAATTTCAGCACCGGAGTCTATGGGAAGTACTGGTGTTTTGACCTTTGACCCCCATAAGGTACCTGAGTATGACAGACTCCATTGACTGACTTACCATTGAATGAAAGATAAATTGATTATATATACTAATAGAAAAACACTTCACCAGCGCGAGTTAGAAGACTGGCAGACCCATCTAGTGTTGGATACCTAACAACTAGTTCTATGATGATCATGAGTGAGTGAGTGTCGAAAATGCGAAACTTTGCTTTCGAATAACTTCGGAACTAAATGACCTACAGACTTGAAATTTTGGATTTTAAGTATGTGATTGTAGCTTACTAGATGACGAAAATTTCTGCGTTCTGGTCTTATCCAGAGGTTCTCAAATAGGGGCCTGAAAATGCGGCGAAATGGTTCCAGTAAAGGATGGTACGGCAGTGTTTGCTTCGCGCTCGACTTGGCGGGGGCACTGCCGTGCCCCCTAATTTCCTTCAGTCATCCATCAATCATGACTTTTGAATGACCGGCCAAGTGCGAGTCGGACTTCCGCACGAAGGGTTCCGTACCATTATCTACAAAAACCCGTAAAAAAAGCATGTTGTATAGGAGCGCCCACTAAATATTAATTTAATTTTAATTTAATTATTTATTTTTTAAGTAAATAATATACTCAATATATTCTGAACATTTTAAGCGTCTACCTGCTACCATTATCAATATCGAGCAAAAATGAGCAAAAAAATCACGTTTGTTGTATGGGAGCCCCCCTTAATATTAAATTTCTTTTGTTTTTTAGTATTTTGTTGTTATAGCGGCAACAGATATACATCATCTGTGAAAGTTTCAACTGTCTAGCTATCACGGTTCATGAGATACAGCCTGGTGACAGACAGACGGACAGCGATATAAGAGCTGGTTTTCTTCTATGACTATCCATAATATCGTGAGTGGACGCGTGTATTGTTTGTTAAATCTTGTGTCTGACTGACCATCAGTCTGATTGAGCGTCTAATGTCGATTAACATTCCGTCAATCAACATCAATCAACCATCAGTCATCATGATTGATGGTTTTGATTGACGCTTGCATGATCGTCTACAGAACGCCTAACACGGTGGCGGCGGCGGGCGGCAAACCAGTCTCGATCCAAACGTCATCAGTGCAACACAGTCGTGTCCTTTTAATTAATTCATCTATTACTGTACCAATAGAAGATACTGACTATACAGTGTGTTTAATACTTCATCTATTACTGCATCTACAGAAGAAACTGAATATACACATACCTAGGTTTAAGGACTTAAGGGTCGCTTGCTAGAAAATCCGCTTGATTCTGATTATATGATATTTTACTAATTTGAATTAACTCCCTTATCACCATTAGCTTAATCGTGATAAGCCTTTCTCTTGCACCACTTCTTTTTAATTCTAATTATAGCCAGAACAATGAACGATTCGCGTGACATCCGGTTTACCGGAAATCTGCGTGGAGCAAGACGATATGTATTTTTTTTTCTCTAATTCCAATTAAACTATAATTATTCTGCGCTAATCAGCTACATACTTAAATTTTGGAGTAAGCCGCCCTCAGCTTTTGCCGTGATGTGCGTCTAGTTACTAGTCAGGGTGTAAAAGAAAGGTGTAGTCATATGTTAGGGACATCATTCTGAGCAACTTTCACTATGAAACCGCTGAAACTTTAACTGACCGCCCGGACCAAAAAAATATGGGTAGGCTAGGTAGGTCTATTTTTTTTAAATTTCTGGAACCGTTTAAGTACTTTTTACATAGAAAAACTGTCATCCAGGTAACCAGGATTACGTATTTCTGCCTTTCTGTGACTTTGTGGTGTTTACGCACATTGACATTGAGATGAATGCTGATAATTCATTGACGACATTCGCTTCCCGCGCGGCCAGTATTAAGTAATAGGTCATGGAGTCGTTTTTAGGGTACCGTACCCGAAGGGTGCCAAACGGGACCCTATTACTGAGACTTCGCTGTCCGTCTGTCCGTCCGTCCGTCCGTCCGTCCTGTCTGTCACCGGGTCCGTCTGCACGAACCGTAATAGCTAGAAAGCTGAAATTTTCACAGAATGTGTATATCTGTTGCCGCACCAACCACAAATACTGAAATACGAGATATTGCAAATTAAAGGGGGCCCCGATACAAGAGACGTGTTTAGATACACTTACGCATTTCAAAATGGAGATCTTGACTGAAACTGTTTATTTATTGTCATAGCAACCATGTCATAGACACATATACTACACATTTAAATATGATAGCATATTTCGCCTCAACCCACATGGTTGTGGTTAGCCGGTATGTTGTAGACTCTCAATCCGGAGGTCGTCGGTTCAAATCTCGTGAAGGCATAAACATTTTAAATTTTCTTTTTGTTTATTTTTTATTGTTTTGAGTGCTTTTGATTTGTTGTACGATGGTACGGTACCCTTCGTGTGCGATACCGACCCGCACTTAACCGATTATTTAAAGTTTTTAACTTGGTGAATTATCGTATGACATGTCGTAGACAATTTGCGTTTTCGCTATCATGTATCATGGGCGGGAATTATGCTCCTGGTCCATATTTCGTCATCTCGCCTTGCCAAGTGTCCTGCCTACTTCCACCTGTGTTATCCGCTTACCGAATTACAGTTGCCAGCCAATTATTGCTCGAAAAATTGCCCTTTTAAGCGTACCTTCAGGATCGCGTGACACCAACACAAAACCCAGTTGATGGTGCTCTAACAGAAAGGATCATTCGATGATTTGCTTTCCGGAGCAGCGTTGTCAGGTACTAGGAAGCTCTGATTTGCTGCCTGACTCTTCGTCATTTATTTACATTTATTAAAGTAGGTATAAACATAAACATTTTAAAGTCACCGTCAATAGAAATTGTGGATTATGTAAACATACCGTTTTCTCAAGGTCTGTCCGGAGTCTCACTGAACATTATTCCAACTCATGTAGCATCACAGATCAATAAAGAGGTAGCATCAAGTCTGTTATTCACTGATTTCATCATGAAATATTCAATAATCGCCAGTTAAGTACGGAAAAGACAAAGACAAAGGCGCTTTGTTTACATAGTCCACTATTTATACTGACGGTTACTTTACATACATGCACATACATTGCTTCTGGCCCCACAGATACCTTGTGTCGCGAACCAGAAACAGCGGCATCACGAACATGTAATTAAAACATCCAAGACCTGGGGATTACTGTTTTGTTTTAGCCGGGAATCGAGCCCGAGCCACAACCGCTGCGCCGTGGAGGTCGTCAACAAAATATTAAAAAATAGTAGGTATGACAGCGTCACGCCTTTCCCCATACGAGTTTTGTTGTGTTACACTATTAGGTATCTTCTATGAATTAACGAAAATTAGTTTCTAAGATATTCAAACGTCTTCAGATAATTATATTAATATCATTGAAGTATTAATTATCCTATTATTGCATTGCACAACCGGCCTTTATGTTAATGTTTTAGTACTAAATAAAAATAAATTATTAAATTATGAAGCTATTATAAAATCTGTACAATTAAATTCTTACGTAATAATAATATTTATTTGAGATTCACATGACTTGTTCAGTTATATATTATTACAAGCTAAATACTCGAATATTGCACATAACTATTGCACATCAATTAGTTTATTGCACAAATGTATTCATAAATATAGGTATGTATGTTCTAACTAAATAATACGGGATGTTTGGTATTCCAAAGAGAAATAATGAGAGAGAGCGATAATGTTTATTGGGGAGTAGAGAACATCATTAGCTGAATAAATCAATAAGTATAAACTTAACTTAAACACTGGCTCCGCGTGCACCAGGAGAGCAACAGAAAGTAATATTTTAATATTTTACTGTTTAAATTTTTTGTTGTATTATTTTACTGTTTACTGTTTGTTTGGTATGTACACCTAATTTTTAAGTCTACTTTTACTGATATTTAATTTTTTATGGGTTTTTTATTGCCTGAAATAAACGAATTATTATTATATTAATTATCACTTCTCCATACAAAACAGCTGATGACCACGCTGCTGATAGAAGTGAAAAATTTAGTTGCCCTGATCAAATCGATTTCATAAGTACCTAGTAAAAAAAATCTGAAGGATGATTCCTACTCCCAAAAAAAAATTGCGGTCCATTCTCCAAACACCCTGTATGAGGTGTTCATAATAAAAATAGTAGCAAATAACACCCTGTATAAGGTGTTCATAATAAAAATAGTAGCAAATAACAATAACACGTCCATAAAATTCAATAATATTTAACGATGACGCGTAAAAAATACACGTTATCACAAATTGTCCAAATGTCGTACAAATAAAGAACTATTCTATTCACTTTCGCTAACTATTCCAAAGTGACGCGCTTTTTATTACAATTTCTAAAATCGCGCCTGCCGCGATCGCAGTCCTCATGGGCTTGTAGTTTTCTAAAACTCCCGAAGAAAACGGAATGAGTCTCAACACTTTCGGCTCCGGATTCACTGCGCGCCTCATTCTCCGAGTCATCACTTTCACTACAACTCACTATTTTCGGAATCACTATCCTCCTCTGAACCTGTCTCGAACCGGCTGAATCACTACTGAGGTACCCGGAGTCATCAACGTTGGATCCCTTTTTTCGACGGAATCGCGACTTATTGTCTTCATTTCTTGGTTTGACAAAAGTGTTTGTGTTGATTCCGGATTTGCTCGCTCGCCGTCTGGTTGAACTCCTGGAGACGTCAATTTTTCTGCTAGTTTCTCCCTGGCAGCTGAAGGGGTGAATGTTTTCGTAGTCCGAGAGTTGTGACTGGACAGAAGCTCTCGTTGGACCGCTGGCAGCTCCAACCTTCATTACGCTCGAGACATGGTCAGTTGTCGTATTCTTCGTAAATGCTCTCGGACTGAGGCTTCTGTCGCACAAGTTTTTTGGGATATCCTCTTGTATGTCGGATTCCACTCGCCTAGGAGGGTAAGATGGTTGCTCGTAAATGGGCTGTTCCTCTGTTGGTGGCAAAGGGGGTAGCACATCAGGTCTTGCGAGACTCTTTATATGTTTTATCGTTGGTGGAGTACTCTGACGTTGCCTTTTGGAGTGTCTCAGTTCTAGAGTAAGAATTCTGCCTTCTTCGGTGACCCATTCTTCAGCATCTTCCCAGATTTCGTCAGCGTTGTCATCGCCGTTCTTGATTTCGTTGAAAGTTTCCGTCGATATGACTGGTCGCTCAAACGCTATTTTGCCTTGTTCGTAAACGTGTCTTAGACTGTTAAACTTTGCACTAGCCGCCGCAGGCTTTTTGAAAGTTCCGCTACTTCTTAGCTGTATCCTCTGATTACTCGGCATATTGTCATTGCTTAAAGTTTTAACTAAATCCTTTCGGCTGAACTGGTTACTTTCTGTCAACTCTTTATTTTTTGAATGTTTTCTATCTAATGTATCTGGTTCAAAGTCGTCTGATTCATGGATCTTAATATAATTTTCGGGTGAATCCTTTACTTCTATCGTTAGGCATCCAGGTTTCTCTTCAGCAGTCGTATTACTTTGTGCAGAAAACTTCCTTCCTCCCATTGAACATTCTGAACCACTCGGAGATGTCGGGGCGCTCCCGAAATTATAGTTATTGTTGACGTAGACCTCGCTTACTAAACTGTAGTCCGTGTTATCTTCATCAAGGGTCAAAGTCGGTAGTTTCTTTGCTTGTAGATGTTTTTCACCAATAATCTCGTAATGGTTTGGTGCTTTGTGTATTTCTCTCAAAGGTGAAGGAGTGTTGCTTGTACTGCTTTTGTACACATCATTTCTCATAGTAAGTTCTTCTTCTAAAGGTAGTGCATTACTTAAACTAGGACTGGCCTGGGAGGAAGATAGATATTCCGTGGGTGTAATGTTACCCCTTTTATATGACATTCTCTCGAGGCTATCGGTTTCGTAGTCGCCTTGTGGACTTCGAGATATTTTTCTGGGCACTGCTGTTTGAGGTTTTGTTGATACTTTTTGGTAAACCCGGTCTTCATCAGAACTACTGTGATTGTAAGATTTCACACAATGGTCCAGGGCTATAGCTTCGTTGACCATATCCGGCAAAACATGATTGTTTTTAATGAATTTGTTTTTTTTCATACTGGATGAACATGGCTTTTTCGTGCCTGGCGGAAACACGTCTAGCCCAATCGGTCTTATATCATCAGCTCTTGATACTGTTTGACCGTAAAATCTCATAAGTTGACAGTCATTCGCTCGGTCGTTTTCAAAATCGGGCAAAGGCAAATTGTAACTTCGTATACTTGGTTCTGATCTTACAGAAAGCGTTGATTTCATTTTAGGGAGATAGAAGTTTTCTGAAGTTTTAGCTATAGAAAAACTTTTTTGCTTTATTAGTCTGCTTTTATCAGGCAATGAAAGTAATGAATTTACTAAGCCATTACTCTGGTTTCCGTTCTGTAAGAAATCACTGTACTGGGGTTGTTTAACGGTTGGTAGGTTTTCTAGCCATTTTCTAATGCTGTTCTGTTTCTCTCCTTTATTATGAAGGCAGTTGGAGCAAGCCGGGATGTCGTACTTAACAAAGTTTGGTATGCTGCTTCCGTCATCGGACTTACAACCTGGACATCCTACGCAAGGCAAAGACTTCTTACGGCTATTCTCTCGTTTTAGGCTCAAAACGCTTCCGCTTCTTTGACTACCTAAGCCTTGGTAGATATCGACGCTGTTTCCATTAGATGGATAAGTTTCTTCTTCTGGTATTTCGTTTAAGACTGGCTGGAAACGTTTCGATGCCATCTTGTGTTTAGCTATTGCTATTACTTCTCTGATTTTGACTAGGAACTCCAAGGCTGCTGGTGGAGGCTCCTGGAAAATAAATACAAGAATACCATTAGAGAAGTCTATCCACCTATTGAGTTTGATATCTATTTTATTTGTGAGGTTGGATGGCTTTATATGTTTCCATGCTTGTACCACCTTATAATTATGTACGGTATTCTTACCGCCATGAGTTGTGGTTCAAAGTAAGCCGGATTGAAGTACAGCTTGCGCCTGGTCTGTCCCACTGGCCGGGCTATCTCTCGATCGTCAGTTGTCTCCACAATAGAAACGTGCTCGTCTGGCAGTCTTTCGATACCTTCGTCGCGATGACCGGTCTCCAGGACGTGGTCTTCTCTTACTTTTAGCTCTCTGTTGTGTAGGTGAACTATTGCTGATGTCATTTGACCCTGAAATTAAAGGTTTATTTATTAATAAGGTCAGGCTAATCTTAGTAGTAGCGGGATTTAGAGAGGGAGGGCATATGCTGCAGAAGAAGTTCACTCTAAAAAAACGTCATGCAAAAACCATCTATAAAACTTACATTGAACGGACTTTCCTCACTACGGGAGCTGCAATCAGGAAAGTCTTCAGAATCAGACATATTGCTGCCAGAATCACTTGGGAAACTCCCTTTAATTTCATGGAACTGCCTTCCCATTGCCATAGATAGCAAGGGATTCTTCTTTACCATACAATCTTCGTCAACCAGTGGATTCGCAATCGCTTGAACCCTTTCATTGTTAATCCTGACAATATCATGTTCTGTTATCACGGAGCCATCTTTCTTCTTCAAGCCTCGGCTTCTTCGAGCGGTTTCTTTGGAGGCGATTTTCTTTCTTTTCCGTATATGAAGGTAGAGGAATACTGAAGCCACGTAGATGAGGCCAAGTAGGAGCGAGCTGATGCCAATGGCGACATATTCGGTGACGGTGAGTCCGGACGAGGTGTTTGCTTCGGAGGTATGAGCGTTTGGGGCGAACTGGACTTCTGTTACGTCTGAAAATAAAGAAGTCTCGTTAAGCTGAATATGCATTCATGATATTGTGGTTTAATTAGTTTCTTCATTCATTTGTCTGCGCTCAATCCCGTAGTGACTCGTTTCAAAGTATACCTCTAAAAATGTGTATTTGCGGGGGCACAACTGAAACAATTGAACCATAGATCAATCTATTCTGTTATTTCAAAACCGGAGTTTATGCAGTTTCACATAAGCAGGTTAAAATTCACTAACTAGTGATATGTCTCGGTGGCGTGCCCTGCACCCGGAACGCGACGCAGGGGGTGAAGACTCCCCGCAAGTCAATAGGGGAGGCGGGGGCGGCGGCGACATCCCGACATAGCAGGCGTACCACCATGACGCGGCCCGACATGCGCAGGCGCAGCTCGTCTTCGCCGCTCCACTGGAATGTAATGACTTGGGTCATTGGCTGCAAGTCATACCGGGCTGAAACACCTTTGCGTTATTTAAGCTGAGATAAAAGGGCTTAGTCCATACGCATTCCTTGTCCGCTTTGTGTGAGTCCTTCAGTTGTTGTTTTGTTGTTGTTGTTTGATTAGGGACCTGGCGAGATTGGATTGGGGATGAGTATGAACTAAGCCGAACTAAGATGGAAATAAATACATCTTTCTTTCTGACGCGACTACTTAGGTCAGATGGACGATTAATACTTCTGTATGGAATGTCAAAGTTAACACGAGAGAAATCAGTTTCTTTTTTCCGGCCCTTTGCAATGCACATTGTTAAAATATGCAAGAGGACAGACCTCCGAACTTACTTGCAAGAAAGTCCTCCCCTCATCCCGGAATAAACTGAAGGGCACATCAGCATCGAGGCTGCTCCGAAGGTCCACGAACCCTTTCCGTGTCAGAAACTGGGCGCCGGATACCGCGCATATTGGTGTTTGAACGCCTGGAATACATATATAAAAGAAATGCCACATAGAGGAATATCCTCTATCTATATCTTCGTCTCTACCTTGAGGTTCACGATTCGTAAATATATTTTATAAGTTCTTAACATTTCTCAGGGTATTCCTTCTCAAAGCGGTTGCTTTGTAATCGACTTTAAGACTACTTTGATTGAAGCATTAATTTAAAAAAATCACGGGTTGCACAGGACCAATTGAATGGCATGTACACGAGGCCTATACGGGATGTAATCTTTATGTGTAGGTACACAGGCGATTATTCCTTAACTATTACAGACATACTTATCAAAAACTTTAATCGGGTAAGTATTGAAAGTACGTTACCTAATGAGTAAAATGACATCGATAAGTAACTAAAAAAAACGAAAAATATCATTTTTTAGGGTTCCGATCCTTAAAAGGAAAAAAGGAACCCTTATAGGATCACTTTGTTGTCCGTCTGTCTGTCTGTCTGTCTGTCTGTCTGTCTGTCTGTCTGTCTGTCTGTCTGTCTGTCCGTCCGTCCGTCTGTCACGACCCCTTTTCTCAGGAACGCGTGGAGGTATAATGTTGAAATTAATATCGATTACTCAGGTCTATGGTCCCTTGGAGCTGTGAAAAAATTAAACTTCTAGGTCCACGCAATCAAAACATACCGCGATATTATGTCATAATTTTGCTGGATTTGTATGAACTCGCGTGGAACTCGCAAGGGAATCAAAACCTATAGGGTACTTCCGGTTGGCCTAGGGTCATGAAATTTGGAATGTAGGAAGGTCTTATAGCACAAGTTAAGGAAGAAATCCGAAAACTGTAAATTTCTGTCTGTCTGGCTGTCTGTCTGTCTCACCGTCTGTTAAGACTTTTTCTCAGAAACGCATGGAGGTATTAAGTTGAAATTAATATCGATTACTTAAGTCTGTGAACTCTTAAAGTTGTGAAAAAATCAAACTTAAAGGTCAACGCAATCAAAAGATACCGCATATGTCTCAATTTTGCTGAAATTGCTGATATTCGCAAGGGAATCAAAACCTAGAGGGTACTTTACGTTGACCTAGAATCATGAAATTTGGCACGAAGCAAGGTCTTATAAAGGGAAAAATCTGAAAACTGCAAATTTCTGTCTTTCTAAAAAATATTCAATTTCGTTTACATGGATGACATCACACTTTAGTTTTTTATGTGAAAACCTAATTACACGTGTTACGCTCTCCAAGTGTGATCGGAACCCTTGGTGCGCGAGTCCTACTCGCACTTGGCCGGTTATTTTACATCAAACACTCATTTAGTATGAGATAATGTATAGAAAAGGTTTAGCTTCTCAACAGTGGTTTCCCTGGCAGACTGATGATGATGATGATGATAACATATTTCAATGCGACATACCTTGAAAAGTAATCTCTCTGGAAGGATGAATAATTTGTCCTTTCAGAGGCAAGAAGACGAATGGTATCCTTTGCACCCCACTGCCGGTGCCGAAGGTTGCAAGAGAACATTCTGGAAAATAAAAATAATCGTTTATTTGTTATTCAAAACATGACACACTAAACTTAATTCGATGCATGTACCACCAAACATACGAAATTTAAATTAATCCAGAAATGCTAAGAACCAATGCTGACTTAAAAATATTATCATAAGGCCAAAATTATAATTTCAAAACGGATTAACAGATTGCCAAAAACGAGGTCACTCTCTTCTCTTCAGCTAATAAAAAAACTACCTTGCTTGCAATTTCATGTATAACATACGTATGTACGAGTAGCTGCAGTACATTGTCGCATCTCATTTGTATAAATATCCAGACTAATACCATATTATTTGGCAAATGAGCTTACGTTAATACCGACTACTTTATTAACGGCACAAGGCGATTTCGTCGCAGATATAGAGATTCCCTGCTATTTTGGTCAACCTTCCAATATTGCTTCCTCTCATTTCTCCCGACTGTTGATTGTATTGTGCATAGCGATTGCATCGTCCTTAAGAAATCGAATCCAACAAATTAGTTACGAAGGTAAGAAGATTCGATCACATTAAGCAAATCGAAACGGTGTGTATCCCACTTCTGATGTTGTTTATGTGAAGCTGATGGCTTTATACCTGACATGGTGAAGGTTACATGCTTGTTTTGGCTTGAGTAGTTGGTGGGTGGATGGTAGTTCATGCTAACATGGAGACGCGAGTGTGTAGACCAGGGATCGTTGAAGACAGGACGTGCATCATTCGAATGCGATGCGCTGCAGGAGGCCGCTATTTGTCGACATATTTCAAAGTGCCACACTTTTTAATGGTTTCATCATATGTAAAATATTGGAGCTTAATGATGATGGTAGATATCAAATATAGATACGTTTTGGAGCATGCAGTTATGCAGACAAATAATGCAAAATGTCTGAAGACGGAATTTCTACAAGTAGTTTGGATTAATACTGAGAATTCCTCTCAACACTCCATTTATATTCAGTCAAAATTCTTATCTCGGAATCAATTATATCGATTAAGGATTCAGGTGTTGAAATTGGTATTCTTCGGCCATTAACGAGATCTCAGATAAGAGGCCTTAATAAATTGTGTATAAAAAGTTTTCGATGTAATGAATCGACCACCTGACTACATACTTAAAACTGCGAAGTCAATTAACTCGGACAATGTTTAAGCCGGGACCGGATTATGATTTTTGTATCAACATTCATGCGAGCTATTATTTCAAACTGTGATCTTTAACAACGTGCTATAAACATTATTTAAGTGACGTTAATGAAAACGGTCCAGATTTTTACTGCTTTCGATCGTACAAAATAACATCTGTTTCATTAGTCTTACCAAGTTTTCCTTAGTAATCGGTCCGCTCGTATTAAGACACACGCGGGCCAAACTAATAATAGCAACAATAGACGTGCGAGCGAAAGGGGCTACCTCAATTGGGCATATTGCGAGAACTGGGGGGCAATGCAACTAAAAATAAGCGTTCCATTAGCAATGTGCAACGCCGCGATAATGCCTCAAAAAAGCCTTGCGAATACTGGCAATCCATTTGCGATGTGTTACCGGAATACCAAATGACGCCATTTCGGGCGTTTAAGAAGCGGTCGAGATCCAATTTCAATGCGTTTCCCAGTTTAGCATAGGGCCGCTGTAAATATGTATTGAACGTTACATGATTTTAAATGATTAATTTAAACAACTAACTTTGGAGCATCGGTTTTTTTGAATTGAACTTCCCTAACTCTACTCCTGTTTACTTGAGATCGAGGCTGTGCCTCCAAAGCGAAAGGTCCCAGGTTCGAATCCATCCCAAGCTGGGTATGACGAATAAGAAAGCTGTTTTGGAAGTGATGCATGTAATTGTATGTAAGAAGTGTTTTTCGTACGTCTCCAACATGTCACTTTGCGTAACAGTATTCGAGAGTGTACATACATGATTCTAACAACCTCGCGGAAACGTGTAAAAACTAGCAAATACTTATATCTATCCAATATGAGCTCAAACACTGCCTTGGGAATGCAAGAGATCGACTTGTGTTTGGCTAAACAGTTTCTTGTGAAGAGGTAGGTGGTATTTAAACACCTATTGAGACTATTGGATTTACTGAGAAATTACGAGTCGTATCATAAATTAATTAATATCAAGCTTATATAAAATCTACGATTGGATGACTTTATCTACCGAAGAATTTGTGGAATCACATCCTTAATTTAACTAACGGTATTTTTTTAATTTTCAATAGATCAATTACAATAATCGGCCAAGTGCGAGTCGGATTCTCACACGGAGGGTTCCGCACCATCGTACCAAAAAAGCACCATAGTAAAAAAACCCGTTTCTTGTATGGGGACACCTTTATTTTTTAAATTTCGTGTAGGTTAGTATTTGTAGTTGTATCGGCAACAGATTTACACATTCTGTGTAAATTTCAACTTTCTAGCTATCACGGTTCGTGAGATAGAACTCGCTGACGCACAGACGGAAGGACGGACGAAACGGACGGACGAACAGAGCGTAGGCTTAGTAATAGGGTCCCGTTTGGCACCCTTTGGGTACGGAGTTCAGTCAGTTCAGTTCAAAATTTTTATTGACCATAAAATCATACATATTACTTAGTCAACGTCAATATAATATTAATATTTTTCTATACTACCGCCCCGTTCGGAAGTTGTGGGCTTAGGGATGGAGCAAAAAGGGCAAGAAACTCCTCCGTACCCTAAAAATCAATAAACGTCGGTTGAATTTCGATTAGTTAATTAAAAGCTTAAGTGAAAGACAGTGCAGAATTCCCGGTGTCATACCGGATTCAACAGAGTATGCATCTACTCTCTGACTTACACATTCCCAGGCTTGTGTATTCTCATGTCGTGCGTCATAAGAACCAGTATCGTACTCCATTTTGGTGTAACTTTAACTGAACGATACTTTATAACTTAACTTTGCCTCCGGCGTTATGCTCTTGTTATGTTACTAACGAGTCCTGTCAATTTAGATGATGTTTTAGCGTCTCTCTTTTGTTCACTAATCGCTTTTTAATTACCAATTGATTTATTGCTGTATTTATATTGAGAGATTAATTCCAGCAACTGTGCTTTAGAGTAGGTTAAGTTCACTTTCAATTTGAATTCTTATAAATAAATTTGAATTGCTCTAAAATCGCATGGAATGACTGAACAAAAGAATCTGTCCTTTAAAGGGCGTTGGGCTTCTGTTCCTAGGAGTTAGCAGCCATGGAGATTTCAAGTTTCTAGGGTTCCGTACCCGTAGGGTGCCAAACGGGACCCTATTACTGAGACTTCGCTGTCCGTCTGTCTGTCTGTCACCAGGCTGTATCTCATAAACCGTGGTAGCTAGACAGTTGAAATTTTTACAGATGATGTAGGTATTTTTGTTGCCGCTATAACAACAAATACTAAAAAACAAAATAAATTTAATATTAAGGGGGGCTCCCATACAACTAACGTGTTTTTTTTTTGCGGTTTTTTATAGATAATGACATGGAACCCTTCGTGCTCGAGTCCGACTCGCACTTGTTTTCCATTAACTTTATATAAGTTCGTATAAAAATAAATAACGTATCTGAATAATACATGATCAGCATCGGAATCGTATCCGCATCTCCCTTGAGACGAGAAGCGAGCCAACCTATTCATAGGTAGTTAGTACAGCCTAGATGTTGCATTTTAGAGGTTAGAGGACCCAAGAAGAAGAAAACCTGTCGTCTGTTGCTCAAAGGTCAGTATTTTTTTTATTGACCATAAAAATCATATAGATTGCTTAGTCAACGTCAATATAATTTTTAATATTTTTTGTATACCACTACCCGTTCGGAAGTTGTGGGCTAAGAGATGGAGTAAAGAAGGGCAAGAAACTCCCCAGTACTCAGTGTAGGAAGCAGGAATAATTACTCGTTGAAAAAGTATGCGAATTGAACTGTCAGTAACGCTTATGTATAATGACTTATGGCTTATTTCATATGAGCTCGAACACTTTTTCACTCTAGTAATCGTTCCTGCTTGAGCCACTGTACTCAGTACTCACCAGGCAGGTCGTCGACGCACAGCTCCCGGTCCTCGCGGAAGAGGGGCGCGCGCAGCGGACAGGCGCACGCGCAGGCTCCCGGGACCCGCCCCGCGCCGTGCTCCGAGCATGACGCCGCGTCGCACGTGTCGCCTGGGGACCAAGCATTAGGCTGTTTTTAGGGCACCGTACCCGAAGGATGCCAAACGGAATCCTATTACTAAACCCACGCTGTCCGTCTGTCCGTCCGTCTGTCCGTCATCGGGTCCTACAGCACGATCCGTTATAGCTAGAAAGTTTAAATTTTTACAGAATGTGTATATCTGTTGCCTCAACAACAACAAATACTGAAATACGAGAGATATTACAAATTAAAGGGGGTCCTCATACAAGATACTTTAGATGTTTGTTTTCCATCACAAACAAATATAAATTAAATATAAATAAATTATGTATCTGATTGGTATATGATCAGCATCAGATTCGAATCTGCATCTCCTGCAGCCTGAGCCTATCTATTCATAGGTACTTCGTACAGTAGATGTTACTTATACCGTACTTAGGTTGTATGTATCCGAAGTGTTTACCCACCACCAACCAGTGTCATGTCGACGTCACATGCTATTCCGGTTTCTGCAACCCGTGTACAAATCTATCACGTGGAGAGCATGCGAGAAAACGAAAATGGCATCGTGTTGTCCCTATTGATCGATGGAGTGGGTGAGCCGGCTATAGTGTGACACGATTGAAACGTCTCCTTGTTAGAACAGACATAGTCCAGAGTGATTGAGTAATGACCACGTAGGAATCTGGAGTTGTGGAAATCCGCGCTATCCTAACTACCTTCGAGACCGTTTTGAGTATCTCTTTTCGGGAGATCAGCTTCGTAGATCTCACACTGTCTCACTTTTGGCCACTCCTCGGCATAACACCGCTGCGTATGAGCACTCTTTCAGGTTGCGAGCGGTCCGGCTTTGGAACGAACTTCCTTGCACTATTAGAGACAGTCCTACCCTTTTCTCTTTCAAGAAACGTATTAAAGAGCACTACCTCTCTCTTTCGTAAAAGTTATTGTATGTATATATTTATTATATGTAAAGTGTATGTATAAGTAGCAGTAGTTCTTCTGTATTTAGTATTTGTTCGTTTATATTTTATTTAAACTTGTTTTTGTGCACTGCCTACCCTTTCATTATATAATTTTTCCTTTCACGCCTGGTTTGCTGGAAGAGATCTCTTTTTAGAGATAAGCTCGCCTTTGTATATGTGTTTTCTTTTAATGTAACTGTTTAAATTATTGTGTGCAATAAAGAATTGTGAATTGTGAATAATTTTCCCTTGAGAATATATTCCTGATTTAGATTTCGAGGCGTATGGGCAAGCGTACACTTTGAAACACAAAGTGAAGGACAGGGATCTCAGTACACAGATTCTGATTATGTGTATATCCCTTCAAACCCAATCAATATTTGACGACCTCTGTAGCGCAGCGGCTGCGGATCTGCCTACCATGCGAGAGGTCCGGGGTTCGAATCCCGGCTGGGCACAAAAAAACCCCAGGTCTTGGATGTTTAAATTTTTGTGATGTCGCTGTTTCTGGTTCCCACGACACATGGTATCCTAGTGTAGGGCTAGAAGCAATGCATGTGTCTGTGTGTAAAAGTTTATGTTTTTTACAAATTCGTTTAACTAGATCACCCAGATCATGATCACTCTGTGTGGATAAGATATGGATCAGTCACTTCAATCCTCTCAAAGGCCTATTTACAACATGACCGATCACTGTTTTATTACAAAACTGGATCACTATCTAAAGATCAACGATGGTGCAGCATAGATCAGGGTGGGTACGTGAGTGACAAGGGCATTATAGGGAATGTTTGAATCGTATAGCGAATCGCTTTTAATTGCTCGTGTGAAGGCAAATGATGACGTAGTCATATTGCATAATGAGATTCTAAAGATAACGATAGCTAGAGCAAAGAGGGTCTAGTCTAAGTACTTAATTGATAGGATATAGATCATATCGGATTAATGAAGTTAATGAGTTAATAATTGAAGAACATACTTTTGCCGTAAAAAGGCGGTGTACGTTTGTTTTTAGATACGGTAATGAATGGTCCAAAATCTTGACATTCGAGATATATTAGACTCTAATCCTCCTTTCCCTGTTATCATTAAGAGAGTAGAGATTGGGTAAATCTGATTATAATGTTTCGTCTAAAGATAGGATAAATTAACTTGTCATGTATCTAGGAAAATCAAGCGTAATAATTAACAAACGTCTCCCTCCGTCTCCTTCACCTTCCACAACAAAACCTCCCCCGCACTACGTGCTACGGACGTAAGTGCCAAGAAACTTGATAAACACAGTTTATTCTAAACAATATCATAGCATACCTGTCAAAGTAAAGGTGTCGCCAGTGTCCCTCCTAGTGACGTCGCCGAGCTGTGCTGCCGCGGTTGCTACGATCACGAGCAGCAGTAGGGCCATGCTAGCCACCGTCGCCCTGCTGCCTCCGCGACTGCTGTGCTAGGCACATTGCTGGCTCAATCTGGAACAAGCAGAGAAAAAAACAAACATATTAATCTAGCCCAATTAATGTCCCCATCGAAGGACATGGGCCTTTACTCGAAGATTGAGCCATACACAACCACGATCTCGATAAGTACCTACGGGCACAGATTAATAAGAGTGGTACGGGTTGATGAATAATACGGTCAACTTGTGTTTTTCTAGGAAAGTTTTGAGTTTGTACTAATTTACTTCATTCTAAGTATATGTATTTTGGGGTGCTGAATCCAAACCCGAGGTTTGCAGACAAAATTTCGTGACGTAACATTGAAAAAATCGCAAAAAAGAAGCAAAAAATTCTGACTTTTTCCAGTTATTCACGTTTAATTCGAAAACAGTCCATGTTAAAAAAAATGTGTATGAATAAATCAAAGAAGACAATATTTCGCGTCGATGACAAAAAATATATACTAAAATTGGTCCATTACTTTGACAGTAGCAGAAGTAGAGCATCCGAAACACGGAAGTACTGAAACAAATGCCAAATAGAAACGGAAACCCATACAGCATTCGCCTCGGCCAGAATTGTTCCTATCCACACGATCGTTCCCAATGTGCGAAAATAACATTTAGTACTTATACTTAGTTGTTTAAAAAGACGAATCAATTAACAACAAACTCGATGAGTTTACAAGTAAGTGGTAATTACCAGTGTTTCGTCTGCCGTCTTCCAAGTCCATCGTCAGAATATGATGATGATCAGAAATGGTTTGCTTCAATGCACAAATATCCATATCTTGAAGTTATGAATAGTGTCACTAAATTTATACACGAATGTACAAGTTAATAAGGATTGCATAAGATAACGTGTTACTAATCCAGTGTCAAAGAAGAAACTGTTTTTTCACTCTATCGATCGGTTCCATAACCCTCGAGCATAGTATGTCAGAAAGTAACCGAGCCACTTTCCCTACTTAAAAATATCTATGATAATTCCTATTTCTACTACTGTTTTGTTTTTAAAATTAAGACTGATGTAACTATTTTGTATTCGCATAAATAACACTTCCGATGTGTATAGATGGCATTCTATTTTGGCATCTGAGAAATAAACAGACAGGGGTGTATTTGTATATCTGAACATAGGCATATCACTGCAATAATTTTCATCTTGGTTTGCTTGCGGAGAAATCTCTGATTAGAGATAATCTTTTCTATTAGCATGCAATATAAGTATACGAATGATACGCAATATTTTCCTACTTTTTCATTCATTTCACTCTTCACCATTACGCCATCGGATTACGATGAATCCTTCACACAGCACACAGCCGGTGACATTTGAATGAAATTGCCATCAGTTCCAAGGGAAAATCTCCGATCACCAGGGCAACTAATAACACCAGTTGCCGAGAAAGCTGGAGGCAGACGCTTGTAAAACTCTGCATTGTCTTCGATAATTCAATTTCACTTAGTTCACATAATTTGTTCTATGCTCTTCAAGCTTTATCGGTGTCGCGCAGAGAAATCAGTATCTCGTCGTTTTTCTCTACATTAGTTGCGATATTTGTTCGAGATATTGACTTTTGGCACGCGTCAAGATGTTGTCTCACTGTAATTCTGTATGTTTCCGTGTTCAACTAGCATTTGGTAGGTGTTTGTGTAACTGTCTCGTGTCAACACCTCGTTGCTCAGTTAAAGTTTAAGTTATTATTTGAGTGCACACTTATTAGTTGCTCGAAACGTAAGCGGTCTTTACAGAAGTTCCGTCGTTTACGCCCACATAACGACAATTCTTTCGAAATAGAATGGCGGAAAAACTTAAACCAATTCTATCATACGAAAGGAGAAATATTCGCCAGTCATTATTATTATTAGCCTAGGCGGCAGATAGCTTCTTTTAAACCCCCAAAGAAAGACTAGTTTGAAGAGTCTGTAACACACACACACGTCAGTGCTACTCTATCGGATTGGAGTATAGATGGCGTGGTGTGAAGAAGGGGCATACTACCCACATCTGAGATGATTGATAGATTGTTTGATTGATTGAGCAATACTTAAAGTAAGTTTTATTCACGATTCGATACTAGACCAGCGCAACTGCGGCGGTGGCCGGCAGGTTCGGCCACCCACTAGTAACTGGCCACCACCCACTCTGCCACACTTTCCAGGAAACCCACTATTCTCACACAAATAACAATCTGTCTCCGCTGAGACTCGTTAAAATCGAGCATATTTAGCTATTCAAATACAGCTCGGGTCTGACAATCCCACAAAGATTGTTCCTGCGGTCTGCGGGGAACGGGGGTGAGGGTGCTCATACTGCGTCAAATAGAGTTACATGAGTTTCATTATTGTACATAACATCAATCTTAATTATTCCGGTTTACCAATAAAAATACAGGGTGACATTTAATTAGCTGACCATAATTTGGGGAATGATAGTACTCATCATTATGAACAACTTTCCCCAAGAAACATATACTTAGACGCAAATGAAAAAAAAATTCATTCCCCAGTACATTGCCCCGATCAGCTGATTTCAAGTTACTATGGGAGACCCAATATTTTTTTTCGTTTCCGACCATATTTTCCTTGGGGAAAGTTCTTCATAATGATGGGTAGGTACTATCATTCCCCAAAATATGGTCAGCTAATTAAATGCACTCTGTATGCCTCTCCACTCCATTCCTCCTCACCAATCGCACCATAAGGCCTACCTAAAACAATAAATCCAATCAAAGGGACGGTCGTTAAAATTCCTAAATCGTCAAAACTTACCATAGATTCCCTATTTTATTGAGTTTTCAGTTTTGTAAGTATTTTGCTTCGGAATGCGCTATCTGATAAGCATCTTTGTTTAAATTATTTTAACTACCTTTACTTTAGTCACGTAAGGGAATGTCAGGCTATAATTGGTGCTCACGAGAACTCGTATTTCAGACTTAATTGTACCTAAAGAGCAGATTAATGGGGTATTGTTTGAAATTCAGTGTACCTAAATCAATTTGTATACAGTCAGGAGTTACGTCAGTCTTGTAACAAAAATCAACAATGAATATCGCTTGACGACCTCTGTGGCATTGTAGTTTTGGACTCTGGGTTCGAATCTCGGCAGGGGAGGAAAAAAATATCCCCAGGTCTCGAATGTTGGATGTGATTGGCTGAAATTAATACAAGAGTTTAACCAGTTGTCAACGCTTCTCGTTTCCGGAGCGTCAGACGTACGTACAACGTATCTTCCAACCATCTTTTGGCTTGCAGTAACAGGTGTAACAAACGCTTTTTGACAGGTTCTTTGCATTAGGTTAAGTAGAAGTGGCGCCCCCAAAAAGACCGCTGGAAGACTGTATTGGCTGTTTGGTTTCCGTAGCATGTTACTTACAACTGCGGAGCCACTGAGGCATTTTGCCTAGTTATTCTATGACATCCCGACTATACTTTACGACGTGCCACGGGGTAACTTATTGCTGAACGCCTATTTGTGGCAAGGGACAAGATACTTGAGGGCCGATGAGCACAGACAGACTTAGTGTTAATGAAACTGGTAACGTTTTACTGTAACAGAAAACCATTGTGTCAGCTGCTGTAAGATGACAGTTTTGCATAATGAGCTCCTTTGTTATTTGAGGGACTACGGTATGCAGCCAAGCCGTAACTTGTTGTTTTTTTAAGGTTACATTTTCCTGGTAAGTTCTTCCAATAGAATGTAGGTACTTACTGCAAATAGAGTTTTGCTCTGATTTACATGTGATAGTTTTCTTTATTATGTGGCCCGCTGTATTTCTGTCAATATTTCTCGCTTATGTAACTTCGGAAAACAAAATCGCATATCATAATCATAACTCGTAACCATAAAATATTAGATATCAGAACTAACCACCGCAGCTTCCTAACGGTGGTAGAAATCAAACCTTGGTCACATGACGACTGCTGATTGGTTACGGGTCCGATCAATGGGTTTGATGATCATTCTACGTGATTATTACCTGAGTTCTAAAACTCCTACAGAAAACTTATTTTTAGCAACGCTGACATCCAAAAGTGGCTTTTTGGACAAAGCAGTAAAATTTTGTAATAGGCTGGACAGTTGGTCGCTACTTTTAGGTCGTAACATCCAAGATTTTGAGAAGCTATCAAATTGCCGTTTTTACTTTTCAAAAATGTTATTGGCCTCTCTTTTAGTAGGTTCCTAAAAAGGAGGAGGAGGTACCTTCTTTACAACAGTATTCAGAAAATAAATCACATGACGGTTGATGATTTTGAATGATTTTGATAAGATATAAAAAGTTTCATCATAGTTTAACGGTAAAGAAATAAAAAAGCTTTGTAATATAAGTGTAGCGGACCTACGCATTTACCATTCGGAGTGACAGGTTGGGTGACAGGGGGTCAGACCATCGCTGCAGCTACGGAGCAATGAAAGGAATTATAACTTACTATTTAGCTTTATTTAGTAAATTGTTCGATAATCTCTTATTTTCTGGGCCACAATTTTTATTTATAGCATGTAGGTATGCGATGTAGTGTCGGGATATGACAGAATTAGTGACTTGACCAAATCCCTAAGATTTTAAAATATGCCTAAACAGATCTAGGGATTTTACTTGAAACCCTGAACTGGTTTAGTGAAATGACAAAAGCCAAGTTTGTATGCTAAAATCAAAGGTTTATTTGGTAAGACTTATAGATTATAGGTATATATGGGAAAAGGCGTGACGCTATGTTGAGTTATGATATGTTTAGGTATTTCAATTAGATGTACTTAATCATAACATTAATATCAAAGATCACTGCTAATTGTGAAACTCTTGGGCTAATATTCAGTAATCACAAATATGGAGCTCTAGCATAGCTTTTAGCTTACGAACTTGAGTTTGAGAAATATTAATATTACGCCCCGGAAACCCAGTCCGGTAGTCTGGTATTAGATGCATCCGCTGATACCGTCTTGTGATGCAGACTACTATGCGATAATATAATACTGTTTAATCTTGATAGCGCTCCGGTAAACGTACCGGTTAATCATTGATTTTACATACTTTTTGGGGTTTCGTATCTCAGAAGGAGAAACCCTTTATAGGATCACTCATGCGTCTGTCCGTCCGTCTGTCACAGGCAATTTACTCAGAACATATTGGACCGATGAAGTTGAAAATTGGTACACATATATAAATATCTGTGACCCAAAGACAGAGAGGCAATGTAAATATATAAATATGGAATATGGGGGCCACTTTTGGGGTGCAAAAAGAGGAAAAAAAAAACAAAATAAGTATGCAGTATGCAAGCACATGTTTGCACCCCTATCCCATAAAAACTCAGAACTTTAACCCCCTAACCCCCTAAATCTGGGGTGCAAAGTTTGTATGAAAAACTTAATTTTAGGGTACTTTTAGGGTGTTTTGTTGGTGTTAGTCCTATTACCGTTGTACGAAACCCTCTCAACGCGAGTCCAACTCGCACTTGGCAGCTTATTTTTTACAATTGCAATATTCAAATACAATAATAATAACTCTTACGCTATGATTTCTGTAAACATGGCGTAGGGTGGGGGGGGGGGGGGGCTAGTCCGTCGCCGCCGCAGCTAGATGCTTCTCTCTATTTTCACTACTTATGCTGGGTAACATATGGGTGTTGGTCTACTCTGAAAGGTATTCGAAGAGTTTTTGGTATTTGTCTATCTCCACTTTAATTAAGTAGTATAGGAGCTGCGAAAGAAGAAACATTGCAGAAGAAATGGAGTTAGAACTTATAGTGTAGTATTAATGGTTTTTGACCCAGATTGGCATTGTCTCTTCACGAAAGTAATAGTGACATTTTAGTTTTGCATTTTATCTAAGAATATTAGCCAGATAGAAAAGACTACGGATTTTGGACTAATACATTATCTCTTCTGTGCCAATACTGTGTGGTCACCCTTCTCTACATGCATACCTAAAACCCGTAGAGATTTCCATCAAATATAATAATAATAAAATTTATTCACTAGCATTATAATTTTGCCTGTTCTCCCGTTGAACTTGGACCAGTGTTGGAGAAGATAAGGGCAAATAGGTACGTCTTAGTTGTAAAATTGAATTGATTCACTGTTATCAATTGTGTTATTATTTTCCTTATAAAAATGCCAGACAACAATGAATACATTATGGGCACATAGGTATTATTGGCAGTTGAAGAAACCCCACAATTCGAACTAACGAGTAGACACAATACTCCAACAATGAAATAAATTGCGTAGGTACTAGAAATCAGTGTAATCAGTCTACATACAAATAGACGCATACATTAGTCACGTCTGTGACCCTCTGTTGGAAAATATAGAAACGCAATAAGTTGTCCGGAAGCGAAAATTGCCAGGGCCTCGTGGGTTGCCATTTTACCGGAGTAATCCGGAATTCTACGTATTCTTAACCGACTTCCCAAAGGAGGAGGTTTACAATTCGTCCGGATGTTTTTCTTATGACAAATCGACCGCACCCGCACACCCACAATATCTAGTAATGTTTTGTTACGATGGCAGGTAGGTAGGTAGATAGGTATTAGGTACCAAAACCGTAATATAAACTTTGCTTTCTGTTTCATTATCTTAAAATGCACACGAACAGCCTACCAGGAGTAACTGTTACCCTAACTTACGCCTAGTCGTTTGTTGACTTGGTTTTATGTCAAGGCGTCCTCAAAGAATTCAATTTGAATGGAATTTTAACAACAATCTCTTGAGTAAGGTTGAGTCGAGGGTAAACTGGGTGAAGCAAATACGCATACGTTAGTATAGCAGCTGTACTCTACAATACTTAAATAGCTTCACCGATAGATTGTGACAAAACCACGATCTGTTTTAATCACTTATTTCCTTCAGTAAAAATGGCGGATAGAAAAAAATGCAACTCGGCCACTTAGATTACTTATATACAAAGCTCGGCCATTAACAATTGAAAAGTAAATTGTTATACTTAAGTACTATATTACCCACAGATTGGCGGTAATTTTTTACCGAATTTCGTATTCTCTCATGGCAGCCCTAAACCCTATACTTGTAATGTATGAGTCAGTCTAAAGTTCTCGAGGCTAGCAGAGCTCCGGTGATCCAGTCAATTCCAGGCCTTCTAGTTAATTAGCTGCTATTATTTGTGCTAATGTGCAGTCTCCCTATGTTGTTAGTAGGACTAATGGTAGCGAAGGTTCTAGTTCGAAGAACTTCCGGATGGAAAGTCATTTGAGTGTATTTTAGATAATTATTTTTGTGATACTTAGGTATGCAAGGAAATGCAGTTGTTGGAATTATTCCGTACATTATTATGTTACCGTGATAGAAATATTTAAAGCTTTCCTATTACACTATGGTATACACACTAGGTCATTAAATCTATTAACCCTTTCGTCGACACATCTTATCTAACTATTGTTCTCCATTGTTCGGTTGGTCGACCGGTGTATTTCTGAGAGTGAACCAGTTAAGTACCTCTAGGTGTAATCAATCAATTGAAAAATATAAGAATGGACCAATTGAAATTGAAATTGAAATTGAAAAAGACTTTATTAGCACACATTAGGTAGGTACATACATTAAGTATATAGAACAGACAATGGATTATAACGTCTCATAGTGCTAATAGGACCCGGCTCAGCAATGCCGAGCTGAGATGGTCTCAGCTCAGCGCTGGTTTTCAGCCGGACCTTTAGAACACGGGGCTACCACATACACACATAATTTTGACAAAAGCGAAAAATAAAATTAAAAAAACAAATAGTTAAAAAACCAGCAAGAACAAATTATTCCTGCCAAATAGCACAGATACTATATTATACTAATACTAATAGTTAGGTTCCAACTTTAAACTAAGTTTAAAAATCTAAAAAGTAAATTCTAGGAAAAAATAATAATAATAATAATTTAGGCTTAGCCTAGCACACACACATTCAAACATAGTGTTATATTTACTAGAGTTATTTATTGTAAGGGTAGGGTTTTTTTTTTAAATATAATTATGTAGATAGGTACACAGAATAATACAAGTGGCACTAAAGCTTTGCCCTCTGCTCATCCAGGAGATATTTTTTGAATGTTCTTTTAAATGTAGCTATACACATAGGCGACCGCAAAGGCGGTGGCAGATCATTCCAGATCTTCGCTGATGCAAACCGGAAGCCCCCTCTGAATCCGCTGGTCCTGTGCCTAGGGATAAACAGTTTGTTTTCCTCCTTCGAACGTGTCCCTCTGTTGTGGATGTTTTTCGTGAAACTTAGCTTTTCGAATAAGTAGTCCGGCCTTTTTGAGTGTATTACTTTGTGTAATAGGCATGCACTATGAGACTTTCGTCGGGCTGACATCTTTAGGACTCCATTTGTGTTCAAATAAGGGGTAACGTGGTCCCTCCTCTTAATATAGTAGCAGAACCTGGCACATGCGTTTTGCACTCTTTGTATTGCTTTTTCAGTCCTTTTAAAGAGGCGAGGCCCATAGACAGTATCACAAAAATTGAACAGTGACAGAACCAGGGTCTCTGTCAGAGTTTCCCTAGTCTTAACACTAAGATTCTGGCGTAACCCGTACAAAATCTTTAGTCTATAAAAAGCCGTTCTAACTTTGGAGCCTATGTGGTCCTCAAATCTAAGCTCATCGTCCATCACCAGGCCCAGATTTCTTGCCTTTTCTACGCATACAATCTTCTCATTATTTATTTGGATTTGGGGATCACTCAATAAAACACGATTTCGTTGACATTTTGTCCCGAGAATCAAATATTTCGATTTGGTTGGGTTCAGAACCAGATTGTTGCTCTCAGACCACCTATTGACATTATCTAGGTCGCGGTTGATTTCTTCTACTGCATCTAGGGTCGACTCAGGCAGAAAACTGTGATACAATTGAGTGTCATCCGCGTATAGGTGGAAACGGCAGCTCTTGATACACGTCCCAATGTCCGCTGTAAATATAATAAATAGAATAGGGCTGATTATACATCCCTGCGGTGCACCTCTGGGTATCGTCTTTACTTCGGACACTTTCTCGACCCCACGATGATCTGTCGACACTACAAATTGTTGCCTGTCAGTGAGAAACGAACGGAACCAGTTACAGGTGTCGTTTGAGGTACCATAGTATGATAGTTTGGCGATCAGTAAATCTATACTAAGACAATCAAAAGCCCTCGAGAAATCCAGTAACACCAAAGCAGTGGCCATTTTCTCATCTGAGGCTGAGATTATGTCATCAGTGACGCTTAACAGGGCTGTTTCTGTACCGTGGCTGCTCCTGAATCCGGATTGTTTTGTAGGTAGTATGCCGTTCAACTCTACGTACCTGGTGAGCTGCCTGCTGACGACCTTTTCTATGATCTTTGACATAACTGGCAAAATACTAATAGGTCTCAGATCCTTGTGCCCTTTTACATCGTCGTTTTTAGGCAATGGGACCACTTTTGCCAGTTTCCAGCTACTTGGGAAAGTGTTTGTCAAGATCGAAGTATTGATGATAAAGGTGATAATTGGTAGAGTTGTTGGTAGTGTCAGCCGGATCATATCCATTGACACTTTATCGTGTCCACATGCATGTGTCTTTACACCTTTAATGGTTTTAAGAATTTGTGCTTCGGTGCACACAGAAAGTTCAAACCTCGAAGTCCCGAACCTCTCACATCTAAACTGCTCCAAAATGTCGATATTGGTGGCGGTGTCACCCGGTGTCTTAAGAAAGAAGTCATTTATTGTATTCGGATCATTGAGACCTTCTGGTATTTCTTGAGTAGCTTTATTTGAAAACGGAGAGATCTTCTTTATATGCTTCCACATTTTGTTTGGATCCTTTGCGTGGTTGTTGACATAGTAGTTAAGGTATGCAGTTTTCTCCCGCTGTACTGTGGATGTGACCAGATTTCTGAGGCTCTTGTAATAGTTCCAGTGCGAGTCTGATTTGGATTTGTGAGCCTTATTGAGAGCTTTGTCTCGAAGCCTCATCATCAGCAGAACGTTACTGGTTATCCAGGGAACACATTTTTCTTTGACACGCATAGTGACTTCAGGCGCATGTTTGTCAAACAGTTCGCTGATACATTTTTCAAAGGCTTCCACCATTGAGTCCACGTCTCTTAATTCGTAAATGCTATGCCATTCTATAGTTTGAAGGTCTTCAGCAAACCGGTTTTCATCTATATTGTGTAGCCTACGCGTTGTTACATATTTTGGTTTGGTGGCCGGCTTTTGTACATTAAATTCTGCTATAACTGCTCCGTGGTCACTAAGAGATGGGTTATGGTAAACACAAACGTTATCACAGCGGTCCGATATGTTCGTAATGACCAAATCCAATAGTGTAGAGCTAGTTTCAGTGACACGTGTTGGTTCAGCAACTACCTGGCCAAGATTACGACATGACAGGAACTGTAATAGTTCCCGCGCGGCTCCACGAGCATTTTCTGCAGTAGCACCCAAGAGATCGACATTGAAATCTGATAAAACGAACACATAATTACAATAGTCGAAACAATCGAGGGACTCATTCAGTGACGCTATAGCCTCACCAACACTTGGCCCACCCTTAGTACCCGGTCTGTAGACCGCACCTAGCGCCACGCGCGCACCGGAAATCGACAACTCCACCCACATCTGCTCTAGCGAGGACGCAGGATGCTGTTTTGTTTTTGTTCGTATTCCTTTTCGTATTAGAAATCCTACGCCACCACCGGATCTATTAGCACGAGGGATATGCTTCAGCTGGTAACCAGGTACTGAGGGTGTAAAACGCTTATCGCCGTCTCTCATATTAGTTTCATTAAGGGCAACAATATCGGGGTCTGTTTTCATTAGCAACGCACAGAGATCATCTTGACCCGTGTAGAAAGAGCAAATGTTCAACAACCCTAGCCTTAAACAAGCTTTTTGTTTTTTACCCATTGGGTAATATAAGGCGTAACATTCTGGTTTTGTGTGCTAAGCTTTTTAAAAAGTTATAACAATTTGTAACGACAGATTTTTCAAACATACAGTTTAAATATATTGTAAGCATATTGTTATGATACACAAAAAATAGGTTCAAACTGAAAGCGCAACTTATTAGTACACTAACGTTTGGAGGTTTCAACGTCTTTTTTACCAAAAACATGGGCGATATCTGATTCGACACGCAGCCGATGACAGGCTTTACCTACGGCCTGGCGAGCAAATATTTTGCCATCTCGGGTCCATACAAACTTCCACTGGTGCTGCTTCATTCCGACCTCGCGGGCTCGACCGAAGAGATGTCTGTTGGTCTTGGTGAGTCGCTCGCTCACGCTGAACTTGTGCGGCGGCCCCGACAGCGGCATGTCCATGCCCTCAGTGGTGGCGCCGCGGCGCGTGCGCGCGGCACTCAGCAGCTGGTCGCGGGCGTGACGGCGCGCGAGCCGCACGACGAGGGGCCGCGGCCGCGCCGGCTTGCCCTCGGTTGAGGTGTGCACGGGACCCACGCGCGCCGCCCACACGATGTCGCGCTCATCCAACTGCACGCCGAGCTTGCTCGCCGCGAGTTTCGCTACATGGACGCCATTCTCCCCGCTCAGCTCAGGAATACCTGCTACCTCGACGTCGTTGAGGAGTAACTCTTGTTTGAGATCTTGCATTTCAAGCTCCAGGTTGTGGACATGCTGGCTAGGTTCCGCCGTACCTTGGTTTTCTAGAGTGGCCACACGTGTCTCTAATGTCTCTATCTTTTGATGACAGTCTAATAACGACTTATTAAGCGTGGCCATTTGTAAACGGAAATTCACCATCTCACTGCGAACATTCATCATTTCTTCACGACACATTCTTAATTCCTTAGCGAGGTCTAACTCCATCGTAGTAGTATCATTTAACGTGATTGACGCGTCGAGAGTCGGCTTAATAACTCCAGTAGAAGTTCGCACAGGTGTCATATTGTTATTGTCCCGAGGTATCTTCGATTTGCATGTCGGACACAACCATTCGTCTGTCACTTCTGCGCCTGTGGGCAAACCAACACAGCCTCTGTGATACTTTTTTTCACACCGGCCGCATCCAACGCTATCTCCTTGGGACATGAACTTCCCGCATCCTTCACACTTACTGGCCATTGCAACTGGTGGCGCCCTCTGTTATCTAGTATGAATTGTTAGGTGACTGGAGTGATTGGAGTAGTAGTAATGCTGGTTCGTTTGCTGGTAGTATTGCTACTGTTGCGCCCCCTGCCGCTTATTGGCAGTGCATCGGCAGACTAGTTAGCGCGAACAAGAAGACAAAAAGATAGTGCCTGTCTCGGAGACTCGAACCCGGTCCTCTGCGGCACCAACGATATGATGCTACCGCGTTAACCGCCGAGCCAGTGTCGCTTGGTAATAGTGGTACGAAAAACTCGATATCAATGGTCGAGTAGCAATTGCTGTGTACATGTGCGGTAAGTGTCCGTTGCTGGATACTTGTTATTTTGAACCACCCGCACTATAATATATCGTCACTGTAATTGCACTTTATTTCACTGATTTCTAGGCACTATTGACACTTTCAGCGGAAAATAGCGGCCGCACACTCTACTTAGATCTTTGGCCTTGAGTTATGTATGGTTCTATATTATAACTGATGCCTATAACAGGTAAAAACTATTTTTAAAAGGTGGAGCGATACAAAATACGTGTGCTCCGTGGAATGATCACGGACGAAAATTACAAACCATAGTGGCAGTAGTAGTACTCTTAGTAGTAGTAGTAGTACTCTTTCCATACTGGCAGAGACACAATTGGTGCTTACGTTTAAATGTTAATCTATTGGCAAGTTATGTTAATCTACCAAAACGAAAGTTGTTTCAGGCTCTAGACGGACCTACGCAATGATATAATGAGTATTTACAAATATTGATTTGGTTGTGTCTTGCACCTATCTGAAATTCCTACCACATGACATCATGATCTAACTAAAGATTAACATCAACAAACACATCTACCGCAATAACAATAGAAACGAACGAAGCATCTCACAAGTATTGATCAACAATTCAACAACTCCAAGATCCATAAGAAAACATTGACGAAATGGGACACGCGCCGAAAATAAATAAATCTTTTATTACTTATACTGGTAAATTGGTAATCTCAATAGCAGACACATCACACAATCTAGTGGGCACATAGCAGGAAAACTAAATAAAGACTTGTTTGTCGAGTAAACCTAGACTTAACGCACCATTACGTGCGGGTTTAAACTCTGTAGATTATGTTTCATGCGTGAACTCTGAAGTTTTACCGACAAGTATTTTTTTTATAATCATAAACGTAATTCCGATAGTTTGGGGAGATAATGATAATTTAAGTAAACTTGAGGCACGAGCAAGAAAATGATCTATCTACCTCTTACTTACCTATGTATATATATAGATTGAGATTCTAATTACTTACTTACCGCTGTGAAGTACCTACTGTTTTAACTCTACACTATCACTTTAGGGTGTAGTAAAAATATATTTTCAAGTTTCTTTTTCAGTGCGTAGAAGAAAAATACCACGGTACAATACGAAAAAAATACAGCAAAGTGCGAGTGTAACTAATAGTTAATAAATAATGAGCAAGAAGAGAGACTTTCTGAAACGGTGGCTACTCACATGCAGGCAAACACTTGTGGTGATAAACACTTGAAACACGGCCGCAGTCATCCCGCGCATCATACCGCGTTACGCATTTCTAATTTCTAAAGTTTTTAGTTGTCTTTTTTCTGAACCAAACAAAGTTTAGGTTACGAGGAACTTATCAAACGTTAAATAATCATAAAATGTTTACTATATTACTTTAACGCGAACTCACCGTATCGGAAAACATAAAGTTAGCCCCAACAAATTATTTATGGTCAATCTTCACCATAACCATGTAGGTACGTAATGAAAGATTGACCACTTACTTATTTGGAAACTGTTATAACCATGAAAATTCCTATTAACAATATTTTAATAGATATTTTATTTCCAATAAACTTCGCTTGTTATTCCGAAACGTATAAGGAGCGAGATGAAAGAAAATATTCAATAGGTCTCGCGATTTGTTGCTGCAACTTGTATTTCTCTCTCTGTCTATCTTCCTGTTCTGTCCTTCTCTAGCGGTTGCAAGGCAGCCTGCCTTCTATGAGTTGCAGCGACAGATTGCAAGCCAGGTTGCATCGTGAGTAGAGCCCTTATAATTGAAAACCTGCTAGCTCAACGCCTGGAAGGATTCTCTCCCAGGATTGCCTGATCGACTGATTTTGGTAAATGTCATATAATACAGACTGTAACAGAAAGGTTTAGTCATATTTTAAGGGTTTGTTAGGAACGTCATTCTGAGCAACTGTCTCTTGAAACCGTTTTGATCAGCGCAACTTAATTTTTTGCTTCTCCATCCAAATCAGCTGACCGCCCGGGCCAAAACGGATGGAGTAATGAAAAATGTAGTTGCTCTGATCAAATCGGTGTCACGGTAAAAGTTGTTCGGAATGATCTCATTGACGATCCCTTAAAATATGACCTTTCTGTTACATCCTGTATACTTTTGTGTTTTGGTCGAGAATAGTAGAGATTCAGATTGTGAGCTGTTATAGCAACTTTATTTTAATATTAGTTATGTCTTAAATTTCAACCTCCACGAATGGAGTACGTAGTTAAATCTACAGCGAGGCATTCTTCACTGTCACACAAGTTCTGATACAAAGATACAAAGTCAAGAATAGAGAACATTATCATGAGAATTTCAAGTTTGAAGCCGTTACAAAGTGCATAGCGTATCTTGGCCCTTGACATACCGACTTTTGACCATGTCTTTAGTTTCCTTAATAAAACTGCCATAAAACAGAAACGAGACAACGTCGTAAAGTTTATCGACGATATAATATGAAATTGCCCAGCAGTGGACATGAAAAAATATTAATTGCGAACGGTCGATGCACGGGCCCTCGTAAAAATCCCTTCAATCGACGAAATTGTCTTAAATGCCGAATTAATTTGGTCGCGTCTCGTAAAATTATCGAAAATATCGAAAACTACTCGTGGTCGTGTCAAAGTTGTGAAAAAATATAACCATTTTTTTAAATAGCCCATAAGGTGTCCCACCGCTGCTGGGCAAAAGCCTCACCAGTTCGAGCCCACACATCTCTGGCCGAAGCTTTGTCATTCCATCCTGGTCAAAGTCAAAAGTCAAAGTGGAACGGAACATATCCAGGTCGTCCCTCCATCTCCTTCTGGGCCTTCCCCTACGCCGGAGTCCGTCTCGAGGCATCCATTCAGTGGCTAATTTAGCCCATTTGTCCGGATGCATTCGACAGACATGTCCAGCCTTCCATTTGACATAATTTCATAATTTCTTTATTGCACGGAAAACAATGTGATACATAGTCTTAAAACAAAGGTAAATAGGCAAAGGCGAGCTTATCTCTAAAAAGAGATTTCTTCCAGCAAACCTAGGCGAGATAGGACAGATTGTTCTGAGAGAATAGTCCTAGTGCACAATAAATAAAATGAAGATAAATGAATGAATCTACATATATCTACTATAATATATCTACACAATAAAAATGCTACATAGACCTAAATATGAATACATATATAAAATAAAATAAAAATATATATAATTGAGTAGAATACATAAACATACATATACATCTACTTATATAATCAAGATACCTATCATTTGACCGTCTGCGTGACCACGTGCACGTCAACAATGCCAGTTTTGGAGCGCAGTATAGTGTTCGCGGTATAAATAATAACCGGCCAAGTGCGAGTAGGACTCGCGCACCAAGGGTTCCGATCACACTTGGAGAGCGTAACACGTGTAATTAGGTTTCCACATAAAAACTAAAGTGTGATGTCATCCATGTAAACGAAATTGAATCGGTGGTCCGAATGCTGGGAACATCAACGAAATTGAATATTTTTTAGAAAGACAGAAATTTGCAGTTTTCAGATTTTTCCCTTTATTTGTGCTATAAGACCTTGCTTCGTGCCAAATTTCATGATTCTAGGTCAACGTAAAGTACCCTCTAGGTTTTGATTCCCTTGCGAATATCAGCAATTTCAGCAAAATTGAGACATATGCGGTATCTTTTGATTGCGTTGACCTTTAAGTTTGATTTTTTCACAACTTTAAGAGTTCACAGACTTAAGTAATCGATATTAATTTCAACTTAATACCTCCATGCGTTTCTGAGAAAAAGTCTTAACAGACGGTGAGACAGACAGACAGACAGACAGACAGAAATTTACAGTCGGATTTCTTCCTTAACTTGTGCTATAAGACCTTCCTACATTCCAAATTTCATGACCCTAGGCCAACCGGAAGTACCCTATAGGTTTTGATTCCCTTGCGAGTTCCACGCGAGTTCATACAAATCCAGCAAAATTATGACATAATATCGCGGTATGTTTTGATTGCGTGGACCTAGAAGTTTAATTTTTTCACAGCTCCAAGGGACCATAGACCTGAGTAATCGATATTAATTTCAACATTATACCTCCACGCGTTCCTGAGAAAAGGGGTCGTGACAGACGGACGGACAGACGGACGGACAGACAGACAGACAGACAGACAGACAGACGGACAACAAAGTGATCCTATAAGGGTTCCTTTTTTCCTTTTAAGGATCGGAACCCTAAAAACAAAAATATGGAATAAAAAAATTAGCGGTACCAACTTTAATTGAAAGACTGGTTTATGCGGTGCTTTCAGATTTGTTTGATTTAATTTATCACAGGCATTAAAAACTAAAAAAATACTTAGTTAGAATAGTAGTTAAATGGTAGTTATTAGATAAGTTACTCTATATTTATGTACTCTATGGTTATTAGTAAATAACAGAGAAATAACACAATCCCGTCAACATTTTGAGTGTCAGACACCGTGTGAACCTGTCATCGATCGTGACGTCTTATCTAGGACAAGCCGATTGTCGATCACCATCGGAGAAATATTGCCATAACTCTTATAGTCCATGAAATAGGATAGATTTTGTACAAGTCGGAGTTAGTTCGCATAAACACGTGACTTGGCGACGGATTGGCTGTGGTATCAACTAATTATATTTTCACAAGTCGATGTTGAGAACTTGGGAAATGGGTGGGATCGGGCACATTGGCGGTTCGCACTTATAATGTCGTGTTAAACGAAATCGACTTGTTTAGTTAAGTTTCCGTTTAAGCAACAGAAACAAATGACAATAGGAAGATAATTGGATTTGAGGATCTATCATCTCATCTTGGATTGAATCTTCAGTCATCTGGACACACCTAAAGATGAAGACTTCACAAAGCGAAGGCCTCTTTGAGAATATAGCAAATTATTAAGTTTGCATCACATAATCTAGTAATATATATTGATAGGTAGTTAGAGAAAATCGGATATACCAATACTAGGCTTACGGTGTGACAGTTTCTAGTATGATTTTGTAATATTGGTTGGTTGGTATGGAATAGGTACCTACTGGCTTAAAAAAAGCATTGTTTTATCATGAAGTTTTGTAATAGTTTTTTTGTTGCAATCAGCATTCACACTTTGAAAAGTAATCAAAAAAATTATCGAATGATCAGCTGTATGGTTTATGATTTGTGTGTGACTGACAGCCGAATCAATAGATATCATGTCAAGTAACGATGGTAGATTTAATTACATTTCAATTGTATATAATAGTATCTATCTTGATTAAAATAATGTTTTATTCTCATCAATCATTCACATTTACTGTGGCTACAGAAAAAACGGCCTCGTTTAGTGTAGGAAACGCAATCGCAAAAAAAATATATAAGTAGGGTAAACGACCAATGATTAACCAGTTTAGGAATATCATCGACTTTTTTCATACCGACTCTCATTATTTCAAGAACTTGACCTTAATTATTTTTGCGTAATTGATTTTCACTCATTCATTTTTATACAGTATGAGTACCTACCATACAGAATAATTGTTCACCACACTGTAACGTTTCATTTTTCTAACCTAAATTAGGTTAAGATTTTTAATTATTACTCAAATCTACTTTATTTTATGCAAGTAATCTGTGGATATTATTATTTTTGGTTGAGCCTAGTACCCACGACACAGGGAGACCTAGTGTGGGACTAGTACAACTTATGTCTGGCATAACCGTTGTGTAAAATAAAGATTTTCATTTTCATTCATCTTTACAGAAAATGCTTCCAGCATTATAGGCGGGTACGTTTAAATAACAAGTAAAGACGATCTATGGTGATTCTATGTTGAGATAATAAGTGCGACTATTATTTTGTAAATGGGCGAATTAGGTTTTATTTCCTTAAGCTGTTGGATAAGTTACTGTCTGTCAATCTCATCTTCTACATGCGGTGAAAGGTGAGTTTAGCTTAGGTACTTATTTTACAAAGAACAATGCAAACAAACAAAAAATCTTTGAAAGATTTCCTGCAAGGATCTTTTGTAACCGAAACAGTTAGCTGTTACTGTTAAAAAGACTGATCTTTTAATGAAGAGATGTCAATAAAATGTTTCGACTATATAAGCATCGCACAGTGATAAAAAGCTTTTTTGCCTGTCTGTCCGGTATAAAAGAGTTTTGTCAAAAAAAATATAGCGAACACTGGACAATGACCATCGTTAGACATTCTTGTTGGTAGTTGCTGCTGGCCTCGTGACCTAAGATGCTAGTCTGAGTTCCTTGAAAACCTATATTCGGTTTTTTGTGTCGTTCCATCCCGGATCTTTTTTGGGGTGTTTGGTTTGGTTGGGAATTTTAAGTTTGTTGATATCGCAAGAGATGAAAAAAAAAAAAATTAATAACTGACTGAATGAGGACAAACTAGTGCCCTTGCCACCCCGTGAGACATGTCACAGATATTTTTATATTTTATACTCAACACTCAATATACTTTATTGCACACAAATCAATACATTAATTATGACAATTAAAAATAGAAATAAAGCGTACAAAGGTGAGCTTATCTCTATCAAGAGATTTCTTCCAGCAAACCCAGGATGGAAAGGACAAATAAATCAACAATAGGTAGATCAACGTATACAACATCAAATACTTAAGTAAAAGATAATAATAATATAAACTACATACAAATACGTACATAGATACCAGAATTAATGGATATATATTAGGAAATAAATCATACATTAATTAATCCTGTCCATCCTAGGTTTGCTGGAAGAGATCTCTCATTAGAGATAAGCTCGCCTTTGTACATGTTTTTTTCATTATTAAGTGTCTGTATTCTGTTTTTGTGCAATAAAGTATAAAGTATACATAAATACAAATACTTAAATTTAATCATTATATTTTTAATTTATTTTTTATTTTATATTTTTAGGGTAAGTAATTTTACTATACTAAATAAAAACGTACAGATTTAATGAACTCCTTGAACTTGTGTGAGGCGCATACACCTATCATCTACCAAACAAAGGCACTGATGCTGGTATTACTCGATTACATCTTAATTCTTAAAATATTATTTTATAACATAAGTATTGTTTAAATCTAAATATAATGATGTGTGTCTGACTTTCCCACAATAATTAGGCAGGTGTATTGAGAGCCAGGATTTTTATCTTTGACAATGAGCTAGGGTCTAGATAGGTTGAAGTGTTTATTGTTTCGATAGAACGATACCTTATCTCTCGTGCCTTCAACTAACGAACCTTCTGAGAAGGCTGTAACACTAAAATGCAACTTATCGTATGCACCGTGTGTTAAAAATGACATTATAAAGAGGTGAATAGCAAAACAGGTTGTTTTTTGTCCATTCCCTGTGGAGAAATTATTTTTGGTAGTTCCGTAGACACATTTTGGTTCAATCATCTTTCTTTTCCGCGCATGGAAAAATACTAATTCGTCGTGTAATTTAATTTAAATAAGGGGTAGTATTTAAACGAGCGACAAAAAAAGTCTAACCTAACCTAACCGAAAAACTAATTGAGCGACTAAATTACTAACTGACTAACTTGTCGCTCAGTCAGTAATTTAGTCGCTCAGTAATTTTTTTAGTGGATCGTTTTATTATATTCCTTAAATAAGTAATGTTTATTCACGCACCACTGCGGAAATAAATTCCCACCTCCAAAGGTTGGCGCCCCTGACAGGATAAGTGATAGGAGCAAAGGGATTGATATCGATCTAATCCTTTTGCTCTTGATCTTATGCGCCCGAGCCGGTAACGGTTGCATCGGCCGCGTATTGAGCATTCCTACTGTGCTTCAGTGCACCGGTAACGCCTGGAACGCTATGCAGATTGCAGGTGCCATCATTGTAGTTTATTATACTATTATAGATTTTGCCATCAAGTTAGAATAAGAATAAGAATAATTTATTGTTCAAAATAACAGGGTTTACATAATTAAGGTCCCTGCCTCCCAAAGTAGGAAAAACCTGTATCATGGGAGACAGTTACTTCCCAGTGGGTACATATTTTATTTTGTACAATACTAGGTACTTAACAATTTTAAGCTTTATGGAGGTAATTAAAAGAGATAAATCTGCAAAAAAAAATCTTCCCTTGATTCAACGCGTATTCGACTTGTTAATTAATTAATAAATGTATTTATTAGTAAGGTCTATGCAAAAGGTATATTTAATACTCTATAAAAAATAAATTCTCACTAGCGACCCGCCCCGGCTTCGCTCGGGTGCAATGCACGGTGCACTATGTTTTGCATGTATTATATTTTATTATAACAAATAAACCTTTCTCTTGAATCACTATCTATTGAAAAACCGCATCAATATCCGCTGCGTATAGTTTTAAAGATCTAAGCATACATAGGGACAGACAGTGGGAAGTGACTTTGTTTCATACTATGTAGTGATAATCAGCTTATTTAAGTGGTTTCAGTCGGTTTCACGCTCGCTTCTCACACAGTAGATGACGGTTCGATTGTATCAATGTAAAGTAAAGTAAATGTAGCCCATTAATATCCCCACCGAGGGGCACAGGCCTTTACTCGGATCCGAGTAACATTGAGCCATACTCCACGCTGGCTCAGTGCGGGTTGGTGGAGGGATTTTTACGACTAAATTTCTTTTGATTTTTAGTATTTGTTGTTATAGCGGCAAAAGAAATACATCATCTGTGAAAATTTCAACTGTCTAGCTACCACGGTTCAATAGATACAGCCTGGTGACAGACAGACAGACGGACGGACGAACGGACGGACAGACAGCGAAGTCTCAGTAATAGGGTCCCGTTTGGCACCCTTCGGGTACGGAACCCTAAATAGTATTCATGCAAATAGATTTCTCATACCATTCCTTAGTTTAGAACTACGCGTATAATACACATGAATACATCCTGCCTGTTTCCATATTGTATAGTTCGATTTGTGCACAGAAATCGATTTTATTTAGATGAAGCACGCGCAATGTATTTATACGTGACATCATTTTCTCCTTGCGGTTCCTGAGTTTAGGATTGTAATAGTATGAGTGGCTTGGCAGAGGTGTATCTTTACAAAAGATACCTGAGACGGTGTCAAAATAAATACTTATTTAAAATGCGAGTGCCACTTAGCAACAGAAATAACAACAAACAATCATGTATTTTTCTATACGGGGTAGTGGTACCATAGGCTTGTGGCCAAGGTAATCCAATAAATCTAGGAACAAGTCTTAAGTTGAAGCATTATGTAAAAAATGGCTTAATATTCTGAGAATTGTATATTTACTGCCAGATATATTTTATAAAGTCAATTTTGTGCAAAAAATACAGCATTTGATGGCACTTTTACATGACGTCATTCTGTTGTTATTTCATAGAACTCGGGAACAAAAGTTCCGTTTTGACAGTTCATAAAAAGTATCTATTTTGACTTGACAGGCCACAAGCCTATTGTGCCCATATTTATTCAGTTAATTCTATATTTTGCGTGACAAGGGAGCTAGCCCTTCGCCGCAGTAGTTGAAATTGAAAGCAGCAGTGGCTAAGTAGGTGTTGAGCGTTTCTTCTTTTTTTTGCCATTTTTTATGTTTTCCGAAAATTCTAAATCATTTCCGATCACGAGCTCTTTTCACCCCAATGTGAAAAAAAGTGTCCTTTTCTATTCATTTTTCCGTTTTTTGAGACTTCCAATTTTGTTACCACCATACAAACGGACAATGCAAACGGTAAATGAAATGGTAAAAGAAAAAAATTGAAACACTTTTTTGGAAAAGAGCTCGTGATTTTGAGTGGAAATGATTAAAAAAAAAACAGAAAATTAGACATTAAAAAATGGAAAAAAAGGAACACTCAGTTACCCTGAGTTGAAATGGACTCGCTCGCTGTAAGGTGTATCGAAGTAAGGTGATACCTTACTGATTTAAGGGCTAGAATCTCATAGGATTGTCATGTCAGTGTTGTTTCTGATGCTAAGGATATGCAAATTTAAATTGTTTTCGTGCATCTCATCTTAATTTAAGTAATAATAACAAAGGGGAAGTTGATGAGATTGACTTTCCATACTACTGATAAACCTACAATTTTATGATTTATAGAAGCGGTCGGCAAATCCATGACAAATTGTCGTACGGCTGATAATGTACGGTTCTTAAGAGTATCATTCGTGTCAATTACACACTTTACAACAGACGCGTTATTATACATACTTTGTTTGCAATACTGCAGTACCATCCAGCCATCACCATACGTTGTTATTATTCCGCCAGATGAAGAAGTCATCATAATACAAGGTTTGTGAAGACTCAGTCACTATGTAATTTGTTGAAGTAATGAAATAGGTCTGGGATAAACAGTTTTGTTAGATTTCCTTGATGAAAGGTTATTTCACCGTTCTGTAGCGGCTAGACTGTGTAAAATGTAGCTATAGATTGTTCGGAATGATTGCCAGTAAGTATTTTTTTACAGACCACAAATTAATTGACGATTCAGAATTTCGATGCCTCACCTTTTTTGCTAGGAGTCCGAATACGACTGGTACATGAGAATGATAAAGAAACTTAAAAGGGACTTAAAAATTGATGTCATGATTTGTCTCCAGCGGAATCGCCTACTTACATAAATAGGCATTTAAATAACATCCGCTGTATTGTTTGATAAAATGGACAGGTAATGTTTTCGTTCTCATCAAACTATACCTTTTATTTTTTCAGGTTAATATCAAAATGTAATGTACCATTTCAATAACTTAGCTATCCTCAAACTGCAGGTATTTTTGATATTTTCACTTTTTTAATGTGAAAATCATGGATAGACATACATACAGACAGACATACGTAAGTAATTTTTGATAACTTTCAACGTTCATTAATTTGCGCTTAACCGTATTGTATTGTAAAAATATTTCGAGTGTCACAATGGGCAGTTGATCTCAATGCTCTAAGCGGCTGTTCATGTCAAATTTCAAATCGAATTAAAATGTCTAACTATTCTGTGATGAGATGAGTCTTAGAGACTGGAAAGAACGTTTGACTCGAAAGAATTTCGCCAAATTCATCTTGGAATAAATTCATTATATTCCGAATCACTGTATTTAATCACATAAAGCCTTCTTTCAGAATGCTTATAAATGTAGTTGTGGGTGTTAGATAATTATCTTCGTAATCTGTGTTTATCCTACATATCTACATATAAATAAGAGATTACGGAAATACTTACAAAATTCTAACTCGATTTACGTAGTTTGTATATAGGTACTTGTAATATACATATAGGCTTTTCCATACAGGATTGCAGAGGTAGATTAAATTGCCTTGGCTAAGAAATGGTCCATTAATTCATACCACCAAGTAGGACAGAGGGTCAGACTCATTAGTTTAGTTTATTTATTTATAATAATCAATTACAGGTCAACACACATAAAATACCTTTAAATTTGTTATTAAAATATAAATAATAATTGACATTATGACTTTGGATAATGCATTAGAGAACAGACCAATGTGGGTGGCTGAGTAAGATGTTATAATAATGTTAATGGCTTACCTACATGGAGGATCGTGTACTCGCGAGCTTCCATACAAAAAGCGGTAACGTTTTCCACCCCTTAAACTTTGTCTAATTTTCACATTTTTTTACATGTTTGAGATACTATGGAAAACTATGCTCGTACGTTTTTTTTTTTTTGAAATAATGTATATTTTAGGAAATATAAGAACTTAACCTAGTACATATAAAAATGTAAGTTTCAATATTTCCTAAAATATATAATATTTAAAAAGGTTTAAGGGGTGGAAAACGTTACCGCTTTTTGTATAGAAGGTCGCGCACACACTGTCCTCTTAAGGCGAGGTACGAATAATTACAAACCAAGGTCAACGAAGATTGCGGAAATGAGAAGCAAATATAACTCGGGAACAGGAATAAGTGGCATGGCAATTGTGCGCTCGCGCCTAATCTGAATCAACGTAAGCGCCAAAACGGAAAAAAATTCTTAAAAAATAAGCTATTCCAGGGAATTCCATTTTAATCTTCAAATCGCTAATAACAACAATTCCCCGCATATTATATACAATTAAGAAAGGGTGATCATATTTACTACTACTGCGGTAAAAAAGGAAAAAATATTGGAAAAAAGGGTTGACTTTGGATTTATTTTCTATCGAGAAAATTTTATCCAAACACGTTTTCCTTCATGAAAACCCTAGATTAAACAGTCAAATTACATATACCAGAAATTGATTACGATTTGCCTAGTATTTCCTGAAATACACATGACAAAAGCACCCCTAATTTATTCATGAGGCGCCTTAACGGTAAGTAAGTATGTATAAGTAATAATGAAGCATGTACAGTTGTGCCTCTGCCACCCCGTATGGGAAAAAGCGTGACACTATGTATGTATGTATGTATGTATGTATGTATGGTATGTAGGATGTAGCTTTCCTTCACCAATACTAAGTCGGCTTGCTTTTGTGACTGACAATAGATCAAATAAATCTATACCGAGATCTATAACTATAGTGATAATAATAATCATTTATAATGATGGTACGCGCATGGGATGGGTAGTGAGTGGCCATTGTCAAAAATAGTACCTACCTATCTAAGCAAAAACTTAAAGCTTGCTTCAGAGCAAATTGTAGTAATTTAGACTTCTGGCGATTTATAAAAACTCTACCGTTTTTCGAAACAGCAATTATTTTTTTGGCTTTTTATGATAATGTTCCCAAACAGCGCAAAAACTCCAATTAGTGTCCAAAATTATTCTCTAACTATTGAATGATTCGCGAAAATCTTGGCTAATGATACTTAACTAGGTGCCTACTTAACTAACCCATTCTATCTAATAATTTATGTTTAGTCATTTGGCCAAAATACCATACATTATGTCCTACTCGTTTTTATACGAATGTTCAGCTGACTATTGGTCTTATTTAACTAGTAAGTAACTACTTGTTCTGGGTATAAAAGTTTAAATAGGTAGAGAAAAATAGGTCTGGCAGTAGAATTGCTGTTTAAAATGAAGTTTAGTCAAGTTGTGTTTATAAATATAAATATTATTATAGGCATTGTGTGATAGGTATCTCAGTCCATCCAAAGATACCGTGATTACCAAGTAAAATAAAATCTAGGTAGAGTTGATGGTTCAAATATGTATGTTCAGGATTCTCAATATTATATCTGAGTCTGTTGATATTTTCGGGGTTGCTCTGTCTGAGTTCACAAGAACAGCACTATTTGTCGTTTGTTATAGTATAGGGAAGATAGGATAAGATAATATACTTTCAGTAGATTATAAGTAGTCGTGTAATTATGTATTTACCGCATTAGGTAATGGTAGATATTAATAGATAAATAAATAAAATAAAATAAAATGTTAGGTAGAGTAAAATTGTGAACCTATGTGTGAATGAATTTAGCTATACATATGTCCGTGTAGATACGAAACTTAAGTTACGATTTTCTTTAATAATATTCTTAGAGCCAGGTAAATCCAGCCAAGACATCAGTCATTATCATTAGACTTCGTCGGCTTAATTAGTCCATGCACAGCTGGTACGTAGTGGCAGTGATTCTACAGGTGTCAAACATAAACCAACAAAACTAATTTAAAAATACAGTTTTAAAATACAAGGTGTCAATGAATTAACGCAAAACGAGAAACTACTTTGATAGGGACATCATTCTGAGCAACTTTCATTATGAAACCGATTTGATCAGGGCAACTTTATGTTTCACTTCTCCATACAAATCAGCTGATCCACTCAGGCCAGAATGTACTGGGAAGTGAAAAATAAAGGTGCTCTGATCAAATTTAATTTAATTCTAATTTGAATGTTGACATGACCTATTTTAAACTTCAATTTGATGTAATTTAATTTAATGTATGGGCCTCAGAAGCCTGAAAATAAACAATATTTAATTTATTTTAATTCAAATCGGTTTCATAATGAAAGTTGCTCAGAATGATGTTCATAACAAAGAGTTTCTCATTTTGCGTTAATTCATTTACACCTTCTATAATCCATGTATGCTACTGGTTGCTGTTGGCTTTTAAGGTAGTAATTTTATTTTGTTAGTATTGCATTGACGCCTGAAGAATCGCTATCATAAAAATGAGTAGACTATTGTAAAGCCTGACTAGCCTGAGGTAATTAGCTATTATGAAGCTGAGTTATTCTAACCAATTTGTAATGTTGGTGTGTGAGATGAATCATCTTGGACATAACTTTACTACTTTAGCGTTGTGAGGTATTTTTGGCCCTTTTAAAATCTCTGAAATTGGTTAATAATAATGCAATATTCTATGTAACGCGATTATAAAATAATCATTGCTACGAAATGTTTGTTGAATTATAAAAACATACATGGGTAACGTATTAAATCAGCGACCTATTTAATAAATATTTGTGTTATTATGACATGAACCATGTCTTTGATTTACCACGGCATTATTTTAAACCATATAAATTTAAGTAACTCTGATAGGATGGGAAAATACCCATACTACGCGATTATTTTGAAGTAAAACTTCTTAGGGCACGGGGGTAAAATTTATTTAACCTCTCAACTGTGGGTTATTCATATATTTGCTTTTCAATTGCTACTAGCCGGGTGCTATCACGAGTGGCTAAGAAATGTAACGGAAATTGGAATCGGTGACGTCAGGGCGGCTGAAGACTTTTAAAACCGCAACTATTTTCAATACGGTTTTTAACTAATCAGATAAGATAATAATACATTCGTACAATAAAGAATGTTAATTAGAGAGAGAAAAACCTGATGAAACGTTAACAAATAAAAATTATTTTAAGCATTCTTCCACGAGTTCTTGATTTCCGGTATGGCCAACTAGCATGACTCAAACTACTTCGTTCAACCTCTTTGTTGGAACCGGAACTTATGTTTGACAGCTGTGCGATGCGATCCATACAGTTTGTAAGAAAAGAGTTTCATCAATGTCACACGGGTCGATATGGATTTCTAAAACAAGCAAAGCAATGCATACATTTGAGCGAGACGGCTTAAAGACGTGACGTCAGATGGTATATAATCTGAGCGAGATGCAAATAGTAGTGACACTATTGAATGAGTTAAGTATATCACCACGAGCGCGACAAATTGTAGATAAGGAATGGTGGGAAATAAATGACATGACGTATTAAAAGTAAGTACAAGTATAAAATCATTTCAAATAATCGGACGTCTGAAACTTAAAAGTAACTTGAAGCAGAGATTGGATCTCAAAATTAGAAATTTAAATCTCTTTTAGTATAGGTAGGTATAGGTGTATAGTATAGGTACCACTTAATGATCTAGCTACAGAAGTTTTACTTCTAACACGTGTACGGTGCTACACGCGTATTTTTTTTTTGCTATTGCTGACCCCCCCCCTGCACACCACCACTGTTGTATGTATGAGCCAAGGCTGGAGTTTTGTACTAGCGTGGTATTTTAAAGACCCCCTCCCCCCTAAACGGGTCACGTAGTATGGTTTGGTTACATTATAGGTAATATTCATGTTATTTCAACCACGACTAAACGTACGACTATTAGGTACTTAGCTGACATACGAGTAATCCATCAAATTACAGAGCTGCTTGAAGATATCGGAAAAAACTAAATTAAATCAAATTGCCATATTATTATTTCCCGTAATTGTAGAAACCGTCACAAATGTAAGTCTTGTTTTAATCTTTACGATTAGAAATCTTCTGTTGTCATTTATCACAAATTGTAGATATCAGATTTCTTCACACTTCGTTTCGATACGAATTGATAGCGATTAGAAACAGCGGGTTGATTCTCGCGCCTTCGATATACGATATCTACACCTATATATATCAGTGATTTTGTACGGGAATCTGTCTCTTGTTTTTAATCTACCCAGGACCACAGCCTCCTCATTACCACCTGAAGGTTCCTGTTTACATACACAGTTACTTATCTTATTAGCGAACAAAAAGTTAATCGAATAATCTACCCAGGCTATATCATTAGTCCTTTTCCAATCACGCGATAGGATGCTAATGCATAACGCGCACGCATCATTAGGATATCTTAGACCATTATCACTGATTGATGAACTGAGAGACACTTTCATCTTGGATGTGTAGGTGGATTCTACTTTATTTGCCCGTTGTTCCATAGATTAGTCTGGAGTCTGCAGTTACACGGCAGATTGTGTTTGTCAGTCGTCATTCAGTGGGAAGGCCGTGCGATTGATTTATTCACTCATTTTCACGAATCCGTTTTCCAATTACGTTTTCTACTGTTGTACTTCTACTCGTTGGTAATGCTGTAATTTTATCGAATTATGTATGTATTGTGTATGAATTCATATATTTGTGACTCACGAATTTTAGACACAAACATTTACCTCTGCGACATATACCACATGTGCCAACATATCTACGCACGTGGAGAGAAGGACGGAAGGAGGCACAGGACGGGTGCCTCAAAGAGGTTAAAGCGGAAGCAGCGACTCGCGGAAGAGATGGAGATCGTCGCTGCGATTCGACGACGAGAAGCTGCTGCTGCTGCGGCGGAGCAGATGCGGTCTCGCAACGATCCTAACACGGGATCGAGTGCGGGAGCGCATCAGCTTCGCCAGCAATACCAGCAGCAGCAAAGAGAGGTGGTGAGGGCTCACAACTGTCCTGATAAAGGACAGAGTGCGGGTCCACACCACCACTCCCAATCACAAAGAGAGGGGGTGAGGGCTCACAACTGTCCCGATAAAGGACAGAGTGCGGGTCCACACCACCACTCCCAATCACAAAGGGAGGCGGTGAGGGCTCACAACTGTCCCGATAAAGGACAGAGTGCGGGTCCACACCACTACTCCCAACCGCAAGCCGCATCGCGGCGACAAGAACACTCGCAGTACCGAACCCACGAGGGAGAGCAGGGGCAAGGAACTTCGAGAAAAAACCACAATGACCCCAGACCATCGGGTTCATACCAAACGTCTGCGGAGCGCACAAACTCAGGACCCCCCCGGCCTGCTCGTCCTCCACCCCCGTCCTTCAAGGGAAAGGGGAGGGGGAAGGGCAGATCGGCGGGAGCGTCCGAGCCGGCAAGGGGCGAAGGCCAGGGAGCCGGAACAAGCAGACCGCAGACGAAGAGAATGAGATCCGACGACCAGGTGTCTCCGAGTGGCGAGAAGCTGAGGGGGCCGCACAAGAGACCCTGCAGATCGGGCCAATATGAACGGGAGCAAATAGTGCAACCCGGTATATCCTATGCTCAGGCAGCGAACTCGCACCTGACCATGGTGATAGTCCCAACAGACGGCCGGGAACTTACGGCCGAACAATACGTCATTCTCCGCCTCAAGATGGAGAAGAAGCTAGAGGAGGCGATAGATGACCCACTTCTGGATTTCGTCCCGGAATTTGATCATCGACCGCAGCCTCTACCACAAGGCGGGCTGAGATTCACCTGCTATGATGAGAAAACCGCGTCGTGGCTTAAAACGACTGCAGGACAACTCACCCCCCTTTGGGAGGAAGGCTGCCGGTTCATGGCGGTTGGCTTGACGGAGCTGCCCAAGCTAGTCAAGGGCGTAATCTGGCTCCCCGATGCTCATGGCACTGACATCGAGGGGCTTAGAGTCAGACTGGTGAAGGCGAACCGTCAGCGAACGTTCGACATGAATCGCTGGCGACTCCTGAAGGGGGAGTTTAGAACAAACACGGAGCCGCCGGGCGCCATCATGGTGTTCGGAATTCCCGAGACCGACCTACCGGAGATGGAAAAGAGGCAGATGAAGATCTGCTACAAGTGCGGCTCGGTGAGGGTGGAAGTCAGGCGGAGGGTCGACGGAGGTGGGTCTATATCCACCCTCGCCGTCCAACCGGGTGACACGCAGCCCCCACCGGGTGGCACTGGGCAGGTCGGCATCTCCCTGCCGACGCGCCGGGCATCGGCGGGCAGCGGGGGTGAGTCGCTGGGTATCAGAGACCTGGCGATTAACTCCCCGACGTCCGCCGAGGCCGACGTACTTCTAGGCTCCGACGACGAGGCTGGAACCCCAACTCCCTCCTTGGGGAGTGAAAATTAAATGTATAGTATATTCGTGCACACGCATATATATACATACACACAAAATTTTACACAAAATAAATATACATGCGCACACACATGTATAACACACAACACAACTAAATATAACACAATATAACAATAATAACCAAAGGCGCTACTACATACATCATCCAAGCCAACATTCAGCATAGCTCCTCTGGTGCAGCGGCGCTTCGGAGAAATCTCGAAGAGAACCCGAAGACGATCGCACTAATACAAGAGCCAACAATTCACAAAAGCAGGGTATGTGGTTTCAACAACCTATTTGGAAATATATACACCTACTATTCAGACACACGAGTGAGGGCGGCTATATATATACCGAACCACTTCAAAACAACACAAATAACACATCTCTGCTCCCCAGATCTCACCGTGGTCAAAATAGACACCGGACAGGAAGGTCTCTCTTTATACCTCGCCTCAGCATACGAGCCAGGCGATAGAGAGACACCCACGGAGGGACTGGAGGCGCTAGTCAAGGAGTGTGAAGATAATGATATACCCCTCGTGATCGGATGCGACGCCAACGCGCACAGCACCCTATGGGGGGGAAAGGATATAAATAGAAGAGGTAAGAATATCATGGAATTTCTATCAAAGAATAATCTCTCAACACTCAATAGAGGGTCGGAACCAACATTTGTCACAAAAATAGCACAGACAATACCAGACATTACAATTGTAAATTTTCTGGCATTAGATCTAATATCAGGATGGAGAGTATCATCAGAAGCATCGTGCTCAGACCATAGATGGATTACTTTCGGCCTGAAGAACATCAAACTAGCACCAAGGCAATTCCGTAACCCGAGGAAAACCGACATAGGCAAGTACTTGCAACACCTGGAGACAGCTTTGTCTGGAACGGAATGCGACAAAGAACTTAATACACCAGAAGAAATAGAATCAGTTATCAACCACCTAAACGGAGCCATAACTGAGAGCTACAATAAATCTTGCCCTCTAATAACAGCAAAACCATCAAAAGACAATTGGTGGTGCGAAAAACTAGAGAAGATGCGGAAAGACATGAGGAAACTATTCAATCGTGCCATCAACACGAAGGCACAGGAAGACTGGAAAGCCTTCCAAAAAGCACGCAACCAGTTCAAGAAGCAAACTAGGAACAACTTCAGAGAATCCTGGAGAAACGTCTGTAGCTCGATAAACAGCGTGTCTCAGGCTTCTCGGATTAAAAAACTAATTGGCAAAGACCCACAACACCAACCTGGATCGTTAAAAAAACCTGACGGGGAATATACTAAAAGCGAAGATGAGCTCTGTAGTGTACTACTACAAGCGCACTTCCCTGGTAGCACTATCCTGCCAGCTAACACAGATGAAGCATCCACAAAACAAACTAATCTCTCACTCACAGCAAAACCATTGCCAGAGGCATGGGCGGGAGCAGAAGATCTAGTTGATGAAGAGAAAGTGAGATGGGCAATCAACTCCTTTCTTCCATATAAATCACCCGGACCGGATGGCGTATTACCAGCCTTACTTCAATGGGGAATAAAACTACTCATACCAATATTGGTAAAAACATTTAAGGCCTGTTTAGCACTAGGCTACATGCCAGCAAGCTGGAGAGAGGTGAAGGTCGTCTTCCTACCGAAACCGGGTAAGGACGACTACACTGAACCCAAATCCTTCAGGCCTATAAGTCTCACATCGTTTATCTTAAAAACACTGGAACGAATGTGCGACAGATACATCAGGGATGGACCGATGAAAATTAACCCTATACACCCGAACCAACACGCGTACCAAGCAGGCAAATCCACGGAGACAGCCTTACACGCAGTGGTCAGAAGAATTGAAAGCTCAATACTAAACCAACAGTCATGCCTAGCGGTATTCATAGATATCGAAGGGGCTTTTGACAAAACAAATTTCAGCAGCATCAGCACGGGACTGGAACAATTAGGTACCAACCCCAATTTGATCAACTGGATATCGAATATGCTGGAATCCAGGATAATCTCCTTGGAACTCAGCAACAAAATCAAATGCAAAGTGGCCAAGGGCTGCCCACAAGGTGGGGTACTATCACCACTACTGTGGGTATTGGTAGCCAACGACTTGGTGTCACAGCTAAACACAAGAGGATTTTACTCAATTGCATACGCCGATGACGTAACCATACTTGTGAACGGCCTATTTATAAACACCTTATTCGACCGAATGCAATTAGCACTGCGGGACGTCGAAACATGGTGCAACAAAACCAAACTATCAGTAAACCCGGCAAAAACGGAGATGGTATTATTTACAAAAAAGATAAATCATGGCAAATATAGACTGCCAAAACTCTTTAATAAAACACTTACTTTAACAAACCAAGCCAAGTACCTAGGCGTATGGCTTGACCACAAACTAAGTTGGAACAAACACATAGAAGCGACACTAAAGAAAGCCACCATATCATTTTTCCAGTGTAGGAAGATGGTGGGTAATGGCTGGGGACTAAAGCCTAAAATATGTCGATGGATGTATACGGCAGTGGTGAGACCGGTCATTTCGTACGGCTCCCTGGTATGGTGGCAACGGACAACGCAAACCACAACGGTAGCACAATTGCAGCAGTTCCAGAGAATGGCGTGTGTAGCGATCACAAGCTGCATGAGATCAACGCCATCAGCAGCTCTGGAAATAATGCTAGGAATACCACCATTAGACTTATTCATACAGCAGGAGGCAAAATCTGCAGCCATAAGGCTGTATAGTACAGGACAATGGAAAGGCCAATTGGCAGACAAAGGACACTGCACAATCCTGTCGAAAGCCTTCGACGACGTACCGGAAGCCATTATTGGGATTGATCGCATAAAACCTGAATTCCTTTTCGGAAGGAATTACGAAATTATAGCTCGGGATGTAGAAACAACACCGAACCCAAATCAGAACACCATAACAATATATACAGACGGGTCAAAGAACAGCCGCAACACAGGCGGAGGTATCTTCTCGCCAGAACTTAACATTAGCCATTCCCTGAACTTCGGGGAGGAAACAACAGTGTTTCAAGCGGAGTCACTGAGCCTCCTCCACGGAGCCATACATATACAAGATCATGTACAGGGAATGGAAATTACCTTTAAAACGGACTGCGCTGCCATACTAAGCGCACTAAAGAGACCGCTAACAAAATCTAAACTTATACTAGAATGTCATGAAGCACTAAACAACTTAGGCAGCAAAAACAAAGTCATAGTCCAGTGGGTCAAGGGTCACCAAGGAGACCAGGGCAACTGTGAGGCAGACAAGCTAGCAAGAATAGGGGCTAGAAGGACGGCGATTGGCCCTCCACCCTTCTCGCCATTATCAACTGAAGCACTAAGGAGGCGGCTTAAATCAGCCACTTTAGTTCAACAGAACAAATTGTGGTCCAGCAGAGAAGACTGTAAAAACACAAAACTCTTTATAAACAAGTATAACCATAGGTTTACTAACTACCTAATAAGGCTGCCACGCAGCAAAATAAAAATACTAACAGGCCTTATAACAGGCCATTGTACACTAAATAAACACTTGACAATTACAGGTGCAACTGACAGCCCCCTATGCAGGGGTTGCATGGAAGTGGATGAGACGGTCGAGCACATGTTGCTGGCATGTCCATCCACAATTGAAACCAGGATGGCGATTCTGGGAGAGGCATCATCGACCCGGGAGCTCCTTGAACATCCAGGCCTCCTACTCCAACTTGTGGAGGAGTTGGGTTGGCTGAGATGAGAGAAAGGGAGAAGGGGACATGCACAAAGGCCCCGCACATGTGGGCCACGTGCAGGCACTTCAGCCCCCTTATAGAAGATAGAAGATAGAAGATAGATACCACATGTGAACAAACCGACACGTTTTTCTACCCATACAATCGCCTTATTCTTCTTCGTTTTATCCAGGGGTTTGAAGTTAAAACCTGGACCACTTGAGACTTGAATGGAGCCTAGTGCATTTCCCCTGCAGCTAATATACTACCTGTACATAATCAACGTCTCATAGATATAAACCCAATCATCCGAATCGATGACAACTTTCCGCCATCATAAACACATCGGCATATTAAAAATACCTTGTACTGCAAAAGACACGATTTCCCTACAATATTACCTAGAAAAAACAGTACGTTAATGACTATTGATCAAGGTGCTCTATCTCAACGGTAAACAGACAATGGTGCATGTATTAGATCGAGCACAACTGCACACGCAACTATGTCGCGCAAAAAGTACTCTGTCGCTTACGAACGCACCGTCTTTTGCCACCAATCGGCGTTCATCTGCACCGATTTCGACGTCAACTTTTTTCAGCAATCGACATTGAAACTGAATGATCCCTAACACCTTAGTGTAGTTTCTTGCAGTGAACCGTTCAGGGAATTCCGTTAAAATTGGAGCGAATACATGGACAGTGCTTACAGTTGATTTGTTTTTCTGAAAGCGAAGGAATTCTTTTGAAAACGTATAGCAATTTTTTTGAAAAAGATGTGAAGCGCATTGTTTAAAGACGAATAAATAATAAGTTTAGATTTTTTAATTTTAAATCTTCATCAGCATAAACAATCACTTAGCTGAAAAGAATTAGTGCGACGCCCCTGAGTCACTTTATAATGTTTTCTCAACTAGGCAATGCCTCAAGTGAGCTGCACAAATATGGAAGAGGACAAGTTTATACTGTATCGACAAATGGAAAGTAAAAGTGATTTACTAAGAAAAATGATACAATGTTCTATTTTGGAGTATGTTCCAGGAATCATAAACAGAGATTGATCATATCCTAGAGGTGGATCTATTCGATTTTCCCATCAACCAACGCATCTCTAGGATTATTTCCAAACAAATGAACAAAAGCTTTTACAGAAATGTCTCATAATATTGGCTTTAAAATTGTCTTTTATCGACACCACTCCGCCGATTGTCTGTCTTTAGAAGATGTCTTTTCAAAAACGTCAACGCATCGTTTCGCAAGACATTCCTGACCCTGACCTCTAGGATCACTCGGCAATGATAGAGGTTTATTCATATGATGTTCCTAATAGCCCGACGATTATCAAGCGATTAGGTCAAATGTCTCAAGATTATGATCGGGGTTTTATCAACAATTATTGTAGACTGGCAACGATCGTCTTTACAGCGAACAATGGTCCTCGACTCAGAGTCTCCACCAGACGTTCTATTGAGGTCTTAATTAAAGGTATCTTGTTGAACATTGTTAGAAGTGTTTCTTTCTCACACACAACTCCTTGTATGGCTCTATTGTTCTGATCACCTTTGTGATGTTTGACTATTATATTTATTATTGTATGTACACTCGAATATCGCGACTCTTTTTTCCTCATATTATAATCTGCAATTAGTAATGATTTTGTGTCTAGAATATGAATAGAGTTGGTACCTATATAGACTATATAAAGTTAGTTGTGTTATACTTGCAGAAGAAACACGGTTATTCAGTGGATATTCAGTCAGTACTATTGAATTCGTATTACATGAAGCGTAAAGATTTGATGACTATACCAGTAGAGGTCGAGGAAAGATTTATTTATCGTTGATTGATTATTATTACAATTTCGTTAGACAAAGACTGTTAGCAGAAGAGGCAAATGCATCTACACTACGTGAAACAGATGTGAAATACCAGTTTATTCAGATCGGTAAGGTCCATAAAAAGTTGAACTTGCTAGAAAGTATTCGAGTTTATTTCTATCGGAGGAGAGAATCCTAAAACGTAGAGTCATGTTGCCTATTCAGAGAGTTTTTGATCACGTCGAGAACATACGGAGAAAGCCACGAGCGACAATTTCATAGCTACAATTCGCTAGGTAATAGCCAGCATATGGCGTCGCGCGCGCACGAAGGACCATTTGCAATTTGCCGCAATTCCTGCGTCTGTCACATGGCAAAAGTCCAGTTGATGCGATCGTGTGGTAATTGCGGGCAATCGTCGGGAGACAAGACTGTGAGTGTAATCACGGGACGCCAACACGCACTACTGATAGCTGATCGACAATTGAACAGTTTTGTGCACACATTTCTGAGGATCAGTCTGCGAAAACCGCTAATCTTTGCGTCAAAGCATGTTGTTCGTAGTGGTTTTGTGACTCAACAAATCTGGCATGCATCATGGGTAACGCCGGCATAGGTATGTACTACAAATTAAAAGTTTCTACACCGAGCTCGGAAGGTGCGGTTATAAAATCTTATCTGTCCCACAAAATTATTTGAGTCATCTATTATGCACTTGATCTACTGAAATCAACTACCTACATACTGAATTTTTATTTGTAATAATACAACGATTAATCTAACGTTTTGTTTCTTGGGGCCAGTTGCACTAAGCAATAAATCATTGCCGTTATTCATAATCTAATAAGTCATCAATTCGTAATCTATTCATTCTAATAAGTTACATTCAATCGATTTGTTTCATATAAGTTACACTGCGATCAATCAAGTCATATGAAAGTAACTAACGGCGGAATACACAAACTGCTGGTTCAATAAAGTGCTACTCAAATCTGAGTGCTGTCATGTAATTTTCCTAACAAGACTTTGAGTGATGATTAGGCTTTGAGTTGGATGATGTGCATCCCACTTAGCAAGGTGTGACAAAAACATCTTCCTTAGTCATTTCATTAATCTTTCTTGTAGCTCGAGTCAACCGATCATTACGTTTATTTAATTATCTACAACTCAACATTTATGCATTTATTTACTTACTATGAGATTGTATGATAAGGAAACCTGAAGACGTTATATCTTGGGGGGCGCTAGTAAACTAATGTTTCTTATTGGAGTTATTGTGAGGGTATCGGTGAGATTAAGATATCGGAAAGAGTCGTTAACTATGCCTATCTCCAACTAATGCTCGATATTTTTAGTTGAGTACACATTCGATCTATCTAAAGCCGATTTGTTTATACTCAGACTCAATGTTGTATCAAACCATTTTTTTTTTTTTTTTTTGGCCACAACGTCTGTGGAGATGATTGTTGCAGCGCTAGTGTGTTAGTTGCACCCCACATCGTCTTTGATGGCTATACAGCCCTATTGCGGCACGGCATTTCTTGCCACATCGATTGCACACGTATCGCGAATCCGTTGGAGGAGATGAGGCACAGCGAAGCTTTTTCTGCTTTATGTTCTTCAGCCAGTCTTCGTCATGCTTGGAAACTCCAATTTTGATCTCATGGCGCCATTCAGGTCTCATTTCGGCGCGGTTTTCCCAGCAGTCGATCGGTATTCCAAAGCTGATCATGTCCCGCTTGCAGGAGTCTTTAAACCGTAGCTTTGGGCGCCCTACAGGTCTCTTCGCGTTTGCAATTTGACTCAGCATTACTTGGCGTGGAAGTCTCTCGGGGGCCATTCGATGTACGTGGCCAAGCCAACGCAATCTTCGTTGTTTCAGCATGGCGGTGATGCTGCAGCAGCTTGTCTTTGAGAGAACTGCCTCGTTGCTCATTTTGTCTCTCCAAGTGACTCCAAGTATAGTCCTCAAGCAGCGCATATGGAAGGCATTAAGTTTGCGTTCTTGCTTTGTGTAAGTGGTCCAAGTTTCGGAAGCGTACAGCAGTATACTAAGGACGCAGGTCTGGTATACAAGGACTTTAGTGTGAGTGGTGAGCTTGTTATTTCTCCAAACGCGTTCAAATAGCTTTCCAAAAGCCGTCGATGCTCTGCCAATCCGAGTATCTATCTCTTTGTCGTTTGATAGTGAGGAGGTGGTGGTGGAGCCAAGATAGCAGAAGTGTTCCACGACGCTAAGGATGGTGCCGTCGAGTGTGATTTCAGGAGGCTGACTTACGCCCTGCGCCATGATGACGGTTTTCTTGGTGTTTACGCTCATGGAATACAGATGACAGGCGTTACCAAATCTCGTCACCAATTCTTGTAATTCGCATTCAGAGTTTGCGACTAGTGCAGCATCGTCTGCATACAGGAATTCTCTGGCAATTAAATCCAGACGCTTGTTTTTGGACTTCAGTAGTTTAATGTTGTACAATCTTCCGTCCTTTCTTGTATACAGATGTATTCCGACGTCGCAGTCTTCAAACGCAGTCAAGAGGAGCGCTGATAGAAATATCCCAAAGAGGGTAGGGGCTAGTACGCAGCCTTGCCTGACTCCTCGGTTTACGCCAAAGGGCGTTGATCTTTCTCCATCAAATATGACAGACCCTCTCATATTGTCGTGGAAGGACCGTATGATGTTTAAGAATTTTGGAGGGCACCCGATTTTGTTCAGTACTTCGTACAGCCCATCCCTACTCACGGTGTCAAATGCCTTATTTAAATCGACGAAGGCCATGTATAGCGGTACTTGATGTTCTCGGCATTTCTCCTGCAGTTGTCGAAGGGTAAAAATCATATCGTTGGTAGATCGGCCAGCTCTGAACCCATATTGAGTCTCTGGGTAAATTCGAGCTGCTAATATGTCCAGTCTTCTTAAAACAACCTTCGCAAATGCCTTTCCCGCAATACTCAGTAGAGATATACCCCTGTAGTTGTTACAGTCGCCTCTATCTCCTTTGCCTTTGTACAAGGTAACTATCTCGGAATCCTTCATGTCTTGGGGAATTATTTCCTCATCCCAACAGCGCAATAACAAAGCGTACAGGGGAGATGAAACACAGCCAAGTCTCACTAATTCAGCAGGTAAGTTGTCAAGACCTGTGCTCTTGCCTAATTTCAGGTCTCGGATAGCAGCAAAGAATTCTTCACCCGTTGGAGGGTCGTCGAGTTCAGTCACCGGAGGTCGAGGAGTAAGAGTGGTCAGTGCATGAGGATGTAAAGCAACCTCTTGTGAGTACAGGTTTGAATAGTGTTGTGCCCACCTTTCAAGTTCTTCTTTCTTATCTGAAATCGGATTTCCGTCGAGGTCTTTGATTGCGGCACGTTTTCTTTTAGTAGGACCGATTGCAGTTTTTATTCCCCGGTACATACTCTTAAAGTCGCCTACATCCCGGCATTTTTGTATTGACTGGCATAGTTTGACCCAGTACTCATTCGCGCATCTACGACTGGTGCGTTGTACTTCTGCTTTCGCTGCCATGTATATAGATAGTTTGACAGGGTCTCTATGGTTGTTCAAGAGATTTATATGAGCTGTCCGTTTTCGCTCTATTAATGGGAGCAGAATGTGTTCGTACTCAGCAAACCAATCATCAGCAGTCTTCGCCTTCCTGCCAAACACTCTTTCGGCAGTTTCTGCGATTACTTTCTTTGTGACCTGCCACATATCTTCCGCAGAGGCTGCTCCATCCAAGATTTCACTGGTGAGTTCCTCCTTGATCAGATTCTCTAGTGCTTCACACAAGTTTTTATCGCGCATAGCTGCGGTGTTCAGTGCAACTTTACGGGGAGCTTTCTTAGTCGAGTGGATTTTCTTAGGAGTTAGGCGGGTCTTCGCCATCACTAGAGAGTGGTCAGTGTTGCAGTCGGCACTATGATAAGTACGAGAGTTAAGGATGTCACGCAGGTCTCTCCTCCTTGTAATAATAAAGTCAATCTGATGCCAGTGACCCGAACGGGGGTGTCTCCACGACACTTTGTGAATAGGTTTGCACTTGAAATAGGTATTAGTCACGCAAAGAGATAACGATGCGCAAAGCTCCAGCAAGCGTTGCCCGTTTTCGTTAATGATGCCGGTTCCATGGCGCCCGATGCATTCCGTCCAGTCATCGTACTTGTTTCCTATTCTCGCGTTAAAATCGCCGAGCAGAAGGAGTTTATCAGATGCACGAACCCCCTCCAGACATTTGCGTAGATCTTCGTAGAAGTTGTCCTTGATATCGGCAGGAGCCTTAAGAGTCGGAGCATATGCTGAGATAAGAGTGATCGGACCTGAAGCTGTTAATAGCCTTATAGACATAATGCGCTCGGACACACATGATGGTGTTTCAGTACATCTGAGTAAGCAGTTACGGATGGCAAGGCCAACCCCGTGTTCTCGTCTGTCGCCCTCATTTTTTCCCTTCCAGAAAAAGGTGTAGTTATCTTCACGTATACTGCCCTCGTCCAGGAAACGAGTTTCTTGTAGAGCGGCTACATCAACACGGAGGCGGAGAAGTTCTCTATCTATGATGGTGGTCTTTCTGAGCTCTGGTGTACCGGCGGCGGTTACGGTTGATGACGTCAAATCTTCGGATCCGGGTAGCATGGTTCTCACGTTCCATGTAGCAAATCTTGTGACACTGATGGGGTTCTTTTTGTGATTTATATTTAGATGCTTATCTTTGATATTATTATTATTGTTACTGTTTTCACTATTAAAATTACTATCACTATTTAAATTATTACTATTACTATTTATTATATTATTATTATTATTATTTCTTCTTTTATTGTTAGGTGCATCAATACCCATCCTGTTATACAGACGCTGCTACACGCCTGCTGCTCCACACACCTATAGGAGCGCAAGATGAGAGGCGGACCAGTACCTTATTGGCTGGGGGCTGCCCAGCTGAGGCAGGCGGTAACTGATCAGTTAGTCGCGATGGACTATCCTACCGTCGGGAGCCACCCCTGGCGCCCGCGCACACGCCTATTAGCGCAAGGCTTATAACCGGTGACTGCGACTCCCCGTGTTGTGATCCGCACCTTTTCAGGCACGGGTGGAGTGACCTCTCCACAGGCGCTGCATGCCTGGGACGCAGTTGTGAGAGCACGGACATGCCCATCATCCATGATCTCCTCTCGACCTCTCCGACTGTATCCCCAGGAATGACATGTCATTACGTGAGGAGCCGGTTTGGTTGCAGGGGCTGCCGACTCGTTCAGGTTGGACCTTATTGTCGCCTACGGTACCCCAGATCCGTTGCCTCTTCCGCCTGATCCGCCGTACCGATGCCTTTCATCTCCGCCTTCTCAGCCGTTGAGGTCTTCACCCGTAACCCTGGGCACGGGCTCCGCGATATACCCCGCAGTACTGGGTCCCTGCCCGAACTTGGCCACCGTCCCACTCCGGCCTACTGGAGTGAGGGGTGCCCAACCCCGCGGCTTGGACGCGCCGGACAGGTATTACCCCGGTGGGTGATAGAGAGGGTGACTCTACCTCCTCCGGGGCCGGGTTAATGATCTTGTGTGATGTTAGTCCAAGACCAATGGCATCAAACCATTATGCACTAGTAAAACAGACCAATTCATACAAATGAAATAGGTCAACAAAGTTGCTTAGATTACAATCAAAGAGCTGTCTTTGGAATCTGCAGACCCCTCTCATTATCGATCATATCAAACAAGCGTAATAATACTGCATTACATTGCAAGCATGGTTCTGCTTTCGATGCATGCGATTTCCTTCCCCGCCCCTTTGCGCTGGTATTTTATGGACAGATAGGCATATCAGGCTTGTCTCGTGGTCAATTATGACCATCGTCCATCCAGATGGGACGTAAAAAACCGCATACCGCAGCGACGCGGCGTGTGCCACTGATTACCTGCGTCGGCGCACCTGCATGACATACCAGGGGCTCAATTTTGCTACCATAATGACCGCTCAGTGACAATTACGCGATAGTAATGCTTAACTTTAATCTATTGATTACAGAATACTCTCTAGTGTACGTTGTTTTTGTTGTTAAATTATGCCTCAACTTTGCCTTAACTTTAAGTTTGCCTTTGTAAGTAATTAACTAAGAAAGTAATTAACAACAATGTTCCTACATAGCTATAAACACTAAACTATGTTCCGTATGGCCTCTAGCTCCTGACACACAGGTCGCCCTAGTTTGGGAGTTAGAGCCACAATTATAATTAGGAAATAAGAAACAACACAATAAAAATATATTTCATTTCATTTCATTAACAAAAACTGGCGCTCATCATCAGACCCTGGACATCATCCAGGACCAAAGAACTTACATGTCAAGACTAATCAAACGAGCCCAAACTCGATGCAGTTTCGTTGTTTGTTGACAGAGATCCCTTGGCCATACCTCCGTCCTCTCTTATCATTAGATCAGCTCCATGTAAAAATAAAGCATAATATAGCATAATCATGTGTTTATTTTACTATAACCAATAATATTATAGTATCTGTGCTATAATGCATTTTTTTCCGCTAGCTTGTACTGGATGAACACTGCGCTGCTGGGTCACAAGCCCATATACGATTTAGCCTTATCCTTTGTACAAGAGTCATCTTTTCATTGCGTGGCTATTTCGTCAGCAGAATCGAGCCCCGCATGACATACGGGATGTATCGCGTGATGATGCTCATGCGCATCTAATGCCCGACTATTTGCGGTTGGACACACTAGTAGTATTACCATTGTAACGTAATGCCCCGCCATGTAATGGTATAAGAGTAACTACGATAGTCAATTGATTGGCGACGCTCTGTATGGTGAATCCATTTTTCGGTAATTAATATTGAGCGCCTTTTTGTGATGAAGAAAATTGGCGTGGTCTACTGACCTTATTTGATGATAAGTAGACGTTGCATGCTTAAAATATTTTTCTTTTAAGATTAATGAAATCTAATGGAATATCCGTTGAACTGTGGAGCCACCGGTTAAAGGCCAGTACCCCACGGTGGGGACATTAAGGGCTTTTCTATAAATAGAAAAGCCCTTAATGTCCCCACCGTGGGGTACTTTATTAAAAGATATGGTAGACGTAGAACACTTAAATACTCTTAAGCATTTGAGTGATTGATAGTAAAATGAACCCAACAATATGGGTGTTGACTCTCATTAAAAACCGACTGATGGATAACTGATTAGTTGGAAATTGATAATTATCGTCTAAGTACCACAATGAAAAACCAGCCAAGTTATGCGAAGAATCACAAATAGACAGTCCTTCACTCAACATCTTTAAAAAACGCTTGAAGGAACACTATCTTTCTGTACCTTAATATACCTTAGTATATATTTATATATTATATTTTGTTTTTATCTGTATTTATGTATTTATTAGTAAGTAGTCTATTATTTTAATATTTATCGTTGTACACTTATGTAGGTCTACCTTTTATTAAATTATCCTCTCCATCCTAGGTTTGCTGGAAGAGAGGCCTAGAGATAAGCTCGCCTTTGTACATGTTTTTTCTAATATTAAGTGTCTGTATTATGTTTTCTGTGCAATAAAGTATAAAGTATAAAATAGCAGCAAACAAATGAAGATCGGTTTTGTAAATATTAGCTGTGGTTTCTTAGATAAACCCCGTGATACCTCGGAGGTGTTTAGAATGAAACCTAATGATCGTTGCTACCCGTACGATTTAACTAGGCACCTCATTTTTTTTTTTATTTCACCTAAAAGTGTATATAAAAGTGTTCATAAATGTAAAAACATTAGTGTTGGGGAGATGCACTATTCAGGCACGGGAATCAAAGTAAGATTAGCTTGAGGCTCCCGCACTAGGCACAGCCTGTATCGCGGGAACCTCTACTGTTTATAATGTTTGGTATACATGATGGTAGCAGGTTAAACACAACATTAGGTTCAATTTAAAATAGCAAGGTAGATGGTAGATACATGGAGACATCATTCCGGTGGTGCTCGAAGATATTCGCATTCTAGTGAGGTGTCCATTTTATTTGTTCGAGTGGATATACTTCAGAACCTCAAACAGGAACGTATAAGCCTGGCTTATCGACTGTTGTGATAGAAAAAAAGAAGAAGAAAGAAAAATCATTTATTTGACACACGTCAGAGAATACATTCTTCTTCTTCTTCTTTTTATTAATGGCGTCCTAACCTCTTTTGAGGTTAATTTTGCCAGTGTCAAGTGGTCAGGTTCTCATTTGAGAACCTGGAAATTATAATGTCTTGAGATGATTTGATGACTATGATGATGATGATTTGTCGCTCGTTAGCACTACCCGGGAAGGACGTGAAGGGCTGTGGGTTCCAAGTAATTCCTTCGGACGTGAGCGACTGCCTCCCCAGAGAATACATTGATATACCTACAAAAATGAAATTACCTATGTGTCAAAAAGGTTTGGTTTCAGCATATGTTGCATGGTGCGGTGGCAGCACACAACGCTGGTTTTCAAACCAAACCCTTTCTAAACTAAGCTAAAACTATATTAAATAAAAATAAAAAAGACACAGTTATACCAACATTTTATGTACCTACCTTTAGGTTACGTGATTGGAACATAATCCCGTTTCATTCCATATCACGTTACAGGTTACTGTTGTGTAATCGAAAATTATAGTGTTTTACGTCTTTGTATTTTAGTTATTTCATTTGTCAGCGGTTCCAAAGGTTTCGGATAAAGAAACATAATTTAGAATTATATTAGATGCAAACACCTTTTTAGGGTTCCGTACCCGAAGGGTGCCAAACGGGACCCTATTACTGAGACTTCACTGTCCGTCCGTCCGTCCGTCCGTCCGTCCGTCCGTCCGTCCGTCTGTCTGTCTGTCACCAGGCTGTATCTCATGAATCGTGGTAGCTAGACAGTTGAAATTTTCACAGATGATGTATTTCTGTCAAAAGAAAATCAAAAGAAATTTAATATTAAGGGGGGCTCCCATACAACAAGCGTGATTTTTTTGCTCATTTATGCTCGATATTGATAATGGTAGCAGGTAGACGCCTAAAATGTTCACAATATATTGAGTATATTATTTACTTAAAAAATAAATAATTAAATTAAAATTAAATTAATTTTTAGGGGGGCTCCCATACATTAATTTTTTTGCGGTTTTTTATAGATAATGGTACGGAACCCTTCGTGCGCGAGTCCGACATGCACTTGGCCGGTTATTATTTTTGTACAGCACTATGTAGTTATCACATAAGTATGTAGCAGAAATATGTGTAGATACATACATAAACGACTTGCTCTCTAAGTTTTATGAAGATGAATAAGGATAAACTGTTAAGTTTAACCATAAATATGCTGAGATCTTCAGTGATTGGTAATAGATTATCGGATGACCTATTGGTGCTAAACTGTTTAATTGATAATTAACACTACATAGTGGCCGATTCTCTAGGTTACACTCACTAAAATTAGTTGACAATATTAAGTCCGACAGCTCTTATGCGGTAGCCATAGATTCCATTTTCAAACTTACTTTTGAATTATTTTAATGTACTGATGAACTAATTCAAAAGTGAGTTCGAAAATGAAATCTATTGCAACCGCGTAAGAGCGTCGGAGCTAATATTGTCAAGTAATTTTAGTGCGTGTGCCCTAGAGAATTGGCCCCATTGTCAGTTATAATCTGATGAGACCCCTGGGTTGCTGAAAACAAAGTTAAACAAATAATATGTTAAATATATTATATATTTATGAGTTTCCTTACAATGAAACCTATCTGGTTGTTTCAACGTAATCCAATAAATAAAAAAAAACATTATACAGGCACATTTATTGTTTCTGGCCCCACACTAGGATACCCTGTGTCGCGGAAAAAGTGATGTCACGTTGAATTTTTTTTTTTGCATATATGGGATCGATGGGGTCTTTCCACAATTTCATTATAATTGTGTCCCTAACGTTCTTGCAATTTTTCAGCTTGCTGGGAATTCACGCAAGGGTGACCCCTTTTTTCATCTTAAATTGACCTGACTATATGTTGAAGGTAGACATTATTGAATGATCAATTAATTGTGATGTATTCAGCGGAATGACTGCGCTGTAGGCCTGGACAAAGTTAATAACGCTACGAAAATGAAACGAAACGAAAACTCAAAATCTATGCGATTTGCAATTTGGTGACGCTAGCGTAGCGTGACTAATTGTCAAATCGCATACATATTCTTAGCGTTTTGCATCTTGTGAAGGGGGGCTGGTGGCATTATTTTCTTCCTCTCCAACGGGTGTGCAGATTTAGCTACAAAATCTTCAATATCGCGCTGCATATACTTACTATACTATTATATCTAAGATTGTTAACTTACACATAAATATTAATATAATACAACCAGTACAAAGCACACTATCAATTTGCATTCTCGTGATACATTACATGAAGGTCCTTAAGCGACAAATTGTCTGTATGCTTTTCTTCTACTCCATCTTCGCTTATACCTATACCGTTAAAGTTTGTTTCTGCTTGTTCTTCTGTCTCGGTTAGCGCAGCTATATCATCGGGCCATGATAAATGTTTTCGACGGTACCAGCGGCAACTATACCAGTTATTAAGCTATATTTCATGATTACAGTGCATCACTAATTTACGCCGAGAGGTGCAAGTTATTGTTTGAGGACGTCATTCCAGAAAGTGACACGGTTGGCGGATGGAGCAATATGCATTAAATGAACCGACATTTCTAAGCACTGCCGTACGTACATACAATTTGTTGCACATTGTAAGCAAATACAGAGACCACATTTACAAAGGCAAGAGTATCTATCACTAATATAAGATAATTTCATCTAACATTACATGTACATTTAAGGCAATAAATATACTATACTACTACAGGGAGTTGTTTTGTAAACTTACGCCGAGCTCTGAGTTTTTTAATTACACGACACTGAAGCTAAAATATATATTAAAAAAACATATTTAAGTGTATGTAAGGGCTATATCGAGGCCGCTAAATTCGCCATAAGTGTGACTGATGAATTATTTACCTTATATCTTCATGTCAGAGCATGCTTGATGTCTAAAACAAAAAAAAAACATAGTTAACATTCATATATTTTTTCCAAAGTATTCGAGATAAGAGAAAGGCTATCTTTGCTCTAATATTAACTTAGATTAACTTCTGATAACATTATTAACTCTGTTTACCAGTTTTAAGGTATATAGTTAAATAATAATTGATCAAACTTCGATATTATACGCTATTGTGTTCAGCAAATCTACCTACTCATTATATCGTTATGGAGTAAGCAACTAAAATCAAATGTGTATATCAGTGTATGTAGCCATCTCCTGTATTAAATTAGACCAAGCATACTATTACCAAGTCCCCTTAAGCAATCTCTGTCAAAGAATATGTACCGATAAGATAATCATGTCGTAAGATGTTTATACATATAATTTATAGTTGGAGTCAAAGTCTAGCTTCCTAATTAGTACCGGCAAGGTTTATGATGATAGAGAACTGGCCACAAGAAAACCAAAAAAATGGCTTAATACAATCTGTAGCTTCTTCAGTAGAGTCGAAATTGGGGTAATAGTATATTTTTAATGATATAGATTAAATTGGTCATAGATCTTTTTTTTGGAGACCTGGAAATGTTAAATTCTTCAGTATAAGCAATCGAAATTTGGGTAATAGCAAATTTATAAGGATAGACTTATATTGGTCAAAGAAATATTTTTTTGGATTTAAGGTGACGATAGACCTGGGAATTGTTACATTTATGTTCGTCGTCGCGTCGCTACGCTAGGTAGCCAGCCACACTACACGACTAACACAACACGGACATATTATGTAACTGGCCTCAAACACATGATCGAAGCCTCAAACATATGAAAATGTGGTGTTTTTGTTTGTTGTCATTAGAATATGTACTCGGAATGAGGTTTGGCGGAGGTGGGTGGGATATGTTTGTTGTCAGTTTTGATAGTTTATTGAAAATATATTTTATGAAATTATATTAGTTCGCATTTCGTATACTGATGCGACATCCACGGTATTGCAGTGCCGTCGGCAATGTTTGCGGACGCCGGGTCCCGGACTTTCGCGCCATTATCAGGTCACGCATCGCGTCATTCTGGGACCGTCTTCGTGTCTCAGACAACGGCATCTTATCTACTATTATGGAGAGCACCAGTGGGCCTTTCTTCCAACATTGGAACTCTGCGCACCACTCTGGGAACACGAAGTGATATAATTTTTTTGTAATGATTAATATATTTTAATTTCAATTTCATTTTAATAATTTTTGTATATTTGCTTCATTCATTTTTAACGTGTTAATTTATTTTGTAAATCTGCAAATCTGTAACTATTATTATTATTATTTGTAAATTATGGGTGTATGCCTCAAAATAAACAATTCTATTCTATTCTATTAGTAGATACTTAATCATCTTCATCTTAACTTTTAATTAAACAATTAGAAACGTTGGCGTGAAGTACATTAATGTTACTAACAAAATAAAAGCATGGGCAGTAGTATCAATTGAAAAAATGTGGGCATCAAAAGTGGGGGCCTTAATGGATCCTTAATGAAATCCAATTATGTCGACGAATAGCATTTTATAGCTTAATACAACACCTAGAAACTAGCTTAGGAATAGTAAAAGATGAATAAGAAACTATCAAATTACTATTATTCTGTATATTAACATAATAATGGACTCTGATTATACCACTTGATAGAATTTAACACTTTTCAAAATGGCTACTTACAGTTAGCTACATGCTAATAGCAAATGTCTACGGGTATTATATTTTTAACAGTCAGATGCCCTTCTGTGCCTTCATAAAAACTCCGTTACACACAAAAACACCTTGCTATAAATAAAATAAGCAATCTAAGTATGCAGTTCATTCACTTAAATTGTGAGGCAAGCTTGGTGAGTTTGTTTTACCATCTGTTCAACCTTATTACCAAGTCAATAAAGGTCACTTTCTGAGAAGGTTTGATAAGTAATAAGATTATGACGTGTGGCAGACCAGTGCGATATGGTAGGGTGGGCAGCACTCAAGCGTACTCAATAATTGCCTAGAACTAAGCGGCATGCGCCTTAATACTCCCCTGGTTACTGCGAGAAGAGGGAATAATTACTTTGTGCTTAGTAAAGAAAAAAACCAAAGTAACTTTAAATTATTTTTATTCAAAGAAAATTAATTTTATTAATTTTTACTCTTTAAATAAAAACCGACACCAGGGCGGGCTGTCCAATATTTACCGATCCCCTTCCTCATCCTCAAAATAACCGCAAAAAACAAGTACCTATCAGATTGGAAGTAGTTGCCATGGTGAGGTTGCTTTGATAATACTAGGATCATCCTAAACATTCTGCCTAAACTGAAACTATTGAAATAATACAGGTTGTATTGTTTTAGTTTTTGTTGTTTCATGGTAATCCCCCAGGGTGTAGCGTGCTTGAAGAAAGTTTATTTTTTATTTTTTATAATCTTTATTTAAAGAGTTTTAGTTCGTTAATTACATCGACGTCGCTCTATAGGACAAATTACTACAGATAATTAGTTAAGATGAAAGTTTTAAAGCGCGATTATTAGATTAAAAATTCGTGTTGTTTAAGTAAATAATACTTATTTCAAATGTAGCTAACTCTAGGTATAGGTTTAGGTATAGGTCTACCTTTAGTTAAGACTAAGAAGATTCTCACGTAATGCTGATAATCTTGCCGGTCATAGAGAAATTCCTGAACCTCGTACGCAAAATTACAATTACACAGATAACAAGAAATTACGAATCCTAATCCCACCATGACCTCTAAATCGCACAGCATAAAGTTTCAAACAAGGTAAAGCGGACCACTGTTTACTTTCCTGCGGTTTACTTCGCCGGTGTTATTAAATAGCCACGGAAGCTACAGAGGGCAGCACATTGAGGGTAATATGAGGTAATGAGAGAGTCTTCGTGTTTGCTTTGCACCAGTAATGAGGGTGTACGATCACCTATGTCCCGCGCTTGAAATGACTGGCGGCTGTACCACGAGAACTTCTGCCTTGATGAGCATCTAGTGATTGCAAAACCCACTGCGCTAGCTTGGTTAAAGCTGTATATGTACACTGGTTGTTAACCTTCAGTGGAATGAAATGAAGTAACATTGCTATGATTATCGCTTGTTTTGAGGATCGCGTGCCGGAACACTGGTCTTTGATGAATGAGAGGATCTGGTTGGCAAATTGTTTGACTGGTTTTCAAAAGGCTTGGAACTTATGTCATGTTCAGCAGATGTGTAGTTGTATGTACTGATAAGACTAGTACGCACACACATTGTGATGCTTTCGTAAATGTACTGCTATAGAAGAACATGAGGCATGAATGATGGATAGATTTATTATATTCTATTTTATGGATGTGTAGACAGATACCCATTTAAAAAATATCATACTAAGTACTGGTTCTCTATGACTTGTAATTCTGAGCCTATTGTGTCTGATCTCTAGAAATAGCTCAAGGTAGATACTTAAATATACCCGAGAATAAAATATGGACTTTTTTCTTGATTGACAACAATGACTTCGACCGTTGGATACCGGTTACGGCTCGAGACTACTAATTTTATATTACAAGTAGAGATACCAAGCCTTTATGAATACGTAGTTCTTTAGGGTTCCGTACCGGAAGGGTGCCAAACAGGACCCTATTACTGAGACTTCACTGCCTGCCTGCCTGCCTGCCTGCCCGCCTGCCTGCCTGCCCGCCTGCCTGCCTGCCTGCCTGCCTGCCTGCCTGCCTGCCTGCCTGGCCTGTACCTGTGTCACCAGGCTGTATCGCATGAACCGTGGTAGCTAGACAGTTGAAATTTTCACAGATGATGTATTTCTGTTGCCGCTATAATAACAAATACTTAAAAACAAAAGAAATTTAATATTAAGGAGGGCTCCCATACAACTAACGTATTTTTTTTTTGTGGTTTTTTATAGATACGTACGGAACCCTTCGTGCGCGAGTCCAACTCGCACTTGGCCGGTTATTACTAGACTAGCGGCTAGATTTCAATTGAAATATTTTGAGTATAAAATAAATAAAATGTAGTGAAGGAAGATTTTTAAATTCTCTGAGCCGAGTGGCCACAGACTGTTGCATCACACATTTTTCATCGCTATTTTTGGGGCATTGTTCACGTCTCCGAAGGAAACACCTCGTTCCCACAGCTCTTCACGTCCATCCCGGGTAGTGCTGCCGAGCAACACAACAAAACATTCTCAAGACATTAGTTTCCGTGTTCTCGAGAGAGAACCTGACCAAAGGTCATTGGGCATTTTTGACCGGGTACCTCGAAGTGTGTCCACTGATGAAGTGTGGTTTTTATTAGGGTTAACATTTCACGCTTATTTTTTATTTGAAGCCGAAAGTATGGGAAATAAAACTTATGAGGTTTTTAAGATTTTTGGTTATTTACTTCGAAAATGGTATTATTTATGAACCGATTACCAAGATTCATTTTGCGGATGAGAGGGTGACCCATTAGTTTGCTCCCATTTAAACGTTTGGAATCGGTTCAGTAGTTAAGCTTGTACATGTCTTTGTAATGTTTACTGTCATTGTCATTAAATGAATTGTCTGACGTGAATGGGAAGTCAATGACGGTGACCATCAAACGTTTCAAGCCAGTCTTCGTTACAACTTCCGAAGAAGTGTTATTAGATGAATCATAGATGTTAGGATCCTACGATCATTTGTATCGTGTAATATGTCACTCAGAAGACAGATTTCGTAGGCTATTTTCCGTGTTATACATTTGTTTTGCTAATAAAAACACTTCTCCTCATTCGGTAGTATTCCGTTTTATTATTAGTTTCGTTAGTGGACGCTGGTGGGTCAAAGGTCCGAACAAAATGCCCATTTACCTTTTCCTCAAAATTTACATATAAAAAGTGATGCCTTTATTAAAAAGAAGATAAAGAATCGATATCGCGCTATGCAACGGGGGTTGTTGTAGCTGTCACCGGTGATTTGTCACCATATTGCATACCAATTCGGTACTTACGACGATGTACTGTACACCTAAATATGGCGATTTCCAAATTTACGATCAACGGAACGGTGAAAAGATCACGATTGGCGACGTCATGATCATGACTGTCAACATGACTTAACATGACCATAGCTTTTGTGACCCATACGTGGGGAAGATCCTGTTCGAAAAGTGAAAGTAATTTAGTTTAACCCTCTCGTCGACACTTATCTATCTATTGCTCTACATTGTTCGTTTGTTCGACGGGTGTACTTCTGAGAGTGAACCAGTCTTCCTTTATAGTTATCGAATAGATAATTATTAGTAATAGATTATTTGATGGCCTGCCACACATATTACATTGTAAAAGCTACTACTATTTTATATTTATGAGACTGGATATCGTTTAGATACGCTCCTTTCTATAATATTGTATATATTTTAAGATATTTATTTATACTTTACATTAACACGAGTATGCTTAGTCGTTTCCTCTACTCGATTTACCCTCGACTCAACCTAACTCTAACTATCTATTCTATTCTTCTCATTCTGGGTTTTAATTTTGAACAGATCGATTTCGTAACGTCAATCTAATTATAACGGTAGACGAACGATATTGCTATATTTTTGCTACAAACTGTTATCTTTATTATTGTAATTTATAAGTAACGAGTATATAAACTTCATACAAAGTTTCTCTCTCACTCCCCATAATTTCTCCCTTGATTACCTGTATTTAGTCCTGGTTTATAAAACCATATTGCCGCCATTCCATCTATTTTCATAATCCCATAACAAAATTTACAACAAGTCCATCAAATATGCTTCTAGTTACGCCATTAAGAACCGTGCTTCTGAATATTTTGATACCATAATACTAAAACAGATTACTGCCATGAACCTGTTACTTTATAACCCTGATCCTCACTTTAGCTACCGGTGTTTCAGACGATGCATCAATCCAATGCGTGTGTGCTAGTCAAAGCAGGTCTATCAAGAGCATAAAATGTTCAATGTATTGACAAATTGTAGATTTATCGTTTCTTGCCGGAGTGTAAGAGCTATTTCTCAGCGGGGATCTAACTGGCCAGCACTTTACGATGGCAAATAGAGTTGAGGTGCAGACAGAACAGACACCACTGGTTTTATCCTACTAGTTTATTTATTGGGCACATTTACGCCTACATTGAAGCGCGGGAACACAGATGTCGTCGTTTTCAATGACATGTCGGTTTTACACTTATCATTAATTCTTACTATGAATACGAGATTGTTATTGTGAACGTCTTTGTGACACAGAAGCCCGATTCTCTATCTATGGCTAGCAAAGCGAATTTGGATTGTAATTTTAAATTGTCAAGGTTCAGTTTAGCTAAATTAAATCCGACAAAAAACAGTCAAAATGATGAATTTATGAATATTCAAAATGTAAAAAATGTTAAATGTCGTTGTTTAAATGCGCCTTCCGAAAAAAATGAGATTTTTAGGGTTTATAGTTGAGTAAGTACCTACGTATTTGGGATTAAATACAGTGATTAACTAAAACATATTAAGTTCAAATATCCATCGATCCACCCATTCACAAAGTTTGGAGTTGGTATAAGACGACCCGGCTTTGGCGAATAAAAAGTGGGATTCCTTATCTTCATCATCAGCAGCTAGGGCGGAACCCACTGCTGGGTATATCATCCTGAAATCCTCGATGTTTTTGTGCCAACTTATCCGGTCCTATGCCAATAGAATTCAGATTCAGGTCATACCCGCGATATTGGTAATATCATCGACCCATCTAGCTTTCACGCTTCTCTTTCCTTCATTCGGCCACCACTTCTCTAACTTATAAATAAGTGTGTTCATAAAGCAACTTCGAGCAATTCACACCTAAAATAAACAACAGTAAACATCATTTGCAACTCACTGACATGTTTCTCAGTAGAAATAAACAACATCTACATATTATGCAAGACGCGTAAAGCATCACAAGATTATGATTTCAAAGAGAAATTCTGTCACTCTTATATCAAAGTCGTAAGGTTGGTTATCGCCAGCCATTTTGCAGCAATAAGCTTGTTACAAACGTGCTCTAACATAAAGAGTTGGTCGCAAATAATGTATTTGACTAAATTGTTAAGATCCCTTAATGTGTTTTCTATAAAAGGCAAAACTGTTGTTTTTAGAGTTTGCTGCAGGAATTCTTTGGTCTTTCTTCTTTCTTCTTCATTAAAACCACATCAAATTTTAAAGACGTTTATCGTATTTTTTTATTATAAATCAATTTATTGAACGAAATCAGAGGTCAACGACGAAAAATAATCTTATATTAAAATTAATTTTTGCTCATCAACTCAATTGAAGGCATCAATTAACAAGCATTGTGTTGTTTTATTTGCACTCTTTTAAACAGTGCTTTGTAAGTCTTAATTACAACCAGGCTTATCAATATGCCGATGGAATTCAACTTCTACTGCACTGTAATAGAGGTTTCTATATTTTTGACTGTTGCAGAGGTACTGATAAAGACAAGATACTAATTGGGACATACCTCAACATTTATATTTCTTCTTATATTTTTGTGATAAATATTTTGTGGAATATTAACATATGGTAGCGTGGCCGAGCGGTCTAAGGCGCTGGTTTAAGGCACCAGTCTCTTCGGAGGCGTGGGTTCGAATCCCACCGCTGCCAGAATTTACTTTTTGGAATCACCTTCCTATTTTAGGGTTCCGTACCTAACCACTGAACGATCACTTTGATGTCCGTCTATTCGTTTGTCCGTATGTCCGTCTGTCCGTCTATCCGTCTGTCCATCTGTCCATCTGTTCATCTGTTCGCCAGTCCGTCTTCTTGGACCTTTCCTGGAAGTGAATTGTCGCATTTCCAAAAGGTCACACAGCTTCGTCTTACGGCCTGGCGGTCTCTCCTCGGTGTATTTCCTTAGACTTAAGTAGAAATACATGACATTGTATTTTTAAGGCTCTGATATTTTAGAAGAGGTACGGGGGAGTTTCTTGCCCTTCTTTGCTCCATCCCTAAGCCCACAACTTCCGACCGGGCGGTAGTACACAAAAATATTAATATTATATTGACGTTGACTAAGTAATATGTATGATTTTATGGTCAATAAAAAATTTGAACTTTGGACATTCGCCATAGACGAAATTCGTGCGAACGGAATAGAGCAACTCAGCTGCCTAGCTCTGTCCCGTTGCACCGCGCGATTATCGCTATGGCGACTGTCCCGTGGCCAGGCCGTATGTAACACCTTTCCAATGATCTCTTGGCTTGCGATGACACGCGGAGCTTACACTTTTTGACAGGTTCGTTGCATTAAGTTGCGTAGAACTGGCCCCTGTAAAATTCACTCGCGCGTTGTTAGTACCAAGATCATTGGAAGACTGTAGTGCTCTAGCGTAGAGCTCTAGGATTACATAGAGATGTGAATAACAATTTTACCATGAATCAGTCATGTAAGGCTAGGTGGTCCACAGCTGTGTTGCATCACGTTTAGTGATAGTGTCATTATAGTCATATCATATGGTAGCGTGGCCGAGCGGTCTGAGGCGCTGGTTTAAGGCACCAGTCTCTTCGGAGGCGTGGGTTCGAATCCCACCGCTGCCAAATATCACTTTTTGGAGCTTTATTACTAATCCGTGGTGATTTATTTTTATTTTTTATTTTAGTTATTTTTATTTATTGATCTTAAAAAATCCACAGCTAATACAGATGAGTAAGACAAGGAAAATAATCTTAACTTTAGCCAATAACGGATTTACATTTTTTTGTTAAAATATTATAAGACAGACGTACTTAGCAATAATACTTACAAACATAAAAATTGTAACAAAAGCTAGTTACAGCTAGTAACTAGTGTTGATTTACATAAGTTGATGTATTTATTAAAATTGATGAGTTGAGATGTGGTGTGTCGGTTGTGTAAGTAGTGTAGGTTGTATGTGTTGTGTGGTGGTGTGTGTGTAAGTGTACCTGCTTAGCCCTACGACGAACGGTGGTCTTGTGATGAACTATCCGGTTCTCTCACTATTGGATCATCATCATATCAGTCCCTTATCCTACTCCAAAGTTGCTTTCTAACCAACTTCATAATCTCAGGAAATAAATTGAACCCCCGGAGTCAACTAGTCGAGTCGTACTTGTATTTGTATGTAATATTCTATGTCTATACAGGGTGACATTTAATTAGCTGACCATATATTGGAGAATGATAGTACCCATCATTATGAACAACTTTCCCCAAGAAACATATAGTCGCAAATGAAAAATAAAATTCGTTCCTCAGTACATTGCCCCGATTAGCTGATTTCAAGTTACAACAATTTTTTTTTCGGTGTAAATGAATTAACGCAAAATGAGAAACTACTTTGTTAGGGACATCATTCTGAGCAACTTTCATTACTAAACCGATTTGATCAGAGCAAGTTTATTTTTCACTTCCCAGTACATTTTGGCCTGAGTACCCACTCAGTACTCACCCGCTGATTTGTATGGAGAAGTGAAAAATAAAGTTGCTCTGATCAAACCGGTTTCATAATGATTGAGTAGTTAAGAATGATGTTCGTAACAAAGTAGTTTCTCATTTTGCGTTCATTCATCTACACCTTGTATAGCTACTCTCTATCTATATCAACCTCTACATATACATGCATTCTTAAACATTATTAATAGTTCTTATCTTTGGCGCTAACTCAATATCAGAGCATCTCTCCCAAGCGTAGAGAATAGGTCAATCAAGAGTATTGATAAACATCGAATATAGGTATTATTTCGTCACGTTTGCGCATGCGTTAAATGACAGTGTTACAATAGTCATATGGTAGCGTGGCCGAGCGGTCTAAGGCGCTGGTTTAAGGCACCAGTCTCTTCGGAGGCGTGGGTTCGAATCCCACCGCTGCCAAGATTTTTTTTTACAGTCAAATAGTAGTGAGACTTGCTTCCGATTTTTAATCCTCGTCTTGATCATCCGAAACCGAATTCTTGGCACCCTTCGGCTACGGAACCCAAAAAACTAACTAATTATTAAAAAATATCTTGCTCTACATGGTGGTATGAAGGTGCAAATTACGTGAGCCATAAATCGTAGGAGCATTGTTCCTCAGGGTCTGTACCACAACGTCTTAAGCCTATACAATACAGTTTAGATTTCTAATCTATCAAAGTACCAATATCACCATTTGATCACCAGCTTTTCAATCTTCAAACGATCTTTTGGCTCTTGGGTGACGTTTAACGCTCCCGCGCCTCTTCTTGCAACGAACCTGTCAAAAATCGTTAGTTCCACCTGTCACTGCAAGCCAAAACATCATTGGAAGCAGTCGCTCACGTCCGAAGGAATTACTTGGAACCCACAGCCCTTCACGTCCTTCCCGGGTAGTGCTAACGAGCGACAAATCATCATCATCATAGTCATCAAATCATCTCAAGACATTATAATTTCCAAGTTCTCAAATGAGAACCTGACCACTTGACACTGGCAAAATTAACCTCAAAAGAGGTTAGGACGCCATTAATAAAAAGAAGAAGAAGAAGAAGAAGAACATTTCTAATGTATCGAAGTATAAATAAAAAATAAAATAAATAATAATTTATTGCATAATTAAAGGTTCACAATTAGATAGCAGACTTAATGAATACCGAGCATTTGTATCAGACAAAACAGAATCATCTGAACTTGAGCTAGGATTAACCTGTATTTCAGATTCAGCGCTCTTCCTAGTTACATGGTACGTGCTGTATATCGAAATCATCGCCATTTTCATTTTCTAAGAGCGAATTTTACCAACGAAGAGTAACTTTTTACTCGAGAGTATCTTTACTTTTCCTAAGAATGACCTCATTTTGAACTGTCATTGTCATACAAATTATCCCCGGGATAGTTATTCTCGCAAAACTTTTTGTTGGTAAAATCCAGCCTAAATGAGCTTTATTTTACCTATACCAGACTTGTTTTAACATCATTATCATCATCACCATCGGCAGCTTGTTTCCGCCCACTGCTGGGTATAAGCCTCCTCCCTTTTTTGCCAACTTATCCTGTCTTGTGGCAATCGAATCCAGGTCTTCCCCGCAATATGCGTAATGTCGTCGACCCACTTGGCTGCCGGTCGACCCACGCTTCTCTTTCCCTCTTTCGGCCACCACTCGGTCAGGTATCCTGTCATCACCTCGCCTTGTCGCCGTATTTCTGTGTTGCGGACTCGATCTAGGAGTGTGATGCCTAGCATAAAACGCTCCATGGCTCTTTGGGTTACTTTCATTTGTTTCACCAGCAGTAAGCGTCCATGTCTCGGCACCATACGTCAAGGGGCTAAACATGCACATAACCGTGATTCTTCCACCCCGAATGGGAAAAGGCGTGTTGCTATGTTATGTTGTTTTAAAATGGTATTTTTTCGCTAAAAAGGTTGTGGTAACCCCCAGGAGTCTTGTATGACTCGTATCATGATAACTATTTTGATTGGTTTCATTGCACTATACAATATCGGCACAAACTATGAGAAACTTGGCTGTTAATGATTGCTTTGCACGAGAGGAACTAACGTGGTTACACTTTACATTGTTCGCGGAGTGTTAACCGGATACGGATAATGTATATGGAGTAACTGAGTTATATGGAAATACTAGCTTAATCCCGCGATATTGCCTGCGCATTTTTTGGTCAAGAACACATATTCTAGTTCATTAGGGCCATATAAACTTCCTATACAAAATGTGCAACGTCAGCCCAATTGACAAACCTTTCATTTTGATAAGGTACTAAAATTAGAAAACCATTTCGAGATTTAAGTGTTCTGAGCTCTTAGATATTTTTTTCAGAATTTTTAGATCAGTAATTTAAGAGTTAAATAATAAAAACTGAAATGTTGTCCAAATTATCAATGTCAGGATTTATGACATGTGTTCCACAGGCTAGATATAAATAAAAAAGCAACTGTCAGTCATCATCTGTCATATAAATTTTTTCACTGCTGGTTGTCAACTTGTCACGAAGTTGCACAACAACAAAAGAGTATTTACACATATTGACAGTGCGTTCCGCGACATCGCCGTCAGCGCCATAATCGAATACAGCGTCTAAGATTCCATCGTTTTGTATCGCCAAAAGCCCAAAACTGACTCGGACTGTAATCGATTTTGGCGTGACTCGGAACAGGGGGTGATATTATGACAGAATAATGACATTTTAATTTTTATTGATGCAATGACGGGCAAAAGTTCAACGTTTTATAATCCTGACATTGTACTTACGCCCTTTTAGAATGAGTAACTCTAAAAATCTTGAATTATAACTTAAAAATAAGAATAAACACTAAAATAAAAAATACGGGTCCCATCGTTTCCGATCTATTTTCGTATGAGATAATAAAACCAGCTGCTATTTTTTTTGAAATGTTGTCAATTGGGGTCCAATTTTAGTAAAACCATTTCTTCATCATCCTCAGCCCATATCGACCCACTGCTGGGCATAGGCCTCTTCTCCATAGCGCCAATCTTCCCGGTCCTGTGCCAAAAGCCTCTCTTCCCAGTTTCCACGCATCTCGTTCCTGGGCCGATTCCCACCAGTTCTTGTTGTGGTCCCTTAGCTCGTCACTCTAACGAAAGTTAAGAATTAATATTTAATTGTCTGATAAATTGGATTAGATAAAGGTTTATAAAAGTACCTGGTATTATTTCACGTACTTATTAATAAACTTTTTAAGCAAAGATGGCAGACAAGCTTGAACGTTACTAGAATTCATTATTGGTATGGCAAAGTCAACAATGACTTACAAATTAACAACACCACTTGTCATGTAAGTTCTTAAGTTTTAACTTACATGTCATTTCTGTCGTTTTCTCGAATATTTCACCCGATAGATATAGTGTACTGAGTCAATATATTTTGAATGGAACATCAAACATTTTGAACGATTCTTGAGCACTTGAAGTAAATAGTGCCGACCACCACACGTGTGCACAGATAATGGAACCAACTGTTGGCTGTATTTGACCAAGCATGGCAATCGAGCGTCATTTCCTTTGATTAGAAGAGTTTCGAAAATATTGTTATGAAGCTATCCGTTTAAATATCTGAATCATTGTTACCATTTACTTTACTGTTTATGTTACAATAAAAAAAAGTTTTGAAAAGTAAATGTAGCCTATTATTAATATCCTTACCGTAAATATTAAAGTGATAACGTAAGCTACAAAGGTCACGCCTTTTTTATCAGATGGCAGAGACACAAATCTGTAGATAATATATTATCCAGGTGTAATCATTTAGTCTATGCGTCTATAAATAACAATCAGCCCGTGCAGCAGATTGAATAAGCCCTTTAAAAAGGGAGAACATAACGTGAATATGACAATAATAATAGTAAATCTTTATTCATAGCAAAAAATATACATAACAAAGGAGAGTATAGTTTTGTTGACTACTATTATAACTAGGCTCACAGGTAGCTCATATTTATGAGTTGTATGTAGCCTATGCCGATGTGATTGTAACAAAGCTTGGACAAATGTTGGCGGCCAATACTTGGACACACGTGTGGTGTCATCACACTGCCCAATTGCTCTACATAAAGAGTGGAGTTGCTACAGTAAATCTGTAAATTCATTGTCCGTTAACCAAGTGTTATACATAAATGTTCCGTTATCAAATTGACCATACCACACCAAATGTAACGGAGCGGCGCGTGCTCAGACGGCTCGTTTTAATCACTTTTCCTGAATAACCCTCTTTTAAAATTCCGTGACTGCACGAATTTCTACGTTTCCGACTTTTATGTAGGCAAAACTCCGGTTGCGGAAATTCAACTCTGTTTAATTCATCTTGCATTTATCGGATATTCGAATTACAAATCATTGTGTTATGCTAGTCGTAATTTGTTTGTTGCACGCAACAGCTACCTAGAACCGCAAGATAGCAGTGGGCAGACCACCAGTGAGATGGATGGACGACATCATCATCATTGCTGGTAGGAAGTGGATGCGGGAGGCTCAACACCGGGGAAACCATACCTACAGCCATCTACAGCAAAAATACTACTCATACATAAGTTAAATATTTACCTGTGCAAATTAAGAAGAAGAAAAATAAAAAGACCCTTGTGTCATTTTCAGAATTAAAGATAAAGATAATGATAGCCTTTATTCCAAATTAGACAATAAACTATTTTTATAATATTAGATTATTAGATCTGTCCAAGTACCTATCTATCTTACTTGCATCAATCATCATAACGAACGCGAATCAAGAAAGGATTACTTTCATTCTTCGGTCCGCATAGAAACTGTTTCATTCATACCCGTTTCAATTGAATGTTACCTCATTATCGTCTTGTATCTTTAGTTCAATAAGAAATATCGCAGACGAGAAATTGTCTTTAGGACTAAAGCGAACTGCACAGCGGTAGGTCAATGGTCAATCTACATCTTGTATAAATGGTGTTGCCTTACAGGGTGTAACAAAAGAGTTGGTATTAGTTTAGGCGGTTGTTCGGGGACATCAGGCTGATCAATTTTAACAGAGTAACTTTATTTTCACTTAATAATAATAATATTATTATAGCGTCACGCGTTTTCCCATACGGGGTGGCAGAGGCACAACTGTGCCCACTTTCAGCCAGCGATTAGCCAGTTATTTTCACTTCTACATTCAAATCAGACCAAAGGTTTAGAGATTTTTAAAACTTAATTTCAACGGCCTTGTAACCACGCAACGCAAGCAACAGCAAGCACTAAGGCCTGTATCAATAAACTATTCTCAGCTCTCCGAGTTGTCTCAGTTACGTAACAAAAGCTAAGAGCAATTTATAAGAGCAATGTTTAATTACGGGTTGACGAATAATGTCCCTAACAACCCCTTATCACCCGACCTACATAGACTATTTTCTGGTATTATATTTTCGTTTTTTACAACATTTGCAATTGTATTTAAAAAAAATGCGATGTCCTCCGTAAAGGACAGAAGGTTAGGTCAGGTTAAGTTAGGTTAGGATAGGGTAGGTTAGGTAAGGTTTAAAGTTATAGATTGGATTAGGTTAGGTTAGGTTAATTTCTATGTTCTTTTAAAAGAACAGATTTAATAAGAAATAATAAATTTATTTGCAAAGATAAGGCTCTTAAATATCATACAAATAGAACTCCTTAGTCAGCTACATTTTTTTCATACATTTCTCATCAAGTTTAGTCTTGTTATTCGTTCAAATTAAAAACATAAAAAGCAACCAAGTCCAAGACCAGTGTCACCTACGTTTAAAGTTAAGAAATTCGTCGTTTGCAGTTTAGGCATCAGGTTAACTAATCTGATACACCCTGTGTTACAGCCTATTTGTCAATGTCATCGGATAGTCATTTGCGAGAGGACGAAGACAAAGTGATAATCACACTCTGGAGGTACTAGACTTGGTTGTTTGACAGGATATTAGAAATAACTGCTCGTTAATCTGCTATTACTAATTGATGTAATGGCCTTAGGTTGAATAGCAAGACGGTGAGTTAAGCAGAAACTCGAGCAAACTTAGAAGATTCTGTATTTTGTTGGGAAATGTCAATTCGCCATCTATTTTCATTTATTTTATTTATCTAACTATGTACCAAGAAGTTCTTATTCCCACCTTATTGTAATTTATGTAACACCCTTTTATGTTGTTGTTATTCGTTATTTATTACTGCAGCGGCAACAAAATGCACATTCTGTGATCTCTTTACTTATTTACGGTTCATGAGATACAACCGACTGATGGATGGATAGACGGACAGACAGCAAAGGCTGTGCTGGTATTGTCTGGCCTTTGGGTTACCAAAAAATGCAGTATATATATAACTGCATTTTATTTCCTCATTGTATTTTATTACAGGACCCTGTTTGGCACCCTTCGAGTACAGAATCCTAAAACACCTTACCTAAACAACAAAGATGGTACCACCTTACTCCGCAAATCTCCATCTATTTACAAAGATGATCTCTGGCAATTACATTAGCTAAGTACATAAAGTGTACTACTACTTGTAATTAGGTAGGAGGTACAGTTAAGGTGGTGGGTAGAGGGGGGATAGCAAGTCTGAAGGCTTTGAGATGCCGTTATCGTGAATGCTTGATTGGCTCAGCCTTGTAGGTACCGCCTTCCTAACTTTAAGGCGTTTACTTAATTTGACTAATGCGTGGTCTGAGCAAACTTCGTACTTCAGCATTCCGTGGCTAGCAATCATGCTAGCCTTTGACGAGAAATCTACCGAAACTATTTGGCAGAACTTCTAAATAGATAATCATGAAATATTGTAATGACTTTGTACGTGTTGTAAATTTCATAAGTACGTAAGTATCATAAGTTATTATTGTACCTAAAATAGGTATAACATTAAGTTATTGTTATTAATTTGCCATGTGAGTACAATAAAGAAAGTACTATTGTACATAATATTACTATAGCTATCTAAATAAATATGTAATTTCAGCCCATATCCGCGGAAAATCACCCCACAATTTAGCCAAACGGACGATTTAACATTACTGTGAATTCCACCCTTAAACAGCACTGCCATCTTTCATGGTTATTCCCCAATTGTACTCACTTAGATCTTTAAACAATTGTTTGGAATTCAATAGCCCCGTTGTTTCGCAATGTTGCGTTTGAAACGGCCATACAAAATGAATTTTCCCATACGGTGGGACTATCAAAGTTAAGTTTTATCTGTAGTCGAAGAGAACGAAGGAATAACATCAGTTTATGCACACGAAAAGTGCTATTTGTGATGCAAGGGAAGGGAATAAGTGGATGGAGTGACTGCAAAAGCTTCAATAAAGTTTGGCTTAAGACTTACTTGGGCTTAGGCAGATTACCGAGCTTAAATATCTACCTGACAGCTGTTAATGTTTTAAGACCTATGTTCGCAAATGAACTATCTTTATCTTGAAAGTAACAGGAAACTTTATTTGTGTTTCATAGTTATTTAGTCTTAAAATGTAATAGTTATTCCAGTTTTAGACTACTAGAAGTATGACATGGGATGAAATTACTGTACAAGGATCATTTACTGCACCAGAATCCTATACAACTTAAAATAATGTTGCAAAGTTAATTATAACACGTGATTAACATTGAAAAAGTCACCATATCAATAATGTTATCGTGTATATTCATGATTTTGGTATCGAGATCATCAATTAGGAGATCAAGTTTTGTATAGAAAGTTGATTGTGACTTATTAATAAATTATAAGTCAATCTGATCTAGAAGAATTGGTGATAAAAAAGGGGCGATTTTTTACTCCTCAGTTAATACAAATACAATCAATAAGTCAAGACATCAAGACATCGAAATTGTATCTAATAAAATAATTAACTTTTTATTAATTAACTTCTAATCAAATCATATATTTATTGCATTTCACAATGTATTCAATTGATTTTACGCTTAAATACAAGACACAACACTTTATACACTTGTGAACCTCGTGAAATATAAATATAAGAGAGCACGTTTATATTATTGAATTAAATATGAAGGAGACAAAAAAAAAATATTAACTTTTCTAAATTATTACGTAATTTTTAAGTTTTGTTTGTAATTATATTATTCAATATTTTATCATTTTTTATTAAAAATTATTTAATTAACTTTAAATATATTTAATCAAAAAAAATATTTAATTAACTTTAAATTAACAGTTTTGATGTTCATAAAAAGTGGGGGATACGGAAGTGGGGGACAAAGGGAATAAACCCGAGAAACAATTCAACAGTAACATTTCCAGGTTATCAGAAGAACCTGTAACAGTGAAAGCTACAAAACACGCGACATTAACGAAAGGACTTGGACAAAAGGCCATAGTATATATGAAACGGCATATATGAAATTTCTGGCGATTCTGTTTTTTTTGGTTGACTCCTTAACCAAAGTTATTGTTATACCGGCATTCATTAACAAATTGAATAACATTGAATATCAAATAAAGCATCTGACTGTTTATCTGAGTGTTTAAAGATCATCCTTAAGTCTAATTTTACATTCAGTGGTTACCACAAACTTTATAGCGATTAAAATTAGGATCATGATCTATCAAAGTTTAAAAATAACCTTATAGATTTTATAATGCGTTTTATTTAACCGAATACCTATATGCCCTATGTTCTAAGGCAGAAAATTATGCGGATCAGTTTAAGATCTTATTTTGAATTGCTATACCTAAACGTTGACATGACAGTCACCATCCCCAAACAGGAAATAAAACTTCTAAAATAATCACCATTCATCCATCATTCATTATTCAAAGTCCGAACATCATTTCATTAAATGCATGAGTTACTTACAATCAATTATTATATCATTAATAAGTTTCAACAAAGCCGACAAAGAAATTCAAAATACAAAAATGAACACAATTCTAAACACAATCGTACAAGTTCGCTGCCACTCAGCCGTCAAACGACAAAAAAATTACACTTCTCTAAAGATCGCATTTTCATGCGGAATTAATGAGACGGAAGAGCAAAGATTCATGGTGCAATAAGCATGCATAAATATGCGCATTGGAACTACAATAGAACTGCGCGATGTAATTAATATGAAATTATGGAAAAGAAATCTCAGGCCAAGTGTACAGCTCGTAAGAGTTAGGGCTGTCCATGGTTGTACGTAAATATATTATGTAATACAAGTGTAAATAAATATGATCCTTTAGCTTCAGGGGAATGATAGTATACCAATCAACATTAACCAAAAAATAACCGGTCGCAAACAAAAAAAAATTTGGAGCTCCCATACTAACTTATACTCGTAGTAAGAAGATGAGGTAAATGTACTGAGGGTTAAATATTGAGTATCTACCGTTATTTATTAGATCTTTGACATAGATTAGGGTTTGTTAGCAGTCTTGATAAGACCTATTTAACAAAGAAATAATTATAATTAATTAAAAGTTTCGTATGAAAAACGAATCTGTTGAAATCGTCACATAGTGGGGACCATTGGCGCACATACTGAGAAAAAAAAACTTCGATTCTGCCGTATTTTTTATGCAAGTAATGTTTTACAAAAAATCTTATTAAGGCACCCACGTACAGCCCTCAACATAGATACTTAAATATTCAACGCATGAAGTGATCGACCCCAGAGGGCGATGAAAATGGCTGATTCAATAACGGTCATGAATAAAGATATTCTAACCTTTACGAGTCATTAGACAACACAACTGAATAGCTTGTAAGTAGCCGGAACCTAATCGCTTTTTAAAGCAATGTTATACTTTGACAAGAAATACTAGACATTAAATTATGGCAAATGTGACATATTAGGGCACCACTTCGTATTTTGATCGACAAGTGTTGGCGATGGTCAGCTCTATTTAGATGTGTAATTAATAAAATCAGTTGGTATTTTTAAGCCAGAAAATTGTGAAGAAGGAAAAACAAGCGCGACTCTTCCGCTGCGATGCCCTCTCCTTGCAGAGAGCACCAAGGCACCAGGTCACGCAGGTCCCAAAACGTTTTCCTGAATTTCGTCATGGTAGCGTATTATTTCCTTGCAACAATCTTTAAAGGCTCGCATGGACCATGTTGGTGACGACCAGCCAAATTTAGATTTGTGTAATTAATAAAAATCAGTTGATATTTTTTAGCCAGAAAATTGTGAAGAAGTTTTATTTTGATAGATACCTACCAAGGATGAATAAAAAAACACAAAACCAAACATTAAAGAGGTATAAAAAACGAAAACCTATTTTCTGACAACAAGCGAAATATGTCACTGAAGAAATGTCTGCAAATGTTGCCATTATTTCATGTCTAGCATTTCTTGCCAAAGTATAATTATTATAATGTTGCTAGGCGCTCGGATATACACGGTGAAATTGTATTAGTTTTCTTCCTTTCGGGGAATGATAGCACCAATATAGAGCGACACCCTTCCACCAACCTTCAGTGAGCCACCGTGGTGGAGTCTGGCTCAATCTTACTCGTTTCCGATTAAATGCCTGTGCCTCTCGTTGGGGACATAAATGGGCTACATTTACTTGTAATTTAATGCTTGTAATGTATGAGTTTATGTAGTCTATTGATTTGTAAGTAATAATTATATGTATTGGACACATGGGTCTACTCCTGCTCATCCCTATTTGGTTTGCTGGAAAAGATCTCTTATTAGAGATAAGCTCGCCTTTGTACACGTTTTCTATGTTTTTTACTGTCCTATGTAACTGTTTGTGTGCAATAAAGAAATTATGAATTATTTTTATTCAATCTTCAATTTTAGAGGCGTTTCTCTTTACGATTATCTTTGACAAAGTTTGATATCTTATTTAGTATGTTACAGCATTCGCAATGATGAATGACGATGAATAACAACATGTATCACCGTCTTTGTTGATAATTTCAAGTATTATATAAAAGTAAAAGCCAATTCATTCAATGAATCCTTCGAGAAATATCTCTATCTGAATAAATTTGCAACTAAATCAGTCTGAGGTGGCAACATTCGTAAATTTACCTCGCCGGATCTTTGCATCGATACAAAATCTAGATAGTTCATAGCTCTTAGGCTAAGCTCATACTAAGTAAGCCCCTAACTACGGATGCAGTCAATTAACTTGGCTTATGTAGCTTTCCTTTTATAAGGGTTCAGTAGTTATTGTGCTTCGTGGGAGAATCTAGAGCCGGGATAGTAACAATCAATTGAAAGAGTTCAATATATCAATGATAATGTTAATTTATTGATCAGAATATATCCAACATTTTTTTCTCCTTTATGATGAACCTAACTTGTAAAGTTTAGCTTTTGTCAACAAGTTCCGGAGCAGCGTTGAACTCTTTTGTATTGAAGATGGAGCCTTTACCATCTTCAATCTTCATATTCAGATTAGGTTACTATGTTACTAGCGGTTAGATATCACAGATTTTGTAATTAATTAATTAAGTAAGTAGGTAATTTCTTTACTGTACTAAAATAAACATTATACAGATGATATGATATGATATTCGGTAAATAGTCTCTTCAGAGGGACCAAAAACTACTTTCGTCGAATAGGTTCGGTGGTTATTTCTCGCTTACCCACAATTACCCATACCCATAGCGTCACACATTTAACTTTTCCCGTACACGGGGTGGCAGAAGCACACTTGTGACCTCTTCGGATTATTCAGGATTCATTTTTAGTTGGCAGAATTAATCGATCAATTATTTTATGTTTATGTCATGTTATGGAAGTACTATTTATCTAATCTGTGGTTATGGTTGGCCTGGAATAAGAAATGATAGCGCCAGAACGATATTTGATAAACTATTAAATTAAGATTTTTTTGAAGTCTTTAAGAAGTATTTTTTGTGGAGTTAAAAGTAAGAACATTCTTATTTCGCTTTCTTATATTGCGATCGCTTTTTTTCCGCTTATAAGTCATGCAAATAGTATACCGGAAATTTTGATAAAACTACAAGACACTTACCCAATTATTCTCAGTCGGGGGACACCGCGTGATCACTTCAACCTCCGTAACAATACATTGTTATGACAGCTTTAATTTATCTAATTATATTTATTCTAAATTGTTTAAACTTACATTAACACTCTTAAAAACCACCACAAAAAATACTGGCCGAAAACACTACAGTCATAAAAACAATTTTTCAAATTTCGAACCGCGCAAAAGTTTTAGTGCCGGGTCTTCTAGTTTTGAAAGAATCGATTCGTCAACGAGCGCCTGATTTTCGCGCGGTCGCGTGCGCAGCGGCTGTGGTCGGCGCCGCGGATGTGGGATAAATGGCGAGTGGGTGGGGACACACCTGTGCCGGGCGTGGGTATCGCACGCGCACGGGGATATCACAGCACAGGTAGAAGGGTTAGATGTCGCGATGGTGACAGATGTTGCTGTGATGATTTTGCTGTCGTTCTTCGGTCGCACATAATGGGCTGGATTTTACCAACAAAAAGTTACACCGAGAATAACTATCTCGGGGATAACTTGTATGACAAATGACAGTTCAAAATGAGTTGATCTGTGGCATGATTCTCGCGCATTCGATATACGATATCAACACCTATATCGAGTGATTTTGTATAGGAATCTGTCGATATAGGTCTCGATATCCGTATATCGAAGGCGCGAGAATCATGCCACTGATCTAGGTGTCACTGGTTGGTGTCTATGAAAAAGTAGAAGATACTTTCGAGTGAAAGTTACTCTTTCGTTGGTAAAATCCGGGCTAAATAGTATTTAGTATTGACGGACAGAGCTCTGTGGTCTAGTGGAATTCACGCTACTGCTCACGCAGAAGATGCAGGTTCGAATCCCGGTGCTGACCATGTACCAATGATATAAATAATTTATCTTAAGTGTTTCGGATGACACGATAAGCTGTAGTTCCCGGCTACTATCGCTACTTGGTATGAGTAGTCATAAAACCCCTCCACCAACTCGCACTGAGCCAGCTTGGTGGAATTTACTATTTACTAGTACTGACTATTTTACATTTATCCATCCTTTAGTAAATACTAACTGAATCCATTTCTAGTCGCATAGTGAGAGCGGAAGAATCAGGGGTATGATTCTCGCGCATTCGATATACGATATCTACACCTGTATCGAGCGATTTCGTATGGGAATCTGTCAATGTTGGTCTCGATATCCGTATATCGAAGGCGCGAGAATCGACCCGCAGGAGCATGGTGCTCGCGCATTTGATATACGATATCTACACCTATATCGTGTGAATAAGTCTAAGTCTCTGCTTATATTATTTTGATTTGTGCTGTAGGCTTTGATAAATAAATAAATTTGTAGGGAAGTCTGTCAATATAGGTCTCGATATCCGTATATCGAACGCGCGAGAATCATGCTCCTGGTCGAATAAAATAGTTCCCATAAGTTTGGCTCTTATGATCTCAGTAGTATTCCAGTATGAAAAGTCCAGCTTTTCTTACACTATGCAAGTGGCATATGATATCTAGGATTTAGCATACCTTGTAACTTATCATCGTGTAACATTACGTCCATAAGTAGGTACCTACACGTATACACGGTGACTTTTGAGTAGAAAATTTTTGGCTATTAGCTACTGCATAATATGTCTAAATAGTTTTGTCGCTTTTCTGTAATCCCTCGTATGTTATAATTGTGAGACAAACCCCCAGTTTCTGAGACGCTGATCACAGGTCACGATGAACTAATCGGTGGTTAATTCAAAATGGCGGCACACGATTGGCTGATGGCGGCACGCGATTGGCTGAAATTAGTAAATCGCTCTGTTAGCTAAACGTAACCTTTGATCAGCGTCTCAGAAACCGGATGTAAATATTTTAAACGCCACGATTTCGGTAATTAGTGAGTGATAGAGTAACTTCCGCTTTTAATGTGGAATGTCGAATATCGATCGTGAAAGTTTTTAAAACATTAGTCATTAGTTCTTAAAACTAGTGGTATCATAGCTACCTATTAATCATTAATTTAGTAAAAACGAATGCTAGTGAGGATGTCTGGTTACTAACTGATAAACCAACCATTGCACTTAAAAAACGTAAAAAACATCTTGGCAGCGGTGGGATTCGAACCCACGCCTCCGAAGAGACTGGTGCCTTAAACCAGCGCCTTAGACCGCTCGGCCACGCTACCACTGAAGTTTCATAGCAAAAATACCGAAGTGTTACTCTGACAGTTTTCAGGAGGGCTATTTTTAGATTTAGGCCAAATAATTTGGCTCAATACACCTCTCTGAACATTCCAACCCACTCGAAGATAAATGAACGAAACTGTCTAATCTAATGTTTACATGTGTAACATTATCGCTGTTTCTCTGTCTGACGATACATACCTACTGTATCCTAGTGTAGGGCCAAATGTATTTAAATTACACAAATATTTTTAACTTTTTGTTAAAAATATTTGTGTAATTTTTTAAGATCGAAACTTTTGAGATCGATTGTGATAAGTATAAAGTTAGACGGACAAAAATTATTCACAAATTGACGGAATCCTAAAAACTAGGCCTATTACCAGAGGTCATCGCATCTTTAAACCAATATTTGATAATCGATTAACTGTAGAATTAGGGTACCGTGCCTCTGGTTAAAGTAATAAAAGGGTTCCGCTGTTAAATTAAAGTCTCGCCTACTAAAATAATCGTTAAGTTTGTTTACAGAATCAGAGCTTTCCCAAGATAGATTAAAATCGTTTGTTGTCTCTTTAAGATGGACGTAAAAGCGGCTATGTGCTCATATTTTTTTTACTGATCCCCATTATAGAACCATTAGGAATCTTGCTCAACTCGCACTTGACAGTTTTTTATACGTCTCAATTACTTTGATTGAGTGTAACCCGCATTCCTAGCTTCCATTTCTTTATTTAATAAGCTTGTTCCACAAAGTAAAGGGCTGCAACTGAGATTTCAAATAATTTCAGGTTTCATCAAGTAATAATACATTTCGTAACTTCATTGATTGAAGTACCTAATCTTAGTTTAATAATACTCTATTGGAAAGAAACTATCGCATTAGAAATTAAATATCTATTTAGGTATTTTTAACGATATTCAGAAGCTTAATGAGATCAAACAGAAAGGCAAATAGCAATTTTACATGTTAACTATACGTAATATAAAAATGCCCATTAATGTCCCCACCGAGGGGCACGAGCCCATACTGGAATACGAGTGAGATTGATACTAAAATGTAGAGGTTCCACAAAAAACAAGAAAAACACTGTTACACCCATATAACTCTGCGGCTCCATTATTATATTTTCCTTGTTAGACGCCAATCGAAAATCGTTCAGTGGCTGATATGTAATTATTTGAACATTACAGGGTGTTTTTATTTTAATAGCGAGTTCGGTTCCCACAGTGCTAGTTACAATGGGCGTGTGTTAGCTGAATATAGAGCATTGAAATACCATCAAGAGAAATACTAGCTGTATACAGAGTGATCTGCCTTTAATATGGATTAGTGGAGTTACATTGTGATTATTGCTAACGTGTCTATTTAGTATTCGTGTAGTTGAGCGATTCCGAGAAAATTCGCCATATTTGAAAAAGTCTCTTTGTCTACAACTTTTTACGTCATTTCTATTCAGAATCACGAGCTCTTCTCACGCCACTTAAATGGAGAAAAAAAGTGTCCCGAAAATTCCATATATGTTTTGGTGGTAAGTGCCGTTCTCTCATTCCTCAAATAGCGTTTGTCTGTCTTTTTATCTCTTGGAGGAATTATTAGTCTGAGTTTTATCTGAACCTTTTGACACTTCACACGAACAAAGAGTGTCAAAAAAAGTTATCTGACTGTTTATCCGTCTCTTGAGAGACCCGGGCTAAGTAAAGTATGTCTCCAAATAAAATAAGCGCCGCTGACAACGTCTGATTTGAGTTTGCGGGAACGGGTCAAGAGGGAAGGTCAAAAAAAGGTCGTGGCCCATGAGGGGATCGAACCCGCGACCTTCGCGTTATTAGCACGACGCTCTAACCAACTGAGCTAATGGGCCGATGGATACTGGAAGAAAAATAGTGATAATATTGAAGATTTTTTTCAAGACAATACGAGATAATGAGGTGTTTACACGATACCGTGCAAGAGATGCCCGGTACTCTTTACCAGTGTTTGCCAACCTGTTTCATGACGGCGTAAAAATTCTTCGCGAGTTCGCGACCCCAAGTGCACATCCAGCTTTTATAATAATAGTCGAGATCTTCTAAAGGCCTAATTAGATAACCAGATAGATAATTAAAAATAAAGTTTCGAGCAACTAGCTCGATTCATGCTGCAATACAGAGGGTGTAACAGAAAGGTGTAGTCATATTTTAGAGGGTTGTTAGGGACATTGCTCTGAACAACGATAAAAATGTACATTTTGAAATTAAATAAATGCAAATAATTGCATGCTATATGTTGTGTTGTCAAGTTTTATATTAAGAATTTAATGCGAACCTGTAGAATTTAGTGCGAACTTTATCATAACTGTGTATTCTGTTGGTTCGCTTACAAAATAAAATAAACTTTCACTACGGTTCATATTGAAAGTTGTTCAGAATGATGTCCCTAACAATCCCCTAAAATATGACTACACATTTCTGTTACATCCTGTACAGCTTTACATGAATAAGGCATATTTCACCTAAATTCTGACTTATAAACCCGGCCAAATTCATGTCGTAGATTTTCTTATTTTTTCACATGGCAGGTTCACTTTATGATTCTCGCGAACTTTATATACGGATATTGACACATAGATCGAGTGATTCCCATACAAAATTACTCGATATAGGTGTCGTCATCCGTATATCTAATGCGCGAGAATCATACCCTAGGGCCCGTCGTACATATCATGTACCACGACGCCAACTAAATAAAATGTATATATACGATTTGACATTCGCTGCGCAAAGTCACGTAATTAACAAAAATTATTAACAAAGTCATGTTGTGAGGGTCGGCCAGGGAGCACTTATCCAGTGGAGAGCGCATAGATACATTTTCCTTTGAAACACAACTCACCAATTTACGGGCGGCGCGGGGGATAAGGGTGGATAAGGTAAGAGAGCTGTGATTGGTCAGCCGCTGCGAAACTGTCTGGCGGCCCGTCATAGTACATAGGTTGCGTATGCGAACGTTTGTTGAATACAACGTTTGTTTCGTTTGGCGAGCCGCATTCCCCCGCAGGCGCAGTCAACTGGATATACAGGTGACATTTAATTAGCTGACCATATTTTGGGGAATGATAGTACCCAACATCGCGAACAACTTTCCCCATGGACATAAGGTCGAAAATAAAAATAAAAATTTGGGTCTCGCATAGTAACTTGAAATCAGCTGTTCGGGGCAATGTACTGGGGGACGAATTTTTTTTTCATTTGCGACTATATGTTTAATGGGGAAAATTGTTCTTAATGTTGGATACTATCATTCCCCATGATATGGTCAGCTAATTAAATGTCACCCTGTATTATAGTCTCATGGGGCGGCGCTACCATTTCTTTATCAAATCCCTTGACCTCCCCCACGAGATCGCGACCCACCGGTTGAAGACCACTGCTATAGATAGACCATCTGGGTGTTTCTCATACAATATGGTAGCTATCTTTAGCTGCAATTAAATGTTATTGTCTCTGATAAGGAAATAATCAATAGTTTTCTTTTATAAAACCTAGGTAACCAACAAAAGATCAATTTTATAAGGTACATTATCATCGGCCCATTAGCTCAGTTGGTTAGAGCGTCGTGCTAATAACGCGAAGGTCGCGGGTTCGATCCCCTCATGGGCCAAAATACCTTTTGGCCTAACCTGACTGAGGCCAGTAATAACAAACCACTCTTGGGTCTGAGTGTCGTTCAGCTATGTCACAATTTCGGTTCCCCCATGTGAATAACGTGATTTTTACAGGTTTGTGAGGGCTCTCAGTGCTGAGAGCGGTTTTATTATAACGGGCCTTGAATCTAGGGTTATTTCCATAAGCTATTAAAACATCTGTTTCTTGTGGAAAGTGATTCATAATGATTGTCTTTTCCATCACTCAGCTTCCTGTAATCCCCTGTTTTATCTTCAGTCTTTTGAAACTAACGGTCAGTACGATAGCGCCAAATGGCTTTGGTTCTGAAAGAAAGAAATGAGACCTCTCTCTTTCTCCCCACGTTACAGAGATAAAGATATTGCGCGCGGTTTGATGTTGATTAGATATCCAAAATTCATAAATCATTAAGCATTATGGATCAATCGTTTGTTGTTTTGTTTTTAGTTAAACTAAATGTCTACCTAGTTATGCCTTAGCAATGTCAAATAAAGGTTAGTAGTCTTTACGACCACAAAAAAAGGTCGTTGCTACACATTAAGAGCTCAGAGCTCCCGCTCGCGACGAAACTTCACTACCTACCTAATATACATTATGATTTTAATCCAGCTGAACAATAGTCAATACAAATGGATATTTAAAAGATTGTAAAAGGCTACAAACAAAACTAAAATACTCTAAAAATGTATGGCGAGTTTTGACGATGGAATTTTCAGAAGGAACTGACACTTTATAATTATGCATTTGTATTTCAGTACCTAACTAAGCCGGATTGGCACTTATTGGGTCACTCGTGCGTCTGTCCGTCTGTCCGTCCGTCCTTCCGTCCGTCCGTCCGTCAGTCTGTCCGTACATATGAAAGCGCATATACTGTGAGGATCTTAAATGTATTTTTATAATATTTTTAAGACTAATTTTGAAAAAGTTATGCTGAATAATATGACCGATTTGCATGTCATCAAAACCTTTAGGTTACTAACCGAAGACGTCCTAAAAATCTGAAATTCGGTATGCATGCACATGTTTGCACCTACATCCCATAAAGACTTCAAAATCCACTACTTTAACCTTCGTAGAGCTGGGAGCGTACTTCGTACTTAGGGCCTTATTAATAAACCGCTCTTAGCTCTGAGTGTTCAGCTATGTCAATGACTGTTCCGTATCAAATCTGTATCAATTTTCTCTGTATCTCTTATCACAAAGCTGAGAGCGGTATTAAACGGGCCTTATATTGAGAGTTTGAGACGTTTCGGAAGCCAACCCAAAAAATCATCTCAAGAAAGTTTTACGTTACTTCTTCTAAAATATATATCTACTTATGTGATGACATTGATGGCTGTTTTGTTTTTTTCGATGACAAACCCCCCAAATAATTTAAAGTTGTGCAGAGTGTATGTATACGGATGGCGACTAGCGAAGCAGGACAGAGCATAACAGCTGTATAAATCTGTCCCGTTCTTGGTGCTGTAGGTAGGTATGTATATAGAATTACACATGGGAAACTTTGACCACCTCACCAGATCGATATTGAATTTGAATATCAATCACCGAAGAAAGTAAGTCAATGTAAAATTATCTAATGATATTATTATGACTTCTTCCTTATTTTGATATCCGATCTCTCTCTTGATTAAAATAACAGTTTCCGTTGAAATGTTTTTTTTTTCGCAGTAAACCAGGCCGGTTTTGCTCTGCTTACACATTGCTATAATAAATTTGTCGTTATTATTAACCTAATTAATTGGATTTCTTGTCGGCATCGTAAACTGCGATTTACTTCACCTATAACTGCTCGGGACGTTTGGTTCAAGGGGTCCTTAAAATGCTACAGATTTCGGAATTTTAAAATACGAGAGGATGCGATACCTTAGTTTTAGGGTTCGGATAAATTGGCCTATCTATAGCCATAGCCATTACAGGTAGGTAGGTTTTTAAAATAATGTAAATAAACAAAGAAATGTATTAGTGTTACTTGTAGCAATTTTTGGATTCGAGACGAACAGAAGATATCATGGCAGTCTATCATGTTGGTTTACATTATTTAATTCGTAATTTCTTTATTGTACTCACATGACAGTAAACCCCCTCCTTTTGTGAAGTCGGTTAAAAATAGCTCAAGATAGGAAAATATGTGCTGCCTAAGATACTAAATAATATGCCAGATAAGTTCATTATAGATGCAATTCCCAAGAGAAAGTTTAAATATATTTTGAAACAATATTATATTAAAAACCTTTGAATGTCCTTAAAAATGGAACGGGGGATGGGCTTAGTATTGAAAAATGGAACGGGGGATGGGCTTGTTATTTAAAAAAGTACATACTGTTATAGTTAAGAGCCAAACCAACCTGCCGACAAACTGCCTAGCAGTTTGGCAGACTTAAATTATGTAATTAAGTGCTTTTTTTCGTGAATAAACGTTATAAATAAAAAATAAATGTACAAAAGCGAGCTTTTCTCTTTACGTACCACTTGGATTTACTATATTGTAGCTTTAGTTATAGAATAAAGTAGGTAGGTATGACTTTCTTTCGGCATCGGTCGTAAGTAAAATCGTTCAAGTGCGAGTCGGGCTCCCACACGAAGGGCCAAAGTCAAAAGTCAAAGTCATTTGTTTTTATTGACCATAAAATCATACAGATTCCATAGTCAACGTTAATATAATATTAATATTTTTGTATACTACCGCCCGTTCGGAAGTTGTGGGCTTAGGGATGGAGCAAAGAAACTCCCCCGTACCTCTTTAGGGTGAACCCTAGTAGTAGTATCTACATGCAAAAGTACAAAAAAACGTCTATTGTGTCGTATGGGGACGCCTTTTTATATAAAGAAGCTCTGTTTCTATAAACACTGATGTTATTACTCGTAGAATTTGACCACTCAGTGGAGCCATTCACATTTTATATTGTATGTGTTCCTGGACTGGACCCGAATTAGTAATGATTTGGTGCTATACTGAATTTCTAAGGGTTTTGTTGGAATTTTAAGGAAACTGCCTTTTAAATAAGTAATGTCCTTTATTCATATAAAATTATTTACTAGCTGGTTTGGAATATTTCTATAATTAGCTTTAAACAATGATTATTATTGTTACATCTACTTACTCACCGAATAACATTTATAATTTAAATAATTTGTAATGATTATTATTTATCAAATAAATAATTGAGTCTCTTATAAAACCAAGCACCAATTCGAAGATTCAGCTTTATACGAAACAAATTAACAATAAAAATTTAATTGCACAACCGGCCGGTTATAATGTTTACAAATTCATACAACAATATTGAATATACCTACCATGTATGTATTTATAGAACCTACCTACATTATGTACATTAAATAGCAATGATAAACATATGCGCTACAACAAGATTAAAATAAACTTATGTTATCAAACTGGCTACTATTTTAAGATAAATAAGAACGCAAAAACAATATAGTAATAAATCAAAACATATAAAATCATCACTCATACAATCATATCTTAAACTATGGTGGGCAAATGTGATACTTATCTCTACAATTTGAGGTAATTTGAGGTAATGTCCAACAATAAACGTGAGATAACGAAAATATTTACAAACGATATTTCAAATTGTAAAAAATGGCCTAGCATTCTACGGAGTGCATGTAAGGGTTCTCATCCAATTTCCCGATGGACGCGGACGAGGCACGCCCATCGCACCCAGCCACGATCGATATCACACTCCTGTGCTCAGAGTCACTGTCGCCACTAAGGATTATGTTCGTCTCCCCAGCAAACCCTGAATCGATCTGGTCCTCAAGCATGATCTTCGTTTGCGGCTCAAAGTTGCTCAAATCCAAATCTGCCATCATTTGCTTCGACTCATCGAAGTTACCGAAGAACACTGAGTCTGTTTCAACGCTCTCGCCTCCCGACTCGCTTCGACCGTCACAGATTGACTCCAGTTCATCTGTGTCGGATTCAATTTGTATGAAAGGCGGTATCATTTTCTGCATATTTGCTATATGTGGTAACATCTTTATGGCATCCATGCCGAAGTTCATTCGCGGTTTGAGTTGCATCAGGTAGTTCGCTCTTCGCCTAGATTCGTTGGAGTCTGTGCTGAGATATCCAGAGTCTTCAGGTTTGGTCAACTTCTTTAGGTCTGTTCTTCGGGATCGCGTTCTAGCCGAGCGACGTCCAGATCGTCTTGCGGAAATGTTTTCGCTTCTGTTGTATTGTGCAAACCTATCTCTTTCCTCTGGTGACCGTTTACGGATATCTCCAGGTGGGCTCTCTCGACTCAAGCTGGCGATATTTGTATAACAGATGTCTGAAGCTCGTCGCTGTTTCGGCGGAATCGGTGGCTTTAGCACTCTTTCTGGCTCAGTCTGACGGAGCAAATCTGGTGTCTTCACCGATCTTATAAACGCAGCCAGATCGTCACTGTCGTATGACATTATTGAACTTGCCCGGCGCTCATAAATACCCTTGTTGTATCGTATCTCTTCCTCTTGAGCTTTTGCTTTAGCCTCATATATTTCTCTCAAGCTACCTATTTTTCTAGTGAAGGCGGTCTCAGGTGGGCTCGTGCGGTCGTTTTCACTGCCAGTAACAGATTTATGCTTGAAACTACCACCAGATTTCAAAAGAATTTTATCAACCCGTTTTTTAATATCGGCTTTAGGTTTTCTGTCGAGCGTATCTGGGTCAAACTGATCAGTATTACGTCTGCTCTCGACGGGGGATCCTCGTACTTGAATGGTCAGTGGGCCCGGTTTGATAATGTCATTGACATTATTGTACAGCGGCTCTTGTGCTAATGTGTTATTGATAAAGATTTCGCTAATAGGCATACTTCGGTTTTCGAAATCAGAGTTAACTGTACTGCCCTGAGTTGATGTTGTCACCTGATACCCATCGACGGCTGTGCGTACGTCACGCCAGCTATGAGAAAAGTTGTCGCTATTCTTTTGAACCATTAGCGGACGTTGTACGAAGGCATTTCTACCTATGTCTGGTCCACATGCCACTGAGAACCTTCTTCTTTTTAACATGTTACGTTCTAAACTGTCCAAGTCAACAAAATGGTCGCGATGCTTGTGCCGGTCAGCCAACACATTATCGTCGCTGAAATATTGTGAATCTGCCGCCAGGACTGGAATAACAATCTTTGGAGCTATAGGAGTAACAGTCTCGGTTTTAATCTCTTCAAGGGCGATTGGTTCTATTCGTCTACATTTATTAAGTTCCTTGATGACTGCCTCCATTTTCATTTTGACCTCAGGTAGTAAGATTTCTGCTTCTTCTTGCTTGGAATCAGGAGGTGACGGCGCGAGGTCGACTGGAGGCGGTGGAGGTGGAGGCAGCTTTTTCCTTACACGTCTTGTCGCGTGGTTAATATTTGGTACAGCATTCAGTAGTTTGTTGTTGAGACTAGTGTGTATAATTTCAGGTCTCTGAGGTTTATCGTCTGAAACTTCTTTTCTAATGACCTTGATATCCAATTTTTTGTGCTCCTCAAAAGTTCTTTTTAACGCTTCTTTAGGTACAGTTTCAGGGGTTTTCATAACTTTTTTCTTTTCCAATGACGAGTCGCTGCGAAGAGTTTTTGAGGGCTTCTTTTTCTCCAATGATGAGACATCACGAGTGGGTTCAGGGGGAAGAACTGGCTGAGGTGGTGGTATTGGAACAATTTCTTGTTTTCTTGGTTCTACCACTCTTGGCGTGCCGCTGACCTTTGCTACGACCTTGACCGGTCTTGTTGTTGATGTCGGTGTCGGTACTTCATCCAGCCATTTCTGTACTATTTTCTGCTTATAGTCTTCACTCACACATGTCTTGCAAGAGTTAGATCTAACGAGTGCAACCTTGGTGGTTTCTTTGAGACTGCTGTTGTCACATCCTGGACATCCTCCACAATGGACCGCTCTTCTGCTGTTTTCTCGTTTTAGACTAATAGCACTAAACCTGCGGCCTCGCCTAGCGCAAGGAATGTCCCAGCCAAGGTCAATCGTGTGGTACAATTCCTCCTCTGGTATATTTGTGAGTACCGGAATAAATCTCTTCGATGTCATCTTCTCCTTAGCGATGGACATGACTTCTCGTATCTTTACGAGGAAATCAATGGCTGCTGGCGGCGGGTTCTGAAAAAAAAAACGATTCTAATAATTTTTACTTTTTAGAAGTAAATTACCTACCTATTTATATATTTTGTAAAAACTTACCTTTAAATGTTCAGTCTCAAAGAATACAGGATTGAAATACAATTTTCTCCTAAGTGCAGGGTCTGTGTTCGTTTGGTTGGACTGGAAGTTGGCAGCACCTTCAACGCTGCAGTCCACAATAGAGAGATCCGAATGTGGAGCTCTCTCAAAGGTGTCTGGAGATGCCGACCGTCTTTGCAGTCGTTCTGTCATCCTCTCCGAGTTTGTTGGTGATCTTATCGATGGACGAGCTGGCTTCTTCTTTTTTGAATGAACCATCGCTGATATGACGTTAGTGTTAATCTTCTGTAATTTCAAAAGAAAAGTTTAATTTTAATTTATTATAAATAATTTTATTAAAAACAAAATTTAAATAAAATTTATTAATAAATTATTTAAAATTAAAATGATTTAAAATAAAAATAAAAAATTACATCAGTCTTAGATTACATCAGTTTTAAATATAGCCGTAGTTATATCAGGTGACAAGTTTACCTTTTGCGTGTTATTACTGGGCGTGGAGTCCATAGTTTCTTCTGTACGCTCGCTGACGTCAGACAGTCCGGCATCATTTAGGAAATCACCGCTCATATTCAACAATGGATTTGTTTTCATGTGCTGCAACAAAGAGCTTGTTTCTATACCTCAGGCGAGTCTTTAATCAAATACTAGTCTAGATGTTTATGTAAATCTATCATCATCTAACCCATAGTAATCTTTGTGCTCTTTTGTAGCTGCAATTCTCGTACCTAATCAATGTCTTGATATGATATTTTAGATGCTACATACTCGTTACTTACCACATTATCCATATCAATCCTAGGTTCTAACGCCGAACCATTCTCCGTGGACATAGTATTGGAGCGGTTCATCTCTGGATCTTTGTCCTTCCGTTTCTGCCTCTGCTTGTAGTGTATGTAGAAGACTATTCCGGCCGCGTAGACGAAGATAAGCATCAGGACGCAGACGCCGATGGCCAGGCATTCTAGGACGCTGAGGCCTTGCGCCTGAGTGGAGGCTTCGGGAGAGACTATCTCACCGGCGTGGAATGGTATTGAGCGGACATCTGTGGAGGACGAAATCGGTAATATGAGATAAGAATAATGTACACTACTGTGTGTAAGTCATCGGGGCCTTATAAATAGTGATTACACTTATTTAATCACAATCCCCAAGAAAGAAGAAAAAAGAACCTCAAGGATAGACAAAGAACCATGAAGGATGCTTGAGGCAATCACTAAGGGATGAATAAAAAAATATCAATATACCTGTTACTACTGTAACCTGTCAATACATTTATCAAAATATCATTTATACTCCAGAAAAAACATAGGTTTACTAAAGACTTTACGCACAGAAATCCAAAGAGGTGCGATGAACTGAGTCACTACATAATAAAATTGTATTTTTTAAGGCCCTTACATATTTTAAAAGAGTTTTTTGCCCTTTTTTGCTCCATCCCTAAGCCCACAACTTCCGAACGGGTGGTAGTATACAAAAATATTAATAATATATTGACGTTGACTAAGCGATCTGTTTGATTTTATGGTCAGTAAAAAAAATACTTGAACCTTGAACTTGTGATTAAATTTGTTAGTCAAGACTTTTAAATCGAATAGCTCAACACCCGATTTTCAATCGTAATTCCAGACTAAAATGATTTGATAGTATTGTCTTTAGGTGATTGTCTCGTTGCAATTTTTAGTCCAGAAATGGCTCAGTTAGAGGATTGCTGTTAAGATTGAGGATTTCCCAAGTCCTCAGTGGGGCAACTCTCTAGAGAGACAAGCCTTGAAGTATATCGCGAGCCTCCTCTGTTTATTCAGCCTTCATGTGTCCCACTACTGGGCAAAGGCCTCCCCTATCTGAGACTGTTCCTTCCTGCTGTGCCGCCTCTACCCAGTCCGGTAAAAACCTGTCCAGGTCGTCCCAGCCCCCTTCGTCGGAAAGAACCGTCGTCTCGGCCTGCCTCTATTCCAGTGACCATCACTGGGCATCAGTGGGTGGTCAGTTTGGCCCATTTATCTCAATCTCAATTTTATCTAAAGAACGCTGGCCTGACGCTGGCGTAACAGAAGCATAGCTGATTGAGGACGCCTTTCGTCAGAGTAATTGGCCGATGAGGCCAAATGACAATTGAAAAGTAATTGTTATAAATTACCCACCTATGACCGGTTGTCTTGTAGGTACTTAGTAGCATTTGTCCCAGGTTTCTAGAGGCTGCTAGAACTCACCGAGCAAGGCATTCCTGGAGGTGCCGGCGACTCTGAAGGCTGCGCAGGACGACGCCAGGCGCGCTGGGTTCTGCGCTGAACAGAGCACGTGGGCTGCCACCAGCCGGCCTTCGAGGCGGGAGTGCAGGGTTGCTGAGCCGCGCCACTGTTGGGAGTGACAATGACATTTTGTATGCTGTACATTTTTAGGGTGGGTGGGTCAATGAGATCGATTACTAAGACCGTTTTGTCTGACTGTCCCAAATCTACGAACGTTCACAAAATATCCGAATCTTTTGTTCTGTTTTTCATAGATGTTGAACTTTACCTCGATGTAGGTAGGTTGAAAATCGCGGGCCGTGGCCTTTGGTTGGACGGTTGTGTAAAATGAAACCTACTCGTACCAATCAAACGGTGCGTATATCTGTTACGAAAGGACTTCTTCCTTTAAATTAACTTCCAAATTACCAACTGTAGATTAATCTGACCAGCCAGATCTAAATGCTGAGTATTCCGGCTGACCAGTACAAATTGCCGTTTCTCGCCTGTTTGTCACAGAAAACGGCAAAATGCACGTTTCACACTTGCACCTGACATTTTTTGGCTGAACACATATATTTCCTTTGCCCCAACAGCGGCAGGTTTAAAAAAACTCGTAAACAAGATAGCATCTTTATTAGCTGATCCTCAGATGTTTCATCGCGGCTACAATTTGTGACCGATGTTAAATCGCTATAAATAGGTAATTTACAGCTTCTTTGCAATATTTATAACGGTTCTGGAATTAAAATTTCGCCGCAGATTCTGTTGGGATTTTGATGGCAGCTAAGAACGGGAATGGGGTAGAGAGAATTTATTTAAACGTCTTTTAAAACTGATTTATTGTTAGGGGCACTGTTTTATGGATCACTGCTGCTGAATCGCTTATGCTTGTTAAATAATAATGGTTTTTTAACGCATCATTTTTCCAGTGAAAAAGAACATTCAATCGATCATTTACAGTTAATGTTTGATGTGGGGTTTGTAAGTTGTAGCTTTTAAAAGTGTTGGGAATTATCAATCTTTACAGTTTGTCTGATTAATAACATTTCACTTGATTTACTTTTGCTCTGGGAAAATGCTCGACTAAAATCAGATTTGTTAAAAAACATGTAAGTAGTTTACATCTTCTATATTCCTGTTTTACGCGCCACGAATGTTGTCTCTGAGCGACTATTCTCCTCTCTATTTCTCCCCATGCGAGGAAGAGACATCACCACTCTCTCAACTCAGCGCGGCCTATACCTTAAACATAGCAGCATTCGTAATTTCTCAGTCGATACAATCTTGACGCGGGTAGTCCAGATTGCACACCAGATGACACTTGGCACCATCACGCTTGTCGCGAGGGTACTTGCCACACTGGTTTTGTTTATCTTGACCTCACAAGTTGAAAGACTGGGCTTCTTTTGCTTTTTGACGGTGTTTTATTATTAGTTGGTCAGTATGGTATCTAGATAGATAGTGAGTACCTAAAATAGCCGTAATTTTGAATATTTTGCCGTCTTCGTTTTAGTTTCGATTTTTAGAATAGGTAATAAAGATAAAAACCGGCTAATTGCGAGTCGGACTCGCGCACGAAGGGTTCCGTACCATTATCTATAAAAACGGCAAAAAAAAACATGTCTGTTGTATGGGAGCCCCCTTCAATAGGTATTTATGTGGTCTTTTATTATTTGTTGTTTTGCGGCAAGAGAAATAGGTACATCATTTGTGAAAATTTCAACTGTCTAGCTATCACGGTTCATGAGATACAGCCTGGTGACAGACGGACAGACAGACAGACAGACAGACAGACAGACAGACAGACAGACAGACAGACAGCAGGCTTAGAAATAGGGTCCCGTTTGGCACCCTTCGGGTACGGAACCCTAAAAGAGATACAAGATAAAGGTATAGATAGATACGTATTTTTACATAGGTAGATATCTAATTTAAGTTTATAGTTTTATACTGGGGGCTATTTGGAAGGAAAACGCACTAAATTCAACTAATACCTCTAAACGTCATAATCACGTCATCTTAGTAGTTGATATCAACTAAAATGACGTCATTATGACGTTTAGAGGCCTTAGTTGCCTTTTTAGTTTAGTGCATATTACTTCCAAATCGCCAACACGATATAGCTAGAGTATTAATATTCTTATTTATTACACTTCCTTAGATACTATCCTTATTTTTTATTAATAGACCTTTTACCTGCAAGAAAGTCTTCCCTTCATCGCGGTAGAGGCCAAATGGGACGTCGTTATCGATGACATCACGAAAGGTCATCCACCCCGTAGGCGTGAGATACTGGGCGCTGGTGACGACACAAATAGCGTCATCAACATCTGTGGAACAAAAAACAGCTAATCTGTAGTAGTATTTCGCGCAACATCGTCATGTCCGATATGGTCTAGTGGCTAGGATACCTGGCTCTCACCCAGGAGGCTCGGGTTCGATTCCCGGTATCGGAAAACCTTTTTGTATTTTTTGTTTGTTTATTGATTTGTTTTTTATTTTATTTTGTAATGTTTAATTGTAACTTACCAGTAAAGACAATTTCTTTGGACGGATAAATGATTTGTCCCTTCATAGGCAGAAACACGAACGGTATTTGTGGCTTCGTCGAGCCACGTCCAAAACTCGCCATTTGACATTCTGGAATAGAAGGAAAATAAATAAAGTAGGTAGGTATGCGTCTACTCCTATACTGCGCGCGGAGAGAGGCGGAAACTAATTTGACAGGTAGGCATTTTGTCGTTTCATGGTATTGCCAATAAAAAATATTGGCAGTACCATAGAACGACTCGACGCTACTGTCACGCCACCCTTCAGGCGCACCATAATCCTGCCCCCTTATTCGCTAACTCAGTGATGATCACTATCATGAACCAAGGCTATCAAAATTAGTCGGCAATTGAGGGCTATTCTTGAGGTGTCAAAACCACTAAACTAGAGGAACTAAAGACACAAAACTGACAACCTCCAAATCCGACAGCTCTTGCGCGGAGGCCACAGATTCCATTTTCAAACACACGAATTTAATTAGTTTAGTTAGTATAGTTCGTGTGGCCTTCGGAATCGCAGACACTATTAACCGACTTATTTTGATATCCTTGATTACACGATAATTGAACGACACCAATAACTTCTTAATTTTTACGGATCATCATTGAGTGATCATCACTGAGTTTGCGAATAAGGGGGCTGGACGCACTCTACCGACAACCAGACCCAGACACATCTACACCACCAAATGTAAATATGCTCAATGAATATGGAGGTTGACATACAGTTTCTGACCTGTCGTCCAAAGCTCAAGTTTAATAGTGGCATTAAGTATGCCTGATACGTCACCTGTACTTAGAACCAATTTGTAACCAAATTCAGATAAATGTAGTCACTTTTCTTGATACTGAAAGATCAGGACAGGAATACGTAGGTAATCATAAACAGTTGAACGGAAGACCTAAATGTATTCCTTGCCCAAAATGCTTATCAAGTTGACTGCAACTTAAACTACCTAGATGAGAGTTAGCGCCAGCATAACTTATGTCTGTATTAATAAACCACTCTCAGCTCTGAGCTATCTCAAGCCGTCCAATGTTATATAGTCCAATGTTTTTTTTAAGACAAATAAAATAAAATAATATAAAATAAATAGAACTGAGAGTTAGATAGAGAGTTAGATATTACGGGTCCCAAAGAGTCAGTCAAACAGCATTAGAAGTTGTATTTGTTGGGGAATACTGTTAATAAAAAGTGTTTTCATCTTTACTGCTTTACTTTTAATATTTTGACCCCACCTCTTCGGAGTATAGTGCCATCCGGGCCATAATCATTAGCACCGAAGCAGAGCTATTAGGTTGTCTAACTATGAGCTATTTGGTATCCTGACACTGACACAGGCCTGTAGTTTTGACCCTAAAACTAACAGTAACCGCAGTTAAACATAATTTGTTGCAATGTCTAAGGACCGTTAATGTTTATGTGTTGAATTCTAATGAAATGTTATGCGTAGCCATTAATCTTAATACCTTTCATAGAGAAATAATATACCTAAGTAGTACCTAGCTACAATATAAGTCACAACAAATACCTATATTTATTGCATTTTAATAAATTTGATTACCATGATGTAGCTGATTTAATAATAATGCATAATTGCATATTGATAATTATGATATCCTAAAGAATATACGGCATCAAAAGGATCATCCAAAAAGTTAATAACCCGTGAAATTGTTCTTAGGCCACTTTAATAGCAAACTTACCATCGATGTGATTAACACAGACTTTCTGGTCCTCCCGAAAGGCTGGAGTGTCCATGTGGCATTGGCACACGCAGTCTCCACCAGCCCCCATGGTTGTGAGGGCTGTGCCATGAGAGACTTCCATACATTTTGTAGGTCCGCAGTCGGTGCCTGTGAATTGCAACGAGCAATTACTTTAAAACTATCTGAATCTTTGCTCAACATTTCGTCACAGGCGTTTATAAGTTTTTTGTTGCTGCAACGAAACGAAAACTTACCGGGTATTGAAAAGAGATCTCCTCCAGCCAAATTGAATCTTGTTATATTTGTCAGTGCGATCTCTCCGCCGGTAGACGCCACCAGCGTCCATCCGAGCGAGAAGAGAAAGACTAGTAGCCCCATTTTCTTCACAATTTGCGGAAACTTATCATCCCATTTTCAGCCATGGCATAACTTTTTTCTCGTAGCTGGCTCTACGTGGAAATGACTCCATTTTCTTTTCTCATCAGCTGTCCGCCTGAAAAGAGGAAACAGTATCTAAAACATCGGCTGATTACTTCCGAGGGCAGTGGGAGAGACCTTTCTCTCAAGCCAGGTTAGATCATATGCTAGTATAATTAATGGCGCGAGGAGCATATGAATAGGTTTCTGCGTTAGGATGTACGGCTAGATTGGACTTTAAAGGCGGATTAGCGTCCGCGGTAAACAAGGTGAGACAGGCGGGACATTTACGTAACATTAAAAGTAATTAATCTTTTAAAACTAACGGTCCTCAATTAGTTACATAGTACCTGTGTAATATAACAGAAAAGCAAAATATTTACACATGTCATTTCTTTAGAGCTTGGAAACAAGCATGGAAAACACCCTGTTTAACATCTGTTTGTTTTGTCCACGAATTTCTCCGTAACTATAAATCGGATTACATACAACCATAATTTTACATGCGTCTTTTCTTTCATACTTGCTTCTCACGCTCTTGCTACTGGTTCGAATGCGAATAGAGTTATCTTTCTATACTGGACGTTCCGTGTTGTGGGTGACATGAAATGCTACTGTCGGTACTTGGTATAGCACTGAGGCAGCGTGGTGGAGTATAGCTCAATCGTACGGATAGAGGCTCGGTGCAACCACGCCATAAGGGCGTAACGTAACAAATTTTCGCTACTTTTACTTTTACGAAAAATCCAGTTCTTTACTAAACTCTAGAGACGACTCTATAAATAATTATGGACCATAGATTAAAATACCAAAATGGTGGAAACTACCAATTTATTCAGCGAAATGATAAATCGTAACTGTTTTCTAAACACGGAACCGATTCAGGTTTGGTATTCACATTTATAGGACACAAAATATTTGAATTCAAATCGTGCCAGCAGTCATCATAAGCTACTTTCCAAATCGGTATTAATTATTCATACAGTCGTGTGAATAACTGCTTCGAAACATCTTCTTGTATAAAAATAAATACACACCAAATCTAACTTTCCGATTAATATCGGTATAACATTATCTATTTACTATAAATCACTTGGTATACATAGCATGTCTGTAAATAAATCAGTTTGTTTAATGATCGAAACTTATATTATTTTAGGAAGGTGAAATTATTATTGAAATATCTTAACGACATTGGAGGTTCAAGGTAAACCTACATAAAAACATGATAGTTGCTGATTCTGTGGCCACAACTAAACTAATAAATAAGTGTTGGATCAATTGATCTATGGTTACTTTTGACGGCTTGGTAATTTAGTCAAAAGTCGCTCAATTTATTTTTGTTTATATTTTATGATGTGATTGCGTTACATGTTTGTGATGTCGCTGTTTCTCGTCCCCACGCACAGGGTATCCTAGTGTGGGGCCAGAAGCAATGTATGTGCCTGTATGTAAATGTTTGTACTATAAGTTAGTTAGTTAATTTGATATTTTTATTTGATTTATCTTTGTGAATTAATATAAAATTTGTGTTTTGACCAAGTGGATTGTTGACATTTTGATTGTTACCTATCAAAATACATATCAATTAAAATATTCACTAGCGTCTTGGATAAAAATGCGCGCGGCGAGAAGCGAAACTAATTTGAAAGCTAGCCATTTTGTCGTTCTATGGTATTTTCAGTAAAAATACTGGCCATACCATAGAATAGAACGCTACCCATAATTCAAGATGCACTATAACACATTTTGTATTTTATTTATTTGGAGAAAAAACAATGACAGGCGACACATAGCACAAAATATAGACTTACAACATAACACAAAACCATCTTAAACGTTTCTCACTAGGACATAACACAAGACCAGTATTTTGTTATTTACTTTTGTTGAGTGCGTTTGTAATTAAATTAAATTCAATAATCGTTAATGCAGGCGCGAGTCCATAGAGTCGGCAGTTAGGGAGTATCTGGTGTCTATATCTGTACCATGTCGGTCTTTTCAACCGACTTCCCAAAGGAGGAGGTTTACAATTCGTCCGGATGTTTGTTTTTTATTTTATTTTTTATGTATGTGCCTCGATAGCGCCTAAACGGATGGACCGATTTGGAAAATATTTTTTTTGTTTGAAAGGGTTTACCTTCCCATTGGTCCCATTGACACCAGGTCAGGATCTGATGATGGGATCCTGGAGAAATCGAGGGAACTCTTCAAATATTATAGGCAGACCTATAGTGATTTTTGTGTTTTTCATAATAACTCGTGCAAATGCACATGGTAAGCATAATATTGTGATGCGGAACTGCTGATGAAGACCACATATGGCCACCAGATCTGCTCAATACTAGGTACAAATACAATGCGTGGCTGACGGGCAACGCATAGCCTAAACCAGTGGACCTAGAGCCATGAAACTTTGTACAGGGGTTCCTTAGTGGAGTGGGGTAGCACTGATATGAGATTTGACAAAATTAATTCCCCAAGGGGGGGGGGGCATAAGGGGTTACAGTTTGTATTAAACTCAATCTAATCAAATAGGGTTTGTGGAAGTCGGTTTTTTCTAAAGTTTACTTGTTGTTTCAATTATTGCGAATATGTATTTTTGACAAGCTGTTGCGAATCTGTTTTTTTGAGAATCTGTCCATATACGGCCCAAATTAATAACCTATCTTCTATCCATAATCTGCAGATTTGAGATTGCTAGTGTTAATTTTGACATAAATCCCATAGCGCAACTGTCAAATGTAACGCGTAATCTGCAGATCACGGATAGAGATAGGTTATTGGGATCGGCCGATAAGCGAACAAAGGACAATATCTATCACTATAGGGTAGACTAGATTTCCATAATTCTCTGAAGATAGCGAATATTATTCAAAACGATCGTGATATTATGTTGCGGTACCGTATCCGCCTAGTCTCTTGATTGATTTTAGTATTTACTTTACAATTTATTATCAAAGTGCATAGTGCATATTTAATGTGCTTGGTGATACTATAGGGAGTGAGTATAAATTAGCCTAACGTTCCTTACTTATTAGCTGTATAACTACTAGTTAACAAGTTTTATTGAGTTATAAAATATTCTTTATCGTACAAGTTGGTTAATTAACAGTATACGATACGCCACCTTTGACAGACTTTCTTTACAGAGTAGGCAAGGTACCTATAGTTTGCGCCAAGTTTCTTCGGTTATGAATTAGTGAGCATTCACCTCTCTTTCTCGCCTCACTTTACCATATGCGCGAAAGAGAACCTTAACGTGGCTTGTAGCACCTATTTTAGACTTCCTCTGGATTTCCTTCATACGTCCACAAAAGATCCCCCTTTTGTTCTGATTTTCATATTTTTTCAACTTTATCCTGACGTGGGTCGACCCTGGACTTAAGCCGGACGTTTGTGTACATATGAGACGTTCCAACTTAGCAACTGTATTTACAATGTACCTTGATACCCTGTGGCTTGGGAACCAGGAACAGCGACGTCACAAATTGGACTGCGTTTTTTATTCCTCCCAAGCCGGTAGAAAACAAAAATACCGCATACCTTCTTTAAGCAGTTAAATAAAATTATCAATGACTAAAGACAGTATCAATGACGAGTCAAGGGCCAAGCTTCTGTTTTGTACTTTATAAATCAACTTAAACAGACAGCTCTGTTTTCGCAACAATAGCCTCTATTCCATCCGAATAAGAACCCCATTGTTGAGACCAAATGGCGCCCAACAAAAGCTATTGAGTGATAAAATCGACGACGAATACATTAGCGGTGTAATATAGAGACACAATTTGTTTGTCTGACAGTTTATTGTGTTGTTTATGGCTGGGCATGGGTCTGTCACTGTTTTTATTGTGACCGCCACTGTTTTAACTTGTAACTTTATATCTTAACTTTACATAATTTGCTTTGTCTGCAAGTAGTGTAGAAATAGGGTCAGTGGTTTTATTTGACTATGTATTTCATTGTACGGGGTCGAAATACTAAATAATATCTGTGATTATATATGCATGAGCGTAATTAATACGTCTAGCTATACTAGGCTATAGCAATGTACAGTAAACCTTAGACAAGTCCATCGGAAAGATAAATTGATGATTTTGATAGAGCCATCACAGAGCTGAACGAGAACTAAAGTCGCCTTAAAGTTTTTGCGTTTGGAAATGTCAAAACATTTTCTTTAGAGTGAGCGAGTGATATTAGCGCGCATTTAAAATGATATCAGAAGACGACGCCGCAGCCTGTGACGCTCGCGGGGCTACACTTGGCGCTGACTGAAAATCAGCGCTGAAGGCCTGGCCTTCAGCATATCGCTGACTCAGTTGCCATTTATAATGACAGTGACACACCACGACCGTCATTGATGGTGTTTACAACTATTAATGATATTGTGTGTGTCCTACTTTATGTTTGGTTTCTTTCTTTTTCCTTTCTCTGGTATGTTTCTGTCCTTGTAATAAACGTTTCTTTCTTTCTTCTTAGTTTGGTAGAAACATAATGTCGATGTGATAAGCATTTGTCAAGGATGAACTCGCTGTACAGCTTACCAAGATTGCATGTCAGTTCTGCATTCAACTCGCGCTCGAATTATAGCCGATTGACTTTACTTGACTTGAATACTTTATAATGAATGTTTGAATTAAAGAATTTTATTTGCAAGAAAACAGTAGGTACATAACTGGATCTTAACATGCGCAAAAACAAAATAACCTTGATAAGGGAAAAACATTCACAAAGGCAAGTTTATCTCTAGAGACTTTTGTGTATAGGTCAAATGAACTAGTGATTTGTAAACGCCTTTTCATTAAAGGGAATTATCCCACCGCCACAAATTAGATGCCTTTACACTATAATTAAAAAAGCATCAACGGAACCTATCGATGGATGATCATTAGGTCTAAATTAAATTATCAGCCTATTACATTCTTTTATTAATTCACATTCAGGTCACAGGTCAGGTGAGAGCAATCGATTTACTATAATTAATTCATAATACACCGTAAAACTATCTCCATATAATATGCATAAAGATTCTGCCCTATAATAGAATCCCCAGAAACGTATAGTGTAGCAATTAAGAATTAAAATAGGCTGTGATGTGAAATGTGTGTGTGATGCGGTATAATTTACGTGAAAGCTTAGATACGAGAAAGAATATTTTTTAAGAACACATATCTAGATATCACGTTACTACAACATTGTGCTGATTCAAGTCAGTATTTCTTCTAGTAATTTCGAATATGTACGAGTATGTTTATTTAGCTGTCTATCTGTCAATGTGTTTCTCTTATGAATAACCAAATTCAAAACTATAATTTTAAATATGGCATGAATAGATCTGCCTGAACAAAGCCCGGCAATTGGTATTGAATTACAAAGTAGGTACATTTTCTATTGCTATATTCAATTACGAATTTCTATAGCAACATATAGATCCACTCATTAATAATTAATCAGTTTAATTTCTGAACTACAACTATAACTATATATAGTCTCTGGTTACAGCTCAACAGACATCCGGATCGCGGATCGCTGGATCGACCGATCCAGGATGGATCGTTTGGTGTAGATCCAGCTATTAAACAGATTTTATCGGGTCACAACATAACTCAAGGTTTCGAAATGTAGACATTTTCAATTTCAATGTCGATCTTTAGATTCAAGGTTATGTAATTTGTTTTAGATAGATTAAACCTGAGTCTAACTACCACAATTCAATTAATGGCTTGTCATTCAGAATTTGAATACAAAATCTAGCATGTATGTATGTAGCATGATGTGCAAAATTATATTGTTTGTTGAAATCAATTTATGTATTTCTGAAGTAAATATTTACAAAATACAAAAAGGTTTATTTTGTTCTCTCACATAGCTTAACATGGTGTAACATAGTTTAACTTAGGTGCTGTGTGTTTTGTCTTATCTATGTGAGAGACTGGTATCCGTACTAGGGGGTCCTGTTTGACAGATTACCAGCCTCTCTCGACGCTGAATTTAAATTTTATTTTCTACTAACTAGAGTTGGATTATAAGTAAAGTTAATATTATTAATTCTCTCAGCAACTTTTATTGAGAAACTGGATACTTTATTACATAATTTTGCTTTTAGCCCAAATAAATACGGAACTGGACGAAACGAGTGAAAATTTTCTAAACGACAACATTAAATTAATTTTAAACTTTACAATAAATCTTCCACTACTTAATCCTGCACGCGATATCATGACAGATTTAGTAGTTAAACACAGCGATCTTTCTGCCTTTGAAATAAAGGGTATAATAGCACCAAATCAGATTGATAGTGCAAATATACATAAGCATCACGATTAACATCTACTTTCTACCTGCCTTTAGAACATTAATTTAACTATAGATTATTCATGTTGAGGTCATTTTGATGCTGGGTATTCCGATTCACAAGTCGAGTTAGTATTTTTTATCACCTTTCACTAACTATCATCAATAGTATCTAATTGCATGGAATATACTTGTTGAAAACGTTAGTTCATATGGCGATGATACTAGAATAGTAGTAATAGTGCTGTCTATTTAAATTGATTTTTGTTGTTATAAATTTATGTGTGTGTACGATGTCCTTCAAATAAATGATCTATCTATCTATCTAGTAAGAAATTTTATCTGTATACAGTTACTAACCTTTGTGAATAATCCCAAAAGTGTCACAAGTTTCCAATAAACGTTAATATTAAACATTATATTTACATAATTACTTAGAAAACTTGACATAAACAAAATAAAAATACAACTTTAGTTTAGCGTGTTGTATAAATTCATATTCAAATGTGATAAGTAAGTTACCAGAATTAAGCATTACATGTTTAACAAACTTATGACCCACACACTAGGTAAAGGTACGGCGGAGACCTAGATAAAATCATCTGTTTATGTTGTTGTATAACAAGAGATGTAGGTATAACTTAGTGTAGATTTGTAGAATGCTGTACCATTTTCATAAATCACCCACTTGAGCGAAAGGCGTCATCCATTTGCAAACAATTTTGCATATTGCGCGCAATTTACAACATATTGTATGAAAGCTTTTAAAAGCAGATACAAAGCTAAAAGTCCATTTCTAACATAGTGTACAGAATATTTAGTTGCTGTACTAGAAGACATAACATGACGTTCTTCGCGTACTTGAATAATAAAATATCATAATGTACGCTGCGTACGTGTAATCATGTATACGCGTCCTAATGCCCGTATGCTAGTCGTCGTCGCTAGTCGTTTCCTCCACTCGATTTACCCTCGACTCACTTAAAGTGCAGGTGTAAAGTGTGGTTGTAAATTAAGTGTGAGCAAAGTCTGAAGCAAAGTGAGTGATTACTAATCAGCGTAGTTAGGCGAATAGAAGCGAGTCCTAGTTTTTTGGAAGTAGTCGCTTCCCGCGCGTCCCTTCTCCCCCTCCACTCGAAGTGTGCCTTGCTGTTTACTTGACAGCGTCGGGATAGCAAGTTCGATTGTTCAACGCTCAACAACCGGTTTTTACTAATTAGGGCCGCTACATAGGATTAGACACTACTTAGCACCTTACACGTCACAGCTACACTCACAAAATTACTTCACACTTTTCACTAACCACCTGCACTTAACAAAGTGAATACGGGCCCTAAGCAAGGAGCTGTTAAGTAAACGACTAAGCATACGGGTGTTACTACAAACTTACATTATGCTATAAAAAAGCAACGGTTATTTTTATCTTTATGTAATTGTTACACGACAGACAACTACACAAACTAGTTCCAAATGGACAAAAAAGTAACATACATTTGCCAGTTTTGTTACCGTTTCATGTCATACTAGTTTTAGATAGGCAGCATGGTCAATTTGCATTAGCATGTGGAGCATTTAAATGAGTTATTAATATTATATTACGCGTGCTGTAACTGATGTAATCTTCTTTATTAGGAGGTAGCAGAAGTGAATCCGTAATTGGCCGTGTTATAGGGTTCCGTGCCTTGGTTCATTTCGATTTCCGTCTGACTGTCAGCCCGTCTTTTAAGAGCAATCGATTCACATAGCTATCGATTGAAACGCGACTCGAGTCCGCGACGCGTTGAGCTCTTTTGTTAGAGCCACGATATTTCAGGCTGTACCACCAATGATGGTACTGTAGCTTATTCCTTCCTTCAAAGGAATTCCATATCATAACCAATATCATTTCTTATCCATAAATATTTTTTTAAAAAGGTGATATAGCTAGAAGAACACCAAAATTATTATAAGACAGGAATAATGATGAAATTACCATTCCATTCATATCGCATCCTTCATTATTCAATTTAATTGCAATCATAGCCATAAACGCTAGACCTCAGAAGACGTTTTGAAATTTGGATATCCGTTATTTATAAATATAAATTAGCATAAAAATTATATTGCGAGACTAAAAAGTTTATTTTATTTGGTCTAATCTGTCTGGCCTAATTTTATTCTAGCTAGATTCAATTAAGTTTAGACTATCTATCTAATAGATAACTTTAGGCAAATGAAAATTGGGACTGTTGATCTCACTTTTTTAGAGGCCGCCGAAATTAGCGGTGTGTTCCGCGACATCGCTGTCAGCGCTGAAATCGATTACAGCGTCTACAATGCCATTCCGAGTCAGTTTTGACGTGACAACGATATCTCAAAATGGACGTTATGACGTCATGAATGACATCATCAACTCCGCCATGTTGGGATATCGGTGACCATCGTCGAGAACGTGAGCACTGATAGATCGATCTAAAAAGTGACTACTTGACTAGCTGACAATCAAACTTAGAACAGCAACCAGCAGACACTCCTGAAACTCCATAATTGTTTGTTTCCTCACTTATTCACTCAATACAAAGAAAATTTATCTACTACGACTGTCTACGACTCAAAATTCAAAAAATTAACAAAAGTTTGGTTATACTGGTTTGACATCTGTCAGTGTCGACGTCTACCGTCGCGTTTTATCGTTCCGAATGGATATCTGTGATAGACGCTGGTGGTGGTCGTGATTTCCCATTCGGAACGGTCATGATGGTCGTGACGTCACGTGAGCGATGATAGCGCTGATAGCCCGTCGCGGAACAGAAGGTAGAGGCTTTTCTATGCAAAAGGTGGAGTAGTTTCTTTTTTTTTATTAGTGTCGCTTTAGTATAGGTTAATTTAGGTTTTCGACCTCGAGGAGTGTCTGCGTTAGCCGCCATTTTAAATTGAAGGGGTCAAAATTTGTTCTTCTAATGACACTCCTCGAGGTCGAAAACTTACACTTTTTCATGGCTAGCTTATACTTACGCAATATAAATAAAAAAAAACTATAGTCTATTCGTGATAAGAATGCAGTAAAGTCCTCACTGTCCGGCGGCCTAGCCACGCCCCGTAACCAATCAAATCATTTCCAATTATCAAGCCAAGTTCACAGTGACCAGTTGAAGGCAAACTTTCGAACGCGAAGGTTGTGTCCTGTCCTGTGAGTGTGTGTTAACAGGTTTAAATTTAAATTTCACTGCATTCTTATCACGAATAGACTGTAAGTACTTCACATTTTGCAGAGCAAAAACCCCTGCTAACCTCGCTAAAGCCAGAGAAACTTGACGCGAACAATACGAGTCCATAATTTATCTCAAAAATGTATTTTTTACTAATTGTAGGTATAAAAATATAAAATTAGTAGTTTAGGCTATTACAAGACCGCCAAACGTTCTTCCTTATGAGTTTTCGAATTCAACCATCAGTCAAAAATGTTATGTTAGACATCTTCTGAATTATAATTTTGAGTTTGCTTTGATTTAAGTGTGATTAAACTAACTTAATCTACAGAATCCATTATTTTCTAGCCATCACATTAGTTAAATCACCACAAGTGGTTAACATACTAAGTTTAGTATTTTTAATTGTTTCTAATATCTCAGCATTATACTCTGGCCGCAGAGAGAATGCGATCCTGACACATGTCTATGTCCCTGTCTGTCCCGCGCTACTTTTCACTCTATCTCACTCCCACAAAGGGGATTGCGGGATCGCATTCTCTCAGCGGCTAGACTATAGACAACTTAATACAGTTTCGTTGTGAAACGCGTATTAACATTTAAATGCTAATATCAGTATCATTATTTTTAACTCTTCACATGTTTTACGTAAGAGTTGCGCATGCGTTGAACATGCAGATTAGATGCGAAGTATTAATGACCTTTTTGAACATTGTGTAATTAAAATATCATTATTTATTATGATTTGTAAAACATTCAACGAATTCAATAATTCAATCATTCTCTTCAACGAAAAGATCACTTAGCTTAGATATGGAAACTATAGGCACACCTCGGACACTCCATAGAACGCTCGTAGAATAATCACCTATTACTACTACATACATAACCAAATGATGTTTGTATACGTGCAAATGTGTGCGTAAACTTTGCTTGGGCTGGTGGCGCGGCATATGCAGCGATATTTAGTACCTATACGCGTCGTCCGTCACTCGTCCGGCGTTCAGCCCTGTTTATTGATCTTTTACCCAATCCTTTGACGCCAGGGGTGGGGTGCGGTATCTGAATCAGCGCGGGGAAGGGAGTGGCCGTTCTGTACGGAGTACTATTATCTCTTCTGTGCTATAGGAATAAATCACTATTTAGTGTTTTATTCAGCTTTCTAACCTAAACGCAGCAGATGAGGCTTCTTATGCGATGCTCCATGGACCAATAGGTACCTAAGTCACCCCATTCTAGAGACTATATATCCAATTGACTGTGCCTGTGGGGGAATGCGTTTGTATTCAACAAACGTTCGCATACGCAACCTTTGTACGATGACGAGCGGCCAGACAGTTTCGCAGCGGCTGACCAATCACAGCTCTCTTACCTCTTGCCCCGCCGCCCGTTAATTGGTGAGTTGATACCAGCACAGATACTATAATATGACACCAGTAATATTGAGCTTTAACTTCACCATGTTGACTCAGTGCGGGGTGATGGAGTCGCCAACCCGACTGTCAGAAGTTATCAAGCTACCTTATATCCTAAGATCCGAAGAGAGCTCGACCTTCACCCATCTGTTACTGCGATGAAACTTGGTTTTTATCAAATTTTGTATGCTATAAAATACATTGCGAGTGGGTTGCCTAGCAAAATCCTGGCAAGGTTATGATTAATTAATTAACGGCCAAGTGCGAGTAAGACTTGCGCTAAGGGTTCCGATCACACTTGTAGATTGCTATCTCTCGTAACTGGAGTCCATGGACGTTTCACCAATAGCTATGTAGTTTATACAAGTAAATATATTGCACTGTCAGATAGTTCGAATCTCAATCACATTAGCTTCGTTTATAATTACTCCATTTTCTCATAACCACATTCAACACCTATCCGCAAACAAACCTATAGATTGAAAGAGAAACTCTAATCCAAAGACATAAGAGTCACGCACGTTCTCGCTTTGGGCGAGACGTGACGACAGGGTAGTGTGAACATTATAGAACAAGAAACACTGGAACCACCTTAAAAAAACTATAATATCATCGATAAAACTATAATGCAAACCAACTATCGTTGTAATGTCTTCTTTCTAGTCGTTTGCTCATGGCTGAGGATCGTTATATAAATGTTTGTTGAAACTACTACTAAGCTTCTTACTATTACGCTACCAAAAACACCGCCCCTGTAGGAATATTTCAACATTTAACATACAATAAACAACGTCTGTCATTGTCACTACATGCACTGAAGCGACCAACGTCCAAGATCAAATTATTTTGTTATGGCCTTTCTACACTCTCGCCGAGACAACACGAGACATGCCGAGACGGAGAATGTAGCGGGTACCTCTCGCCGCGCTCGGAGTGTATCGTGATGTCTCGCCTGCTCTCGCTCCGGCGGCGGTTTTTGGGCCCGAGTCAAAGGGTCTCGGCATGTCTCGCGAGGAGCCCGAGAGCATTGCACTAGAAGCGGTGAGAGTGTAGAGGGTACCTCTCGTGGCAGGCCTCTCGGGCGAGAGCTCTCGCCCTAGACATCACGAGACCACTCGGCGAGAGTGTAGAACGGCCATTATGTTTTTCACAGGTTTTGAACTTAAGCATCAAGCCTTAGTGTTGCAAATCACAGGATTTTGTTTTGTTAACGGCTTAAATATGGCGGTTCCAGTGCTATTTGTTCCACGGCAAACACCTTATCCCCTTTCACATGAGATGATGTCGGTTAATCGTCGACAATTATTCCATCGATTAATTGTTGTTTGTGCTATCGGTTCTCGGCAAAAACTGGTCTCAACTGAATATTGATGGTGAACTGTAAGTAATTAACAGGTAGGAGTGTAGGTCAGCAATCTCATGACACCCACGTCTGCGGGCGGGAGGGGGGGGAGGGGGGCTACGGTAAGTGGGAGTTTCTTCGCCCTCCTCCAACATTAGTTCAATATAGAAAAGAGGCAAAAAAATCCAAATATGCAAAAAAAAAAAAACTTTTTCGGGATATTTCCCGACGAATTGAGAATGTTCATATTATGCCATCTGTGATGTCGCTACAAATCGAGAAATAGCGAGTATTTCCCTTTGCTGCCTCAGTGCGTGTTGATGAAGTGTGATTGGCTGGTAGCCGACTAGATTGTAAAGAAATAAGAGAAGGCATTTTAATATTTTATTTTTTATTGAATTCGGTTATTCCATAATTATGCGCGGATGCCTTCGGTGTTGCCATCTGTAAAAAACACAAGTTAACATTATTAAAATATTCTATTGTAAAAAGGCACTGTGTTCGAAAACATTCTAGTTTTATAACCATCACGTTCGTTTCGCTCGATACTTAGCGACGTCATTTTCATTTTAACCCACTTAAAAAACCGCTTCTTTTTCGATTCTCAATTCGTCGATATATTGCACTGCTCTAAAGTAAACTAAAACTTTACAGAAAAACTAAACCAGAAAACCACGCACAAGACGATGTTGTCTCTGACAAGAGCTTTCTTTACACCATCGCTCTTACAGGTACATCATATACATAGTATAGTTCGAGAAATATAAGCTGGTAACTTCTTATCTACTTTGCGATCTTTTTGTAAATATCAAACAAAAGCTAGTTGTAAAAACAACAGCGGACCGAAAAGTCTTGATATTTGCGTCACGATTTCGTATCACAATTTTGCTTGAAAAAGAAAAGCAAAAATAAAATGTCCAATAGGTAAAGATATTTTTTATTAGTAAAAATGTATAGGATAGTAACCTTTTACAATTAATTTTATTTAGATTACTAAGTGAAGAAGAAAAAACAAAAAGTATCAATATTTTTCAATCCATGAGTAGTAGCCATTTCTGCACCCGAGTGTCGAAGCGACTCATAATTAAGCGTTTGTTCTCACTATTCAAGGCTATACGTCCTTGACAATAAGTAGCATAATCGCGTGTAAAAAAATGCACTTTAGTCACTCCGGCTCCCAAGTGAGAATTAGTGCGGTTATGAACAATAGATATGGGTGCTCGACTTCTCATTGACCGGTAAGTGTTTACGCCGAACAAAAGATCGCAAAGTAGATAAGAAGCTACTAGCTTATTTTTCTCGAACTATACCTTACAATCCACAAGACGAAATCTCCCTGGCCTTTCTGTGCAAGGACTGGGATTTAAAGCCAGGACCTATATCTTGTGAGGCAGAGGCTCGAAACGCAATTCCACAGAGGTTGTCAAATAATTATATTAAGTATTTTTTCAACTAATTAAATGGTAACTATACCTCTGTTAAAAGGGAGTCTGTCACAGAGTTGAAATCTGGGTGTAGATGTAGTCATCCTCATCGGGCTTAGCCAGGGCCAGCGATGACAGCAGTGTCACAGTGACCTGAGAAAACAGTTTTCCTTACAAAATAGGCACCATTCGGGTTTTTGAAGAAACTATAAAATCATTAAACATTAACATGCAGGCACAACATTGCTTCTGGCCCCACACTAGGATACCCTGTGTCGTGGGAACCAGAAACAGCGACATCACATGAAATAGAAATAGAAAAGTATTTATTTTGCTACAAATAAAAATAAACAATACAATAAACGATAGAAAAGTGATTATTCTAGCAAAATAGGAAGGGTCTCACACCCAAGACCTGGGGACTTTTTTGTCCACAGCCGGGATTCGAACCCGGGACCTCTCGTATGGTAAGCAGATGCACAACCGCTGCGCCATAGAGGTCGTCAGTTAATGATTTGGCAGAGACGGAGTTTAGACGGATGGGAAAATAATTTTCTTTATTTAGTTTAGTTTAGGAGTTTAGTTTTAGTAAGGGTGGATTTTACCAACAAAAATTTATGCGAAAATAACTATTCCACGAATAATTTGTATGATAATGCCAGTTCAAAATGAGGTCATTTTATGAAAAAGTAGAAAATACTCTCGAGTAAAAAAAGTTACTCTTCGTTGGTAAAACTCGCTTTAAGTAGGTTAAGTTGTAAAATAATATACTCGTTAGAATAATGTTTAACTCAATTAAAATTATGGCATCATATGAGTGTCAAATAAATAGATAGAACAGCTTTGAAATATGTAAATAAAAAGTCACTTACCACAGCGACGAAGTAAACGGTAGTGATGAAGTTCATTTTGAAGGTTGTGCTTGTCTGGTAAGAAGTCCACTAATTTATTTTGGCAGTTGTGTTGAATTTTTATACCATCTCCTGTTTAAAGTATACTTTTTGTCTAAACACTTGTACGTATTTGTTTAAAAAAAAAACGGTCAAGTGCGGGTCAGAATCGCACACGAAGGGTACCGTACTATCGTATAACAAAACTTAATCACTTAAAACAATAAAACAAAAAATGAAATCTAATAAAAAATATTATGCCCTCATTAGCTTATTTGAACCCACGACCTTCGCATTGTACCTCATACCCGCTGACCTACCTCAACGATATAGGTTGTCGCGAAATATACCTTCATATTGAAATGCGTGGGCGTATTTGTATCGAAACAATTAAGTCTCTTGTATGGGGATCTCCTTTAATTTGTAATATCTCTCGTATTTCGTATGTGTTGTTGTAGCGGCAACAGATATACACATTCTGTAAAAATTTCAACTTCCTAGCTATTACGGTTCGTGCTGCAGGACCCGATGACAGACAGACAGACAGCGTGGGCTTAGTAAGAGGGTCCTGTTTGTCACTCTTCGGGTATAATACGGTACCCTAAAAACAAAATTGTTACATAAGTACCTATATGTTCCATTATTATTGGCAAAACAAGTTGATTTCCTTTGGAAACACCACCACCTGTGTCAATGAATTGCTATACAAGGTGTGTTTTTTTTGTTAAAATCTTAAAAGAAATGTGGCATTTTTATTTCTGGGTTAGCCTAAATGAGCTATTTAGCCGATGAGTTAGAAACGGTCAACGAAGTTGTTTATGTAAACGTGTATTTGGATGGTTTAAGAATATATAGATATATTACAGCGATTCAAAATAAAAATTTCTATATTACTGTATTATGTTTACATATATATAGTAATCGTTTTATTTGCATCTTCTCTACATAACTGCGAAGAAGAAAAATTTAAGAATAAAAACGTTCTACAAAAAAAAAGTAGATAAATAAAACGGTCTGTTTTTGTAAATATTTTAAAATTGGATCAGATAAGAGGCCCATCACGCCTAGACAAAGTTAATAACGCTACGAAAACGAATAGAAACGAAAAACGAAAATGTATGCGATTTTACATTATTTTGGTCACGCTACGCTAGCGTAGCGTAACGAACTGTCAAAACACATACTTACATATTCTTAGCGTTTCGTGCGAACGATAATAGCGTTTTGCATCTTGTCTAGGGGGGCTTGAGTGGGTTGATATGGGCTGAATAATAGAATTCTTCAATTTATTTAAATCAATGCTCAAAGCCTACTATAGCGTACAAGACTTCCTCAACGGTGACTGAAAGATTGTTTAATGATTACGTAGTGCATGTATATTATAACTCTATTGCAATATTGATTTTTCGAATTGACATGTATTTTTAATTTAATTTAAACATAATTTAATTTAAATTAATATTTGTACGCCTTTAAGGTAGCGTGTGGCAAGAACATCATGTATTTAACAACCCTGTAACCCACATTCAGACAAATAAAATATCTTTATCTTTATTTAATAATGATGAAAATTTGATTATCTCTTTAAAACGCAGTAGTCAGCTAATTTTGACATGTATATTGTCACCGTAAAAAAGTAAAACCCGTGAGATTACAATCTAACGAAAATAAAACCGTTAGATTATAATCTGTCAATAAATTGTAAACAATATATGATATGTTTTTTTGGTACCTACAAGTCAACCTAACACGAAGGATAAACGGGGATTCGCTTCGCTCACCGTCTATATCCTTCACCTACCCTGACCAACCACTTTGCCAGACATTCATCATTTCAATTTATCAACTAAACGCGTTATATTGTACGAAGTACGGTAGTTTACAATCTAACGAATTTAAATCCGTTACATTGTAATCTCACAGGTTTCACAATTTTACGGTGACATATATTAAACATATACATTGCTTCTCGGTTACCCAGTGTCAGGGAACCAGAAACAGCGACATCACAAACATGCATATATTTTTTTGGTTTTCATAATTCATAATTTCTTCATTGCACACAGAAAAATTACAAAGGACAAAAATACATAGTAAAGGTGCACAAAGGCGAGCTTATCCCAGTTTTCTTTATCCCCAGGCGGGAATCTAACCCGGGACTTCTCACATTGTAGGCAGAGTTACAATTGCTGCGCCACAGAGGCCGTCGTCGTAATACGTGATATGATAATCAAACACTCTGTAGGTTATCAGCAGGGATCGGATCGAAGGTGTGTATTTACCTAAAGTTTGTAGTCGGACATGACAAGGAGCAGTTACAACCACTTGAGTTGAGTTGAAAAAATGACTGCACCTTTCAATTACAATCTGTATGAATGTTTTATTTACCTCGCTTGAATGATGTAAAGTACAATACTCAGTCATTTTTTCGAAATTGAAAATAAAAAAGTTATGATTTTTTTGGGAATCAGCAGTTTGAAAATGTTTATAGTTCGGTGTTTCAAATGTAAGGAACATGTAAAACTAATAAAAACAAAAATTAACTGGTTAGACAAAAACCCGAAATTTAACAGGTTCAATTCAAACCGGTTCAACTCAAGTGGTTGTAACTGCTCCTTGTTATGTCCGACTACAAACTTTAGGTAAATTCACACCTTCGATCCGATCCCTGGTTATAACGCGATCGAAAAATGCTAGCTTTCATTTACCTAGGTTTGGCCCAGCGTTTTGGCCCTCCGTTTTGGCCCTGGCAGAATACCAGCGTCACAGATTCGTCTGTGACATTGCTGAGTCAGGGCCATTTCATTGCCGTGGTAGAGTCACATCACCACACAGCTGTAGGTACCTACTGTTAATTGCCTAGTGCGTGCTGTCTATTTCAATATATCTTTGTTGTTATTAATTTATGTGTGTCCTTTGAATAAATGAATTATCTATCTATCTAGGTACTGAAACTACGAAAATATAATTGATTTTATACACTACCGGCAGTTGCCCGCGGTTTCGCTCGCTTTTTGTGGAAAATAGCCAATCCATACTTTAAATAAAGTTCCAACTCAACTCTAATCCCACCTTTTTCATCTTGTGAGGCGCAGAGTTTTGAAAATCCCGGACTATTATGACAATAAAAAATGGAAATAACATGTACAAAGGCGAGCTTATCTCTATCAAGAGATTTCTACTGGCAAACCCAGGATTGATTCGTAGGTCAAGTAGATTTAGATTTTCGTAAACTCCTCCTCTTTTCCTTCTCTGTGGCAGTAAATTTTGTAAACACTCTACTTACTGGATTGGCATTTTATTCCATAACATATTTACCACCCAAATTGCTAAAGTAGTTTTATTACGTTCATACAAAGTGCATCCCCCATCATCCCTTCAGCGGGCGGATATTAGTAAAATAGCTACCTATAGCTTAGTTGATGTTTTATAGGGTTCTGTACCACGAACAACAAGACTTGAACACTCTAAGCAATAAAACAAAAACAAAAAGAACATTAAAAAATTCTTCCCCTTACCTATCATCTTCGTCTCCTACCCAACATGGTTTCTGGAAGAAATCTCTTATTAGAGATAAGCTCGCCATCATATTTTTTTCTATGTGAAGCTATTTTTACTGTCATAAACAAATTACGAAAAAATATTATGCCCTCACGAGGATTTGATCTCACGACCTACGGATTGAGATCCTACATCATACCGGCTGCGCTACCACAGCGAAGTAGGTTCACGCGAAATATACCATCATATTGAAATGCGTGGGTGTATGGAGACTCCCTTTAATTTGTAATAATGTGTCTCTTGTATGGAGACTCCCTTTAATTTGTAATATCTCTCGTTGTTGTTCCGGCAACAGATAAACACATTCTGTGAAATTTACAACTTTCTAGATATTACGGACGTTCGTGCTGTAGGACCTGCTGACAGACAGACGGACGGACAGCGTAGGCTTAGTACAGTACGGGGCGTTTAATTTGGCACATATCGGGGTCCCGTCCCGACGTGCCAAATCTAACGCCCCGCACTGTAATAGGGTCCCGTTTGGCACCCTACGGGTACGGTACCCTAAGACAGAGTTCAATTTTATTAATTGTTCAATTCGATTACTAGTTTCTTGAAATTGGGCACATAAATGAATTTGGCACGTCTATTAAAAACATATCTGAGTTTTATGATATAAAGACATTATAATCATGTTCGAAGCTAAATGATAGTCATAAAATGAAACAGTAAACGTTATGCGGTTATATGCGGACAAAATGTCAGATAGCCACCGTCCTACAGAGATTAGACTTATGTTATGAACTCTAATTTAGGTTGTTTACTCTCTAATAGGCAGATAACTAATATAACAGTTCTAATGATACATTTTCAACACAAATAATGTTAAAAAAATATGTCTTTAGTATCGATGACATTTTAAATCGAAATTCAAACTTGCAGTGTACTATTAAAATAATTGTAATTTAAGATCTATTAGTATTTTGTAAATAAGCTCAAAAATAAAAGAAAGGAAAATAAAATGGAGCGCAATTAAATGTTGTATGTACCGTAGTGCCTGCGAAACTTTATGATAAGGCAAATACTCCGATTTCCGAATTACAGTAATTATTACGTATTATCCAAGGAAGTGAAGGACCTAAAACTTTATACCAATGGATTATCGGTATATTGGTGTGGATAAAGGAACCAAAACAATGGTCACATTGGTTCTAGACATTTTTAACCATTAGAGAGTTGTCGGTAGCGATGTTCATTCATTTATGCTATCAATAAAGTGCTCCCTGTTTCACCTTAACATTTATAACAGGCAATGTCGGTAAGATTAGACCCGTGTACCTATTGATATAAAATATGATTAAATTAGTTACGAGTAAAAGTCCTATTCAGAATAGACTTTTACTATTTACTGTATTTACAACTTTTTGATTTAACACTTAATAAACTGGAGGTCGCGGGATCAAACTCATATATAGGTAAATGCATAGTTTAATTAACTTTATTTAATTAAACTATGCATTTACCTTACTATGCTTATAATTTTTAAAATAACATAACATGTGGAAAAGGTTCTCTAAAAAAAACTGATGTTTATCAAGGGTATACATTTCATTCAACAACTATTGATAGATTAAACACTAAATTATTTTGATTCCTAGCATATTCTTTATTGGGTGTAAAATATGCAATTGCACTAGGGTGCTAGGCAAGCCAGCGAGGTAGGGTAGGTATAGGACTCAATTTAATTCGAATTAAAGGATTTGTCTCTAGACGGGGATAATATTAGGCGATTTTTTTTTTTATTCTAGGACATGGGGCCTACTATCTAGCTAGACTTTCTAAGAATTACCTAATATTTCAGAGCTGCGTAGTCAAGTGGGTTTCACGCTTGATTCTCACGCAGGAGATGCAGGTTCGAATCCCGGTGCTGACCATGTACCAATGAGATAATTAATTTGTCTTAAGTACATTATCGGATGCTCGTTTCGGATGGCACGTTAATCTGTAGGTCCCGGCTACTATCACTACTTAGTAGCCAGCGTGATGGAGTATGGCTCAATCTTACTCGGATCCGGGTAAAGGCCTGTGCCCCTCGGTGGGGACATTAATGGGCTACATTTACTATTTACCTTAATTCTTAAAAAGTGTTTTGATAATTGCTTGGTCACAACATTTAGCTTGAAATAGAAATCTGTCAAACAATGGGTCTTTTGAAAACAATAAACGCATATATTTTCAAACAAGTTGTGCAGTTTCATGTTCCTATCCTAGAAGTATCGTTGAGTGTACCTACATTTGTACAGAATATGTTTTGGTTAAACGCTATTTTAATTCAAAATATTTAAGGACACAGAATTGGTTGTATTGTAGAGTTAGATTACATTGTAATTCTATAGATCATCACCACCCTGATGTAAACGTATCAAGGTCTTCTAACAAATAATAGTAGTTTATGAAACTGTTGCATACCTAGTTACTTATGTGCAGTTTCATACACTACTTTATCTACTCTCATACTTATGTGTCTCTCCTACAAAAATCAAAGTTAATACTCAACAATATTTCCACATAAATCAGTGCTTAGACACAACAAAACGTTGTCATGTCACGTTGACGTTTTGTTGCCGCCAAAACCCAACATATCACAGCGCATGCGCGGAGCAAATCAAACCTCAGATCAATGAACCTCTTTGTTTAAATCTTCCTGCCTGCCTCCAAGTGCCGCAGGGAGCTGAAATGGCTACCTATCCGTCTTCGTCGGGATTTCCACACCCTCATCTGTCTCTTCAACATATTATTTAATCCACGCTATCCTGGCTTCTTGCGAGATCGATTTGAATTTTTGTCTTCGGATAGGCCCTGGAGACCACACGCTCGGTCACTGCTTATAACTCCGCAACACAACACATCCGCATATGAGCAAGGGTTCCGTCTCCGTGCTATTGGAATTTGGAACAAACTTCCCAGTGCTATCAGGGACAGTCCCTCACTCAACATTTTTTAAAAACGCTTGAAGGAACACTATCTTTCTCTACCTTAATATACCTTAGTATCTATTTATATATTATATTTTGTTTTTTGTTTTTATCTGTATTTATGTATTTATTAGTAAGTAGTCTATTATTTTAATATTTATCGTTTTGCACTTATGTAGGTCTACCTTTTATTAAATTATCCTCTCCATCCTAGGTTTGCTGGAAGAGATCTCTTATTAGAGATAAGCCCGCCTTTGTACATGTTTTTTCTAATATTAAGTGTCTGTATTATGTTTTCTGTGCAATAAAGTATAAAGTAAGTAAGTGGATACTTATCAAACACTGAGTGGCTGTTTGGCTGTCAACTATAGCTAAAAAGAACTTTCCAACGATACAGACTGTCAAACACCTTGCTTGGCTGTATGGTTTCATGACCCTTGCCTTTCCCAAAAAAAGTAGAACTGTATCGTTATGGAAAAAAAGTTTATAAAATAACATTAGTTTTGTTCGAGAAGTAGTGTTATTATGATTTTTTTATTTGATTACTGTATTGCGTTTATAAAGTACGTCATTATGAATTCGATTTCAAGTTTATAATTCGAACTTTATAACATAAGAGTAGATAAAGTTTATTACAGTGTCGATGAATACCTCCGTGATGTTTTATAAAGCTGACGACAATTTATTATTTACTGACCTCTGACTGCTCTACCTTTAAGTTACTTACAATATAAGTTATAATTCTAATTTATAATGTTAATATATAATATAATATTCATATGCCCTCCCATGGCAGAACATAGAGACCTATCATACAATGTTATTGTCTAAGATCTGCATATTACCTATGTTCCTGAATAAATGATTCTTTGTCTTTATCTTTTATCTAAGGTCGTCTGCAATAAAATAGTACATTGAAACTGTAATTGAATCCTGTTCATTATTTTAACGACATAACATAGCGTCACGTCTTTTCCAATACGGGTGGCAAAGGCAAAACCGTGCCCACTTCTCACCAGTTATTCAACACTCCATTTTACCTGACAGGGGGCTAGCCCATCGCCGCAGATATGGAGTAATGAAGATTTCCCTCAATTTTTTCAATCACTGTTCTGTTTATTGTACTTGAGATAAATCTCACACCTAAATTTCTTATCTCATAGGTAAGATAAGGTACTGACCACAGCACCGGGATTCGAAGAGTGAATAGGAAGAGTGAAACCCTCTAGATCTAGACCACGGAATTTGTATGTAACTAATGTAATCTAATTGATCTATCACAATTGCGAATTATATATTTAGTAAAATAAAATAATACATACCGACACAAAAATCATCCCTTGCGCATCCCTCGAAAAAATCCAACACACACGAAAACATCACATATTCACTTTCAATTTCAAGTAACAAAAAGGAAAAAACATGCAATGAAATTCCGTAAAGAAAGAATGAACGTAGTAACCCGTCTAGTCCGAGTGAAGTGTGCGCGCGTGCAACCGAAGCTGAGTAGCACTGGCGCGACGATGGCAACAGGCTGGCAGTCCAACGACTAATGACTGGCTCGAAAATATCCGCGCCTAGGACCGCCAGCCGAATTAAAAAATAACAGGGTCAATATTTATGTCCTCATCAGCCGGTGAAATATGCCCGTTAGTAGATTAATTTTATCGAATGACCGAAATTCTCTGGGTGACTTTCAGATTATATTAAAAAGAAGTTAGATGGGATTGAAAAGTGGGTCTTCTTTTGTATAATGGTTCGGTGGTTGAATTTGTTTTTTTAGTAAAGAATGACCTTCTAAGTTTTTTTTATAAGTACTTACTCGCATGTCGGCACTATTATTCACAAAGTTAGATAGGTAGATATAATTTAATTGCATATTATACCATTATATTAATTAATAGTTTGTTTTATAATAGTTTAAACTAGGTACGTTCTGGGTGTTCAAATGATATTTTAACCAATTTTTTTATTTTTACTTATATTTTCGTCATTATCAACAGAATGTAAGCATACGAATTGTGAATTTGAAATATGAATAAATTCTGTAATATTTTCACTTAATAGTGGGCTTAATGTTCGTAAAAGTGTCATATTAACTTATTTATGTAATTTTGCTTAAAGGGTCAGATACACGGATACCTGTCAGATTAAAACTGATTCTATAAAATGTAAGCTTATGTTTAGTTTGGAATACATACAGCTTTTTTGGGACTCAAATGCTATTGAGTATTTGTAAAACGGATAAACCCATTTAGGTAAAAATCTCCCCTTACATTGATGGCGTAACATAGATACCTGTTTAGCTTTTTGACAAAAAGGAGTCTTGGTTCAAATGGATCTAAGGGTTGTGCAACTTCTTCAATAAAATATTTTAGATAGTTAGAAAACTTTACCCATCTCCATTCTAATTCAGTAATAGCAGATTGAAAAATATTTTAGTTTTAACAAACTTTCACTTGTTTTTCTAATTTAAAAATCAGTTATCGAACGTGCATAGCTCACGAGCGCTACATAATAGATTGTTTACCAAGGGAGCAAATAACAATTTTTTGGGCGAGTGTTTTTTGAATCCGAATCTGAGTGTGCGACCGAGGGATTGTAGAATCCTGAGGGAGCGAGGGTTTCAATGTACATCACTTGAGTCAAAAATTGATTTTATTCCTGAGGTGGACACTCTACCTTTCATCACCCTCCATATGAGAAAAGGAGTTATAATAATGAATAGATGTTAAAATAACGTATTGTGATGAAAAATATGTTATTGCATATTTTTCGTAATTTATTGCTCTACCCTGAACTTCTTATGCCTTAAACAAAGCCTGTTTTTGTAATAAAAGCGGAAGTCGCCTCACTTCATTGTCGAATGTTTTTTTCTTGGAATACCAATGTTTATGCCATCATTTAAAAGTTTTACGCCCATCTATCTCAAAAGTCGGATCTCCCAAGAAGGTTTACCGCCTACGACCTGTCTGCAGTATAATAACAATAATCAATATGTAAAAATGATGCAAAATAACAGTTTTGCAGTCTGCTATCATGTAACGTTTCTATAGAAAGCAAGTTGTCTATTATTAGAGTCATTTGCAAGAATCTGTAATTTTGATTGACACAGATAGAAAATCTAAGCCAGTATTGTTCCGACCTCCTTGAAGCTTTCCTTTTTAGTATGTAGACCATTATTACTTGTACAGTTGTGATATTTCCCAGTTTCCTACTCCTTTTCTTTTACTTTTCCTTTTTAATTTATTTCAGGAAACAAAACATGGGCTAGACAAAAGTACATATATTACTTACCTATTACTCTGTAAAACACAAATAAAAAGCCTTTTGAGCTTCAAAGTGCTGAGTTTGTGCTCTGAGCTGACAGTGTTTTATTATTTTGGGCTATATAATATATTCGGGGTAAGATTAACAGTAAGAATCAAATGTATTTTATACATAGGGTCTTACAAAACAGACATGATCTTTACTTTTTCTAAGACTTTATCTTTCTTAATTCGTGCGCTATACGATATACATGTTTGGAGTATGGAGCTACAAAATTTTTTGGGGAGTAGAGAACATCATTCTGTACAACTTTCACTATGAAAGCGATTTGATCAGTATAACTTTTTTTTGACATCTAAATACATTTTGGGCCGAGAGGGTATCAGATGATTTGTATAGAGAAGTAAAAAATAAAGTTGCTCTGATCAAATCGGTTATATAGTGAAAGTTATTCAGAATGATGTCCCTAACTCCCCAAAATGTTTTGTCGCTCCATACTCCAAACACCCGGTAGAGAATACATTCGTACAGCTTTGGGATATCTCGAAATGCTAATGAATGACTATACACAGACAGCGGGCATAAGTTACCATACAAAATGTATGAGGTTCAAAGCAATACGTCCGTGTTTGTGTCCAGTCAATATGTACAGTTTATCATGCAAACGCTATTGGTATTGTATCGCGATCATGTAAATGTGACGTCTGTGATTGATCATTCGAATAGATAGATGATCGGGTAATAGATTATCCGTTTCTATCAGGAATTGATCGAAGGCATGTCTTTCCGGCTAACCCGACTTCAAGGTTCTCTACACTGATAGTCGCGACTGTGTGTTTGTCTATCTGCATTACTGGAAAAAGCTGTGTCGTATACAGGGTGTAACAGAAAGGGGTGTACAAGCCGAAAGAGGGTTGTTAGGGACATCATTCTGAACAACTTTCACTATGGGACCGACTTGATCGGAGCAACTTTATTTTTCACTCCACCATACAGATCAGCTGAGCGCTAGGCCCGAAATTTACTGAGTTAATAAAAATAAAGTTGCTCTGATCAAGCCGGTCCCATAGTGAAAGTTGTTCAGAATGATGTCCCTAACAACCCTATTTCGGCTTGTACACCCATTTCTGTTACACCCTGTATATCTAGTTATCAAAACCATAACATTTGTAAAGAAAATATACTCACCACGACATTTTGTCTGGATTAATACATTTTGTCAATATTTAATCCATACTTACCACTTCTGCTGATATGCCCGAGTCTGATCTTCAAATTCTAGGCCTTATTACAACCAACCCACCTTTCCTAGGACATGGAATATATAGACACATCGCCCCCTCACATCGGTGTCAAGTCAACAGCAATAACCATAAAAACCACAAGTAAATCCAAAGATCAAGCTATTAACCCAAGAAAGGAAACCCACGTCTTATATCTCCGGTGGTGGTTCGAAGACCTTACTTTTTGCTAAACATCATTTGCCTAGCCTAATGCCCATCTGCTGATGGATGCCAGTACTAATGTTTTGTAATCATTAGCTAGGAAAGACGTTTGAGTAATTGAAAGCAGAAATATCTAGACATTCTTACGGGTAGAGGTAGGAGACGACTGACAGGAAATCCTTTAAGAACTGAGGATGGAAGCAAACTAAAGGTTTTATGTAATTGGTTAATATTTGCTTGTCATTAAATATGAGTTGTGCCCATTACGTTGAATCGTAAAAACGACGAGCCTCAAAATAGGTAGTGGCGAAACGTCGAGCGTTGCGAATGACGCGCCGAAAATGGTTTGGTACAGTTCGCCTGATCCGCCGAGCCAGTAGGGTATGGTATGCTTGGCTAGAGGAATGCACTAAATATCTTGATTTTTTAGATATGTAATAAAAATAAATTTGAATAACTTTAACCGCCTTATCCTTGATAAATATCTACACATTAACCCCAAATAAAACCCAGTGCGGTGTAAATAACTTCGTAAATTTTCAATATCTTTACTATCCAATAAATTAGATTTGAATGGATGTCCTAATCGTCAAACGCACTTTACTCGTGTCATGGACACTTTTTATTCAATAATAGACACGTAAACATGGGATAGAATGATAATGATACATTGAAGCGTCTTGTAAAGAGAAAAGATTTAAGAGAAAACTAAAATTTCACGTGTTTACCATTTTCGTAAGATGACGAACGTAGAGCCGAATCCAACGATGGCTGGGACAATGTTTGACATAATTGTTGATACCCTGATACTGATGCCTCATTTGCTCTTGTAATAAAGTTCAAAACTTCTGTCCCGTTAGCATTTTGATTACAAGAAAAAATAACCATTGTATCGGATACTTTTCCCCTTTGCTAGTATCGAACAAATTACGATTATCCGAGGTATTAACTCGTACAGGAAATTTTCTTTTTTTTTTGCGGATGGCACGCATGTATTATGCAGGCATGCGAGTCTGTAGGTAATGAATATGTGGTTTCCTACGCATGTTTTTGTAGCTGAAATCATGTTTAGAAGCATGTATCGGCGTATGCTGAGATGCGGGCGACGGCGACGCATAATTACTTATATGTATTATGGCCCTAAGGCGCAGATTTTGTAAGACAGGGCAGGCGACGTCGCCGTCGTTTCTTTGACGCGCATATTTCTAGCCTTGCAAAATCTGCACTGCTTCGTCGCTGCATACGCTGATCATGGACTTATTACCTGTAACTAATAAGTCCATGACGCTGATATACACAGCCCGACAGACTGACGCTGACAAATACCCCTATTTTTCGTCGAGGTCTAAAAAGTAGGAGCTAATTACCCGTATTACGCTCTCCAAGTGTCATCGAAACCTTTGGTGCCCGAGTCCTACTCGCACTTGACCGTTTATTGTTTTAGCAGCAAGAGCCAGCACTCATTCGCCCTAACCTCTGTTTCTCATAACACGTTGAAACAAAAGTCTTGCACATTTGCATGCGGTAGTTGGTAACCATTAATTGGTTCATTGTTGACAGCATCGTCGTGTCGCTTCTTCGAAGTGTTGTCTGCGGTATTTTCAAGTATCCTCTGCTGGGAAACAATACAGCCGTTCCATTATGTCGCCGAGGGAGGTATTGTGATGTGTCGCTATGACTATCATGGCCATGTCATAGCTTTAAGGTATACTGGGGCCTAATGCTGCTCTGAGAATTTCACTTATATTTCATTACTATTCCATTGCAAACACCCAAAATGGCGTCATTTGGTATCCTCCTAAATTATTACCCTCCTTATCCTCCTTGATTGGGTGTTTGCAATGGAATAGTAATGAAATAGTAATGAAATATAAGTGAAATTCTCAGAGCAGCATTAGGGCCCTGGTAATCGTTATAACATCAATGTTTTAATTATATGGTATGGAACATCTTCTAAGGCTGATTGATTGTTTGTTATGATTTAAATGATAACAGAAATCATAAAATTACCCAAAAAATTCTTATTACGGTGCACCTCTGAGGTGACGCACAGAGAAAGATGTTTAACCCTTCGTCGTTTACAAACCCTGTGATGTAGCATGATATTTACTTGACAAAAGGTCATGTTTCCACGGCACGTGATACCCGATCGGAATTTAATGATACCCAACCTACAAAGACATGTCCTGTAAATGTGGTCAGAAACATATAAATGACACGCCACATCACGTAGATGGACACGAAGCCGTAATATTACTTTAATATTATTTCCAGTGGCCATACCATCCCATACTGCCCATTAGTGGCTGATAATTTTATGACTCTATAATCTCATCGTTCGATTAGAAACATACAATTTCGATAGAACGGAAGAAAATCATTTGTCGCATGTATGTATGCATCGCTAATTGGGGCCACCATCATGTGATATGAGGAATATTTGTATGTATGTAACGGGGTAAATGTTTTGAGTTCTAGAAAAAGCTGCTGTAGTTTTCAATGAAATTTGCAACATAGGGGTTTTTGGGAGTTAAAAATCGATCGAACTAGGTTTCATAACAGAAAAATCACGTATTTACGAGTTTTCCTGCTTTTCTCAATAGGATTGGCAATTTCATAAAACTCATGAGGAAAACACAAATTATCATCATCGATTGTTTGCGTAGATCTAGAAGTTCGTTTTTTTTTACAGTTCTGAGGGACCACATACCTGTTGTTAATATCATCTTGATAACTACATGCGTTCCTGTGAAAAATTGTATTGACAACGAAGTATGGGCAACTAAGTGATCCAATAAGGGTTACTTCTTTTTCTTTTGAGAAACGGAGCCTAAAAAAGGAGAGTAAAGTAAAGTAAAGTAAAGTATTATTTATTTGTATGAATATAGGTTTACATCAGTTCTTACAGATAAAATGTCACACAGAGTTTCGCTATATGCTGCCATGTAGACATACAAAATATATATTACATAATGTAAGTAAATAAATTAGCAAAATTGACATATTATGGAGAGCTTGATCTTCATATACTTCATACACTTTATTGCACAAAATAATACATTTTTCAATTGAAAGTGGACAACACATGACAAAGGCGAGCTGATCTCTTACATTATCGAAACTTTTACTATATATAGGTATCTATACCGCGCTGGAAGGCTTCGCTTGCTATTTAATTACAAAATAAAGCAATCAAAGCGATGAGTTTACATAATAACCCGTGTCGTGGTTCACAGTATGTTGTGGTAGCGCATGCGCATGCCTCACTTCCCGGATAAGTGAACGTTTTTCTCATAACTTCGGCGAAATTATTTCCGTACATATTCACACATTCTCTTTGAATGTCAGTCGATTACTACTAATATAAGTAAACATAAGACGTTTGCTTGACATCAGTTTGACTCGGTTTTATAGTATAGTATGTATGTGAGTCTGGGGGGGGAAAGGGAAGGGGTAGTGCAATAATGCCACTGCCTGCAATATTGACATGGCAATATTATTAATTTTGAGATTGCCAAGATGTAAATTTCTGAGGGCCCGATAATCTTCTGAATCTGCTTCAAACAGAATTTCAGAACTTCTTGAATAGATCAATAAATAACATTCTTTATACTTGTGCCGCTCGATATTGTTAGTCATATATTCACGTAGTATTTAGATTTATCGATAAGACATGTCGACCGCCACAGATAGGGTTTTATATTTTTACCACGTAAGTTTGTACAGATTTATATTTATAAATCTAAGTGTTTCTAAGAATAAAATCAGTTTAGTATCTGCGCGCATTCAGCCCTTTTACTCTACTCCCGAGGGAGTCGATCATCTTATAATTGCCCCTGACAAAATACTGTTGCCAATTAAAATAATTTCTTTTGTAAGTACTTACTCTTTGAGCTCTTCGGTACAAAGACTACACTTTTTTTCTATGCCTACAAGCATATGATACAATTTACCTACATATTAATTACAATCACACAAGAATGTGATCGATTGAAATCCGAGTCACGCAAAGAAATTTGTGCGTCCATTTAAAATTATTCTCACTTTAGCCAAGCAATCAAAACGGCTTATAAATCTCAGAATATCTTAGTAAAATACTACCTCAGCAGTAGTAATAAAGTCTAGGATTAATCCGCCTTTAGACTATACATGATATCATGGCGTTACGCATCGATAAACGACAAATATTTTAATCGAGTTTTATACAAGAAGAATTATCACAGAAGTTCTAGAACAATATGCATAAGTATGTTAATATGCGTAATATAGCGTCATGCTTTTTCCCATACGGGTTGGCAGAGGTGTTGTGCCCAATTTTTGCCAGTTATAATAATAAAGCCTTTTTATTCCAAACATAGACATTTTACACTTTAAAAACATATTACTTATGAACTAATTATACTACAAAATGTCTCGCAGTTCGGCTATTAGCAAAGGCCTCCTCCAACGACTTCCATTGCTGTCTGTCTTGTGTAACTCTTCTCCAGTTTGGTCCGGCTGTTAATTTGATTTCGTCTTCCCGCCTTGTATGCTGTCTCCTCGATTTCGTTTTACGTCTCTTGGGTACCATTCATTTGCCAGTTAATCAACACTCAATTTTGCGTAACAAAAGGCTAGTCCATTGCCGCAGCTTTGGAGGAATTAAATTTTCCTCACGATTATTTCCATCACCATTAGAATGTCCGTTTTATTTACTTCATAGTGACCTTTAGCTATATTCGACAGTGCAGATAGAGCTTTTGGAGTCAGAACGACCCAAGGACTTTCTGTCCTTCAAACTTCGGGTGCCAGCGGACCTCAAGACAATGTTCCTGGCCAAAGATTACTGGCCGGAGGGCATCGTCTACCGACGCTATAGGGAAGCGAGACCGAAGAATAAAATCCCTAGCTAGGCTAGTTAATATTGTTATATTTTATATTTATGTCTAGTTTTAAGGTATATATGGATATGGGATTATTATGTCCTGAAATAAAGATTTATTGTATTGTATTGTATATTCCACACGTGCCAGGGAATCTCTACGCGAATTAAACAGTAACTGACAGTTATGTGTTGAATTTCACATTGTTATAAACAGACGTGTGCCTAATTTACACCATTCGACATAAAAATCCACATGATAATCGAATTACGATTCGCAAGGTGTGCCTAACAGGCCATAAACATGAACTTCGGTTTATATACCTTTGTGAATTGCTCCTACGCATATTGTAAAATTACACGACCATTAAAGACTTGCTACTATACGGCAATGACCTTAAAATTACTTTAAAACTAAATTGGATTAGTCACAAATACTCACAAAGATGATTTCCTCGCGCTCATCTGCATAATTTCTTTGCATGACACGCTAGATTTTGGAGCACGCTTAGAATCAATAGACTTTTTGAGGCGGTAAAATTTTACTACGAATCGTAAATATTCCATACATATACGTGAAGGTTTTATTGGAAATTCGGTCGTTTTAATTAATTAGATGTGATGTGTCGAAGGCGACCGTTATAATCATGTTTTGATTTACCACACATAACAACATAACATAGCGTCAAGCTTTTCCCATACGGGGTGGCAGGAGCACAATTGTGCCCAGTTTTAGCCAGATTTTCCTTATTCCATTTTGCGTGACACGGGGCTAGCCCATCGCCGCAGCTACGGAGTAATGAAGGTTTCCTCACGATGTCTTCCATCACTGCTAGAACTTCGGATAATGTACTTAAGATAAAATATTTATCCCATTGATATATGATCAGACCAAGCGTGAAACCCACTAAGACCACGGAGTTCTTTTCTAGAGAAAGCAAAAGGAAGAGCAGTCATTTTCTGAGGGTTCTGAGCTCATATCGACTCAAGTTGCAAATAGTGTTCGTCAGAGTCGGCAGGAGGCTGTTAGGACCGTCATGGCCACGACCAGCCTCCTTTGGCATTAATCCTGTCCCTACTAATAAACGACTAAGTGCCGTTTTCTCATTCCTCAGATAGCGCTTATCTGTCTGTTTATCTGGGGTTTTTTACATGTCACACGTACAAAAAGTGTCAAAAAAGTTATCTGACTGTTTATCCGTCTCTTGAGAGACCCGAGCCAATAAAACTACCTTTAATTAAATACTGATTAAATATCTATGTATGTATACTGTAATCAATGTCAGTCATTATGGGAGAAGAATTACATGTTCTTCATCTTAGGAAATTCTTCGCGCAGGGAAAGTTCTGGAATCCCATTGATTTCTAGGATTGCCTGAGTGCTCATGTTTTTACTTACCGCGATGACTGTAAGTGCTTATAAATGGTGCTTGATCACTGTTGGATGACGAGGAATTCTATTTGTAAAATATGAATACTAAAGTGGCTATATCTTGTTTATTTGACATTATCAGTATTTTATATTTATGCTGACAGAGATTTGTTTCGTATTTTTTGAAGTTTTTACTTCTTTAGCGATGAGAATATGTGATAGGGGGAGGGGTTGACAATTAAAGAATACGAAACGGTTACCCATCCTGTTACCAGCTCGGCTAGATGTTGTTTAACTGTTCGGAAAACTATGTTTGGTAGAGTTCGATTTTTATATCACGTGACGGAAGCTACTCCGCTGTAATAAGTCTCATCTGAAGGTCTAATTAAAAATACGTTGACATTATTACAAAGCGGGTTTGAATTCTAGATAATATTATAAGCTGGTTCTAGCTCAGTCTAGACGAAACAATCTAAGTTGTTTAGTGTACTCTTACAAATTATACCAATCTAGATTGTCATACTTGTTTTGGGTTGTGTTGTGTGAATAAACACCACGAAACAATCACTTTAAGCGTTCCATAGTATAAGATTCATTGCAATTAAGTCATTAAGAGAAACTTAAGTATCGTTGAATGCCGCTACTGAGGACTGTCTAAAAATAATTGTTTGTCTAGGCTTAATTATATTTTTAAATAATATTCAAAAGCACATTTAAATAATAATAAAAAACTCTACTCTATGACGAAACGTCACCGTACGATAACTAAAACTGTATTAAATCCAGTTCGATTGTATGCAGTTAAAAGTAATAGCTTCTCGGTACGTACTCAGTGCTCGTAATACTGAGTTTTGTTATATAATTAGATTATTTTCAATAAACCGTTTCCAAGACGATCTTCAATGTGCCATAGCCTATTCATTAGCAAAATAACCGCTCCAGGCCACCACTCTACTTATCTACAATGAATAGTTTACAATCGGCAACTTCAGGAACTAACTTCATCAGTCTTTGAATACTGCTCCGTTGACCGACCGCGGGTTGTACAAATATGCATCTGCAAAAGGTTTAGCGCCATCATGTAAGTGAAAACTTAACTTGGTCGTTCTATTCTTACGAGGGCGATCCCTTGTTTTTAAATTTACGATCGAATAACCTTTATCATTTGCGAGATCTCGACGACGACGAACACCCAGATTTGTGAACATTAAACTATTTTAAAGTCTCAGGTAATTCCACTTGTTCAATGGAAAATTGTACGCTTAGTTCCAGCATCACATTTAGCGATCTGCATTGAGGATCGATTATTGAAATTAAAAAGAAAATGCAATATTGAAATGGTTGACTTGTAAAACATTTCATTGACCAAGCGGAAAGCTTTAACATTTTAATCGCCACTAAGACTAAACTACGTCTAAGTCATTTGAGTTCTATTCCCAGGAAATAAAGGTGAACTGCAAAAGTGCTTTCTTTTCCAATAGTACACATATGTGCAAAATGTAGTCATAACAAGTTAATGATGAGAGAATCTTATGTAAGTACCGGTAGTTTGTTTGCAAATGGGCAACATGTTTTTGTTTTTTGGGTTCCGATTCTTAAAAGGAAAAAAAGGACTTGTCCGTCCGTCCGTATGTCCATCTGTCCATGTGTCACAACCTTTTAAACTAAAACTCGTGAACGTATCAAGCTGAAATGTATTGTATATTAATAGTTAAGTCTGTAGTCGCTTATGCTTTATAGCTGTGAAAAAACCTTCTAGGTCAACGCAATCGAACGAAATCGAATCGTTTATGCTGTAAAATTGTTGGATTTTCATCTACAATAATCGCAATGGGCCCAAAACCTACAATCATGAAATTTGGCACAGAGCAAGGTCTTAAAGCACAAGTGAAGGGAAAAATCTGAAAACTGCAAATTTCTCTCTTTCTATAAAAAACATTCAACTCCAAGTGTGATCGGAACCCTTGGTGCACGAGTCCTACTTCCACTTGACCGTTTATTTTATAGAACAATCATTTGCAAGAGAGGCATCACAAACACATACAACGAAAGTACAGTACAAAATCGACACTACTCGACACGACCTATTTCGGTTTTAACTTGTACTTTAACTATAGAGCACTTCTTGAATCTTTCTGAAAAGTTATAGTTGGTTTTTTACATACCAACCTTATAATATACCTACCTCTATTTATCATGCACACATACAAAACATAAGTATTTCTAGAATTAAACTATAAAAAAGTGTAGGTATTCTGTAATCACTAGAAGATAATAAAAACTTGTTAGCAAAGTATTAAAATATTTTTTATGATTCAAACTAGAAACGCAGACTTATAATGCTAATCGATTGTAATATATCAACAGAAAAAGTCAGCTCATTGACTTTTCAGCTGTACTGTAAACTAGTATTTTTACTTACCATACCTACCATCGTATAAGTTGCCCCAACAAATGGAGCGTAAAATTATATTCATTTATTTTTTATTTGAAGTTACAGGTTCGATCAGTGATAATGTAATCTTTTTATATCAAATACGAGAATATGCCTACAACCTTCAGCCATGCATGCCATCATAATAATCATAATCAGCTTGTCCTGAAACCAGTAAATATTTTAACTTGTCCCGATTTCGGACTATCTGCTCTAGCTCCGCCCAATCTGAGCTCACAAGAGTTCAAATCAATATTTAACAGTATTTACAACAAAAGCAAAAGATAGTTTCGTGACACTTAGTTTAATTTGTAATAATATGTAGGATTTTTCATTTGACTTAAATACCACCAAAATGTTTCGCCCGGAATAATTATATCGTTCAACCATTTTGATGCCTGACAAATATCTCTATGTGGTACCACGCATGTATACTTGTCTAGGTTACAACAGTGCTACACTATATTTCTACAAGTTACTTGTACTGTGCTTATTTTTAATTTTACAGTATAACAAGGTTTTTAAATAACAGTTTCACTGACACACCGGCGTATATTGTACCATCGTTACCTGATAGTAGACCAAGATTACGCGGCAATCATTCTTGGCGTGAGAAACCCTGACTAAATACTGCATTTTTATAAGAACTGGGTAACTATTTTAAAAAGTCCGTCTGACACTTTAATAACTTATTTATGTTCATATTAAACATCGTTCACTCATTGTTCGTTCATTTTGACTACATACATACACACCCTATTGTACCTACCCTAATAGTAGGTAGTTACATAAATCCCGCAACACATTTTGATCCACGCGAATTTTACAACAACGAAGCACATTACAATTTATTAAATTTCCGACTGTTATACGGTATTTTGGTAGCAATCTTCAAGTTTTCTATTCCTTTTCCTAGTTTTATGATGTCATACATCTTTTAACCTGAGGCTATTGATCGTTAGGTTGCGGCATTGGCTTGGCATTTTGAGCATCTCCATCGCGTGTTTTGTTTTATTAGTTGAACTTTTGCCTCTCATTGTGAACGGTCGTCGTCGCTCTCATTACCCGAGCCTTTCCATTTCGATGGCATATCTTGGGTTGTGGCAATTTTTATAGAGCTTCTGTATAGGTTCTTCTTCGTTTGGCGTATGTTTAATGGCGTCTAGAAGCGTCACTCAGGCGGTTTTCTGATGGTCGAAGATCATCAAAAGTATAAAAAAGTCTAGACTAAAAAATGGCTGTTAATACTCGGTAAATGAAACATTTTTTTAATTAACAATATTAGTGATATTCGATGTATAGTGTGTTGGCGAATATCGCTCACCCAAAAACATGTGAAGCTATAAAAACCGGACAAAATGTTATCTCAAATCAATTAAATACACAAATTAGCAAAAGGATATTGCCAAGTTTTGGATCAAGTGCTGCCTAGAATGCTTACATATTGCATTTTGTTCTTCAGGTCATCACATCACTAATCTGGAATCCAAAGCGCATAAAAATATATCCCAGGAGTCCAAAGAAAAACAGTATTTTGTTTTGAATATTTTCATAGGAAATAAACGGCCAAGTGCGAGTAGGACTCGCGCACCAAGGGTTTTGATGACACTTGGAGAGCGTTACACATGTAATTAGGTTTCCACATAAAAAACTAAAGTATAATGTCATCCATGTTAACCAAATTGAATATTTTTGTAGAAAGACAGATTTTGGCAGTTTTCAAACTTTTCCCTTTACTTGCTTGCTTGTACCTTGCTTTGTGCAATTTGTGCTTGTGATTGTAGGCCTACGGGAAGTACCCTATAGGTTTTGGGTCCATTGTAATTACAATGAAAATCCAACATTTGTAGCGTTCAATTACGTTGACCTAGAAGGTTTTTTTTACAGCTTTATGCACAGACTCTAACAATTGATATAAACTTCAGCTTGATACGTCCACGCGTTCTTGATATAAAAGGTCTGTCTACACAGACGGACAGTCTGACAGACGTACGGACGGACAACAAAGTGAGCCTTAATGGTTCCTCTTTTTCCTTATAAGGATCGAAACCCTAAAAACGAACTTATTAACAACAAATGTACTAATCAACTGGTTAATAATTGCAATAGGTCGGAGAGAAAGTCTTTTCGTATTTCGTATACCTATATAAACTTGTAATTAAATATTTTTGTGCATTTGTCGCTATTAGGTTCATTATTTTCTGTGAAAATATTCTAAAGACAGATAGGATACGTTGTGTTTCGTTTAACATGATCTAGTGTTCAACCATAGAACAAATATAATGTTTTGGTACGACCCACGTATTATGACATGACGTAGTATGCTATATGTACGATACTACCACTAAACTGAAATTACTACTCTCGTACCAAAAAGGTAAACAGTGGCCAGTACTAAACCTTTGACCTTGACGTTCATAAGTACCTATATAAAGGGTGTTGATTTGCAAAGTTACGCCGAGCTCAGAGGTTGTTATACACACGACACTAAAAAATCACTAAAAAAAAATTGTTCAGTTTTTTTTTTATATTTAAAAAACATGTTAATGTGGTCCGAAAAGAGTCGCACGGGGTGGGGTGGGGCTCAGGGCACGAGGAAAGTCTGTTACACTTGTGCGCGGTGGCTGGCGGGGGTATCCACACTTTTAGGTAATTTAAGGAAGATTTTCAGATGGCAATTTATGAATGAAAATCATCATTTATGAATGGTCGATCGAGGGAGGACTGCAAAAGTCCACTCCGCTGACGAAGAGGCTATCAAATGGCTGCTCAAACTGCCACCTTTATGAGTTGTGACGTTGACGACAGCGACCAAACGCTAAATAAATAATCAGCGATACGTAAACTATCGACCCTGAGTCGGGCGTAACTTTACAAATCAACATCCTGTATTTTGTACCTACTGGTCATTGTATAATTTTTTCCTACGAGATTTTTTATTTGAGTTTAGACTAGAGGAATATATTAAGTGAAAGTAATGATTTATCGTTCTGGGTATGTACCGAATGACTTTTGTACTGGACGAAAACGACTTTTTAATGACTTTATTGATTTTGGGAGAACCATTTTTTTCCATTTTTCTTTCAATGGTCCATTTTGGTCGGCCGCAACGTGGGTCTCAAGAAAGTGCAGGCAATGGCTATAATAATAGATATATAATACTAAAATATTGTCTGAGGTGTTTTAACAGGTTAACGTTTGTTATAACTTTGTAACAGCTTTCTCGAAGAAGAACATGAATTAATATCAATGTAAATTAAGACAAATTCAGACAAAAGCACATATAATTACGTTGTCTCAGACCCCATCCTACGTTACATTACATACGGGGTGGCAGAGGCACAATAGGCTTGTGGCCTGTCAAGTCAAAATAGATACTTTTTATGAACTGTCAAAACGGAACTTTTATTCCTGAGTTCTATGAAATACAGACAGAGTGACGTCATGTAAAAGTGCCGTCAAATGCTGTCTTTTTTTGCACAAAATTGACTTTATAAAATATATCTGCTGTAAATATACAATTCTGAGAATGTCAAGCAGTGATCGTATCGTTCACTGATGTCGTCAAGCCATTTTGTAGATACAACTTAAGACTTGTTCCTAGATTTTTTGGATTACCTTGGACGCAAGCCTATTTTGCCTACGTTGAGCTAGTTTCGCAATACTCTAATTCGTGATAATGATGCAAGACCCAAGGTTTTTATTATTTCACGGATTCAAATCCTGGACCTCTTGCTTGTGTTGAGCTTACTCCTTGGCGATCACGCCCGAATGAAAAGAATCACTGTATGTGGAAGGAAATGCTTTATTTTACCATCACATAACTTTTTCATATTTTACTTTTTATCTGTATTGTATTTGTGTGTATTCTTGCAGTGAATAAATGGATTATCTATCTATCTCTCATAAACTCTCAACTGTGGGTAGTTGTAAAAATGGCCCGTGATTTTCAACCTTAGGACTTGGTAATAAAAATCACATCGCTACATTGCTTTTGAGACAAGGCAAATTCATTGCTTCTGGCCCCACACTAGGATACCCTGTGTAGTGAGAACAGAAACAGCGACATCACAAACATGGAAACATCTAAGACCTGCTTACTCCAATCTTTTTTGCGATTTAATTCCGATACCGTTTAAATATCCAACCATAGTGAAGTTTATTTTAGCTGTATAAGATTTGTTTTAATACGGTCATGCGGTATTTTTTTACTGATTTTTATGTTATGGTATTTTCTCGGATCAAATGGGTGCCTAATCATAACTGCGATTAGGCATCTAATCAGCATTGGTTGTCGGTGGGAGTATGGGCCCTGAGTGTTTTTTTCTCCTCAGCCGGGACTCAAGCCTGGGACCTATTATTTTAGTAGCACACCACCAACTCAACACCAAAGAGGTCATCATGCAATAATGATAATTGTCCTGAAAATATTAGAAGTTATTGGTTATACAAAACCCCTTCACCAACCCGCACTGAGCCAGCGTGGTGGAGTATGGCTCAATCTTACTCGGATCCGAGTAAAGGCCTGTGCCCCTCGGTGGGGACATTAATGGGCTACATTTACATTTACTATTGGTTATACATTTCTTTATTCACTGGGCTGTATAAGCAATGTCATAAATAAGCGACAAAAACAAGGTCATCAGATAAATAGCTTTGATTGCTGCGGTTTACACCATCGCACCTCAAGCGATGGATCATCTTGCAAACAACTATTTTGTACATAACTCCAACCGCAGGCCATAATTTTACATCTATGGTGTATAAATAACACTGAGTTTAGCTTAAAACTTACTCCAGATTCAAATCTCAAATGTCTCTATTGAGGAAATAATAGTCTTTGACTGAGTAACCATAAGGCTCTTTACCGACTTTGAAATGTGGTTGAACAAAGATCAACTATTGGGTTATTGTACAGAAATTTCATAGTCATCCTAGAAATGACCTCTGAGAGTATTTCAAAGAATATGTTTAAAATACATAATATCCAATCAATAGAAAGTAGGCCGACGATTATAATATTTTTTTTTTGGGGCAATAGTCATTTGATTAGACTAACGAGTATTGGTTATGTGCCACCTGTTTTAGAATTTGTAAAAGCAAGTTTTCATGATACATCATTTTGTATTTTAATATGTCGACTAACGGAAAGTTCGCGAGTGATTTATTGCTCCCTAAGTTGTGGCTACCTTGGTTTATTGTAGGCTCGTTAACTGCAGTAGCATATATGGGGAGCAATAAATAGAAAACATGCATCAATTATATTTGAGCTTTCATTTTTAGGGTTCCGTACCCGAAGGGTGCCAAACGGGACCCTATTACTGAGACTTCGCTGTCTGTCCGTCCGTCTGTCTGTCACCAGGCTGTATCTCATAAATCGTGGTAGCTAGACAGTTGAAATTTTCACAGATGATGTATTTCTGTTGCCGCTATAACAACAAATACTAAAAAACAAAAGAAATTTAATATTAAGGAGGGCTCCCATACAAAAAACGTGATTTTTTTTGCTCGATATTGATAATGGTAGCAGGTAGACGCTTAAAATGTTCACAATATATTGAGTTGATTATTTACTTAAAAAATAAGTAATTAAATTAATATTAAGGGGGGGGCTCCCATACAACCTGTTTATTTTTGCGGTTTTTTACAGATAATGGTACGGAACCTTTCGTGCGCGAGTCCGACTCGCACTTGGCCGGTTTTTTTTTTACTAATTTTATGCTGAGATCACGAACACCCTTAATTCTTACGACGTAGAATCTACCCATTATATCATAACAAATGTCTCACACGGAGTATGTATGTAATAGCATCATAACGTTTGCTCTACCATGCCTGGTGCCACCCTTTAAGGGATATGTCGTTACTCTATGAGGTTGTAACTTATTCTTTGCCCTAAAGAGTAGGGTCGCATACAGAGACAATATATCCAATTGACTGCGCCTGCGGGGGAATGCGACTCGCCAAACGTTTGTTGTTCCATTCAACAAACGTTCGCATACGCAACCTATGTACAATGACGGGCCGCCAGACAGTTTCGCAGCGGCTGACCAATCACAGCTCTCTTACCCCGTCCACCGCCGCCCGTAAATTGGTGAGTTGAGTTTCAAAGGAAAATGTATCTGTGCACTAGTGCACTCTCCACTGGATAAGTGCTGCCTGGTTGCATACAACGTCCCCAAGCAAAAAGCACGTCTGCAGCCATCATTACTCCCTTCCCCCTTTCACCCTACCCCCTCACGATATGATCTGATAACTATCCGGAACGCCGCCCGGCGCTCACCTTCGGGCTGTATCGGGTGTTTACCGAATAGTTTTGAGACAATTTGTTTGATGATCTAGCGTAGGGAGGAAGCGATGACAAAGTAAAATCGATATAATACGCGGTTTTTAGGTTTATGTTACTATTTTTACGGATGGCTTGGTAAGTAATGAAGTGGGTCAACGAATGTTTACCTTAACTGGTTCACTCTCAGAGCACACCGGTCGAATAAACGAACAATGGAGAACAATAGATAGATCAGATTTGTCGACGAAACGGCTAAGCTTATCTAATCTGGTATTAGATAGCTAATCTTATTTTAAATAACCGGCCAAGTGCAAGTCGGACTCGCGCACAAAGGGTTCCGTACCATTATCTTTAAAAAAAACGCAAAAAAATCACGTTGGTTGTATGGGAGCCCCCCTTAATATTAAATTTATTTTATTTTTTAGTATTTGTTGTTATAGCGGCAACAGAAATACATCATCTGTGAAAGTTTCAACTGTCTAGCTACCACGGCTCATGAGATACAGCCTGGTGACAGACAGACAGACAGCCATACAGACAGACAGACAGCGAAGTCTCAGTGATAGGGTCCTGTTTGGCACCCTTCGGGTACGGAACCCTAGAAAGCGATAAAAGGGAAAATCTTTTGTTGTCTTAAGCAAGATAGATTAGATAGAACATGAGTTGGCAGTATTCTCGGATTAACTTTGACAACACATCACATTGCACCCCTCCGCTCCACTATAACCCGTATGTGAAATAAGGCTTTACGCTATACAGGGTGACATTTCATTAGCTGACCATATTTTGGGAATGATAGTACCCATCATTATGAACAACTTTCCCCAAGAAACATATAGTCGCAAACGAAAAAAAATATTCGTCCATCAGTACATTGCCCCGATCGGCTGATTTCAAGTTACTGTGGGAGACCCAAAATTTTTTTTCGGTTACGACCATATGTTCCATGGGGAAAGTTCTTCATAATGATGGGTACTATCATTCCCCAAAATATGGTCAGCTAATTAAATGTCACCCTGTATATGATGTTGTTTCTGTGACATCAAGGAACTAGAAACAGCGATGTCACATCAAAAATAATTACTCAAGCATGTATTTTTTAGGGTTCCGTACCCGAAGGGTGCCAAACGGGACTCTATTACTGAGACTTCGCTGTCCGTCCGTCCGTCCGTCCGTCCTGTCTGTCTCCAGGCTGTAACTCATGAACCGTGGTAGCTAGACAGGTGAAATTTTCACAGATGATGTATTTCTGTTGCCGCTATAATAACAAATACTAAAAACCACAAGAAATTTAATATTAAGGGGGGCTCCCATACAACAAACGTGATTTTTTTGCTCATTTTTGCTCGATATTGATAATGGTAGCAGGTAGACGCTTAAAATGTTCACAATATATTGAGTATATTATTTACTTAAAAAATAAATAATTAAATTAAAATTAAATTAATATTTAGGGGGGGCTCCCATACTTTTTTTTTGCGGTTTTTTATAGGTAATGGTAAGGAACCCTTCGTGCGCGAGTCTGACTCGCACTTGGCCGGTTTTATTTGGTCTTTCTCCCCCAGCCGGGATTGCAACCCGGGACCTCTCGCTTGTAAGCATCAAACCACACCACAGAGTTCGTCGCACATATAAATATTTGATGAACTTTACTGTTAGGTGACCGTACCCGTTTATTCATTAGTTTCAATGATTTTCAAGTTTTCGAAGTAATTAACTTCGATGCTCATACGCCGTGGTCGTTCTCGTAACGTCGAGTAATTCAATTTAAATTGTATCAACACGAGCGAATAAAACCTGTTATTAAAAACACGATGTACTGTTTTGGTTTTTATGTAACACGCCATGTTACGATCACGATTGTAAAATTGACATAATATTGTATACAACCTCATAATAGACGACGATCAAAGTGGGCACGACATCTCTGGCGCAGCGGTTGCGCATCTGCCTACCATGCGAGAGGTCCCGGGTTCAAATCCCGGCTGGGGACAAAAAAAACCCAAGTCTTGGATGTTTACATGTTTGTGATGTCGCTATTTCTGGTTCCCACGACACAGGGTATCCTAGTGTGGGACCAGAAGCAATGTCCTGTATGTAAATGTTTATTACTACTGTGTCTCCGCCACCCCGTATGGGAAAAGGCATGATGACGAAAGGTGAAAAAATGAAATGAAATGAAGATTGAGCCATGCCACCATGCCGGCTCTGTGGAGGGATGGAGGGGTGTGTCGGGCTGGTGGCCAAATCCACTGTCAAAAGGTATCAAGCTGCCCTATTAGGACCACTGACAAAGATCGTAGTGAAGGCCCGTGCCCCACGGTAGGGATATATTTATTGTTATTGACGTCTTACTTACCCGCCCCCATTCACCTAATACTCATTATTTGTCAGAGCAATACCCCCGCGTTTGACAAACTTATACAAAAGACATCAACGCGCAGCCCACGAAAGTTCTAGTTCTAGAAAATATTTATCAGTTTAGAGGCGCTTGAAATAGTTTATGTAAAACCAATCCAAGAGAAACCAGACCAAAATGACAATTATGTATCTAAACACACTATGCCGAGGTTACGCGACCGAAGTTTCGCGGCTGATTTTACGTTCCAACGTATTCGGCTGATATGACACACCATAAGTGCCGAACTTACCTAGTAGTTACCTAGCTTAGTTGCCGCTAAACTTACGCCCGACCGAAGTTACGCTGCACGCTATAACGCAACGTAATTTCGGCATTATGTGTCGTCAGTAATTCAAATAGCATTGCAGCATAATCATACCGAACTTCGGTCGCGTAACTTCGGCATAGTGTGTTTAGACACTATGACTATTTCAATTGATGATTACTCAATGATTAAATGACTTCTAAACATGCGACGCTTTTCTCTAAATCAAATGACAATAATTATGTAAACTTAATAGATGTTCGAGTTACGTTGACTTCTGTGGGCTTTTTTTTAATCATTTTTCTGGTAGAAATGGAGTATAAAACCTATGACTACATTTGTGTATATTGCTACAAGATTAGAATTTCGAGTTTTGTTACAACATTTACGTATTACTTAAGCAAGCAAATTGGACTGACAGTCACCCTTAGTACAAAAATATACAGACGATTTCATGAGGATTCACTGCGTCTAATATTCGTGATATCTGAGCAACATGTTTCGCGAATCAATCAACCGACACATTATAAACAATGCAGTGAAATAGCAAACAATTACTAACAATTTATTGATTTGTGCAATTAACCTGGGCGTTAGCTGCGCGGCGGGCGGCGCTACGAAACTGCAGCGCTTATTATGCTGCACACACATAATAGTCGAGCGAACATTCCTTGGGCGATTCGTCTTACCTCAACATTCTTCAAGCGAATATTCACTGTGATGAATGATCCATCGTTTCTCATCTTCGTCGAGCGAATATTCGTTCTTTCGAGAATTTCATATTCCTCGGTATTTGTCAAGTGTGCGATTTGTTATTTCTTGACATTTGTACAACACTCAAGCAAGTAGGAAGTATAGAGTTAGGCACGGTTTATTTTTACGTTTCTCACTTAATGCGAATATGTGTGTGCTGAGAGAATTAAACGAAACTATTTTTACTAAAATTGTCAACAGGCAACCTGCTATTACTTACCTGATATTCCTATTGACTATCCTACATAGATTTAATGCCAGATAAGCAGGCATATCTATTTTTTGTAAAGGTAATTTGAAATCTTGTCTGAACACGATGCTTGCAATATAAGTATTCGCATGATACTCACAAGTGTGGAGAAGGCATAACACCCGGGACTACAATTAGTATACTATAGCCTATGATTAGATATCTACAGAAGCGTTAAAAACTATACGTATTGTGCAACAACTGAAAAACTGATCATAATAAGATAATTGAAAAATTACATCGATGTTGAGCTACTTGTTTTTGTGCATCCGAGCCGCAATTTACGAGTTCATCATCTTTAGGATTAAACAGGCTGTTGGTTTAGTTAGTCGAGGTATAAGTAGTGACGAGCGGCTCAGAGTCGAATGTTTATCATTATTAGAAAATTTGTCATATTTTTCTATCGTATAATAATGATTTACAAATTGCTGTTTCAACTTGTCCTGAAATATCAACATAATCAACTTAACAACTAATCAACATATATATTTTTTGCTTATGTATCATGTAGCTGTATGTGCTAGCTTGTAGTAAACGCTGAGACTGTTCCCTTTTTTGCCTTATATACCTACGCATTCGCTTTCCTCAGTATTGTTTTTTTAGGCAAAATAAACAATTTCTATTTCTATTTTCTATTTCATGTAACTTGTGCCCAGAGACTATATATACAATTGACTGCGCATGTATTCAACAAACGTTCGCATACGCAACCTATGTACGATGACGGGCCGCCAGACAGTTTCGCAGCGGCTGACCAATCACAGTTCTCTTACCTCGTCCCCCCACCGCCCGTAAATTGGTGAGTTGTGTTTCAAAGGAAAATGTATCTATGCGCTCTCCACTGGATAAGTGCTCCCTACCTATGCCTAACTTTACACAAAAATCAATTAATTACTGTCGTATGGCTTGATTCCAGGACACCATGCTCACTAAATGGTGAACTATAACTATACAGACGCTCTAAAAACATTACCCCCCTTCTGGCGCAGTCGAGTAAAAAATCGACACTTCCTAACCTCGCACAGTTATTGCTATGCTGCGCCGCCGGCGCACTTTCACGATGCGCTTGCGCTGACAGGAAGCTATTCGCTGTGATTGAATTCTCGCAAATTATCTAGCAGTAGATAGTATTATGTGACCGTCGCGTCGGTAACTCTTTGTAAGATACAGCTCTTCTGTTGATGTAATAAGGGTGTGTAGATCGATTGTCGGTATCTGCACAAATCCAATCGATCGAACCAGATAATAATTTTGACATTTTGAAAGATGTTGAGATGTAGGATCACATTTTGATTGCGATTACAATCACTCTGAGCAATGGATTTTCGAAGAATTTCAATGAACTGAATCGCGTTTGACTGTCAATTCAAAATTGCAATCTTTAAGAAAATTGAGCTACTGGTTTCAGTCGTAATGTGTTTCGGTAGACATGTCGTATTAGCCGTTTCTTTAAGTCAGGCACGTACCAAAATCTTTGGCTATTCATTAAAAGCCGGTTTCGACCTTGTTCTAATCTAGACTAGACTAAAACCAGCTTCACGCACAAGTTATGCAGATCTAGCATACACGTTCGGCATGACGAAATACATCGGTCAACCATCGGCACTTGTCCGTTTCGTAATAGAATCTAAACCAATCGATAAATTATATTTTTGTGGCACACGGCAGCAGCAGTCACCGTTGTGTAAAGCACGGAACTCATTGGTATTCCTACATCGGAGTTCGCTTGAATAGGCTCATTTACTGAACTAGATCATGCTTTGCGCGTATTGTATTAAACAAAGTATGGCCATCCACTACCCGCCTTCACCCGAAGGGTGCCAAACGGGACCCTATTACTAAGCCCACGCTGTCCGTCTGTCTGTCTGTCCGTCAGCGGGTCTTACAGCACGAACCGTAATAGCTAGAAAGTTGAAATTTTCACAGAAATATCTGTTGCCGCAACAACAGCAAATACTAAAATATACGAGAGATACAAGAGACGTATTTTTAATTTTTGTTGTGTTGTACGATGGTACGGTACCTATCTATCTTGTGCGATTCCGACTCGCACTTGACTGTTTATTATTTTATTTGATGACGTGCTAACCTCTTTACAGGTGAATTCGGTCAGGTTCTTTATCCGCCTTATTAATAATAAAAGACTAAAACCGTAGTAACTTTACTCCAAGTTAATGCTTGGAGAAAAATTACTGCTGTTTTAGTCTGTGTTTATTATTATGACGGATTGAGAACCTGACCGATCTAACTCTACTCTTGGAGTAAAAGTATCTTACTCTGAGTTCAACCTGAGAGTAACTAGTCTGGAGTGCAATAAATGATTGAGTATTGAGTATTGAGTAAGGAAGTATTAACAACAGATTAACAACAGATGTTTTTGGTAATAAGACGGTTCTCTATTTAGTAGTAATACTTATTGTTCAAAATTACCTGTGTACCCACCGGGAAGTAATTGTCTCCCATGATACAGGTTTTTCCTACTTTGGGAGGCAGGGACCTTAAATCTGTAAAATGTTATTATTTTGAACAATAAATTATTCTTATTCTTATTCTATCGAGAAGCGTTGTGATGTGACAGTGTTGAGAATATTTAGTTGCTCGTTACCACATTGCTTTACAGAATTAGCAAGAGTTCTTGGCCCCTGAGCGAGCACTAACCTATCACTCATCATCGTACATCTCTCTTGTACCCCCTCCGCGCACCCGGGTGCCAAGAAATCTTAGCGTGACCTAGTAAATCCTGTAATAATCTAGATCATGCGTTACGTACCTATGTGGGATAGACGGGATGGTTGATAAAATATATATAGCCCACGCGTCTAAAGTGAAGATGACTTTGGAAGGTCGTTGAATAATTAGTTGAATTAGAAAGGCGAAAACTGGTTCGTGTCTTCGACTAAGAACATTCCGTAGAAACGTCAAAAATACGTAAACGTTCAGTAACACAACGCTTTATTTTCCGGATAACTCGAGCGGAATTCGTAAAACAAAAAATCGGTCTCGGACTTGAATGTTTATCGCTGTTTCAGGTTCCTACGACACAGGGCACAGGGTATAGTACTGAGGCCAGTATCAACGTATGGCCTGTTGCATCTGAGCAAAGGCCTCTCTCCCCTCTTCCACTCTAATCGACCATGAACGGTCTCCCTAGGAGGGAGCTAATTCTGCTAGCATTAAGATAAGACCGATCAATGACAGTGATACTGGTAGAAAATAAAAATAAAACCATTTCAGGAGTTGTGGAGAAGGACAAGGCTATACAGCTGAATAGCTATCGGTATACCTTGCACAGTTGTTCATTAGGTTTATGTTTTTAAAACTGCAGCAATTTCCATCGTGCGCAGACGCACCGTCCCTACACGCTTGCGGCAGTCTCCCAACCATTTGTGTTTAGAAAATTGTCACGTCGCACGAAAGTCTCAGACGTCGTCACACGCTATTTCCTTGGGAGGCTAATCTAAGAGATGCGGTACGTAACTGTGTTCTGATGGGATTTCCTGTACGGTGCAAATCAATGGTGTAGTTATAGTTGCGGCACGTGGTGGAATGACCGCCATGCCAGGCGTACGTATCTATAGCATTGAACTACTGTATAGCATTGAATTACTATTATGGTAGCTCAATAATCTATAGTCGGGTAGTGTAGCAATAGCAAAGTAAAAACAGAAGAGTGAGTAGACGAGCATTTGAAGGGTTTTGTAATATTGTACAAGAAACAACGCAAAGCATATAGTTATAAGGTGTCCCGAGTTGTCCCATAGTTTTAAGTGTACTTAGAGATTTATTTAATGATTTGTTGTTATATCAGCTATTATTAGATACAGCCCTTCATACTAAGCTTTCTGTCTTCCTAATTTAATATCATATCTTAGGTATTATAGAAATAAAAATATATTTATTTGACAAAAAAACACAGGGATATTAATAAAAAAATAGTACCTACAGTTTACGGTTAAGGTTTAAATGTCAAAATGGTTTGAACTCAGCATATGTAACGATGGTTTTCAGTTTACACCATTTCCTAAAACTAGAAACTTAAAACAAAATGTATAATCCGAGTAAAAGTAAATACACCGAAAGAGCATAATTATGCACCAGTGGCGCCATGCACCAAAGGCACCAACAAGAAACGATCGGAAAAATAAAATAAATAAAGCCAATCATATGTTAAAAACAAACAAACGAACAAGAAACACAATTTTGGGGTAAAGTGTGTAATGTAGCTTATGTACATAGTGAAAATATGGAGGTAATGTGGAATACGTGGAGTTTGTGCGTTATGGAGCGAAACATTGTATAAAATCATTTGTTATTTTGTTGTATGTACGGCTGATTCGGATTTGGGCTTTTTTAGGGATTGCAAAAGGTCCTGTTGATTCTGATGGTAGGTACCTCAGTGTACATATAATTTTCCAAGTTTTGCCAGTTATTTCAAAGTTACCTGTATTTTGGTTCCCTACCTACGCATTCGAATGGAACCAATGCTCTAAGAATAAAGTTAGGCAGAAACCGAAACCTAACTGGTTGGGCGAGGATGCGTCTTCATTTACATAAATATTTCATTTTAAATCTCTATCAAGTTAAGTTTAAACTTTCTAAGTCAATTTTTAATAAGATCGTGACCGACCATAGGTTAGGCATCTACATTTTGATAAGAAATATGTGAATGTATAATTCTTTGAATACTTTCGAATTATCGAGGTGCTTAGCATATAATTATTATATGTAGTATGTATTAAATTCAACGGAAAAGACAGGTAAATTGATCATCATTCATGTTTTCAACTCAATAAACACTTTGCCAAAGTTCATGTGGTTTTATCATACCATGTTCTCTACTAATACATTAAATCAGATGGAAACCATATAGGGAATCTGTTGGGTTTTCAACCATGGTTAATGTCAGTGCAAAATTAAATGAGAGTGAATATTGGTGTTCAGATCGCTTTGCAAGTTGCCAGCCCATCACCTGACTTTTTCGTTCCTAAGCTACTTAGTAATACGTATTCAATCATAAATAAACTCAATATTATTTACGACGAAAGAGCAAAAGTAAATAAAAAGCTTGGTTTTATGTCTCCTTGTACGTTCTTACTTAAACGTAAAATATGACCATAAGTTATCATCACACAACAGTTGCTTTTCGAATGGGGCGTGCGTGCGGAGTTGATAATACCTACGCATAATTACTCGCTTGTATAAAATGTATATTTTCACATACTTTTTTATAAATAGGGCGGAAGTAAGACACGACTTTGATTATACACATAACGATTGATTATAGACTGGTAAAACTGTGAGACTATTGCCAGTCTAGTGAACTTTATTAGGTACAATATAAAGTTGTGGCAGATGCACTAATTTATTAGAGAAGACTTGGAGAAGTTTTAAAATCAAGTTGCATTACGTAGTAACTATTAATTAAACTTCGTGTAATTTATTTGGTGGTTTGTTTGTTGTTAACCTGACTTAACTCATAGCTTCCTGTTTTGTCAAATTGTCCAAACCAGCCCTAAACTGCATCATAGATAGATAAATAATTGTATGCATACTCTATCCACATACATCTGTCATTTACAAAGAACATTCGTATCAATAAACAAAATCATAAACACAATTTACTAAATGGCATCTGAAAAATATTGCGGAATTGTGATACACCAGAAAAAGAGTCAGCTAGATATGAGTAAACGAGACGACGACGACGTCAAGTCATTTCCCATAACTAAGGGGTGGCACGGTGGTTAGCCAGATATATATAGCCAGCGTGACAAGGGACTAGCTCTTCGCCGCAGCTATGGGAATTTGAGAAGAGTTTGAGTATAAATGTAAGGCTTACCAGTTCGATGCCTATCACCAAGGTAGAGTCTTCAAAGTTGACAGCATCTTCACACAACAATCCCAGTTACAAACCACCGACCACCAAAGACCATAATCACTGGGTCACGAAAGTTCACTCAACATATATTAATTCAATCTATCGTTAGCAAAAAAGCGGGCAATTTCGCCGTCCTACGTTCACTCAGATATTAAAACAGTTTAAACCACGACGAAAGTTTGCGATTTTCGGAACCGGTATCTCGGTTATACAATAGGTAGCGAGAGGCTGTCGTACCAGAAATTTCGGGATATTTCAGTATTTAGTTATGTTAGTGTTTACACTTGTATGGTAAAGTATGCAACTCGCGGGTGTATTGTTAGGTGCGCGTGCGCTGTGTGAAGTAGTGCGCAAAACGTCGCGTGCTGAGCCGTAGGAGATCACTGGGGCCGATTCTGCTGTTGTCTAGTCTCAGTCTCATCTAATGCTGAAAGTTAAGTCCGTTATTAGTTTATGAACGGACGGGCACATTGTTACTTAGCTTACATTACAGAACATTGATACTAGTCTACTTTACATACTGATTTATGATGGTATTTATGATTTACATACTGATTATAGAGTGTTGAGCCAAAGTTATTGATAGATTTTTGAAGTTCTTAAATGTTATTATTATTATTACTTAAATACCAAATAGAATAGGTACCTACTTAATTTGTTTATTTAAACAATTTTATTCCTATGTTTTCATTAGATACATCACCATAACATAATCCATCAGGGCAGCAGCTGTATATAAAATCATTGTAAAAATATTTTTGATAACGATCAAATTATGTATAGTTAAATAGTAATAGAACTTTCGAATTAGGTATTTCAATATAGTTCAACTATTATTCTGCAAATATCTATAAAATATGAATGAATTAAATGAGCCGACTTCGGCGCTTTAGGCCGACTACAAAAGTGGCCGATTAGTCGGCTTTACCGACTAGTCGGCACATCTCTATTAATAACCCAATTTTGCGAGCGCTTTATGGTTCGTAGTTATCAGAATAAAATATGTGCAGTTAACAATCCTATGAGATTGATCTGAGACTACTCCAACGGCTACACTATTACTTCATTATTCACGAGAATCAGACCCCTAGGTGCGTAAGTGGCCGGCATCGCTCGGATTATGGTATTTCATGAAAGTTAATACGCCCGTCCGATTTTGACACGGTCGCACACGGTCGCGCGGCTAACTGATACGGAACCCGCCGGATTATTGCGAGTTGCGGGATGCTGCGTCATTGTAACGGTTTGAACCGTAACCGATTGGTGGGTTACAGCCTGTTACAGCTTAGTTATGTATCTGGTGTGCGTGTGTGCGTACGGGGCAGTTTCTTGCCCTCCTTTGCTCCATCCCTATCCCTAAGCCCACAACTTCCGAACGGGCGGTAGTATACAAAAAATATTAATATTAAATTGACGTTGACTAAGAAATCTGTTTGATTTTATGGTCAATAAAAAAATTGAACTTGAACTTGTGCCGTCGCCGGCAATATTGCCGTGGGGACACAATGTTTGGGGTTGTATTGCCGGCAATTGTCCCCCATACATAATATGGCAATATTGCCGGACAAATGGTAATATTTCCGGCAACGGCACATATCAGTAGTTATGCACAAATAATTTATGGCAACTACGCTTGTGTTTTAAAATTTTACTTACTTCCGTGGCCTAGCGGTATTTGCACATCGGAAACGATCGTGCGGATAGAGCAACATCTGGCCGAGACGGCTACTGGATGGGTGTCCGTTTCTATGTGTCATTCATTTGTTTCGCGCGCTTCCGTGTGTGGGATAACACACTAGGCGGGCTACACACGACATGGTGTGCTCCAAGCGCACACAGCAGGCGACTCCAGTTTATCAACTTTTTACACCCTAGACGTACACCTTTTACACGTACATGTACACTTACAAACACACCACCACACAACACATACAACCTACACTACTTACACAACCGACACACCACATCTCAACCATTTTTTTAATTTTTTTTATCCACCTACCTGCTTATACTTAAACTACTAGCTGTAAGCCACAATCAAGCTTAAACTGTAGCTTTTGTTATAAGTTTTATGTTTGGGTAAGTATAATTGCGTCTGTCTTATATTATTTAAACAAAAAAATGTAAATCCGTTATTGGCTGATGTTAAGATTATTTTTCTTCTCTTACATAACTGTATTAGCTGTGGATTTTTTATGATCAGTAAATAAAATAAAAAATAAAATTTAAATAGATCTCCACCAATATCATGACGTGTCTCGGCTAATGGCTACTCGGCAGTAAAGTCGTAAAGCTGTGTCAGGCCCTAATAGGGCAACTAGATATCACCTGTCAGTGGGGGTGAACACTACCGCGACACCGAAAAAAACTCTACGATTATTGCAATAAGAGAACACACATTTAGCTTAGTACGAAAATTGGAATTTTATTATTGTCTAGAGAATCTTAGCACACTAATCTATATGAAATATATCGCCCAGCCGTCTCTGATGATCTGATGATCTTTACCACCTGAAACAAGCAGAAATTTATTACGAAAGTGTCGAGATTTATGAGTTGGTAAGACGCTACATGCTTATAATATAATATAAATATAACACTACTACCGCCATCTAGTGATGCTACTGTAAACGAAAGCTTAACTTGAATTGAATGGTAAGTTTGCCTTTTTTCCCGGTTGGTGGCGCTGGTGTTTTTGGAGGCCGCTTTTTAGGGTTCCGTATAGAGTTGAGGCGTATATACTAGAACAGGTTCAAAAAACTAGGTATTTTTCAATACTAGCCCGTACCTGATCCGCAAACGTATGGACTAGACCGTACCCAAAGGATGCCAAACAGGACTCCGATGTCTGTCCGTCCGTCTGTCTGTCCGTCCGTTCTGTCCATCAGCGGGCTCTATCGCACGAAACTGAGGTCAAGGCGACACAGCCGCTAGGTCTCCCCCGAAAGGAAACAAAGTGTCCCCTAAACCTAAAACAGCGATTGTTGGTGAATTCGGCCATGCCATCTGGTCGATAATTATAATTTTTACTCACAGATGTGTTGAAAAACGTTGTATGAAACTCGTGAGCTAAGTTGGTAATATCATACTCGGTTCTTTACTGCTCTCGCTTGCGGCTCGAGCTGGTAAACCAACCTCGTATGTTATGACCAACTTAGCTCACTTGTTTCATAATGTACTATTACAACACCATATGCCGCATGGTGTATGCTGTTCAGTTGGAGAATTGGATTTGATGGCGGCGCCATCGATCATTGTACAAATAAGATGGTGGCACTATTATCTTTGATGAGAGACCGTAGTTCAAATTTTTCCCTCCTGAACGGCTAAGTTGGTAGCTCTGTAAATAAAGTAAGTGTCAAGTGAGTCGCACCTGTCCTCTCTTCAGGCCGAAGTACCTGGCAACCGGATCTCCAGCCTGGATCCTCATGAGCATGTTCTCCTTCAGTTTACTGTCACAAGAGTCAAGGAAGGCCATGGGAAATACCTTAGAGGTAGACAATAGTAAGTCCACTTTTATAGGTAGACAATAGCAAGCCTCCGTCACTGAATGTACTCGCGCGCTATAATTACCTACCGCCCGCCCGAGCTCTCGGAACGCCCGGCTATGGCCCGGCGCCCAACGTCAGTATGGTTGTCGCAAGCCAAGCGCACGCACGTTTTGAACTGTGTTCGTATCGTACGAGTATCTGCGATGTCTGCCAGCCCTGCGATTAGTGTGAGATCGCGCGGTGCGAGGCGATCACAACTGTACGCTTGAGCATTTAGGCACATTTTAGCATGCAGCGGTTGCTGACGCGACGGAGTAGGCTATTATAGCAGTAGGTATTGGAAATTTCCTACTGAGTGAAGTATCTGTTACGTAGTAACTATTTAGTAATCTGTGACAATAGTAAGTCCACTAGAGGTAGACTCTAAGGGTACAAAATGAAATTTTCAAAAAGTGGACTTTCTATTGTCTACCTCTAAAGTACAGACTAAAAAGTTAATATACTTACAGGCTGTAACAGAATGGTGTAGTCGTATTTTAGAGGGTTGGTGGGACATAGTTGTGAACAACGAAAACGATTTGATCAGAGCAATTTTGTTTTTCACTTCTCCATAAAAATCAGCTGATCGCCCGGGAGAAGTGAAAAATAAAGGTCTTATCAAATCGGGATTATACGAGGTGTAAATGAGTTAACGCAAAATGAGAAACTACTTTGATAGGGACATCATTCTGAGCAACTTTCATTATGAAACCGATTTGATCAGAGCAACTTTATTTTTCACTTTCCAGTACATTTTGGCCTGAGTGGTTCAGCTGAACTTGTATGATGAAAAAGAAGAAAATACTCTCGAGTAAAAGTTACTCTTTCGTTGGTAAAATTCGCTGTTAGTATATAGGTACCCTATCCAATGTTGACGGCTGATGTTATACTGTATGTGGTAACCCAGCCCATTCGCTCATTTTCATCATTCTTTGTCTCTATCCTTAGACCAAACATCAAATTCACGTTCTTCTACGTTTTATTAATGGCGTCTTAACCTCTTTTGAGGTTAATTTTGCCAGTGTCAAGTGGTCAGGTTCTCTTTTGAGATGTCTTGAGATGATTTGACGATTATGATGATGATCATGATTGGTTTGTTGAGTTGTTGACATTGACAGTTTGTTGAAAACTTGGAGGAAGGAGGAACAAAGAGTTTCATTGATCTGAGGTTTGAATTGGAGATCTAGACAAACTGCTGCAGTCTCTCAGTTGAATCTTCCAGCAACCCAAACTACATTTAACCACAGATCAAAAACTTAACTTAACTTAACTACATTTAAACAGAGTTTGACAATCTGTCACGCAATTTGAGGAAAAAAGGTCTACGAGAAACCGGGCCTGACATATTTACAGATGAAAAGGATACTATCTGCAGAGCAACTCCTGCTTCTCGTCCGGGCTGAGCACAATGTGCTCCGGCACCAGCTCATGCTCAGTGATGTTGATGAGCAGCTCCGACTCCAAGAAGTGCTCCAAGATGTACTTCGGGGCCATGTCGATCAGCGACTGCTTGGCTGACGGGGTCATTCCTGGGGGGATAGTTTATTAATTGGGTTGTGTCCAAGGTCATAGAGGCCTCATAACAGGCCATTGTACACTTAATAAACACTTGAAAATTACAGGTGCAACAGACAGTTCCCTTTGCAGGGGATGAGACCGTGGAGCACATGTTGCTTGCGTGCCCCTCCACCATAGAGACCAGAATCGCGATTCTGGGAGAAAATAGCAGAGCCTCAACCCTCCTCGAACATCCAGGCCTCCTACTTCAGCTTATGCTGGAGTTAGGATGGCTGAACTAGAGTGCAGGCGAAGGGGACATGCACAAAGGCCCCGCTCTCGTGTGCAGGCACAACATCCCCCTGAGAGAAGAAGAAAAAGAAGAAGGTCATAGAGTGAAAGAACAACAAAGACTGCAGACAGTCAAAGATGTTCATTACAAGGAAGGATCCAAAGAAGGCTAAGTATTTACTTAATCTAAGTAGAGATAACCTAGCAACTCTGGTGTGGTAACAGGGGCACTGTAAACTAAAGAGACTTGTTTATCAATGCGAAAACTCGAATCAAATCTTTCATTTCATTTCATTTCATTTGTTTATTTGCCATTTCACAACCTATGAAAATAAATAATACAATCAATATTAAATACATAAAATGCCAATTACGAAATAGTGCAATTACAAAATAGATAGGGTAAGGTACATACTTATACTAAATATTTGCATGCTATTGACTAGCTGTTTAAGGAGCTCAATTAATTAATGTACCAAAATAATTACTGTACAATACCCTTTACATTGCAAATAAATTTCTTATTTCTTATTTCTTAAAGGTAGAAATAATGAAAAAAAAAAACTATAATGTGGGAATATGCCAACATGTATGAGTGAGGTGAGTGAGTGTACCATTTCATGCCCTCATTGTGGTCTGGAGGAGACCAGCCAGCATTATTTAGGAGAATGCGTCATGTACTCAAATATAAGATGGCGAACACTAGGGATTGATAACATTAGAGAAGATGACCTAGCAAACCTCAAACTGAGCGACATACTAGAATTTATTAAAAGAACGGGTAGATTTGGGGAGGGAAATCAGCTGAACCAACAGTAAACAGCCCTCAATCACTGGGTGAAATAGTTACAATAGAGGAGCGATCACCCGCCTGTGTTGACCAGGCGTCCCACCTCATCATCTATCTATCTAAGGTCATGAAATGAATCTAGGAACAAGTCTGAAGTTCAAAGCATTATGTACATAACTTTAGCATAAAAAACCCGCATAAAACCAGTCTTTCAGATTCATCACCAGGTCTCATCATCAGGTGAAATTAAAAGGTCTCATCACAACGAATCTAATGAGTCTGAACTCGATGGGTTTACTAGTAAGCATCCCAGGGATCCAGCTTCCACCTTCGATCATCGCACTCCATCATCAGATCAGCTCGATGGTACCATATCTTCTATCTTCTATCTTCTATAAGGGGGCTGAAGTGCCTGCACGTGGCCCACATGTGCGGGGCCTTTGTGCATGTCCCCTTCTCCCTTTCTCTCATCTCAGCCAACCCAACTCCTCCACAAGTTGGAGTAGGAGGCCTGGATGTTCGATGGTACCATATTCCCAAAGCGATTGTCACAACGAACCTAATGAGCCCAAATTCGACGGGTTGAATAGTAAGCGTCATAGTGTTCCCGCTCCCACCTCCGAACTCTATCATCAGACCAGCTCGATGGTACCAACAGCTCCTAGAAATCTACTTTCAAATAAAAAACAACATTCAAATCGGTTCACCCGTTTACGCTCCACGTGCGTGCGTGAGAGACAGACAGACAGACAGACAGACAGACAGACAGACAGACAGACAGACAGACACACAGAGTGACTCCCACGTCAAACTCATAAACCACTTTTGCCTTCGTCGGGCGGGGGTTAAAAATGGCTTGACAACCTCAGAAGTCGTCAATTATGTGCAAAAATGACAGCATTTGATAATTTGATACCACACTCTACAATGACGACGACAAAAGTTCCGTTTTGACAGTTCCTACAAAGTATCCATTTTGACTAGCAGGAGCTTGTACCTCTGCAACCCCGTATGGGAAAACGCGTGACGCTAGGTTATGTGCAGTGATCGGATATTCGGATGCATATTTACCTAAAGTTCAGGTGTTGGCTAATATGGAATGCACTTTGTTTACGAAAACTCCCGACTTAAGTGAACAAATGATAGTGATAGACAGTGGTTAAAATGGTAGATACAAATATAATTTAATAAAACTTTTTTTTTTCAAATTGTTTTTTTTTTCAAACAACACACCCTTTTGTTCCCTTAGTACCCTTACATACACATAATTGGATCAGCGATCAAACATTGACACTAAATGAATATGCATCCGATAAGTTACACAATATCGGGATACTTTATACCCGTTTTTTTTTTTTAGATAAATTATATTATGAAGCCGCTTCCATACTTTTACAGCTAAAAACAAACTTTAGGTAAATATGCATCTGAATTTCCGATCACTGGTTATGTGTAATGTCGTTCCATTACACATTACTATGTCTCTAAGAGAGAGCTCCATGGTCTAGTGGGTTTCATGCTTGCCCCTCACGCAGGAGATGCAGGTTTGAAACCCGGTGCTGACCGTGAACCAATGAGATAAGTCATTTATCCTAAGTACGTTATAATGACGTTCTAACGGTGATGGAAAACATAGTAAGGAAACCTTTATTAATCTATAGCTGCGTCGATGGGCTAGCCCGCTTTCACTCAAACTGGAGTAGGTATTGAATTTCGGATACCTAGTATTTAAACGAGCGGCAAAAAAGTCTAACCTAACCAAACCGAAAAACTAACTGAGCGACTAAATTACTAACTGGCCCCCGATTCTCGCGCCATCGAGATCATCTCCCTAGTCGAGTTATCAGTTTTGATACCGCCTAAATCCGTCGAAAACGGGTCGAGATAATCTCGGTTGGTCGAAAGAATAGCTTTTTCTTGTTTTTGATAAAGATTTCGGTATCTCAACATCGATATTTCGACCATGGACTTGATCTCGCTAGCGCCAGAATTGCCCCCACAAGTCGCTGGGCGACTTGTCGCTCAGTCAGTAATTTAGACGCTCAGTTATTTTTTAAAAGCTTTTATTAAACTTGCACTGTATGTATGTATGTATGTATGTATGTTTGTTTGTGGGTATCACGGTTCGCGTCAAAAATGTCGGCTTGAATTTGACCCACTTCCCGTTATCCGATTGAGCTGAAATTTCGCATACGTGTATAAGTCGGATGACAATGCAATATTTTTCTGACTTGGAGCTGATCTGATGATGGAGACGGAAGGTGGCCATGGGAACTCTGTCATAAAACATCGCAAGCCCGTCGAATTTGGGCTCGTTCGATTCGTCTTGACGAATACTTTGGTCCTAGTATATTTTTTATGACATGGAGCTGATCTGATGCTGGAGCCGGAAGGTGGCCATGGGAACTCTGTCATAAAACATCGCAAGCCCGTCGAATTTGGGCTCGTTCGATTCGTCTTGACGAATACTTTGGTCCTAGAATATTTTTTATGACATGGAGCTGATCTGATGATGGAGACGGAAGGTGGCGATGGGAACTCTGTCATAAAACATCGCAAGCCCGTCGAATTTGGGCTCGTTCGATTCGTCTTGACGAATAATTTGGTCCTAGAATATTTTTTATGACATGGAGCTGATCTGATGCTGGAGCCGGAAGGTGGCCATGGGAACTCTGTCATAAAACATCGCAAGCCCGTCGAATTTGGGCTCGTTCGATTCGTCTTGACGAATACTTTGGTCCTAGAATATTTTTTATGACATGGAGCTGATCTGATGATGGAGACGGAAGGTGGCCATGGGAACTCTGTCATAAAACATCGCAAGCCCGTCGAATTTGGGCTCGTTCGATTCGTCTTGACGAATACTTTGGTCCTAGAATATTTTTTATGACATGGAGCTGATCTGATGCTGGAGCCGGAAGGTGGCCATGGGAACTCTGTCATAAAACATCGCAAGCCCGTCGAATTTGGGCTCGTTCGATTCGTCTTGACGAATACTTTGGTCTTAGAATATTTTTTATGACATGGAGCTGATCTGATGCTGGAGCCGGAAGGTGGCCATGGGAACTCTGTTACCAAACGACGCAATTGTATCGTGTTTGGTCTCATTTGATTCGTCTTGACAAGCACTCGAATTCTAGATTAGATGTTTTGTCCCGTAATGATAAAGACTAAAAAGTTAAAAATAAATTAAAAGTAAAAAAACATTTTTAAACAAAGCTTTTATTTAATGCCCTAAAAAGAAGAAAATAAAATTTCAATTCAATCAAATGCGTCATTTTATTACATTACACAATTTATACGATATAAAAGCTTGTTGCGAGATTTACTTGTGTAGACTTAATTAGGTGGGTAGGCACCTATTTGCACAGACTTGGAGATAAATCCCGCAACAAGCTTTTACATCGTATAAATTGTGTAATGTAATAAAATGACGCATTTGATTGAATTGAAATTTTATTTTCTTCTTTTTAGGGCATTAAATAAAAGCTTTGTTTAAAAATGTTTTTTTACTTTTAATTTATTTAGTGGATCGTTTTATTATATTCCTTGAATTTCTGGCTAAAAGTGGGCACAGTTGTGCCTCTGCCATCTCGTAATGGTAAAAGCCGTGACGCTGTTATATAATTGAAACAAAAAGTAAACTTTAGAAAAAACCGACTTCCACAAACCCTATTTGATTAGATTGAGTTTAAACTGTAACCCCTTATCCCCCCCCTTCCCCTTGGGGAATTAATTTTGTCAAATCCCATATCAGTGCTACCCCACGCTACTAAGGAACTTCTGTACAAAGTTTCATGGCTCTAGGTCCACCGGTTTAGGCTATGCGTTGCCTGCCCGTCAGCCACGCATTGTATTTGTACCTAGTATTGAGCAGATCTGATGGCCATATGTGGTATTCATCAGCAGTTCCGCATCACAATATTATGCTTACCGTGTGCATTTGCACGAGTTATTATGAAAAACACAAAAATCACTATAGGTCTGCCTATAATATTTGAAGAGTTCCCTCGATTTCTCCAGGATCCCATCATCAGATCCTGATCTGGTGTCAATGGGACCAATGGGAAGGTAAACCCTTTCAAACAAAAAAATAATTTTCCAAATCGGTCCATCCGTTTAGACGCTATCGAGGCACATATATATATAAAAAAAAAACCGGACGAATTGTAAACCTCCTCCTTTGGGAAGTCGGTTAATAATTGAAACAAAAAGTAAACTTTAGAAAAAATCGACTTCCACAAACCCTATTTGATTAGATTGAGTTTAATAGGTACTAACTGTAACCCCTTATCCCCCCCCTCCCTTGGGGAATTAATTTTGTCAAATGCTATATCAGTGCTACCCCACGCGACTAAGGAACCCCTGTACAAAGTTTCATGGCTCTAGGTCCACCGGTTTAGGCTATGCGTCGCCTGCCCGTCAGCCACGCATTGTATTTGTACCTAGTATTGAGCAGATCTGATGGCCATATGTGGTCTTCATCAGCAGTTCCGCATCACAATATTATGCTTACCATGTGCATTTGCACGAGTTATTATGAAAAACACAAAAATCACTATAGGTCTGCCTATAATATTTGAAGAGTTCTCTCGATTTCTCCAGGACCCCATCATCAGATCCTGACCTGGTGTCAATGGGACCACCCTTGAGGTATTACCTATACGCCGAAAAAAGATTTGTTCAAATCGGTTCATAATTGGCGGAGCAATCGCGTAACAAACATAGAAAAAAAAACAAAAAAAAAAAAAAAAAAACATACGGGTCGAATTGAGAACCTCCTCCTTTTTTTGAAGTCGGTTAAAAAGTAGCACCTACCATTTTGTACAACAACAATTGCTCTATGAATATTTTCTTCCTGCATTCTCTGGCAGTATGTCTTGATGGTTTTGATTCCGATCTTGGGTTCGTCCGGGAAGAAGACGAACATCTGGTCGGTTGGGTCGTCGTTGTGAGCTACAAGAACAATTAGGTCACTTCGGGCTGGACGCTTCTCACTGTAATTAAATAAAAGAAAATATTCGGTCAAGTGATGGACTCTCACTCGAGACAGACTCTCGCACCATGGTACAAAATAAGCTGCCAAGTGCGGGTTTGACTCGCGTTGAGAGGGTTTCGTGCAACAATTATAAACCTAAAATTCAGTTTTTCATACAAACTTTGCACCCCAGGTTTAGGGGGTTAAGGAGTTTCAGTTGTGGATTTCGGAGTTTTTATGAGATATGGATGCAAACCAAATTTCAGACTTTTTTGAGTAAATTTCCTGTGACGGACGAACAGACAGACGCACGCACGAGTGATCCTATAAGGGTTCTGAGATACGAAACCTTAAAAGGTACAAAAAACCGGCCAAGTGTGAGTCAGACTCGCGCACGCAGGGTTCCGTTCCGTACCATTATCTATAAAAATGGTAAAAAAATCAAGTCCATTGTATGGGAGCCCCCTTAAATATTAATTTTATCCTTTATTTTGTATTTGCTGTTATAGTGGCAACAGAAATACATCATCTGTGAAAATTTCAACTAACTATCACGGTTCATGGGATACAGCCTGGTGACAGACAGACGGACAGCAAAGTCTTAGTAATAGGTCCCGTTTTTTAACCTTTGAGTACGGAACCCTAAAAAAAACCTTTCTGGGAACCCTAAAAACACCTTTCTTGTTCAGAGACACCCTTATTTTATTTATATTTCGTGTACATCATTACTCGTAAATTTCGTAATATTTATTGCACATATCAGAAAAACACAAACAATACAGAAAAGAATTGAACAAAGGCAAGCTTATCTCTAAAAAGAGTTTTCTTCCAGCAAGCCCAGGATGGACAGGTTACATTTTAAATCTAAAAACGGGTAGGCCTATGAGCTAAAGTATGTGTGTGTGTGTATTTGTTGCTGTAGTGGCAATAATATACACATTCTGTGAAAATTTCCGCTTTCTAGCTATTACGGTTCCTGCTGCCTGCTGACGGTCAGATGGACAGACAGACGGACAGTGGAGGCTAAGTAATAGGGTTCCGTTTGGCACCCTTCGGGTATGGAACCCTAAAAGGGAGCAAACCTTAGAATGATGAATGACTGAGCTAACATAATATGCAAAAGCTTGCAAGTTGATCTTGAGGTTACTCTATGATCTTGAGCACAAAGTAAGTACAGTATGAGACCATTGTTTTGGCACGTCGTCGTCGGGGCGGGATGCGGGACTCGACGTGCCCCGAGTATCATACTTGTATCTTGTATCTTCTGTAAGGGGGCTGAAGTGCCTGCACGTGGCCCACATGTGCGGGGCCTTTGTGCATGTCCCCTTCTCCCTTTCTCTCATCTCAGCCAACCCAACTCCTCCACAAGTTGGAGTAGGAGGCCTGGATGTTCAAGGAGCTCCCGGGTCGATGATGCTTCTCCCAGAATCGCCATCCTGGTTTCAATTGTGGATGGACATGCCAGCAACATGTCGAGTATCATACTCGGCGTTTGACTTAGCGGGAGGGAGAGAGCGAGACGGGACCCAATGTGCCAACACGATGGCCCCATACTGTAAGTAAGCTATGTTAAAGTATTTTCTTTTGTTCTATTGTGGGGTAAGCCTTACTCTTAACGTAACCGATCCTGAGCCATGACTGAGATGAATGATTATGGCATTATGGCCCATAATCATGCATCTCAGTTTACATCATGGACCTATTACTTCTCTCGCTGATGGTTTGCATAGTTCAGAAATGGGATTTTTTTATCTGCATATCATTTGTGGAAGTATTTCATACTAAGAGCCTTTTTGGTGGACATGACAACAACACATGTGTCAAATGTCATTTGTGTGGAGAAATTAATTGTTTACAAATTTTACAACATTTACAATTACATATTATTGTATTGTTAGTTTTGGATAAAAGGAAATGTAAGTTCACACTATGACATATTCAGCAGGACTGACAGATTGACTAAATATAATATCATAAAACACAGTTCTTCTGCACCAATCCACTAATGTATGATAATGTTTGTTTTAGAAATCACAACTTTTGCACAATGCAGTTTATCGATGAGGCAATCAAGAAGAATATAATAGAAAAAAGATGTTCCCAAAACTGCAAACTTCACTTAGGTAAGGAAGGAGAATGCATTTTGATTATCAACTGACTTCAAAAAAGGAGGAGGTTCTCAATTCGACCCGTATGTTTTTTTTTTCTCCGCCAATTATGAACCGATTTGAACAAATCTTTTTTCGGCGTATAGGTAATACCTCAAGGGTGGTCCCATTGACACCAGGTCAGGATCTGATGATGGGATCCTGGAGAAATTGAGGGAACTCTTCAAATATTATAGGCAGACCTATAGTGATTTTTGTGTTTTTCATAATAACTCGTGCAAATGCACATGGTAAGCATAATATTGTGATGCGGAACTGCTGATGAAGACCACATATGGCCACCAGATCTGCTCAATACTAGGTACAAATACAATGCGTGGCTGACGGGCAGGCAACGCATAGCCTAAACCGGTGGACCTAGAGCCATGAAACTTTGTACAGAGGTTCCTTAGTAGCGTGGGGTAGCACTGAGATGGGATTTGACAAAATTAATTCCCCAAGGGTGGGGGGATAAGGGGTTACAGTTTGTATTAAACTCAATCTAATCAAATAGGGTTTGTGGAAGTCGGTTTTTTCTAAAGTTTACTTTTTGTTTCAATTATCTAACTCTCAAGGCGACTATTTCAAACACAAGTTACCACTGAACTTGAGTATACTTTGTTCCATATGTTGGGCTTTAAAATACTAAAAACTGAGGAGTTCTGCAATGAACGGGGGCAAAATGAGTCTATCAGATCCAGTTAGTCACCGCTTAATAGGAACTTCTGAGTAGGTTAGCTACTTAACCCTTCACCCTCTTAGAAAATTACTCCTTACCTAGGCTTGTCTCCAAACTGCTCCTTGAACTGTTCTAGTGTCTGATCCAACTCGTCTTGTGTCACCAAGTATCCACGGTCGTGGCATAGCTGAAAACAAAACCAAATAAGCATGAAACACACAAAGTTCCAAGCCAAAACATAACCTGTAAAATATACATTCATTTAGCATGATAAAATTACCTGCATGACCGTTTTACGGATACGCCAAAGTTTGTAAGTTTCGGCATCGTCATCCATAGTGATTTGTGATCAACAAGCCACCTATAAAAATAATAAATTCACAAACAATCAATCCACAACAAAACAAAACGTTTCTCAGCCGCCCGCCGCTGCCGCCGCCGCTGCTATGGGAGTCTTGCCAGTTGCTAACTTCGAAGATTCCCAAAACCATAATTCTAATCTGTTTGGGTGGCTAGGCTACTGTAAAGGCTGGTTATTAATACTGTACCGACACCGGCACAATACAGACTATAGAATGGTGCAAAAATATGCTCACCAATATTTCTAAGCGGCTAATCTCAACTTACATGTCCTTTTACAATAATCTTCGTTAGCCATGCTTAGGGATATTTAAAGTTACTGGTATGGTAACCCTGAAATCGTAGTGATGCCCTCTGTCGATATGACATCGATCGATCGTCTATTTGGTCTCTCTCTCTCTGCTCAGTCGAGATATTATGCAACTTTTACTCAAGTGCAACGAAACGAACGAAGTACAGCACTAAATAAATGGTTGACTGACGGTTCCGCTGACGGGAATGATTTAGTGATTGTGAAGTTTTCCAAAAGAAAATATATTTCGTTTTGGTGAATTTTGTGATAAAAGTTCTATTAGATTTCGTAAGAATCATGGCTGGAATTAAAGGTAACATCTTCCCAACATAATATACATTCTACGTTTACAATATTCATACGGGATTGCCAATATAAACCTTGAATGAGTCACAAAAAACCTTATTTACAAACAATTTTTAATGCTTTGTGTTCCATTTTTGGGTCTAATGTAATCTTTATTAAATTTCCATGTACTCTCCGTCCACGATAAACAGGGTAAGTGATTGATAAGCTCTTTGTTACCCTTCTTAGTTCTGAAATTCCGTCTACAATGAAAATGCCAATTATTTTTTTTGTTACCAGAAACATACATCTAAACATACACATAAATTATGAACATACGCCTTATAGTGTACTATTTTGTTATAAAAGCCATCTTGATTCACAGTTATCATTTTTAATTATACACCATTTTCACCTCTAAGTAATTTTGTCATGGAAATTGATTACAAAATCTTACTGAGGTATAAAATTTGAAGTTAAATTTAATGTTTGATTACGGCTCTTTCGGTATTATAGTGTCATACTGGCATTTTATCTCTGGATACCAATTTGTCGAGTGCATTATAATGTTTCATGACCCTTTCACTTATTTCACAGTCTTTGATGTGCTTGTGTGTAATTTTTTGTCTTATTTTCAAAAGATGCACTATTTTGTTTTCCAGTTTGGTGTCCCTGGCATTTGCTGGCTCTGTTGGAATGACATTTGTCATTTTAGCATGTGGACTGCCACAATATGGGTGAGCATAATGAATCAATGATACTATTTGTATTGTTTGTGTGTGTGTGTGTGGCTACAGTTTTTTTTTTTTTTAGTATTATAATTTATAACTACCTTTAATATTGTATATCCCTTTCCAATCTCATTCTAGTCAATGGTGGCCATTCTTCGTAGTCCTGTTTTACCTCCTGTGTCCACTGCCCACGATGATAGCCCGGAGAAACTCAGAGGTTGGAGAGTCTAATTCACCGTGCATGGAGACTGCCATCTTCATCACTATGGGCATACTAGTCAGCTCATTTGCACTGCCGATCGTACTTGCGAGAACTGCTGTTGTAAGTAGACAAAGTGTTGTAGTGAGTGCCCCACTGCTGCCCGGGCAAATGCCTCCCCATTTCCCCACTCTGTATAAACCAATATTTTCTTACGTCTACAAATTCTGCTATATGTATAATTCTTCTAGTATTAATTGCTGATAATAGGTGATAGAAAACATCGTGAGGAAACCTTCATTACTGATCAAGTATTGAATCACTAGCTGAAAGTGGGCACAGTTGTGCCTCTGTCACCCCGCATGGGAAAAGGCGTGACGCTATTAATAAATTACAACGGCACATAAAAGTTTATTATAAATGTGTTTTCAGATCCACGCAGGCGCCTGCTACCTAACCCTGGCAGGAAACGTAATAGTATACCTCACCATCATCGGTTTCTTCACAATCTTTGATATGGGCGACTCGGACTATGCAATGTGGTGAGAGATATGAACCGGAGCCCTGAGATACTGACCACCATGTGCTGAGTACAGCCATCATCAGGGCCTTAATTCTGTAAGCGAAACGAATGGCAATGGCGATGGCGCAAATTCCGGTTTTGGCTTGTCGCCGGGGCCCCGAGACGTGACGCGCCGGCTACAAACGAACCGGTGTTTTGTGCTCTCGCCATAGCTATTGCCATCCTATTCAAGTACAGAATCCGGCCCCAGATGTATGTGAGCATGATAGCTAGTCAAATAGATCCTAAACTACTAAAGTTATCTGCGCAGCAAAAGCTATGGCAGAAGTCTCAGTAGCATGTCAACATCCACATTAATATAGAAGATGATAAAATAACATACTTTTGACACATTGGTCAAGTAGCTATTTCTGGTTGTTTATGATTGTGTTGATCTATTTGAGTAACTAGCGTGCTCACATATGTATATCTGGCTGACTGTACTCGGAATTAACTGATTCTACAGTGAAAGCCTATGGTATGGTATACAGAGTCGAGTGTTCAGAGTAGACGTAAACTTAATAATAACGACATAGTGAGGGCTATTTTGGAGGTGTCAAAACCACTAAACTAAAGGAACTAAAGGCACTAAACTAACAATCTCAAATCCGACAGCTCTTGCGCGGTGGCTACAGATTCCATTTTCAAACACACCATTTTAATTAGTTTAGTTGGTATAGTTTGTGTCGCCTCCCAAATCGCAGGCAGTGTCACGCCATTTCCGATACGGGATGGCAGAGGCATAACTGTGCTCACTTTTAGCCAGTTATTCAATACCCAAATAAGGGCATCTCGACTCTGAATCTCAGCCTTAGCTTTGCGTTTTGTAGATTTTTATAGCGCTGATAATGCGTTTGTGACTTTCATAGATTTTTGTTATCGAATAGCATTTGACAAGAAAATTACAGGATGTAACAAAAAGGGGTGAACGAGCCGAAAGAAGGTTGTTAGGGACATCATTCTGAACAACTCACTATGGGACAGACAGACTTGATCAGAGCAACTTTATTTTTTACTCCACCATACAGATCAGCTGAGCGCTAGCAGGCCTGTGACACTCCGCAACTTACCTACAAAGCTGCAAGTACATAGGCGTCTCCGACGCACCCGGACCGGCAGGAATAGATTTAGTGGGCTGCCAAGCGGCAAGAGGTTTGCGCGTGTCTGCTCTCGCGCCCCCCGCCCCGCTACCCGCGTGGAGTAAATACTCGTAATGGTTAATAATTATTGCATCTCATTTGGATGCCTAAATAATTCTAAGAATAAAAGCCTAACGTTTTTCAGACTTCCAAAAGACATCGATAGGTAAGAAAACGTACCTACCTACTTATATACGTTTACGTTATACGTTTCGTCACTGCAAAGATGAATAAAGGTCACTGTCCTACTGACTGTCGATCGGATTTCTGGCGATTATGTAAAAGGCTACCTAACCTTTATTATAAATGTTATTCACAAATCTAGATTAATAATAGTAAGTGGTACGTAGTTAGTAAGTAAATATTCAGTTTTATTTGTCACAAGAGACAACCCTTAGTTTCACGGGCCGCTTCAGACGAGGATAGAGTTACGCGACAGAAAGAGAGGCAACTTTTAGGTAAGTAATCGAAGTGCGGGCGCCCCGCGCTACACAGCATGATTTGTACTTTGTTGCGTTGTAGCAAGGGTCGCTTTTTAGTTGAATGATTAAGTACAGTGTCCAATCTGTTCCTAACTCTTTATTAATCTGTGGCGAAATGTACGAGTTAATAAAAATAAAGTTGCTCTGATCAAGTTGTCCCATAGTCAAAGTTGTTCAGAATAATGTCCCTAACTACCCCTTTTTCGGCTTGTACACCTTTCTGTTACACCCTGTATAGAAAGGGAGGTTGACGCATAGTTCTGTAAAGATGTGTTGCCTTTCTAAGGCTTCAAATCTTAAATGGACTTCAAACTCATTTATAACTATTCAGTTTCGAATGTGAATACGTTTGTATTAAATATTTTAATATTAATAGGTAGGTAGGTACCTACTTGTCTTGACTAACGCATATTAAATCTATTTTAAAGTAGGTACGCAATAGTACGTACGTAGCAAAGCATAACTCCGTAGAATCAAGTAATTATGACAAAAATAATTTGTTATTATAGAGCCAACAAAGATTTTTTACAAGACGCAATCAAGAAAGGCTACGTCAAACAGAATGCATGACATATGCAACGAATAGTAAAACTTATGTCATGTATGTATGTTTTGCAGTGGCATGTAAAGATAAGGTGAACTTGTCTCTGAAAGTTAATAACATCGTCTTTCTTATTTAAGTTCCAACTCATTAATGCTGGTATTTTTATATATAAATTTTATAGAAAATCTGTACTGCCGTTGCGTTCGTGTATTTATTTGAACGATTATCGCTATAAACGCCAAAATGCTTTCTGTTCGACGCAGTCTTGGACAAATTTTATCAATTATCTGATAAGTCTGAATTTTTTTTTTGTCTTTAGTCTGTCGGCTGATTTTTCAATTCTCAGATAACTGTTATGCGCATATGTTTGTCAATTTGGGTGTTGAACAATCGTCCCTGTGTAGAAGATGGAATATTAACCGTTATGTTTTTATATTATTATTTACGAGTAATTTAATGGCAATGGTATGGGCAGGAGGTTTAAGTTAGATTATTACGTAACTTCATCTTCTTCATCTTAACATACTTTAATTTGTGTCCGATATAAAAGGCATAGTAATTTTAGCTAAATTATAATAAGTGGGAATATTAAAATAGATCATTATGACCCACATTTATTTACTAAATATTGTATCGTAGTAACAATCTATATAAATTACAATATTTTTTCCTGCAACGTTGTAGTCCCTAAGTGAAGTATAGGCATCGTCACATGGAACGTGTTGCACTATGCAGAATCATACAAAGGCATTAAACTAACTTGTGAATGTGGTCGATTCTCTAGGTTACACTGACTAAAATTACTTGACAATATTAAGTTTGACAACTTTTATGCGGACGCTATAGATTCCATTTTCGAACTGACTTTTGTATTATTTTAATGTACTGATGAACTAATTCAAAAGTGAGTTCGAAAATGGAATCTATGGCAACCGCGTAAGAGCGTCGGATCTAATATTGTCAAGTAATTTTAGTGAGTGTGTCCTAGAGAATTGGCCCCATTGTCACGTTACCGTAGTGATTGACGAAGCCTTACTTTATTAATAAGTAAGCAAAATTTTATTTACAGAAATTTATCGTAGCAATTTTTTAAATACTGAATCATACTAAGTTTGTGTTTAGTTGTATGCCAAACGGCTATTGTAACTGCTAGAAAGATTTTGTAAAACAATAACAATAACATTTTTTTTTTGACGTGACAACGTCTTATAAATTGGTTTGCCGGGTGACACTTCAAGAAACTGCGTTACGCTCCGCTCCGCTCACGTTATGCGCTCACAATGAGAGCGAGTGAGAGGCACGCGTCCCTTCCACTCGGGCATGGTTAGCCCGCCTAAGAGCGAGAGAGACAGACATAAACCACTCAAAGTCGTTGTCACGTAAAACTTTCGCCCGTATACCGACTTTACAGGCAACAATTTTTTTTAATAGTAGATAGATTTATTAACAATCACTTCTATTTGAACTAAATTGAAAAGTGACTGTACCTAGTTCGAAATTCGCTCTGTCTACATACAAAGGTCGTGAGTCGTTATTTTAATTTAGTTTTAGTTCCAATTTGTTTAAAGTTTTTCTCACTATTCACACTGTATGATAATGTTTAATTTGACTACGGTATCTATTGCTGATATTTTAAGGATCTGCTAATACTGCCTCGGTAATATTTTTTAAACAAAGTTTAATGCTCCAGGAGCTCTATTTTTCAATCGCTCGTGTGATATAATTATATCGCATGCGAAGTATATCGCGCTCGACTTGTATATCGCATGACGTCAACATTTTGCATTATTGAATCGTTCGTCTTCGGTGCTGCCATTAAATATGGGAATGTTGATTTTTATTCGTTACACGCAGAAAAAGTAAAAACGGTAAATACCCGAAACGGGAAGTTAAATTCTCTCTTTTACGAGGCTTTATGACAGTTATTTTGCTTAACCTAAGTTAACTGTCAAACTTGTCAATGTTTATTTTTATTTTTATTTCCGAACTAAGAATAAAGATTTAATTGGAAGACTGCGGGAAACGGAATGTAGACAGCCTGACACTTTTTCCATCTATTCTATTCTATCGGTCCTGACCGCTCGTTGCAGGGCGAATGACTGAAAAATGCGAAATTTTGAATGGCGAATGAAAATCCGTAGTAAAAAGCGCTCGTTTGCAAAGGAGCGATTGAAAAATAGAGCTCCAGTTCGTAAATGTCGGAGACAGAGAGCGTACCTAGTTAAAGTACCTACGCTCTCTGTTTGGTACCTACTTCTCCATTTTGTCTGCGGTACGAATGGCGATATATCACGGTAACGACTCCTTTGATTAAGAGCTCTGTTTAACAATTGTTGTGGAAGGCCACTTTTAAAACTTTTTCCTGTGCAGCTAGTACGTGGATATCATAGCTGCGAACGCGGGCGCATCTGTTGGGGTGAATGGGAAAATAACCCTTACACTTACAGTGGTCTTCCACAATGCTTGCTGAAGTACGTATATGAGACTTATCGCCCAATGCACAGAATGAAAGTACCGATATAATGTCATACTATCGCTATCACTTGAGACTCCTGAGCAAGAGTAGTATAATTTAGTTTATACCCTATCCAATATAACAGACAACTTGACAGCTAACCTAAACTTCATTCAATCCAAATAATAATATATTTAAGTGCTGATATCAGTGATGGCGATGACAACTCTTCTGTTAGTCCAACTGAATAAACAATTTCGATTCTGTCCGATTGTTTTTGTAACATCCCTAGTGTTAAAAAAATGGATTTTATTAAGTTTTAGGTTAGTTGTCAAACCTGTTATATTGGATAGGGTATAGTCTATGAAACTTGTAGTTATTATCCTATCCGTTCACGATCAGAATGGGATGCGTGCGACCTTTTGGATCTGAGACGCTCGCGCCGCGCCGGCGCGGCGCCGTACGAGTATAATCGGTTACCTTTGGAACCTTGTCAAAGTACATCGGCGTACATTTTCTATTGACTTTGACAAGGTTTCTTCCCAAACTGATAGTGAACGCATAATATTGGCTGTGCATCTGGCCATTAAGATTTCTCTTCTTCTTACCTCGAATTATTTTTCTCGTAGCAAATAGGTAAAAACGGTAAACAATGTAGGTACTCTTCCTTTTGCTGCGGGACACATAGCTCTGATAGAGTTGATACAATTCGAGTTTTCTAAATACTATCATGTCATGACCTAGAAAAACCGAGGTTTATTCCAAAACGTGATAAGATAAATATTTACTTTTGGTTGTCAAGTAAAATTAAGGTTCAATAAAACTCATTCGATTGTAAGAATTACTTTTGCCTAGAGTTTCATGGAACATTTGTTAGCAAATTCTGTATTACATTCCTGTGTAAATTGATGTAAATATAGTATTAGAATCTGGTCACAATACAATGATTCACCTGCTTTATACAAACACTGGTCTTATTTTACTCTCTTCTATCACAGATACTATAATATACTAATACAGATAGACCAACTGGAACAAAATATGGCACCGGCGTATACTGAGATGCTCCGGAAGCTTCTTTTGTTTGAGGCCATCGCTTGGTGCAGCAGACTGCAGCACCATCGAAAAATTGCAAATACCACGAGATGGCGCTAAGATATATAGGATTTCTTCTAAGATTAGCGCCACCTGGAAGTATTTAACTGAAACTGAAATCTTACCTCCTCACGCCACCTCTTTTTTACGAAGGGTTTCTAATTTGTATGAGATGAGCACCCTGTGCTTCTATCTAAGGTTGTTACCCTTCGTCATAAGTTTATTTTCATCCTTAGATAAACGATAACGTAACTATAACAACAAACAACATATCGTCACGCTTTTCCCATAGGACGTGCGTGGCAGATTAGTCACTTTTATTGGGTCCCCATGTTCCTTCCATCTAAAAGAAAATAGTCTCTACTAAAACGTCATTTTAAAGGAAAACTGTTCTAGTAATTCATTAATTCCTAAAATTCGGTGTCAGACCTTTATCGAAGGCAAATACATATTCTGGAAAAAATGGCACACGAATAAACCTACGAATATTTTATGACCTCCAATCCAACGTAGGTAGTAGGTACATTAAATTGTGTAGGTCAGTAACAAAGTAACAATATGATTTGGGCCTTTGGGGGCACACTCAGAGAAATGAGAGTTTGATAATATCCGAGATCAGCCTCATCATGAGTCACGCACGCACGTAGGGACACGAAAAAAAGATCGATTCCTAGGTGGAATCGATTCTTCTCTTCCGATGCCAAGTACTTTTGGCATCGATACTTTTTTTTCGATTCTTTACCGATATGAGTACTTTATAGTTAGTATCGATTCTAGTCTATGACTAACAACATGACGGAACTAAAATCCAATCCAACCGCGCCCCACAACCTGCCAGAAAAATATTTAATTGATGTCAATAAATTGATAGGTGATAGATAAGTTCTTGGCTGTGAATTTAAAATTATGCCTATGAAAAAGTGTAATTATACACAGTGAATATTAAGACACTCGCCGAAACCTTTTTGGTGTAGACCGTCGACACTATCGAGTTGTGGCACAATTTTCCAAATCGGGTGAAAAAAACTCGAAAACTCGAGTTCTTTCTTAGAAAACTAGAAAATTGAATAAACTTTTACCTAATAGTTGACTCAATTTTCGAGTTTTTTTTAACCCGATTTGGAAAATTGTGGAACCACTCGAAAATTTCGATGGTTTACACCAACCAGGTTTCGGCTTCAGAGTGTCTTAAAATTCACGGTGTATATATTGTTAATGTTATTTAAAAAATAAATTTAATTGCATGATTGATTTATTTCTTGTCTTGTTTTATTTCAAAATATATAAAGTATGAAGATTTACGTAAAAGTTTGTCATTTTCCAGACCATTCAGCTGTTTATTTTTTTCTACGTAAAAGTACTCGATACCTAGAAGTATCAATACTTTTGATACAGATACCGATACCGTATCGATAATTTTTTTTCGATACATCATATGAGTACAGTATCGATACTTTTGTTTCGATACCGTGTCCCTACACGCACGGCACGACACGAGTCCTCCACCAACCAAGCTGCACCTAACGTTTCGTACGACGCACATTTTAAATTTAGGTATACATTTTCAGATAAAAGTATTCCTAATAATAATAAAACGTTTATTTCAGGTCGGTACCCATAGTAAAAAACACAGTAATTATAATAATTAACAGTACATTACACAGTCACACGATAAAATTGAAATAAAATAAAATTAAAATCAGAAAATTGTAAAGTAAAAATAAAAATTCAGCCTGTTTTCCTAATTTTTGTTCACCATAATGCTTCGAGATTCCCACTCCGTGTCACATGCGTGTAACGGAACGTAGTTGCATTTGTCATCTTGACATTGACAGTTCGATAGTAGTCTTGTGCCTGCTCGGTCATCAGAGAGAGCGCTCCGTACTAGTACATTTCAGTCAGTGTACTAGTACACTCTAACAGTTCTATTAGTACTATTAGGACATTGGATCTTATGAATAAAACAATATGCCTGCTCGGTCCTCAGAGAGCGCTCCGTACTAGGACATTTCAGTCGGTGTACCAGTAAGCTCTAACAGCTTTATTAGTACTATTAGGACGTTGGATTGGATGAATAAAAAATGGGCTATTAGATTAACCTTTCTTGTCGTGCAGAGCAGAAACTTCAGGAATATTATACTCTGTATTCACATATTTATACAATTGTACGTGTCAGTTTGCATTGCAGAAATAAAAAGTTAAATAATATTAGATTTTCCTTCATACCTAAACAGGCTTAGGACTGTCATTCTAGTCTCTTGACTACTTGTCACTTCTATTAAAGTATAATAATAATGTAATGTAATGAATGGCTCCCGCCCGCCCCGCCATTCTCCTTCTCGCTGAAACGTTTCCCTACGCTAGTCGCTAATCGGACATTCGTTCTATTAGGACATGACCGACCGACCGACCGAGTGAGTCGCTAATCGGACATTCGTTCTATTAGGACATGACCGACCGACCGACCGAGCGAGCGAGAACGAATGTCCGATTAGCGACTAGCGTAGGGAAACGTTTCTTTTCGTTCATTGCACGGTAACGTTTCCTAATCGTTCTTCGTACATGACCGACACAAGACTATTCGATAGTCGATAGCCGATACCCTTCGCTTCTTCGCTTCGTCGACTTTGATTGAACATCGCGAGTTGTCTGAAAATCGTCAATCACCGGCCACCGCGCCCTAGATACGCCTAAAACGTAAACACCTCCCAGGTCTGGAGTAAAATCAAACTTTTCTCGGCCCAGTGTAGTTCACAAGCAGCATATCACCATGGGCGACCACCTCCCAGCGTGCGTCATCGACGTAGGCACCGGATACACCAAATTGGGCTTCGCCGGCAATAAAGAGCCCCAGTTTATCTATCCATCAGCCATCGCGATAAAGGAGACTGCTAAAGTAGGCGACCAATCTACCCGTCGCATGACCAAGGCTGTGGAAGACCTAGACTTCTTCATCGGCGACGAGGCCTTCGATGCTACTGGCTATTCTGTAAAATACCCCGTGCGTCATGGCTTAGTCGAGGACTGGGATCTTATGGAGCGGTACATAGAGCAGTGTATCTTCAAATACTTGCGAGCAGAGCCTGAAGACCACCATTTCCTACTAACTGAACCCCCATTGAATACTCCTGAGAATCGAGAGTACTTGGCTGAGATTATGTTTGAGTCATTCAATGTGCCTGGGTTGTATATCGCTGTGCAGGCTGTGTTAGCCCTGGCAGCGTCATGGAAGACACGCACATCAGCTGAACGCACCTTCACGGGCATTGTAGTGGACAGTGGTGATGGTGTGACACATATTGTGCCTGTAGCAGAAGGCTATGTCATCGGCTCATGCATCAAACACATTCCTATAGCCGGGAGGAATATCACCTCTTTTATCCAGTCTCTTCTGCGGGAAAGAGAAGTGGGCATCCCACCGGAACAGAGTCTTGAGACTGCAAAAGCTATCAAGGAGAGGCACAGCTACATTTGCCCTGATATTGCTAAGGAGTTTGCAAAATATGACAGTGATCCAGCGAAATGGATGAAGAAGTACACAGGAGTTAATACTATTACCAAGAATCCGTTTGAAGTTGATGTTGGCTATGAAAGATTTTTGGGACCTGAAATTTTTTTCCATCCTGAGTTTTCAAATGCCGATTTTACTGTTCCACTAAATGAGATGGTGGATGATGTTATTCAGTCCTGTCCTATTGATGTGAGGAGAGGACTGTACGGCAATATTGTGTTGTCTGGTGGCTCGACAATGTTCAGGGACTTTGGCAGAAGACTGCAACGGGACATCAAGAGGACTGTTGACGCGCGGCTGAAGATGTCGACAATGTTGTCTGAGGGTAGAATCACCCCTAAACCGATTGATGTCCAAGTCATTTCCCACAATATGCAGAGGTATGCCGTCTGGTTCGGAGGAAGCATGTTAGCTTCAACTCCGGAGTTCTACCAAGTCTGTCACACCAAGCAAGCATACATGGAGTACGGCCCAAGCATCTGCAGGCACAACCCTGTCTTCGGAACCATGATATAATGCAATTTAATTTCTACTGCCAGTATTTCAGTCATTTTGTTATGAACTAGGTAATTTAAGTGTAACTATGAATTTACTTGCTATAATTCTACTTAAGAGTATTTCAGTTTTTATAAAGTTATTTTTAAGTAAAACATATTTGTTTTATATCAAAATCAGTATGATGTTATTCATAGGAAGCAATAATTATTATGATTATATTCTTGGTATTATAAAATTATTGAAAAGATTTATGTAATGTAATACATTTTTATGTAGCTGGATGAAATAATAATTTCAGCATTTAATCTTGCATTCCAGCATGACTGTACCATATATAAACTTCTTCTTTTTAAAGTTTGTTTTTTATTTTTTAACCGACTTCCCAAAGGAGGTTTACAATTCGTCCGGATGAGCGCCTAGACGGATGGACCGATTTGGAAAATATTTTTTTCGTTTGAAAGGTTTTACCTTCCCATTGGTCCCATTGACACCAGGTCAGGATCTGATGATGGGATCCTGGAGAAATCGAGGGAACTCTTCAAATATTATAGGCAGACCTATAGTGATTTTTGTGTTTTTCATAATAACTCGTGCAAATGCACATGGTAAGCATAATATTGTGATGCGGAACTGCTGATGAAGACCACATATGGCCACCAGATCTGCTCAATACTAGGTACAAATACAATGCGTGGCTGACGGGCAGGCAACGCATAGCCTGAACCGGTGGACCTAGAGCCATGAAACTTTGTACAGGGGTTCCTTAGTAGCGTGGGGTAGCACTGATATGAGATTTGACAAAATTAATTCCCCAAGGGCGGGGGGAATAGGGGTTACAGTTTGTATTAATGTCATGTTGTACGAATTTACTTTAAATAAATAAATTAAACTCAATCTAATCAAATAGGGTTTGTGGAAGTCGGTTTTTTCTAAAGTTTACTTTTTGTTTCAATTATAAAGAATCAAGTAGTTAGATATAAACTAAATAATAAATTAAATAAGATGTAAAAGTACTAATGTTATCTATCATAAATAGATACATAGGTAGATAAGAGCTCCGTGGTTTAGTGATTCCATGCTTGACCCTCACACAGGGGGGGGGGGGAGACTGGGGTTCATCTCCCCAGTCGAGATATCGGTTTTGATTCGAAAACGGGTCGAGATATCTCGGTTGGTCGAAAGGCTAGTCGTAAGAATATATAGCTTTTTCTTGTTTTTGATAGAGATTTCGACCATGGACATGATCTCGCTAGCGCCAGAATTGCCCCCCAATGAGATGAGTAATTTATCTGAGACTCGTTCTCGTCCGAGGTGCCAAAAACAAGGGCCCCGTACTGTAGATACCTATCTCAAGAGTGAAAGATGAGCATTTATCGACGTTTGTTTTAACCTTGAGAACTCTTTATTAATCTGTGCCTTGAGGAAAGCATGTCCAAAGCGGCGCCTATGGGCTAGACCCCTGTCTCGTAATATGAAGTATTGAATATCTTTACTAAACGTACGTAGACACGCGCCTCAACCACCCCGTATAGGAAAAGGCGTGACGCTTTGTAATGATTCCTAGTTATACAGGAAGGGTGCCTACAGTCTATTCGTGATAAGAATGCAGTGAAATTCAAATCTGTTAACACACTCACAGGACAGGACACAACCTTCGCGTTCGAAAGTTTGCCTTCAACTGGTCACTGTGAACTTGGCGTGATAACTGGCAACGATTTGATTGGTTACGGGGCGTGGCTAGGCCGCCGGACAGTGATGACTTTACTGCATTCTTATCACGAATAGACTATAGACCCCCCGGCTCAAGCTAAATGGAAATGCCAGCCTGATAATAGTCGAGGGTGTCACAAACTCGGTCAAGTATTTAGGGAGGGCGCGACCCGTCCGCTCTGCTATAATAAGCCGCTGCTTTCTTGCTTGATATTAAATAGAGGGTGAAAACCTGACATCTGTATGTATTGTACAGTAGGTACACTTACTAGATACAAAATCAAATGTATTTAGTACTAGTGGTACTACCACAGATACTATAATATTATACTAAGTAATACAGATAGGCCACCTAGAACAAAATATGACACCGGCGTAAACCGCTACGGAAGCTTCATTAGTTCGAGGCCATTATCGCATCAGTGTTCGTTGTAGTAGCTCACTCCTGTCATGCCCAAGGAATATTATTAGATATATATGTCGGCGGCCGATCGTAGAATTGGGCATATCATGATATGGCGGGTTTTAACGAAAACATGTCTTTTTAAAAGCATTTTTATTCAGCACTACCTACGTGATGTTTTTTGTGTTATACATGTCAAACGAACACGAAAACTGCGCTCGCCCCCTTTAGTCTTCACCTAAGCTACCGCATTGCGTTAAGAGATTTAATCGTTTCATGATATTTCACGTTTCACCAATTCTACGATTCGGCCGCCGACATATATGTGTAACGGTAGAAAAATAATTTCAGTCTCAATTCTCAATCCAAACAGCTTCACAAAAACGCCGATTCCTCATTTGCGGTAATTACCCCTCGCTGTTGCCAACGAGGGTGCTGTTCAGCGAAATATTATCAAGGGCTGCTCTTTTTTTCAGCCTTCTAATTAGTGACTGGAATCTGAATGGGTTCGGGAGGCGTCGTCGTCGGCATTTTCTGATCGAAACAACGCTGCCGGTGCAAAAATGGGAGGCTGTAATGGAGAGGTGTATAACCGTACCAACGGTAATAGGTATAGGCTGAGTCAATAGAATAGATTTACTTTAGCCACCATAATAGGGAATATCGATGTGGCAGTGGCAGGCTAAAATATTTTATGAATCTTTATCGTCTTTACGCTCTCACGCTTAGCATAACATTCAATTGCATAAAATAAACTACACCAGACAATCACTACAAGTGACAATCTACCTTAATGATAATCATTTCAATAAATTATCTGAGTAAACAAATCACCTACGATATACGATACGGGTACCTAAGTAAGTGAAAAGGTTTTCGTAACTAATGATATTATTTAGACTTTCACACTTAGATACGTTGTCAAGAGAGATATTAGGCTACGTTCCACGGGTAAGTCGCCAGGCGCCGCCCCGGCCGGTTTAATGCTCAAGGGGAGTGTTAACACTTGGTACGTGACACTAGCGCAATATTTAGTGCGTGCAGCAGATGACTATCACCTTTACAAAGGCACCACACTAATTAGTCTGGAACTCTGGAGTCATCATGTGCCAACTAGCGGGGGTGGCAGAGTCAATGCACCCAGCCATTTTGCGGGGTAACTTCGCACCCAGATCTGCGCATTTTTATACCAGTAGGTACCTAAAGATGTAAGATTGGTCAAGTGCGGGTCGGACGGCCTCTGTGGCGCAGCGGTTGCACGTCTGCCTACCATGCGAGAGGTCACGGGCCAACAAATAGTTCGGCCTAAGTTTCTGAGCAGACCGGAAGGAAGCTACACACAGGATGTCCTGTTGAGTCCTCAAAGACTAAACAAGAGTAGGTAGTTTCTGAAAGGAAACTTTAACAGATGTAGTATACATTACTATACATCTCTAGATTGTTTGGTAAAACTTTCAGCAACTATTTGTATTGTGGCCATTCTTTTGTCACCTTGAGCGCGTCGAAATGACAGTTATGTAGGCGAAACCTTCTTTGTGACAGGCAGAGACTACTCTCAGAGCTGAGAGTGGCTGATTATTACAGACCAGTATTGGAGTCAGAGTCTTAAGATGGTGCTGGTGGTGATAGTAAGTCCACGTTTTGAGAATTTCATTTCTGTACCCTTAGAGTCTACCTCTAGTGGACTTACTATTGTCTACCTCTAAAAGTGGACTTACTATTGTCTACCTCTAAGGTACAGTCGGAGCGAAAGTACTTAATTGCAATTTTCACTTGCACGGGAATGTTCTTTTAAATGCAGTACGCATATTTAGGTATAAAGTATTGACAAAAGTAAGCCGGGGTTGCTTTTCTATCGGTCAGTAGCCAAGCCGACCCAGCAGTCCCAATTTAACCCACGAGCGAAATAACCCGCAAAATCAATACCCATGCCACGGCAGGGAAAAATGAGGTAGGGGATATTGTTGTAATGCTCAGAAGAAAAGTCCGATAACATGGAAGATGGATGATTTTGATAAAACCAAGTAGCTCCATCATTGTATAAGAATTTTAAATGGGAGGCATACTTTGCATCGAATTGCATCTTACTTAGGTACGTTGTTTGAAGAAGCTCCTTGTTTTTGTAAAAGCCACCACAGATACATTATCATCATCATAATAATATCATCAAAATAACCACAGTTATTTTGCACGATTTTCATACAAACAGGTTTGTGATGGCTGGTTTCCTTGGAATCCGACTTTTTAATCATATTTTATGTTTTACATACATGCACATACATTGCTTCTGGCTCCACACTAAGATACTCTGTGTCGTGGGAACCATAACAAACATGAAAACATTCAAGACCTGGAGTTTTTTTTTTTCAGCCGGGAATCGAACCCAGGACCTCTCGCATGACTGCACCACAGAGGTCGTCGTGTTTGAGTACTTACATGCCTTCTTTACTTCTAGACAAAATGAGTGAGAGTCCGTCTAATACTCCTCTTTTCCGACGGTAAACCTTATGTTTCCCCACCATGTCCTGTGCCACGTGGCGGCGAGTGAGAGGAACCCTGCCAATTTGCTGCTACTTCAATATTTGGCGAAGATTTAATAGCTTCCGACCAAGATACTCCTCAGGCGTGCGGCATGGATGAATTGAATATATCCAATCCTTCTTACGTATCATCCATCTCACGAAGATAAAAAAAGCAGTAAATATAATTTATCAACAAAAATACATTTGTGTTATTGTAATTAAATTAGATTAATAATCACTTTAATTTGTTTTGAAAACTCTGCATAAGGCTCGCAGGATGATAAATAAGACATGCATGACAGTCATTAAATGTTTTAAGAAATACGAGCCTTTCAACTTCCCGGCATCGTCTCAAGGATCGAACTATTCTTTCGCTCAGCTATTCCCAGCATGGGCGGTGTATTGCAGCTCAGGAAACCGTCTTGAATGCGCTTGAAAGCGCTCGTTTTGAGAAATAGCCCACATTAATTCACGACGTGTGAAACTGACTGGCTGCAGCTGGGATATTTTTGCAGAGTAAATAAATTCTTTGGACGTGATTCTTGCGGACGTCCCTAAATTAAGTTGAAAGTTGAAATGCCCTGCACGTCATTCAAGATACAAGTATGCTAAGGTTACGGAAGACTGCTATAGTATAATACAAAAACCTTTAAAATCCTTCACAATTCTTTATTGCACACAATAATTTAAACAGTTACATTAAAAGAAAACACATGTACAAAGGCGAGCTTATCTCTAAAAAGAGATCTCTTCCAGCAAACCAGGCGTGAAAGGAAAAATTATATAATGAAAGGGTAGGCAGTGCACAATAACAAGTTTAAATAAAATATAAACGAACAAATACTAAATACAGAAGAACTACTACTACTTATACATACTGATATACTACATACACTTTACATTTAATAAATATATAGATACATACAATAACTTTTACGAAAGAGAGAGGTAGTGCTCTTTAATACGTTTCTTGAAAGAGAAAAGGGTAGGACTGTCTCTAATAGTGCAAGGAAGTTCGTTCCAAATACTTCCAAAGCCGGACCGCTCGCAACCTGAAAGAGTGCTCATACGCAGCGGTGTTATGCCGAGGAGTGTCCAAAAGTGATCCTTCCACCCGTTCGACCGCTAAGATGCCACATACACATACACACAACACACACAGGCAGGCGGTTCATTCATAACATCCAAAATTTTTGCCGGGGTGTAAAAACATAATATCTGGGTCACAAACAACGTTGTTTGATCAAGTCATGTGGGCCAGAATGTCAGATGTCTCCTAAAAATTCCAGTACTTATTTCACTACACCTCTCTGATGCTTGATGTAAGTGTATGTGCAAATGTTCAGGGTACATTATCGTATGCCTGAACAACGTGCTTCGCTCCGGAACTGTCTATTACAGTCAACAATGAAAATTGAATTCCGACTCTAAATTCAGTTAACACCTCTGGCACTATATGTGCTGACCTTTAACATGCAAGATGTGTACAACAGGCCTTGCCATGTGTCTTCAGGCTCTGAGTGGGGTGTGACCACTCTTTTTCGCATAGGGTAAAGTGGGGTGAGACAGAGAGGTGACAGCTAGTGAAGAGCCGAATAATCAAGGCGCGAATTGTATCAATAAGAGAGCCTTCCCACCATGCCGGTCGTCCAAATAGTCGTGCATCGTGGCTTGTATATCGGTACGATCAAATATGTTAACGACTTATTTACTGTGACGACAGATTATCAGGACAAATTATACAAAACAGTTGATAATGGGAACGACGATTATGCAAAACAGTTGATAATGGGAAATTAACAGGTACGGGCTGAAGGCCTACGCAGACCGGGACGGCATGGCAAGTTTTTACCAATGGACATTCAAACGTATCGATATAGAAATAAGACATAAATTACTATGGTTTAAAAATTATGCTGTGGCATCCTGCGGGATGCTTCGGCATTATTTGAAAGCATATCAATTTATTCTATAGGGATACGTTTGAATGTGTTGGTAAAAACTTAAAATCCCTTGCCAGCCGTCCCAGTGTGCGTAGGCCAATACGCGCTGTATATAAGGTGCACCTAGCCAAGTTTCAAGAAGGAAGGGCTCATGGAGATGTGAGTTATGTCACAATCACAACATAAAAACCTTTATTATTTTCTGCTGAAGTTAAGATAATACTTAGGTATTCAGCTTTCCAACGATATTTTGACTTGCGATGACAGGTGGAACTAACACATTTTAACAGGTTCGTTGCATTAGCAACTTTCATTATGAAACCGATTTGATCAGAGCAACTTTATTTTTCTCTTCACGGTACATTTTGGCCTGAGTGGTGAGATGGACCACGCAATCACTATATTTTTTTGTTAACAATATTATCTTCTATTCTCCTAGAAACCATTTAAACACATCTGCTAACAGTTTTAGCGAGGGACAAGAAATATCTTAGTATTCGTTTTGTATTGGGCAGTTTTTCATTTAGAGAGGTTAGACAAAAAATCCAAACAGCATTCGAACAAGCATTAAATTTCTTTGTAATTTGTCTTAGAAAAAACAATATCTTTGACACCATGGGTTGTTGACAGGGAATTTATGATGAGAAGGAGTAGGTTAATAAGTAACTCTAAAGCGTCGCATAGTAAACTCAATATTCAAAGACGGGTCTATAGTCATAAATTAAAACAGAGTGCTCGCCAGTTTTTTCTTTGTTCAAGGATCAGTTTGACGGAGACAGTGAGGATTTGCGGGAAGGCAGATTCGTGGCATTCGAGGCTTGACACGAGAACGATCAAGTCAAATTATGTGGAAGCTCAAAGTGTATCATTAGTATACTAAACCTATGTAGAACTAAATTTCCTGAACCCTTACTGAATAACCTATTAATTTGTTTGTTGATTGTATTCCTTTGAATTGTACAAGTTTAAGAGTGATCTTCGTACCCGGAAATTTCGGTAAAGTATTCTTTCATTGTTCATATGCTTGGTACATTATTTTCACAATTTCTACCGTGTGCTACCAAATCATAATATTCGAGATAAATTGATCAGAGCAGAATGGATCATTTTCTTTGGAAAACATTTGCTAAAGTGCCCGTACCATTAAACTTAATGATGAACGTATTATTCATGGTAATTGCTCACCTTTGTGACCGGTATTACGGTCTATATGTGCATAAGAATGTGTAGTCGGTCGGCAATTGCACCGGGCGAGATTGTTACCTATGGTACAACGATAACCAGCTAACGATGAGACTTCATGAGAATTTATCGAAAAGTTATCCTATCATTAGCGCACCGAGAGATTTGTGGAAATGATTTACCAGTGTGTTGTATATAACGTGTAATTATTTGTGTGTAATTTTAAATGTTGGAGGGGGTTCCTTTTATATCATGTTCAATTTTACGGAAGTATCAAGTGTAATTTATCACACTGGCTTATTATTGTAAATGTACCAATCCTGGATTCTTGACCAATTTAAATAGAGTGAGATAAGCAATGGGTTTTGTTTCAATGGTGTGAATTGATTATTTATAGATAAAACAATTGGCTATAACCTACATTTGTATCATATCAGATTATTGTATGAGTAAATTACCGACAAGGCGGGTTTGACAGCCAAAAAACCACCCATGAATAAGCCAAGTTGATGTGATTTGATTCTGCATATAAATAAAACTAGGAACCCCTTACCTGCGTCATTTTAGTTGTAAATAAGTGTAAGATTAGCATAGACTTTGTTTAAGTTTGTTTATTTAATTGTGTTATCAATTGATAATGGTCTATGAGGGTTTTTTATTTGGACGTTTCGTTTTCCCCATAGAAATGCCTTAGGAACAGAACGTCCGATTGTCCTTGGCAAAGTTAGGCAAGGACGATCTAAATAATATCTATTTTTCTATACTTTTTTTGGTTTTTTTTTATAGTATTTCTGGTCTTCTAAAATAAATGAAGTGATTTACTATATATCTGGCGTTCTTGTATTTCCTTACCCGTAAGATTCTTAGAAAGTCTGTAGAACAGTGGGGGTTGTGCTAAAATCAATTATAGTTCCACATTTCTAGTGAAATAACTCTGCATATAGACCAGGCCATCATGCTAATAAACAACCACCACTGTCATACATCATGGTTCACTCAAAACACAAGGTTACTGAACAGTTTGTGATTATAGTTTTCTGGAGGTTGATAGATTTGAAAGTACATTTATACACTGAATTATTTGAGGAGAATATAGGAGTCTCAGTCTAGTTAGCAAACACTCAACATTAGATTAGATTGATTGACATAGTCTGAATACTTATTTCCTGGATTGAGAGACGACGGCAATCGACGTGGAGCTTGGACGACGGGACATCTAACGAACTGGACAAGTATAAAGGGAGATACCGCAGGGCATCCATGAGTACGATATCTAGGCATCACCTAGGTTACCTAGACAGACCTTGCAGTGTTGAAGATGTTGATTGAGCGGGCAAACAGCCACATTCATATTTATTATTTTGTAACGATGGCTTGAAGTGACCGGAGAAAGTGCGAGGTCCGAGTGACCCGAAAGGTCAATCCAGTGTATCCCCGTGGCGGAGCGGCAGCGTCTCTGGGCACCATATATCACGTCCTGTCTTCTGCGGCAGACCATCGACCTTAGTTTGGCCAAACTAAACATTTGAATATTTTTGAAATAATAAATCCATGGTACAATGGGGGAAGGTAGCTTCCGTGCGCCTTGTAAATTTCCATGTCCCTAAGACGTGATGATAATAAACGCTTCTCAGCGAAAGATGGTCTGTACGCCCCCCACTCCTGTACGCAGGGCCAGATACTGGCGTAGGGTTCCCCGTGTCAGAGTGAGGCGGTCGTTATCTGGTGAGAAAACTCACACGGGTTTAATTCACTTTCTCACGCGAACCGATCACTTACTATGGTATATCTGAACTAAACTGATAAATGTCATATTTGTGCTATTCTTTGCCACCGAAGTCTTGTAGATTACCTGAAGGAGTTCAGGATACCATGATATGAGTAAGCTCGGGGGAAATGGGCTTTGTGATTACTCTTGATCCATTCGGGCTATACACTGGCGGTAAAACGAGCAAATTGCAATATTAAAAAATCTCACATCATGCACAGACAATGTTTTGACACTGCAAGGTTCCTGTACTGAGGTATTACACTCAACACACCATTTAACATTACATCTAGACGATCACAACCGGCGTGCCATCTCAGAATGCTGCCGGTGACCAGCGATTCTTTACGTATTCGAAATAACGATACGATTGGATCAGATACAACTAAATAATTAAAACACAACGTAGAAACCGTGTATTGAGTGAAACTTTCTTTCAGGAGTCTTATTTTACAGGAAATACTTCTTTATGTATTGTGCATGACTTGTTAAAAATTATTGTGTATGATTTGTGTTATAATGTGGTAACTGAAGTCTAGGGGGAGTAAAAACTAAATTATAATATTCGGGAGCCAGGGAGCAGATTAGAATATATTGAGGACGCTTATGATATTACTCTTTTTCACCATAGTGACATCAGATACATACGATCAATTTAAAGTAGCAGTTCGTATTAGTTCTTACAATAGGCAAAATAACGAAATTTCATGCTTGTTTTGGATACGTTGTCAAGGGTCATACAACAGGTATAAACGGAAAAGGAACGTGACAAATTAGGCGCTCTATCGTACGGTATGGTCACTGTCGCGTACTTTTAAATTTGAGATTATATTTGATTTCGGGTTCTGCGAGGTCAGTTAGATAAGTATAGGTGTCAGTCGATAGGTTGAGACGTAAATTATGTGTGATTAGACACAGTTACTAATAAGGACCTATGTCTATCAGTTACAAAGAAAGATGGCCAAAAGTAGAGGCATGGGATGGAGTAGACTAAATGAACTAATAACATATAACTGTAGGAAGGTCGGGAAAAAAAAAACACAGGTAGATATTGTAAGAAATATTGTAACGGACCTTACTTTCGTAATCTTAATTTTGTAATTTCTTTATTGTACTCACATGGCATAATACAGATAGCTTATGATAGAGAAAAGGATGTACAAAGACGAGCTTATTTGTAAATAGTAATCATAATTTCTTTATTGCACAAAGGAAAATTACACAGGACAAAAATACATAGTAAAGGTGTATAAAGGCGAAACATACGACACAGAGTATCCTAGTGTGGGGCCAGAAGCAATGTATGTGCCTGCATGTAAATGTTATATGTTAAATACGCAATCATTTGTTATTTATTTGAATACTCAGTTCTGCGAACGATCGATTGTAAATTATGGTTTCGCAAACCACTTTTAGGGATATGTGATAGGCCTCTCATAGTGGTGTGGTTCACAAAAAAAGGGATAGTTTTCAGAACGACTCCAAAGTGATCATAAACTTAACATTTCTTGACACTTTTGTTCAATAAATTAGGAAAGTAACTAATAGTATCGTGTTCGTCGGCATCAATAGCTACACTTGGGGACTGTTTTTGTGGGTTAACTTTTGTTTTGACCCAACACATGGAGGGAATTGGGGTTTATTTTTTTTCTCAAGTTATGTCGTTCGTAGAAATTTGAAGATGTTTATGACGTTGCCTGCTTTTGTTTATTTATTGCGGAACTAGCATTGAGCGATGTCGGAATTTGTTTAAATTAGTGGCAATATTTTAACAAACGTTTGGATGTAGAATAAAAAAAAAAACTTAACTTTCGAAACAGCTGATGTCGGGATGAATGTCCAAGTCGTAAGAAGAATAATCGAACCATAAATAGTGTGGCGGGAAGTCAAGTCTAGCTGTAAAGGGTTTTGTTATTACTATTTGGATACCGGTTGGATATTACTTACCAACTTGGTATAACACCTTCATGTGTACAATACAGAATCTCAGTATTATAATCTAAGATACCTATCTAGAACGGTTATTCCAAAATTATATTCATAGTGTGAGGGCAAGGGTAAGGTAAATTTTAGGTGTACGTAATAGATGTCATTAAATAACATAATAAAATATTATAAACAGTCAACTCATGTCATTTGCTTCAGTTTTTGAAACCTTAAAGTTATATCAAGTTAGATAATGGATAATTGGCGTAATAGTAACTATTCCTGGTTCGGACGGCATGGAAACATCCTGTATTTAATGGAGGCGTTGACGAATCTGTTTGAAATGTAAATCCTAGGCCCAGCATTAGAGAGTAAATTTGATTGATTGATAGCGCGTTATGGGATGGTATTAGTGCAGCCTAGGCAAGAGAAAGTTGTTTACCGAAATTAAGTCACCACCGAACATATAGTTAATTACTAAATTTAAGGCTTACTTTGACCTATGAGCTCCCACAACTCAGGATAGGTTATGTCAAATGAGTTATTGAATGAGGGCATATTTGATGAAAGGCATATATGTATGTAATTTATCGGGTCCGTAATATAACTATGTTGTGACGATATTGTGCGGTGATCGCACACTACTGATAATAATATGATGATTGTGATACTGATAGAGAAGGCGCTTTATGAATGAAATAACCAATTCTAACGAGTGCGTTAGTGACACTATTTTATTGTAAAATAAAGAACACGTAAGCTAAAATTGTAAATGGAGCTAAGCGAATTTGGCTTGTACAGATATGTTAATGATGACATTAGTGACTTAGTTTGGCCACGGGATTACTAGGTTGGACTATTTAGAACTGTAAGAGGTTTAAGTGATTCGATTCATCCTCTATGAGTTTATCAATTTTACTGGTTCACTATCAGAGGCACGCGGGTCGAGCGAACGAACAATGGAGAACAATAGATAGATAAGATGCGTCGACGAGAGGGTTAAGAATAAGAAATAACTTCGATGTTGTTTAAATAACAAATTTGGAAAGAAGCATTGGACTGAGGATGAGGAAGAGTAAAGGAAACATCAATGGTTAATATCGATGGTTTTCCGTCCGTCTGTCAAATTAATTTATGTATTACTTACGATTGGTTTTCGTAAAGGTTATAAGTCCGACCGTTTGTCAAATTAATTTTATTACTTACGATTGGTTTTCGTAAAGATTATAAGTCCGTCCGTTTGTCGATATATTTAGCTAGTTAAAATCCAGAGTGTTGTTGTAGAGTTCTGGGTACAGACAAACGATTTAGTTTAATTTAATTTTACGATTGTTTGAAGGGGTTAGTTAACGGCATTAAAATTCATTATTTATCACGTTATTAATTCGTGTCGCCAGTATTAACTATCAATGCGTTCGGTTGTGAATTATTTTACTGAATTTTATGTTGTTTTATGTTACGAATATTTGAAAATTCAGTTTAGCGACGTGAATAAACTCAAAATACGGAAAAATACTCTCTCATAGGGATATTTCAGATCAAATCCGGGCGTGTATATAAATAAGATTAATAGGAAGGAACATGTTTCTTTGGATGATAGCACAGATATCGATATTGTTAGTGACTGTGGTAGAGGCTGTACCGTACAACAATACTTTAGTTCATGCTTAGATTGGTAAAAGTATGGGGTAATTACAATACAATCCATTTGTTTTCGTATAATGTAAACAGGAACAGATAAGCAAAGAATTGTAGGGTTATTGTTGAAAAAAAAAGGTTTTTTTTTAAGAGGAATAACAAAGAAGAGTCGTAAGCAATGGAGACGGTTATAGTGCCATTCGATAAGTACAATAGAGTTTCGTGGGAAGATCTAGATGAGCGTGGGATATCGGAGAGAATAGCTGTAAATCTTTAGACTAGTAAATTGCGTGGAGACTGAAGGAGATTGGTGCATATTTGGGGAAATATATTTCGAAACTATGGAATAGGGAGATAGGGGGAGTATTGAAGTTTCCAAATCTATTTGGGGGAGTGTGAGATGGACCACGCAATCACTATATTTTTTTGTTAACAATATTATCTTCTATTCTCCTAGAAACCATTTAAACACATCTGCTAACAGTTTTAGCGAGGGACAAGAAATATCTTAGTATTCGTTTTGTATTGGGCAGTTTTTCATTTAGAGAGGTTAGACAAAAAATCCAAACAGCATTCGAACAAGCATTAAATTTCTTTGTAATTTGTCTTAGAAAAAACAATATCTTTGACACCATGGGTTGTTGACAGGGAATTTATGATGAGAAGGAGTAGGTTAATAAGTAACTCTAAAGCGTCGCATAGTAAACTCAATATTCAAAGACGGGTCTATAGTCATAAATTAAAACAGAGTGCTCGCCAGTTTTTTCTTTGTTCAAGGATCAGTTTGACGGAGACAGTGAGGATTTGCGGGAAGGCAGATTCGTGGCATTCGAGGCTTGACACGAGAACGATCAAGTCAAATTATGTGGAAGCTCAAAGTGTATCATTAGTATACTAAACCTATGTAGAACTAAATTTCCTGAACCCTTACTGAATAACCTATTAATTTGTTTGTTGATTGTATTCCTTTGAATTGTACAAGTTTAAGAGTGATCTTCGTACCCGGAAATTTCGGTAAAGTATTCTTTCATTGTTCATATGCTTGGTACATTATTTTCACAATTTCTACCGTGTGCTACCAAATCATAATATTCGAGATAAATTGATCAGAGCAGAATGGATCATTTTCTTTGGAAAACATTTGCTAAAGTGCCCGTACCATTAAACTTAATGATGAACGTATTATTCATGGTAATTGCTCACCTTTGTGACCGGTATTACGGTCTATATGTGCATAAGAATGTGTAGTCGGTCGGCAATTGCACCGGGCGAGATTGTTACCTATGGTACAACGATAACCAGCTAACGATGAGACTTCATGAGAATTTATCGAAAAGTTATCCTATCATTAGCGCACCGAGAGATTTGTGGAAATGATTTACCAGTGTGTTGTATATAACGTGTAATTATTTGTGTGTAATTTTAAATGTTGGAGGGGGTTCCTTTTATATCATGTTCAATTTTACGGAAGTATCAAGTGTAATTTATCACACTGGCTTATTATTGTAAATGTACCAATCCTGGATTCTTGACCAATTTAAATAGAGTGAGATAAGCAATGGGTTTTGTTTCAATGGTGTGAATTGATTATTTATAGATAAAACAATTGGCTATAACCTACATTTGTATCATATCAGATTATTGTATGAGTAAATTACCGACAAGGCGGGTTTGACAGCCAAAAAACCACCCATGAATAAGCCAAGTTGATGTGATTTGATTCTGCATATAAATAAAACTAGGAACCCCTTACCTGCGTCATTTTAGTTGTAAATAAGTGTAAGATTAGCATAGACTTTGTTTAAGTTTGTTTATTTAATTGTGTTATCAATTGATAATGGTCTATGAGGGTTTTTTATTTGGACGTTTCGTTTTCCCCATAGAAATGCCTTAGGAACAGAACGTCCGATTGTCCTTGGCAAAGTTAGGCAAGGACGATCTAAATAATATCTATTTTTCTATACTTTTTTTGGTTTTTTTTTATAGTATTTCTGGTCTTCTAAAATAAATGAAGTGATTTACTATATATCTGGCGTTCTTGTATTTCCTTACCCGTAAGATTCTTAGAAAGTCTGTAGAACAGTGGGGGTTGTGCTAAAATCAATTATAGTTCCACATTTCTAGTGAAATAACTCTGCATATAGACCAGGCCATCATGCTAATAAACAACCACCACTGTCATACATCATGGTTCACTCAAAACACAAGGTTACTGAACAGTTTGTGATTATAGTTTTCTGGAGGTTGATAGATTTGAAAGTACATTTATACACTGAATTATTTGAGGAGAATATAGGAGTCTCAGTCTAGTTAGCAAACACTCAACATTAGATTAGATTGATTGACATAGTCTGAATACTTATTTCCTGGATTGAGAGACGACGGCAATCGACGTGGAGCTTGGACGACGGGACATCTAACGAACTGGACAAGTATAAAGGGAGATACCGCAGGGCATCCATGAGTACGATATCTAGGCATCACCTAGGTTACCTAGACAGACCTTGCAGTGTTGAAGATGTTGATTGAGCGGGCAAACAGCCACATTCATATTTATTATTTTGTAACGATGGCTTGAAGTGACCGGAGAAAGTGCGAGGTCCGAGTGACCCGAAAGGTCAATCCAGTGTATCCCCGTGGCGGAGCGGCAGCGTCTCTGGGCACCATATATCACGTCCTGTCTTCTGCGGCAGACCATCGACCTTAGTTTGGCCAAACTAAACATTTGAATATTTTTGAAATAATAAATCCATGGTACAATGGGGGAAGGTAGCTTCCGTGCGCCTTGTAAATTTCCATGTCCCTAAGACGTGATGATAATAAACGCTTCTCAGCGAAAGATGGTCTGTACGCCCCCCACTCCTGTACGCAGGGCCAGATACTGGCGTAGGGTTCCCCGTGTCAGAGTGAGGCGGTCGTTATCTGGTGAGAAAACTCACACGGGTTTAATTCACTTTCTCACGCGAACCGATCACTTACTATGGTATATCTGAACTAAACTGATAAATGTCATATTTGTGCTATTCTTTGCCACCGAAGTCTTGTAGATTACCTGAAGGAGTTCAGGATACCATGATATGAGTAAGCTCGGGGGAAATGGGCTTTGTGATTACTCTTGATCCATTCGGGCTATACACTGGCGGTAAAACGAGCAAATTGCAATATTAAAAAATCTCACATCATGCACAGACAATGTTTTGACACTGCAAGGTTCCTGTACTGAGGTATTACACTCAACACACCATTTAACATTACATCTAGACGATCACAACCGGCGTGCCATCTCAGTGGGTCAGCTGATTTGTATGGAAAAGTGAAACATAAAGTTGCTATGATCAAATCGGTTTCATAATAAAAGTTGCTCAGAATGATGTCCCTAACAAAGTAGTTTCTCATTTTGCGTTAATTCATTTACACCGTGTGTACTAAAGAGATCCACAGCTATCTAGTATATTTTATATCGATGTTGTGAGCGTTTAATTGCTTTCGCAGTGGTGCCTTTAAGCGCTTCTATTGAATGCTAGCGTTGAATCCAGGGGAATTGCAAATACCAGGTTGATCGTAAAACTAATGCGAATCGTGCACCGCATGCCTTTGGTCAGTATTTAGACATTTCATCATACTCATCGTCTACATAGAGTTTGCATCCTCCTTTCTGCAATGAAACTTTGTACAGAGGTTCCTTAGTAGCGTGAGGTAGCACTGAGATGAGATTTGATAAAATTAAGTCCCCAAGGGGGGGGGGGGGGGATTAAGGGGTTACAGCTTGTATTAAACTCAATCTAATCAAATAGGGTTTGTGGAAGTCGGTTTTTTCTAAAGTTTACTTTTTGTTTCAATCATAAACCGTCAAAAGAAAACTGAAATTACATGAGCTAACAGAAATGAAATGAGAATGCATGATCGATCACTCACAGCGTTAGCAATTGCTTCCAACTCCTTATCCTTATAATTATCTATGGTCCAGTATCAATATCAGTATCGAAGCATACTGATATTGATACTGCACGATCGTTTCCGTGGCCGAGCGGCATCCGCGCATCGGAAACGATCGTGCGGGTACAGCAACATGCGACCGAGACGGGTATTGGATGGGTGACCCGTTTCTACGCGGAATTTGTTTCGGACGCTTCCGTGTTTCAGATGACACGTTAACACTATGGCGCACAGAATCACTAAAAAGGGCTTGACTTTGACAGTGACTACCAAGACGTCAATTAAAGTGTCTATTGTAGGGGAATGAAAACTTAATTTCCTGTCTGTTTCTGTTCTGTCATTTTTTTCCTTTACGGCCAGGAGAATGACAATCTCTAGACTGAAAGGGTTAAGCTTGAGGTCCCGGCTACTATCGCTAGAGGGTGGTAGTATAAAAGCTGTGTCAGAGGTCCTGATAGGGTAGCTGATAACCAGGGATCGGATCGAAGGTGTGAATTTACCTAAAGTTTGTAGTCGGACATAACAAGGAGCAGTTACAAACACTTGAGTTGAACCGGTTTGAATTTAACCCGTTAAATTTCGGGTTTTTGTCTAACCAGTTAATTTTTGTTTTATATTAGTTTTACATGTTCCTTACATTTGAAACACCGAACTATAAACATTTCAAACTGCTGATTCCCAAAAAAATCATAACCTTTTTATTTTTCAATTTTTCGTAAAAATGACTGAGTATTGTACTTTACATCATTCAAGCGAGGTAAATAAAACATTCATACAGATTGTAATTGAAAGGTGCAGTCATTTTTTCTACTCAACTCAAGTGGTTGTAACTGCTCCTTGTCATGTCCGACTACAAATTTTAGGTAAATTCACACCTTCGATCCGATCCCTGCTGATAACTTCTGACAGTCGGGTTGGCCACCGGCCCGACACCCCCCCACCAACCCGCACTGAGCCAGCGTGGTGGAATAAGGAGGCCCAATCGATGGGGCCAGAGAAGGGAAAAATTAAGCTGCTCACATCAAATCGGTTTCATTGTGAAAGTTGTCCAGGATGATGTCCCTAACAACCCCCTAAAATATGACTACACCTTTATGTTACACCGTGTATGTGGTATTCAAAATTATGTCTGTACAATCTTTCATTATTTTAATTCAATTCAATTCAAATCGTTTATTTGCTTAAACACACGTATACAGGCATAGATGTTATAGTACTTACAAAACGGTTCAAACTGATATTTCAATCACATCAAATACTCCATTGTCGTCGAATATTGTCTTTATTCATTTCCCTGACAAGGGTATAGATAGACAGGGCAACTTGATGGATCATTGTGTAAGCAAATTCCAGTTTCCGAAACAGAAATGCGTCTTCAATTATATCAGGTGATAATTGAGATAATTAATCATGATATGGACATGCTAACAGAAGGCTAAGGTGATGGAAAACATCGTGATGAAACCATCACAACTCCATAGCTGTGGCGATGGGCTAGCCCCCTGTCACGGAAAATGGGGAATTGAATAACTGGCTAAAAGTGGGCACAAAAATTCCTCTGCTACCCCGTATGGGAAAAGGCGTGACGCTATGTTATGTAAAGAGGATGTTATCAGGGAAGCGAACTAGATGAATAAATAAATTCATAAAATCACTTTTTCTGAAATGTTTAAGATGTCCCCCTACCACAAACCGGAATAGTATCTTTTCGCATATTAAGGAAATCTTATAACAATAGGCCTTACGACTGTATCAAATAAATAATCAAAGATTTAACGATTCTAAGGGATAATATTAAAAGGATTTAAAACGCTAATTTAATTTGATTAAAAACATTAAGATTAATATGATTTTCAATAAAACGAAAAATTTAAATATTGCATTCGGCCATTTTGGTCGAAACAGGAATCATAGCGCATGACGCTGCATGACATCATAACAATGTAAACATCATCTGATTTATGCTGATTACTCATTTGGACATTGACATGTTTACTGCGTGACATCAAAGCCGACGTCATGACACCTGAGAGCTTTTTTCGCGCACTTTTACAAAATATTAGAAAAATGGCTTTAAACTTCGTTAAACTTTAGTTTATTACCGGAATAAAGTTTTTTTCGTAAATAGTAAATGTGTACCCACATTATGGCAGAGGATTTCAAAATCTTTCGTGATGCCTATTTGATGAAGCTAATTACAGAAAATATTTTAATCTTCATACACACCAACCGATGACAAATAAATCGACTACGACTGCGCCTTTCGACAAAGCGTTACGCCAATATTTTTTGCGATTAAAATCCTGCTTATCGTAAATATTTCTGTACCGTACATATACGAGTACTTAGCCACCATTTTCAATCGAATGCTCCTTATGAACTTTACTTGACCTAAAATAAGTGTTGTTTTAAAACGGTCATATTATTTTCTCGGATCAAATTAGGTAGAGAGAACTAATCCGTATGATTGGAGGTGGGAGTACGGGCCCCGGACAAATGACAAATGAAAAGTAATTGTTATAAATTACCCACGATGACCGGCTTACTAGTGGATTTTTAAGTTAATTGGTGAATATTAAGGGTGGGCCCTAGGCAATCAGAACTTGGAATTTCATCCTTAGCTTATTTTTAGAGGAAACATAAATAAAAAAATAAAAAAATGTTAAAGCCAAGCTAATCAAGTCTAACTAAGGAAAATACTGTGCCATTTTTATAAAGATTAGATAAATAACAAGAACACAAATTCAGATCCGGTGCGAAATTGTAAAATAAAACATTGTGACAGACAGATTTTCTGGCAAGTTCAGGAGACTTTTCTATCGAGCAAAATTAATAAAATTACGTTTATGACCGCAATAATACTCATCATTCCGAGCGATTTGTGTTTTGCTAAAGGCTGTTCTTGCCTAGGGCGCCGTCTTAAAAAGTAGACAATAGAGTCTAATAGTTCTAGAATTCTAAATTGAGCTACACTACCGCGCTGGCTCAGTGTGGGTGGTTACATGGTAACAAAACAAGTATTTTCGTTTCACGTAACTACGTTGATGTAATTCAGTATTTTAGAACGGTTATGAATATTTATCAAGTTTCTTACAGAAATAGCTGTCTGAATTAACAAACGCCAGCCATTACTTCTTTGAATCTATGTCACGTGCTTCTCATTCTACACCTGCCTGTAGCCGTGACCCATTAATTAAGATTATAGAACCTTAAAACAACTTGATAAAATGTGGTAACATACAATTGAAACAAAAAGTAAAACTAAAAAACACAGACTTCCACAAAACGCATTTGATTAGATTGAGTTTAATACAAACTGTATCCCCCTATTACCCCCCCCCCCCCATTCATTTCGTCAAGTCTCAGTGCTCCCTCCCTACGCTACATAGGGAAGCCCTGTACAAAGTTTCATGGCTCTAGGTTTAGGCTATGCGTTGCCCGTCAGCCACGCATAGTAGATTGTATTTGTACCTAGTATTCAGCAGTACTGGTGGCCATGTGTGGTCTTCATCATCAGTTCCGCTCACGTTCCGCATCACAATATTATGCTTACCATGAGTAATGCACGAGTTATTATGAAAAACACAAAAATCACGATAGGTCTGCCTATAATATTTGAAGAGTTCCCTCGATTTTTTCATGATCCCATCATCAGGTCCTGACCGTGTCAATGAGACCAATTTGAAAAATTGTTTTTAGGGTTCCGTACCCGAAGGGTGCCAAACGGGACCCTATTACTGAGACTTCGCTGTCCGTCTGTCCGTCCGTCCGTCCGTCTGTCACCATGCTGTATCTCATGAACCGTGGTAGCTAGACAGTTGAAATTTTCACAGATGATGTATTTCTGTTGCCGCTATAACAACAAATACTAAAAATCAAAAGAAATTTAATATTAAGGGGGGCTCTCATACAACAAACGTGATTTTTTTGCTCATTTCTGCTCGATATTGATAATGGTAGCAAGTGGACGCTTAAAATGTTCACAATATATTGAGTATATTACATAGTCGGGCCATAAGTTCTGTCACATGGGTAAAATTTCGAATTTAGAATAGAGGCCACAAAAAAAGTTATGGGAATTCGAAATTTGAATATTTCAAGAAAATAAAAATACAGGTTTTCTGGAATATTCTTCATTTTCCAATATGGAGTGGACGCGCAAAGAAGACAGAGTCGCAATAATTGCATTGCATCGTTGCGGCCACGCACCAACAGTGATTTTTAAACTGCTGAAAAATTTGAAAATTCCACTGAGATTCATTTATCGTACTATCAAACGATTCAGGGAAGATTCAAGTTTAGATGATAAACAAAGAAGCGGTCGACCTCGTACTGTTCGGACTCCAGCGGTCATCAAAGCAGTGAAGGCGCGAATCCAACGAAATCCTGTCCGCAAGCAAACAATGTTGGCTCTGCAGATGGGACTAAGCAGAACCACTGTTAAAAGAGTATTGAATGAAGACCTAGGACTGCGTGCTTACAGAAAAAGAACAGCACATCTTCTTAACGCACGGCTGAAGAAAATCAGACTCGAAAGATGCCGGGTTTTGTTAAGGCGGTACGCAGGTAAAAAATACCGCGAAATACTTTTTTCGGACGAAAAAATTTTTAATGTTGAGGAGAGTTACAACAAACAAAATGATAAAGTGTATGCACAGTCTAGTGAAGAAGCGAGCAAACGTGTGCCACGTGTTCAGCGTGGCCATCACCATTCGGCATTCATGGTTTGGCTTGGGGTCTCCTATTTGGGTCCAACAAAGGTGTTTTTTTGTGAAAAAGGAGTGAAAACCAGTGCCCTCGTATATCAAAACACAGTCCTAACAAACATTGTGGAACCTCTTTCACAAACAATGTTCAAAAATAGGCACTGGGTTTTCCAGCAGGATTCTGCACCGGCCCATAAGGCGAAAAGTACCCAAAACTGGCTCACGACCCATGGAATCGTCTTTATCAGGCACGAGGATTGGCCCTCCTCCAGTCCAGACTTGAATCCTTTGGATTATAAAATATGGCAGCACCTAGAGGAGAAGGTCTGCGCTAAACCCCATCGCAATTTGGAGTCACTTAAAGCATCTCTGATTAAAGCAGTCGCCGATATTGACATGAATGTCGTGCGTATTTCGATTGATGACTGGCCTAGCAGATTGAAGGCTTGTATCGAAGCCAGAGGAGGACATTTTGAATAATTTTAGTGTGGTTTAAATCTGTATTTTGTACCCTTTCATTTGATATATAAATGGTTGTAGTGCGTAACTCATTGTGTCATTTATTTAACTTTCCATATGTGACAAAACTTATGACCAGACTATGTATTTACTTACAAAATAAATAATTAAATTAAAATTAAATTAATATTTAGGGTGGGCTCCCATCCATTATTTTTTTTTGGTTTTTTATAGATAATGGTACGGAACCCTTCGTGCGCGAGTCCGACTCGCACTTGGCCGGTTATTTCAAACAAAAAAACAATTTTTCAAATCGGTCCATTCGTCTAGGCGCAATCGGGGCACATACATAAAAACATCCCGACTAATTGTAAACCTCCTTCTTTTGTGAAGTCGGTTAAAAACGGTAATAGTGACTGAGTCAACGTACAGCCTTAAATCATGAAACTAAAAACTTGAATTCCTTAATTTGACTGTGAAAGATCGGGGGGTCGTTCTCGCATTCCTCAGATAGCGTTTATCTGTCTGTTTATCTGGGGCTTTTGACATTTCACACGTACAAAAAGTGTCAAAAAAAGTTATTGTTATCCGTCTTTTGAGAGACCCGGACGGAGGCTACTTGAATCAGACCGAATAATTAGTGTTGTTTTGAGAATTGGTAGTCCCCGAGGGTGAGCCGGAGGCGGCGGCGCGGGGGGAGGAGGGGAAAGTTTTATTTAGCATGTATCTCGAAAACTATTGAATATTCCTGTTTTGTCACTTCTGATGATTATTAATGTAGGTAATGTCAATAATTTCGAACAACGTCACCCCAGTTTAAATTGTGATTTGATAACTTGTTGCTCTATGAAATGGGCCAATGAGAAAATAGCTTCTCCTAATCGGATCAGCTCCGTCGAACCATTTTTCAGCTCTTCCCGAATTCGCACGATAATTGTATCGCATTCTGGACTCTGGGCGTGACGTCGTGAAATCGTGATTGATGAGCCCACTGACTAAGTAGCTGTAAGGTTGTTTGTAACTTTACTTTCTCCCTAGATATGGGAGACCTTGTGATAAAATGTCTGCACCGATATTTTGGCTTGCGGCGACAGGTGAAACTAACTCTTTTTCACAGGTTCGTTGCATTAAGTTGCGCAGAACTGGCGCATCCCTGTAAACGTAATTCGCGCCAAAATGTTGTTGGAAGACTGTATAGTGTTACGTTGAAGGGACGTCATCGTCAGTTACATTATTTCTTACCATATACATCTGACTTTGAACGTCATGACTTTTTCCACAAGGGGTGGCAGATGCATATTTGTGCCAGTTATTCAATGTCCATTTGGTGTAAAAGTGGGCTAGCTCATCGCTCGATAGATCGCTTCAATATTTTCTATCACCGTTATTACAACGTTATGTTTAAAATGCATTTGCAACTTATCTCATTGGTACATTACCTACATGGCTGGCTCCTGATTCAAACCTGCATCTCCTGCGTGAGAAGTGAGTGTGATGCCATCTAGACACAGCTCATAAATATAATATCTCAATTAATACCTGTCTAAATAAATCAATAGTCTTTTCAAGAACCAACGGCAAAAATGTTAGATAATTGTTTGAGAGCAAATCCAAGGTTCGCGACAAGGAGGAAAAATCTCAGAAATACTATCAATCAAACGAAAGCGACTGTATTTTTTAAGTATAGTCCTAATGGTCGTGTCTACTCCCACATTACATCAAAGCTTGACTTTAACGATTACTAATGACTGTCAGTGCTCGCTGTCATAAGGTTAGCGCACACTGAGCAGTACAGTGCCACCAACTTAGCTGTTCAGTTGATAGTGGTCACTGTGTCATGTAGTCTTCATAATAGCGAGTATAAGAGTGTATTCTCTTTGATGGCGGACATAGAGCAACACGGCCTCCAATGGCGGATGATAAGTCCGTAGTACCAATTTTTCCAACCTGAACAGCTAAGTCGGTGGCTCTGTACGCAGCTTGTAGGTTGTAGGATCTTTTTAAATGTACTCTCAATACTGATATTCTAGAAAAAATAAAAAACAAAGGTCAATGAAAGTGTATTTTTGCTACGAAATTTGTATGTATCAATGTGCTTTAGTCTATTCAGCGAATCAGTTGACCTTTTGTTAAATATTTAAATGCAATGCTGTACTCCTCTATAATTTTGGTGTTACACTTAGTACAAGGAGGCTGAACATGTAAAGTCAATAATTAAATTAAGCATTTTTGGGCCCGTGATAATAAACCGCTCTCAGGTCTGAGAGCTATTTCAAGCGTGTGAAAATGTGAGATTTGTCTGATATTTCTCTGATTTTTCTTGTCAAGTCTGTTACTATTGACAGGTCCAAAACCATCTGCAATGTAATGACGCAACAAGGAAATGCAAAACGTAAAGTAAGTAAACTTTTGAACGGAGTATGTCGGTCAGGAGCTAGGAGTCAGAGAGCCTGTTGTGCGTACACCTTTACTTTTTGAGAAGTTTTGTACTGTTTGGTTTGTTACTAAAGTTTGTTGTCTTTGCCCTACTTAACTGTAGTGAGGTAGATTCAGCCGAAAACTTAGTGTATGTGTGGCGAGGCCCAGATTGTTTGAGTTGAAGGGGTGGGCAGGCAGAAAGGAGATTCGGTGTTTTTGAGGAAGACAATTTACGGTTCGGGAAGCATCCTTTGCTTTTAAGATTTAATGATTATGATTAAGCTTGATTATAAAAGACTTTGAATTAAGAAAATCCTTATCTACTGGCACCCAGGTCGTCACTCAAAGGTCCAGCGGTTCATCTCGTTCACTTTCTATAGTTATGGGTTTTCATAGGTTTTGAACTTTATCTCGATGTGGGTAGGTTGAAAATCGCGGGTCGTGGACTTTAGACGGACGTACGAGTAGATAATAATAATGTTTTTTTTAGGCTAATGGAAAATTTCTACTGCCTATATTCGAACAGTAAAATAAGTAATTATCTCCAAAATAAGAAAGATTGACAAACATCTACGAGTTGGCATAGAAAAGACACGTGCTCAAAAAATGGGGTCAGACGATGCAGTCACGACAGCAAAAAGAGAAAAATTCAACGAAATTTTCAGCTGAGGCATCAAAATTGCAACATGCAAAATTTGCGGGAATACAGTCTGTCAGACCCAAGGCCCAAAGGCTTGTAGACAGAAGCTGTGTTTCTAAAATTACTAACAGCAGGATAGGTATAGAAATAAATAAGCTTCTATGTATTTCGTGAATATGTGTTCCGGCACTTGCAAACATCGACTGAATGATTTCTCCGTTTATATTTTGGTGTGTTGATAAAGTTAAGCGACTTCACTCATTGATTTCTGCTTTATTTAATTAAGCATTGGCAAGTTGTGATTAGATTAAACGTTACATCGGTTAATTAAAGCTTCGCCAAAATAAGACATCAGCCAACAGACCAATCGACCAATGATCTCCGATGAAGTGAAAGTGAAAAAAATTATCTAAACAGTGTCTACTATCCATGACTCTGCTTTTTAATACCCGACGAAATCGATGGGTGATAAATTCCTCTGTTTGTGTATCTGTATGTCTGTCCATGGGACCCTAGCGTTCAAACGGGAACAGATTTAAATTTTACTTGAATTCTAACCGCCATACTCTGAGACCTCTGAGACATATATGTCGGCGGCCGATCGTAGAATCGGGCACATCATGATGTGCCCCGCCATTTCATGATATTGAGGGGTTTTAACGAAAACATGACTTGTTAAAAGCATGTTTATTCAGCACTACGTGATGTTTTTTGTGCTAAACATGTCAAACGAACACGAATACTATTCGAGGGCTTCGCTGTGCTCGCCCCCTTTAGTCTTCACCTCAAGCTACCGCAGTGTTTGCCTTAAAAGATTTTATCGTTTCATGATATGATGTGCCCAATTCTACGATCGGCCACCGACCTATTTTAGCATTAAACCGATGCCAAATTTGAATTTACATACAAAATTCTTTACTTAGTAATCCTTAATCAATATATCTGAGTACGCCGGTAATTAGTTTAGTTTAGGGTATAGCCACAGAAATATATCTACATATATTTCTGTGGTGCACTTCATTTCATTCACATAGAATTCTAAAGACTGGTCAAACCCACGAACGCAGCTCACAAGGGGTCGAGGCGGGAAGGGGAGGGGGCTAGGGGGTCTCATTGTTCTGTGTTCTCTCCTGTACCTTGGCAGGTGAGTGCAGACGGGTCTCGACCGCATACACCAGCTGTACTGTTTCTGTATGGGGAGGGAATTAACGCGCACTTTGTAGAGGTATAATATCATAATAGCCTCAGGTATTTTCCCATTCGGGGTGGCAGAGTTACAATGGGCATCGTAACACCCATTTTTTTTATTCTATAAATCGAAAATATAGACAAATATAAGAAACTAATTTGAATATTTTTTAATTTTTTGATGTCATTATTTTTTTATTAATTATTTAAAATTTCTGAATTTTGTAAGTATGACGTCACCACTGGCATAATTAGGTAAGTTCCTTTGCATTCAATCATGCTTTTAAAAAGTAAAAATACGTTGACGTTTGACATTTGTTTACTTGTTGTAACAATAATTACCACTCGCTAACGGTGAAGGAAAACATCGTGAGGAAACTCGCGGCTAGTTGACTCCCACACGTATTGACGTTGTCTTTCTTGTGGGTTAGTAAGTATTTAACAAAGAGACTAAAGAATCCTTACTTCCAAGTGATCTTCACAGCAATACTGTGTGTACACCTTGAAATATTCCGCCTTAGCTTGACGACACCATTTTTGACGCAAATCTTCTCGAATGCGTACAAACAGTTTAGTTGGGCTATTTTTCGAATTGTTTTTGCAGTTTGGAACGAAGCACTCTCTAGATCCCATGATTATTTTAGTATTATTCGGATGTTTATTTGTTGCGATGCGAAGGTTATTTTCAGCGGTTATTTCTCTGTTTGACACTTTTGACAGTTGTTGTTGTTGACAAATGTATTTTTTTAAATATTTGTAGGCAATGGAACTACCGCATTAGAGCCAACGATGACGTATTTGAAAGAAAATGAAATTAACAGTTTTTGCGATAAATATTAATAATCCGTTTTAATTTTATTTATTTAAACCCCTTATAGTAATCAGTATCCCTATTCCTCTAAATGGTTTTCATTTTACGACAATCGATGCCTCCCTGATCAATGCCCATTGTGTCTACTGTTAGCTGGATATTCAATCGTCCGTTTGCTCATGCACATGACAGAGGGCTAGCCAAACACTGCACCTATGGATATGGGGACAAAATAAAATGAGTGAATATACTACCCTTTAAATATAACTACACCTTTCTGTTTCACCCTCCGGAATGGCTGTATGGTGAAAAACAAGTCGTATTTCTAATTCACTGCCAAAATCGTAAATACATGGGTTGCCATTTAAAATGTCATGTCATGGTAGCCCTTCAGATGTGACTTGATGTTGAAGATGGGTTTAGGCGGCGCCAGTTCTATGCAACTAAATGTCAAAAACGGTAGTTTCACCTGTCACAGCAAGCCAAAATATTGTTGGAAAGCGCATCTCTAATAGACAATGACACGTGTTACTTTGGCATTGATGTATATTTGGTATTCTTTTTGGCACTGAATTAGAAAAACAGTATAGCGTCACGCCTTTTCCAAAAGGAAAAATTTTGCTTCCAAAACCGATCAGAATTGATGAATACGACTCTATACGTCTCTAGGGCGGGCGGGGCGGTGTAAACACCAAGGTCCTTTTACATGAGTAACTTTTTAGTTACAAAAGAGGAGGCAGTGTCATTGAGTTTGGTTGGACAGGATATACCCATAATAGGTTGAATCGCGACGTGTAGAAGATAGAAATGTATGATTCAACCTTCATAACCCACTAAGGTTTATGCTTTTGGGGCTAGAGATTTTTTATCAGTGAGTAGTATGTCCGTTAACATTTCCTTCCCTTCCTTTTTTCTTTTCCCGCAAAGTTTCATTAATCTATCAAGAGTGTTTATATTTTTTATTTATAGTTAATTGTTTTAAGTTTGAACTGTTTACGGATTAGAAAACTACCTTGTCCTTAGGCACTATTTTTTTTGGAAACAATACACTTTGCGTAACGATTTTATTTTATTTTTTAACGAAAATATCATTTACCAACATTATTAACATCATGGGCCTTAAAACACAGGTTTATTAAACTTAGTTTAAGGTGCCAATGTATCTTTCTGTATATTACTTTGGTGAATAAATTTCATTTCATTTCATCACTGCACAGTTCAAGTGCATCTAGAAAACTTCCAAACTTAACTACTTAGCACATGCAAAAACCAATACAAACTGTCTTTAAATTCCAGTGAAAAAACAGGCCCGCTTTTGCATAATGACCTGGAGATATGCACATGCTTGCAGGGGTGTAGCGTAGTGTAGTTGCATTTTAAAAGATGTAGAGTTAAGACCACTTGACAACCTTAAAATGCGCAGGCGCGGACGCAGGGTCATCACCTCGTCAGTTTAATTTTAACCGGCGGCGATGCATTCTGTGATCGATACCTGCAACCCCTTAAAAGTTTGGTGCATGAAAGTAAATTTTGCAGTGAAAACTTCTGTAGGCGCAGCGTGGATATTTTTCGGGGTGCTGAGGCTTATTTAATTGGCAATTGATTAAGGGAATTTAGTCTCAAGGGAACAAATGACATTTAATTTTGTGAAGGAACTACAATTTTGCTGTTTTTTGTTTTATCCTTTATTTGTTAGAATTATAGGCCTTAGGGTTCTGATTCCCTTGCAAGTATCAAGCTTATTCAACAAAGCGACATAAACAGCAGTACCTTTTGATTGCTTAACAGTTCCAGATCACAAACTTGAGTAATTGATATTAATTTCATATTTTATCGTCACGCGTCCCTGAGATAAAGGATCTTGAAAGACGGTCAAACAGACATCATGTGAACGACGTGATGTTATGGGTTGTTTATTAGGGTTCCGTACCCGAAGGGTGCCAAACGGGATCCTATTACTGAGACTTCGCTGTCCGTCCGTCCGTCTGTCTGTCTGTCTGTCACCAGGCTGTATCTCATGAACCGTTGTAGCTAGACAGTTGAAATTTTCACAGATGATGAATTTCTGTTGCCGCTATAACAACAAATACTAAAAAAAAAGAAAATTAATATTAAGGGGGGCTCCCATACAACTAACGTGTTTTTTCTTTTTTGCGGTTTTTTATAGATATTAGTACGGAACCCTTCGTGCGCGAGTCCGACTCGCACTTGGCCGGTTATTTAATTAAAGGTCTCGGAACCCTAAACATGGAAAATGCCGCAAGCACAACCTAAAACTTGTACTATGTAAGGCAATTCAATGTTCTCATACTCAAAGATATTTATCACTATTGATTCACAATTAGGTAACATTCAATAAATAAACTCAACGTAATATACATATTCGAGTCAGACACAAATCACTTACGTTCAACGAGGTTAAATCTAAAGGGTTATTTAACCTCTCTAATATCATCAAAAACATTTTCTAGTCCCACCGGAAGTAATGCGAAAGTTCGTCTTAACCCCCCCCCCCCCCTCTTAACCTCTTGGTAATTCGGTGGCGAATGTTTTGCTCGTTCCGGGCTTATCGCATCATGAGGCACGCGGTTATCTCGCGCAATTCTCTAATTTACAATCCACGAATGAATATTTAATGCAAGTGTGTCACCCCTGAAAATTCGGCGTCCTTCATCACCGTCATAGAATAGACAAATAATGTGTTAGGAGATGTTTGTGCCTACGTTTGAAGAGCCTCTGTGAGGTTGCGATTGTTGGTAAAAGTTTTAGAAAGTAGCTTACCCTGAAACGTTGTGCAAGGACCTACCCGTATCACAAAATAGCAACGATAACCACCTAGAGTCAATTTAATCATCCGTGTTATGAATAATTAGTAAATGATTTTGTATGTAAATAAAATACATACAATACATTTGGGATATTTTGAGGAGTCATTAAACTCTATCAATAACTAATATCAATAGCTGAAAGTCTCTACAGAAACTCAGTATTTCCAAACTTTCCATTCAAAACCTCAATTCTGCCTAACGTCGCATCTGGCAACGACCACACTGGTAGTAGGCTACGCGCGGGGGGTTGAGGCTCGCGGTGCGGGGCGGCGCGCGGCGGGTGGGGTGCGGCGGGAGGGACGCAGCCTCCCTTCCCGGCAACGATTACTGATTAGTGTGGCGGCGTGCTCAGCGGGGCCGCCCGCCGACGACCGGCCTCCTTGCTCCGAACCTCCGACAATAACCTCATCTGTATTTTGAACGGAAGAGAAAGAACTTGTTCGGATTTCGAATGTCAAGCGCGGCGTGTGATTGGTTGGTTAATCTCGCGATCAGCTGTTCCGTAGTGGCTGCGTGAGGCCAGCCCGGCAATCCAACATGTGCTCGGTTGTATCTCGTACGTACGTACTACGTCTGTGTGATGGGTTGTAGGACTCCGTGTAAGGATTATTTGTATCAATCGGAACTGAACTGTCAGTGTTTTTTTAATGTGACTACGGGTTTAGGTGAGTAAGTTTGGTATTTGTCATTATGTGTGATTTGTGTGAACCTCACCTATCGAGGAATTGCAATTCAAATGTTTGGAAGCCTTAAAATCGATGGATAGAATACTAGCAGAGCAGCTAAACTTTTGAAAGCGGTTATTAAATAACAAGTGCAGAGATCAATAGCGCTGCGAAATTGTAAAAAAATATATTGTGGTAAACAGAATTTCGGGAGACTTTTCTATCGAGCAAAAATAATAAAATTTTGTTTAGTGACAATGAATGGATGTTGGCATTTATGATCAACAAGCTAGTATAAAAACACTTGCCTTGACGGACTACCCAATAATTTACGTAATTTGCCATTTAACAATTGCTTCTTGGCCAGGCTGCGCCTTAAGTAGGTACCTACAGGTGTAGGCAGCCGCTACGCAAGCGTTACGAATCTCGTAGCACTGCTACAAGTTCCGTAAAAATACGTTGATGCTCACATGAGAACATTTTGACAGCACTTTGATTTTTACGACATTTACGAGATAAGATAATAAAGTAGGTATGTGTGTAGGCGTTGATGTCTTTATTATGATAGCATTAGGGTTGTATGTCGAGAAGGTTTTACGAGCCAATCAAAAAAGCTTACCGCTTATTAGATGACACTTTTTATGTGAAATTTATCTATGTATATGTTACTGTACTAGGGCCTATATCAAGAAGTCCTAATAAGCTCCATTGAACAGATATCTCATAATTTTTGCGTGTAAAATTACAGATGAATCACATAGAGACATAAATCTGCCGCTGTATGTGACAGAATTTTTCTGTTGCTAATAGTCATATTGTGTTCAAGATCGTTAGGGACCGTCCCGTTAAAATTATGATACAATGTAAAAGAAAAATGTTAAAAAGTACTGAAGTACGTATTTTTATTGGTCTTTTCCTTTTTGTACTTTTTATGACGGCTATTCCTAACTAAGGTCTTGGAAGACTAGGACACAATATCATCAACTTCGCTCAAAGGACATTCTCGAGAGATTAATGAAATTACAAAGGTATTGGCATAACACAACGTCAGTGTGTGTTAGACAATATTCATAAAGTACGATATAAAGTATGATAAACGAAAAAATATACAAGATAATACCGGCAAAGTGCGAGTCGGACTCGCGCACCACGGGTTTCGGACAAATCTCATTCGGTATTCGGATCTTTTGCTTTACTTGTGTTATGAAATCTAACGTAAAATTTCATGATTCTAGGGGGAATTATCCTATAGGTTTTGATTCCCTTGACAGCATTATGCAATTTCAGCAAAGTTGTGACTTTAACGGTTGTGTTGATTGATTGCGTTTATCTATATTTTTGTTATTTTTTTTTTCACTAAGTGACAATAGACTTGAGTTAAAATTTATACCTTCATGTGTTATTATTAAAAAGGGGATTTAACAGATAGACAGAAGGACAACAAAGCGATCCTTTATGGGTTCCATTTTACTTTTAAGGTACGGTACGGAACCTTAAAAAAAGCATCGTAAAAGCTTGGATTTTTCACTAAGTATTCCCAACGGATACCGCGCTCGCCCGTGCCCGGAGTAATATCTAACGCAATATTTGTTTTATGTCTCCCTAACGCGAATGCATTACTCTCTGTTATAGAGACGTGGCAAATGGTCCAACACGAACTCCGTATATACAGGTATGTTATTATATACCTGCTATTACGAGGACCGTGAGACAGATCTCAAGGTTTAGTACAATTAACTGTCAAATGGCTAAATGCACAGATAGACGTAGCTGCTCTAATAATGGTGCGCTTTTGTGATCTTGATGCCTGTATATGATCTTGATGCCTGTCCTAAAAGAAAACTTTCCGAATCCAGAATAATTTTATGAACACAATCCTTTCTTTCAATCGTGGTTTCTGAAAACATTAAAATGTGAAAACTGTCGCCACCGATGGGCACAGGCCTTTACCCGGAAGTGAGTAAGATTGAGCCATACACCAGGGCCTGAATTCTACTAAGTTCACAAGCATACGATAAGCCTGGCATAAACTTCAATAGGAGATATTTAGTATTCTACTAAAACCGGAATCCAATTCACAAGCGCCAGCGTGAAGCCAGCGTACTTCGTATTCTACTGTCCAAAACGTACTTACGCTGGCGCCAGTTTAACGCCAGCGTACTTCGTTCTACAGTCCAAAACGTACTTACGCTGCGTCAAACTGGAGCGCCAGTTCCGGTTTTAGTAGAATACCAAATATCTTGTATTGAAGTTTGTGCCAGGCTTGTCGTATGCTTGTGAACAGTATTCGGGCCCAGCTCGCTGGCTCAGCGCGGGTTGATGGAGGGGCTAGTGGCCAATCCGACTGTCAGAATCATCAAGCTGCCCTGTTAGAGCCTGCGACAGCTTTACGACTACTACCAACGAGTAGCGATGAAAGTAGCCGGGACCTACATAACCCAGTAAAAATAGGAAAATCAGCGGAACTAATTAGGGAGTTCCAAAAAACTTAAGGATTGTGTAGGGGCCAGTCTCTTGAAAAGAGGCAAATAAATTCCTCTCATTTACCTGTGCCACTAGGACGATGGGGGCATATTAAAGGTACGGTTTTCCAGTTATTACTCAAAAACCTTTGGAAATATCAAAACAATTACTTCTACATTAATTTAATAACCAATTATTTCATTGTAGGATCAATACTTTAAGAGCATAAATAGGTCCAAAGCTATCAAGATGCTGATGCTCTTGTATTCAGACCACATCTGCATAGTAACTTATATGCATTGCGATAATAAGAGGAATTTATTTGACTTCTTTCAGGAGACCTGCCCCTACACAATCCTGATATTTTTTGAAACTCCCTAATTAGTTCCGCTGATTGCCCTTTTTTTTGGCTTAGTTTTACTGGATTAACAGCTCAACGTGTCATAATCCGAAATACGGAAGCGCCCGAAACAAATGACACATAGAAACGGACACCCGTCCAATACCCGCCTCGGCCGGATGTTGCTGTACCCGTACGATCGTTTCCGTAGGTACCATCCTATACAACAACGTGTAAATGAATTAACGCAAAATGAGAAACTACTTTGTTCCTAGTACATTTTGGCCTGAGTGGATCAGCTGATTTGTATGGAGAAGTGAAAAATAATGTTGCTCTGATCGAATCGGTTTCATGATGAAAGTTGCTTAGAATGATGTCCCTAACAAAGTAGTTTCTCATTTTACGTTAATTCATTTACAACTTGTATATAATTTACTCTATGGTAGGTAACTGTGTTTACATGTGCCACTGCCACCCCGAAAAGCGTATCTGCGTGCAGCACTGAACTTTGAGACAGACTCTAATCTTCTATGCTATGGAGTGAAAAAAAGTATACATCCACCGTTCGCCTTCGAAGGAATATCTTGCGAATTATGCTTTTAAATGAAAACGTAGCTTGAACTCGGGAAAGTTCAAGCTCACTTTATTCCTAAAGTTTTGAATCAGTAGGGTGTAATGGTAGTAAAGTTGAACCAACTAGACGGTTCTTGGAAATACAGTGGGGAATTTAAAAGTCGTTGAGAGGGCAAAGGAAAAATGTCCTGTTTAATATGGAAATTCCACGAGTAATGTTAAATCAATGGGTGTTTTATCTTGAAGATACATGATGGTTATATCTAGATACTTCAGATACTAGATATAACTATATGCCCTCGTTCCGAAGTCTATTGTTCTCTATCGTAAGTTTGTCCGGCCTGTGTCTTATGAGAGGATACCGATTACACTTATAGCCGCTTATTTCCGTAGTCAACAAGGCCATTACGCTCCCATAGTGAACTCTTCGTGTACATTTCGGAATGCTGATACTCACATCTGCAACTACGAAATATACAAGAATTTTGCGTACTACTCGTGTATAGTTCGTAGTGAATGCGTGTGAAAGTTCAGTTCCAAACTTAGCACTTTAGCTCTTTATACTTTATTGCACAGAAAAAACATATTGCAGACACTTAATATTGGAAAAAAACATGTACATAGGCAAGCTTATCTCTAAAAAGAGATCTCTTCCAGCAAACTATATAGTGTCACTTACGCACGCTATCAAAAATTTTGGTAATTTCTGAATTACACGCGAAATATAAGTTATAAGTTTTAACTTTTTGTAGGTTTAGTTAGGTTACGTTAGACTTTCGAAGTGCAATCAGTTCGGTACACGAACGCACTACAATGGATCTGTTTTATTACTTTGCCCAAGATAGAGTAGTCATTATTCATAATGACCGGGCAAAGTGATTAATAACGCAGTTTTAATCACATTACCCAATTGACGCGGGCAGTATGAATAATGGCCGGGCGGTATGAATAATGACCGGATTTATCTTGGGGGAGAGCGGCAGATATAAACACGATATTTTTCTTACAAAAAATGGCCATTCAGGCTATCTATCAACTAGATGCTAGGCACTCACTAAGGGATGAATTCAAAATACTTACCAATATCAATATACTTACTGTAACCTTTCAATACATTTATCAAAATATCATGTACACCAGAAAAAACAGTGCGTGGTCTTTACCATCTCGGCGCACAGAAATCCAAAGAGGGGCGATGGACTGAGTCAGTACGTCTCTCTTCGGTGTATTTCCTTAGACTTAAGTAGAAATACAAAAAATTGTATTTTTCAAGGCATATAATATGGAGGATATTTTAAAAGAGGTACGGGGGAGTTTCTTGCCCTTCTTTTCTCCATCCCTAAGCCCACAACTTCCGAACGGGCTGTAGTATACAAAAATATTAATACTATATTGACGTTGACTAAGCAATCTGTATGATTTTATGGTCAATAAAAAAAAATGACTTTGACTTTATCTTTATCAAATTGCCCGTAACATATTATAAACGAGTATTTACATTGGGTAATCGCAGTATATAACGGAACCATAATATTGGCGTAGACTATTCCAAAATATACACGATTGCGGCGTAATGCTGATGTATAGCCTTGTATATTACGGAAACACGCCTTATAGCCTATCAAAGGAAATAAAAGCAAAGCGGACAGAGGTGCTTAATGCTGTATGTATAGGTACATTATAGCAATAAAGCATTGAGAATTTTAATATTCTCTTAACGACCACCACCACCACTTAAATCTAAAGACATTCAGCACAATACATTATTTAATCCCATTTTCAGCGAATTCTATTCAGTCGCTCTCATAAAGGAGGAGTCGAGGGTCAGGACACCTTGCTAATAGGGTTTCCCTTTTCCAAAATGGCCGCATGATATATAGGTGCTCCCCGACAACTTCATCCTAATTAATTTTATGATTATAACTGCCTAAGGATATTAAAAATCGTTTATCAAAACTGTACAGAATAAATCTGAAAACCAAGACAAAGCTAGAAGTAAATGCTAATGCTTTATGCCTAAAGCATACGTTTTTACGTATGAAACTCTGTGTTAGATATTTAATTTGTAAGAAATTGGAGTGCCCTTACAAGTTACAGGGTCCATTGTCAGGCTAATTTTAAGAACTCTACAACTACATGTTGCAATAAATGATTTGGAATTTGGAATTTGGATTATTAATATTCGTAAATAGTTACAATCATAAACTTAAACCAAATCATTTTGAAATTACGATTCTAACGTCCAGTTTTCGTAATCGTGAGACAGCTTGTTTAACTATTGTAATCATCTGTTACATTTCACCACTCTTATAGAAATTAAGGGTAAGTCTAGAATAGTTTTCTTTTCCTCCAAATGTTATACTCATGCTTGAATTTATTACAATTTTCTGTGCACATATCTCCAATGTAATGATGTACCTTTAGCTTTGAAAACTAAATATTCACAAGTGGAAAAAGGTCCTGCCAATATGTTGAAAGCAACCCCTTTTAACACTAAGTAAATTGAGAATTTTCTTGTCGACTGGAGCAAAGTTGACTATAATACTGAGTCAGCCTACCCTCGTTTCTCAACGTCCGAATCAGACACGAAGGTCGGCTTAATGGCGCCAATGCTTTGAACCCTTTGCTGAAAAAAAAACGGTCAAGAGTTCTGTCTGCTTGATGGGAGACACCTCGATCGACAGATAGATTCTTACAATTCCGTCATTATAATCTTTGCAATCACGCCTTCAAGTTATGCAATACTACAGGGGTTAGCCCATCGCCACAGCTATGGAGGCGTGACTCTATCTATATTCATTTGTTTTGAACATTTGAACTTTTGCTTGCGCTTCTTCTTCTTCTTCTTCTGTCAGGGGGATGTTGTGCCTGCACCTGGCCCACGAGAGCGGGGCTTTTGTGCATGTCCCCTGCACCTGCATTCTAGTTCAGCCATCCCAACTCCAGCACTAGCTGAAGTAGGAGGCCTGGATGTTCGAGGAAGGTTGACTCTCTGCTGTTTTCTCCCAGAATCGCGATTCTGGTCTCTATGGTGGAGGGGCACGCAAGCAACATGTGCTCTACGGTCTCGTCCACTTCCATGCACCCCCTGCAAAGGGACTGTTGCACCTGTAATTTTCAGGTGTTTATTAAGTGTACAATGGCCTGTTATGAGGCCTATTAGTTAGTATTTTTATTTTGCTGCGCGGCAGCCTCATCAAGTAATTCGTAAATTTATGGTTATTGACCGAGCGAGCGAAGCGAGCGAAGCGTCTCCGTTTCAGGTTTGGGCAAAAATGCTTTCGTATGTCCGGTTGTTCTCCTCTACAGGTCGCATTTATGAACCGATTCTCGTGAAATTTTGTGAGCAGGTTGGAAAAATAAATAGAATTTTTTACTCGAGCCAGTTTTTTGATTTTTTTCAAAATGGCGGAGATAAAATCGCTACAACCCAAACGGCTCGATGGATATTAACAAATGAGGTGTCGTTGGATTCGTAAAGACCATGAGAGTGAAACAGATGAGCGAGCGAAGCGAGCGAAGCGTCTCCGTTTCAGGTTTGGGCAAAAATGCTTTTGTATGTCCGGTTGTTCTCCTCTACAGGTCGCATTTATGAACCGATTCTCGTGAAATTTTGTGAGCAGGTTGAAAAAATAAATAGAATTTTTTACTCGAGCCAGTTTTTTGATTTTTTTCAAAATGGCGGAGATATGGGGTTTTAAAATGTAAAAAAATCGCTACAACCCAAACGGCTCGATGGATATTAACAAATGAGGTGTCGTTGGATTTGTAAAGACTATGAGAGTGAAACAGATTATATAATTTTAGCAAAAAGTCAATAGGTTGTATAAAAGATCGCGAAATGTAGTTTACAAAGTTATTGGTGCGGCTACTTTCATACTGCATGTACGTAACCAGGTACATTCATAAGTTTGTATGTGTTATTGCAAGAAAATTATTTGGGTTATTTTTTTTATGTGTTTTAGCAGTTCAGCTTTCCCACCGACATACTCGCGAGGTCTACAGCTCACAGAGCCACTAGTATTTATTTAGAAATAACTTGGAGTGTTTGCAGTCGTCCCGGTTGACCCACTGGTCGTTGTGTTTGTCGGTTATGGCTGCTTTGAGTTTTTTCCTGATTGCTTCTGCGGAGAGGAGTGAAAATGGTGGAGGGCCGATCGCCCTTCTCCTAGCCCCCGCTTTAGCTAGGTTGTCCGTTGCTTGCGCAAACGATCCAATTGGATTTTGAGCATACCTACCTACATGTACCACCTACCACCTCTATGGCTCAGCGGTTACGCATCTGCTAACATGCGAGAGGTCCCGGGTTCGAATCCCGGCTGGGGACAAAAGAAACCTCAGGTCTTGAATGTTCGGTTAAAAACACACTGTTTAAAATTGGTACTTTGAAACCTAATAACAAGCCAAAAAGGGAAACCAAAATAGAATTAACTAAGTGAGTACAAGACGTGAACATATACCCGTTGAGGAGTTTTCTCAACAGGAAAAAGTACTCCACGTTCTAGACTCCAGTAATTGCTCGAGCTAAAAACTAAAGTAAGTCGTGCTTCATGTCTGCTCGCGACAATAACTTATGACTTTATCTCTGTTCGCCGACGGTGGAGCCTCAGGGAAATTATCTACTTTATTAATATCACTACTTATACGAGTACTTTTAGAAATAACAGCATACATTCAGTCGGAAGTGGATTCTGATATAATGGGTTTAACTAATTTATTGTTTTAGGAATCGTTTTGTAATAATTATTATCCCAGTCCCCGCACCTTTAATATTTTGATTGAGGAGTGAAGGTAAGTAATTTTGAAGTATTTATAAGCTTACCTTATTAATTACCAGAATTGGTATTTTGAATAATTACACAAATTGTGCCATTTCAAGTGTGGGGTCAGTCAGATAAGTAATACATAAGAGCGATTGGGGTCTACGTTCGGCCATTTTGAATAATCTTTGTTCTTGCGGCAGAGATGACACTGATGTCAATCGATAGAGCAACAAAAGTAAAAGAAATAGTTTTATGACTTCCAAGTGCATAAAAAGTTCAGATAAAGAATCAATATGACACGTATACTAATGCGAGATCGTTCAATATAGATCTCGCATCATTAGTAATTTTCAATACTCTATTTGTTATTCTGTAATATCGTCTACCTACCACCTAAACAAGACGTGCCAGTGCCAATTCCCAACAGTTTACCCTTCATGCAAAGTCACATAACTACTGCGGAACTTCGGCACACTACAGTTGAGTCGGCTTCATTTAACTGTCAGTTGTCGCGAAATGGAATGCCGTTGTCAAATGTTGATATTACGGGACCGAGAAGCTGCAAAGTTAAATTGCCTATCGGGAAATGGAAAAGTCAGGGCGACTTTAATTTTTTTCTATAGAGCTTTAACAATATTATTTATACTCGTGTTATTTAGTCTATTGAGGTGTCCCACTGCTGGGCAAAGGCCTCACCGGTTCAAGCCCACACATGCAGTTGCAGTTTGCAGGCTGCAGTTTGATCAATCCGCCCTGTGTATGTGTGTGTGAATATAAGTACTTACCTAAAATTATGTATTTATTGTAGCCCATTAACGTCCCCACTGAGGGTCACGGGTTTTACTCGGATATGAGTAAGAACTAGCCATACTCCAGCATGCTGGCTTAGTGCGAGAATAATATCTTGGGAGATTGTATCAGAGCACGTGGATAAATGATCACTTCGCCACTATTTTTAAATAATTTATCTTCGCTAAGGGTAACATCTCGCCCCTAATGTCACTAACACAATGCAAAAGAAGTTAACAGTAACACCACGTAACACGGCATTGCTATTATACTAACAGGACGTGTGTGTGTGAACTCTGCACTTCAGACCACAGAAATTATACCCACGTCGGGGTCTCGAGAGCTGTGCTCGTTAAACATCGGACAAAAAACAGACGTCATTCATTACCATGCACAACAATAGGCCCTCCAATAAATTAGATCCGCTTTTTCTTAAATAAAACAGCCGTTGAATAAAATGGGCGCGCTTTTGAAAACGGAACGTCAACGAGCGTCACGTTTCACAATTCAAAGATGGCTGCCACGTTTCCAGCCACTTTGGGCGGGAAACGTGACAGGCAGGAGATTTACATCTGAAATCAAAATTGGAATAGAATAGGGAGGGGGATAATCGTATTTTTTCAATTTACTTTACTTTTGCTTTGAAATAGTTACCGTTGACGAGTCTAAAGCTAAATAGTTTCTTTCGTACGTGTAACTCAAGCAATACTTTAGTAAGTATTATTTTAAATTCAAAATAGTATGGTATGGATGGATAGATGTGAGATGGTTTATTTGGCTTCGGGCTTTGTATGACGTAAAACGTAGAAGATATTAGTAGCAGAACTAATAACCTGTGAAATTTCACAATTCAGAACTACGGCCGCCATCTTTGAAACACCATTATACATAATGCTTGGACGAGGCTTGGACGTTATTTCCAAATATGGCAATATTAGCAAGCCACTAGCGACACCCGTCACAGTTAAGCTGGCAGATCTGTAAATGAAGTATTTATGCGGTTATATGTAGGTATTTAGGCTAGACAAGTTACTTGCTAGGCGCTAAGAGAAAGTTGTAAATGTAGGTAGCATAGCATTCATAGACCGTGACAAAACCGCTACAATGCTAACAATTTACTGTTTATTGCATCCAACTAAATCATATTAGTAATTCCAACACGACACGTACTCCACAGCCACACACGAATGTCTCGCGGCTGTAATAACAATAACACAGCGTCAAGTGTCTTGTAGCAACAATGCCTACGGATGTTAATGGGAATTGCGAACAATATCCGAGTTATCTTTACCCATTTATAATATCAAATATAACAGGCAAAGCGACTGGAATTTCATAATAACATTAAAGCGGGAATAATTATGTGTGTTATGCGTGTGAAGCTTGTATGTTATGTAGATTACTGTACTTTTTGTTCATCATTATACCTAGTGAAAGTGAAAATATTTATTTATTTATATTGCATACAAAAGAAGCAAATGTAACTTCTGGAAATTTATTGGCATATTCTGGTATATACACGGGTGGCTGTAAATGCAGCATAAAATATGAGTAATATAGCAACAAGAACAAAAACCAAATAACATTTAAATACAGGCACACACATTGGTTCTGGCCCCAAACCCTGTATATGACAACCAGAAACAGCGAAGACACAAACATCTAAACTAAAATATCCAAGACCTGGAGAGGAGATCCCTAACCGGGATTTGAATCCGGAACCTCTCGCTCTAGGTATGCCAGTAAAGTACTCAAATATGTAAAAGAAACTGAGAAACATCGACTCAACCTTTTCACCACAGTTCCCCAAACTTTGTATAAAAATACCGAGCACAGAGGAAACAGAGCGACCGCGCATTTCACACATCATTCAACCCGCCAAAACGGCAGCCATTTGTAAAACGACATCCCACTGGTACAGGGTACTTTTACCAGCACAATACGCTTACACTATTTGATACTTTATTACACAAAACAATACAGAGATAAGCTCGCCTTTGTATATGTATTATTATATCACATTCAAATAATACATGTACAAGTTAAATGGCGTGGAGGCCTACTAAACAGTGGGTTTCCAGACAGGCTGATGATCATGAGAACATGTACAAAAACCAGCTTTTTCAAGATATTTCTTCCAGCTAATCCTGGATAGACAGAAAACGTCTTGAGCGTTGAAAATGTTAAAATAAAATTAAGTACGTAAAATTATTGTTGTGAAAGATTTCGCTAACAAAAGTTAGTAACTGTCGGTTGCTTTGATTTGTACGAAGAGTTCGTAAAGTTATTATAACATCTAGACTCAAAAGGTAAGTTTAGTCATCATGACTCATTCATGTACTAACATCTCACAGTATTATATTTTCCCAAACTAACGAGAAACTTTTCTCATTCCTAATGGGCCTGTCAAGAATTTAAATGGCAAGTCGTTTAAGTTTCCTGTACTCTATACAGGGTGATATTAAATTAGCTGAGCATATTTTGGGGTATGATAGTGGAAGAGATTATTTCGCTGGAAGAGATCTCTTATTAGAGATAAGCTCGCCTTTCACATGTTTTTTCTAATATTAAGTGTCTGTATTATGTTTTCTGTGCAATAAAGTATAAAGTAAGTAAAGTAAGTAAGTACCCACCCATTATTATGCAAAACTTTCCCTGAGAAACAAATAGTCGCAAACGAAAAAAAAAAATTGTGTCTCCCCTAGTAACTTGTTATCACCTGATAGAGTCAATGTATTGCATGGGTGGAAAAAATGATTTTCATTTGCGACCATATGTTTCTTAGGGAAAGTTGTTCTATTATTCCCCAAAATATGATCAGCTAATTTAATGTCACCCTGTACACCTTCTGTAATGTGGTAAGCAATGTTGCTATGATTTGAATAATATAAGAGCTCAGATCATTTGTCTATCTAGAGCCAGAAAAACACGGTACGTTAGTGTACGTACAGCTCTATCATTTGTATGGAAGAAATGTCCACCTGAAAATAGCAAGACCATTTCGTTGTCACTGAAAAATAGAGAAGTTTCAACAAAGACGGTTTCAGTTCGTAATAACTTATGGAAATATTTATATCACAAGAATGGGAGATAAACATTATGTAGAATACAAGAGAAAGATGGAAATAAACTTCAATCTGAGTGAGTACCCAGTGGGGAAATCGTGCAAGATTCTATCTAGACTTCTAAATAAACGTAATTCGTAATTTCTTTATTGTACTCACATGACAGTAAAAATAGCTTAACATAGAAAAAATATGCACAAAGGCGAACTTATCTCAAATAAGAGATTTCTTCCAGCAAACCATGTTGGGTAGGAGACGGAGATGATAGGTAAGGGGAAGAATTGCGCGTACAATAAAACTATTCTAGTACCTATAATACATAGATATTATTATTACACATAGGTACATATAAGAACCTATTGCTAAGGAATAGAAATAAACATTAATTTTATTGAAATAAAGTGAAAACGTAGTAAGTAAACGTAATGTTTTGCCTCAACGGACCACCGTGGGAGTAAACAATTTCCTAATTAACAATACTAAAATTAAATATCATCCAATGACGGAAGTGATGTGAACTTATTGGGCTCAGTGTAGCTCCGTCTTCGAGCACTACCACCAGTTTACAAAGGTCTGACTCCCCCCTCAATTTTCTTACTATTTAGGAAGAGTGGGGGGAGGTTATGCAATTTCGTAGCGGCCGTTCTAAAATTGTTAAGTCTGCACATGGGTTTAATCGTCGGAGTAGAACCAGCTGCCTTTGACGGTTTGAATTACGGTATTACAGTGAGATTACGGTATTATGTTCGCTTGAAACGAAAATGAGCTGAAGTATACAATAAGCATGAACAATTTTATTAGGTAACTTTTGAGCGAAACTTGTTCCTATTTTCCAGGGTACAGCGAGAGACCTTTTAATATGCTTACTAATGTTTACGTGTAAGCAAAACATGGGATGACTGACAGTTTATTTAAATATGTTCATATTTATTACTCAGCATGTTTACTTCATAATACAGTACAGAGAAAAGGTTTTTCCGATAATGACTTCATCCACCAATATCATTATCATCAACCTTTTCAGCGGATGTCATTAAAGCAAAGAATAAAACGTAAAATATCAGAATATTAATATAACAATCTTTGGCTGGGATTTAAGAACGCAGGAATTATTTTGGCTTCTTGACAATCATTAACCTTACCTAGGTCAAAGTCAGAAATTGTGTGCCTACAATATCAAGATATATTTCATACCTCATTCATCACACTTCATCACAATAACGAAGCCAATGTAGGTGTGTGTATTTGAAAATAAGAAAATTAACTTGCCTCGACTTGATAGGCTGCCACATTAACCAGGAAAAAAAATCACGACTTTTGGTCGCAAACAATGGATGTCTGCCTTTCCATTAGCATCAAATATTTAACATCAATGACAATCTAAAAAGGGTTTTCTCTCCTATTTTATACATCCATAATTTATGTGTCACTTAGCATGGAATGTAGTGTAGATATACCTATACAAGGGTATCCCGTAACTCAACATAGAGCGCGTACAAGGAGATAGAACTTACATTGATATTTTGAAGAATGTTCGCTAACTCCAAATATACATTGACCTATCAAGACGGAGGATGGATGCGGGCGCCCCATAGGACCGGGTTTAAATGGCGTGGTAACGAAGAGGCCTATTGGATACCTTGCAGTGACCGATGATGATAACCATGACGGGAAATGCCAAGATACAAGATCAACCTACAGGTTATAAATAACAGATTCTGAGCATGCCGTGTCAACTGCTTTAGAATGTTATAAAAACAACAAAATGTCATGCCATTTCCTATTCGGGGTAGCAGTGGCACAATTCTGTCCACGTTTATTCAATTCTAATATAGAATGTTAAAGGGTCGATTTCACAATTTTTGTGTCACACGAATGAGATTAATTCTAACAAATGACGCGTCATGTGACGAGTAATAGGGTGTTACGCATGCTGCAAATAGCGTTGCAAGCGTTTCGAATCTGCTACGAACGTTGTTACGGCACACTGCAAATAGCGTTGCAAGCGTTACGAATCTTCTACGAGGCTCGATTTCAGGATTTTTTATCTCACACGAATGACATTAATTCACACGAATGACGCGTCATTCGTGTGACCTGAAATCGACCCTGTACTTCCGAGTACTTCCGAGCAGGCCTGGCGTGAGGAGAAAAATGGCAGTAATAAAACTAGTCTATGCGGAAGCATGCCCCTTGTTATGCGATGCACCCGAAAGCACAGTGCTTACATGCAGGACAGCCTAACCTCGGTAGATCAAAACTTTGTTACGTGTAATACTAATACTGAGTTTCACGAAAAATTTTAATTTAAGCAAATGCTTAGCATCTGAAACAAATGACTATCCTATGAGATTCTCGCGATTAAATTAGTTAAGTGACAACTTAAATTTCAAAATAATTTGGTGAAACTCAAGGTAAGTTAGTCTAGATAATTTAAGGTAATGTTTGGTGAAGAAATAATTTTTAGTGTCCTTGCTAAGCTGATAAATTTTCATCCGCAGCACTGATTTTAATGAAACATGGAATTAAACCATTGCAGGGAATCCTACTACCATTTACAGAATTCCGCAATAAAAGCAGTCCACGCATTTGAGTGTTAAAGTGCCACAGACAGATACAGACACACACACACACACACACACACACCCTCACACACACATACACACCCTCACACCCTCACACACACACACACAGATGGTTCTAGTACATTACTGCCGCGGTCTGTAATGGCGGCGTTGCTAAAGTTTTTATTTTTCCTTTGACTTCGGCGGAAAATTTTCTATCCCTGATTCCGCTTCCATATTAATGTCCGGCGGTGTTAAACACATTGAATTAGAGGATTTATTCCTTGTAGAACTCATTTTTCACAATTTATTTGGAACACGGAAAGAAAATTGCAAAAAGAAATCCCGCTCATTTGTTTTTTTTTTGGCTTCCTGTCGTCGCACAGATCCAAATTCTAGTCGAGTTCCGTGACATCGCCGTCAGTGTCATAATCGATTACAATGTCTACAATGTCATCGTTTTGTATCGCCAAAACCGACTCGGAACGGCTTCGTAGACGCTGTAATCGATTTTGGCGTGACTCGGAACGGGGGGATTGAATAAAACCTTTTTGCACTACTACCTTTTTTGTTACCATTTTTGAAACAAAGCTCGACAATCATTGACTTTGACAGGTAGGTAATTGCTGGTCGCTACAGCACGACTGTAATGGTAATGTCTGGTATTAGTATTGTCTGGCTCCTCCAAGTAGCGCGGCAATGTCGATTTTGCTCAAAGAAGGTTGTCAAAGTAATGAGCACATCCTTTGTTTGAGTAAAAAATCTTAACACCCTTCTTTATTGTCACCAGGGTATTGTATTATTGGTTGGCAAAGGTATTTTTTTAATGATCTAGAAAAATATAGCCCTACTATTACTGTAGCTTCTAAAAGAAACGTGATATTCGATTCGTTGGCTGACACCCCTCCCCCCACCACCGTCTCTCAAAGGGTTGCATAGTGATCAGCCATCGCCGGGGCAAAATTAATTCACGGCCATACAGCACTAATTAGTACAGTCGGCATCAGAAATATGTACGGTAGCTATTCAACATCATAACATAATCATAATCAGCTGACTACCTGTCTTTTTTATTAAGTCTCTACCAATAATTTTTGAAAATAAGTTTTGCAGAATACTACCAAAGTTAATCTTAATAGATGAATACATGTTATATTATTGTATACATAGGCATGATGGAATTACAAACACATCTATTATGACGATAATTAGAAATAGAAATAGTTTTTGAAGTAAAACTTCTTGGGGCACGGGGGTAAAATTTATTTAACCTCTCAACTGTGGGTTATTCATATATTTGCTTTTCAATCGCTACTAGCCGGGTGCTATCACGAGTGGCTAAGAAATGTAACGGAAATTGGAATCGGTGACGTCAGGGTCGGCTGAAGACTTTTAAAACCGCAACTATTTTCAATACGGTTTTTAACTAATCAGATAAGATAATAATACATTCGTACAATAAAGAATGTTAATTACTGAGAGAAAAACCTGATGAAACGTTAACAAATAAAAATTATTTTAAGCATTCTTCCACGAGTTCTTGATTTCCGGTATGGCCAAGATGGCGCCGCCGCCGCCGCCTGACATGACTCAAACTACTTCGTTCAACCTCTTTGTTGGAACCGGAACTTATGTTTGACAGCTGTGCGATGCGATCCATACAGTTTGTAAGAAAAGAGTTTCATCAATGTCACACGGGTCGATATGGATTTCTAAAACAAGCAAAGCAATGCATACATTTGAGCGAGACGGCTTAAAGACGTGACGTCAGATGGTATATAATCTGAGCGAGATGCAAATAGTAGTGACGTAGTGACACTATTGAATGAGTTAAGTATATCACCACGAGCGCGACAAATTGTAGATAAGGAATGGTGGGAAATAAATGACATGACGTATTAAAAGTAAGTACAAGTATAAAATAATTTCAAATAATCGGACGTCTGAAACTTAAAAGTAACTTGAAGCAGAGACTGGATCTCAAAATTGGAAATTTAAATCTCTTTTAGTATAGGTAGGTATAGGTGTATAGTATAGGTACCACTTAATGATCTAGCTACAGAAGTTTTACTTCTAACACGTGTACGGTGCTACACGCGTTTTTTTTTTTTTTATTTAGTAAAACGTATTAGGTACCATATAATTCTAATTTTGAAGTTTCCATGGCTCCCACACTAGAAAAATCCTGAATACATTGAAATATTCTGCTGACTTCCTAAAGGTACGTACCAACGACACGACATGTCATTTCACTTTCAAAGACTATGCTCAATCTACTCTATTCATCTACCGATTGTACTCAAGTTTTTGTAACCCCAGTGTGCTCAGCATGCCTGTCTTTGTGTCTCGGTCGACGTGTGTCGCGTCGGGAGGACTACTTGTCATGTGTAAAACAAACAAGGCTTGGTCATCTCAATCCCGGACATTTTCTCTTGTCGGGCAAGAGATGTCTTACGCTAGCATGGCTAACGTAGAGACATCTCTTGCCCGACAAGATATTTTTTTTTTCACGACAAGGGCCTTTCTCGTGTTTGGCAAGCTATCCTAAGGGCCATTCTCGTGTTTGGCATGCTATCCATACAGGTGTATGTTTACATGTTTGTGACGTCGCGCTGATTCTGATTCCTATGACGCGGTATCCTGATGCGGGTTTAGAAGGAACTATGTGCTTGTATGTTAATGTTATGATATGCTGTTAAGTTGTAACATGATCCAAAGCGAAATGAAATCTCAGAATACGAGGAATCAACTCAACTACAGTCTTCCAACGAGATGTTAGCCTTGCGGTGACAGGTATGGATCTAAAGCTTTTTGACAGGTTTGTTGCATTAAGTTGCGTAGAAGTGGCGCCCCCCTGTAAACATCACTCACAGATCGTTGGAGGACTGTAGTAGCACTTCCATGAAACTTCAGGATTGAAATGTCATTTCTATATAAAGTATTTATATTCTTCCGCGTATTGGAAAAGTTGAGAAGACGATGAAGGCTTGAGACTGAGAAATATTACGTTTGCATGAGAAAAGTTTCTCGAGGAGTTATGTTGGTTGTAACGTGAGGCTGACGCTGAATTTATTACTTTACGTAACACATGTGTGGATATTTAAATTGTGGTGCTGATGTCATAAGTCTGAATAGGGTTTTCAGCCAAATTACTAGAGTCGGAAGTTTGTAATATGAAGGACACAATAATTTCATAATTTCTGTATTGCACACACAAAATATAATAAAGCATACAAAGGCTAGCTTATCTCTAAAAATCGGTCAAGTGCGGGTCGGAATCGCACACGAAGGGTACCGTACCATCGTACTATAATACTTAAGCACTCAAAACAATAAAACACAAAGAAAAAGAAAATTCAAAAAGATTATGCCCCGGTGATTTGAATTTACGACCGACGGATTGAGGGCCTAACACGAAATATACCATGTGGGTGTGGGATGTGGGTTAACACGAAATATACCATCATTGAAATGCGTCGGTGTATCAAAACAAGTCTCTTGTATGGGGACCCCCTTTAATTTGTAATATCTCTCTTGTGGCAACAGATATACACGTTCTGTGAAAATTTCAATATTCTAGCTATTATGGTTCGTGCTGTAGGACCCGCTGACGGACGGACGGAAGGACGGACAGACAGACAGCGGAGCCTAAGTAATAGGGTCCCGTTTGGCACCCTTCCGGTACGGTACCCTAAAAAAAGAGATCCCTTCCAGACTGTGCTTCCAGCAAACCAAGTTCCGATGAGAGAGTTTGATGGCTGAGCGGGGGTAGACCTACATCCTAGAGACATCCTGTCGCCATTACATTATATTAAATTTTGATATGTACTGATATAGATTTAGAAAAAAGTAGTCTATACTTTTGATCTTAGGATCTGTAGACAAGATTGCGACCTATCCACCAATTAACAACTTCTCGAACTAACATCAGCGGCAACAGTTGCCAAAAACTTTGCCTTGTGTTGGAAAACTTTGTTAGATTTTAGGCATACTTAACGGCGCATATGAAGCACCTCTAGATAGGTCCAAATATTTCCGCCTGTAGATGTTCTACTGTAGATAGAAGTCCTAAAATTCTGTATATCAAGTTATAGGCATATTTTTATCACCTGTACATATAAAAATTGTTTAGAAGAAAGTGATTTCCAACATTTGCACTTGCCATATCATCGCTGCAAAAACTATACAAACAGCGCTGCCTAAACTATACAAACAGCGCTGCCTAAACTATACACAATACTAGGCTCTTCATAGAAATTGTTGTTCTGTTCGCAACTTTGTAATTCAGATTCTCAGATGTAGAACTGCATACAATTTAGGCGACAAGTCTTGGCATAAATCCATAGACTTACCTATTTTACAAGTCGTGCACTACAAAGCACACGTTTCCTTGTTGCTATCAAGACAACTTGCGAATGTCTCGGGGAATTGGGATGCTTTACACCAGAGCGAGTTGTTCCCATATTGTTCCCAGCACCCTATTTTGCTATTCCGAATGCACGATAAGTACCTGTCACAGTGGAATACGACATTTTTCACAGTATGCAGTGCTGCGACGGTTCTGGTGCATTTGCACCTTACGCGAAACAATGAGTATCCTGTATTTCTAATTCACTGCCAAAAAGATTACCAAATATCAGTCAATGCCAAAGTAACACGTGTCATTGGAGATGCGCTTTCCAACAATATTTTGGCTTGCGTTGACAGGTAAAACTACCGCTTTTTGACATTAAGGTGCGTAGAACTGGCGCCGCCCTGTAAACCCACCTTCAACATCAAGTCACATCTAAAGGGCTACCAGTGCAATATGATCATAAATTCTAAACCTCTTGATGATTATTTATTATCGATACGATTTTATTTGAGGATGTTTGTTATATCAGGCAAATAATCCGATTTTTATCTGTTGAACTACCTATAAATTCATTTGTAAAGTGCCGCTTTTATCAAAATAGTAATCTACTATTAGACAAAATGACATTTTATAAGGAAACTCATCGGGTTTTCTGTCAGTCTTTGTTTACTGGTTACCATTAATTAGGATGTCCTGGATGTAGAGGGAGACTAAATTAATGTATTGGCCTTATTGGTCTTATTATTTTCCCTTTTTTTGAAAAAATATGATTTTATTTCATAGTATACATACAATTTAAAGTTTCCACGCGTTATGAAGAAGAATGGTCTTACAAATGTTCAAGTATTACAGGTAGCCGGTAGAGCCGATCGGATAAAGAAATGTAGCATTTCTTTCGGATGACAGGGATTATAGGCCAGTCCTTGGACCAGCCCCCTGCAAAATGATCGTAGCAGCGCTGCCTCGACTATACACAATGCTAGGTCTGTTCACAAAAATATTGTTCTGTTCGCAATTTTGTGAGTCAGGTTCTTAGATATGGAACTAACTGAATCACCAAAATGCACCTCGCTTCCTTTCTTGTGATTTGTCATTGGAATTTTATGTTTTAGCTTGTCAGTAAGAAAGACAAACGAACGCTTAGAAATCATTCCGAGAGGTAGGCCAACAAGTCTCTACTTTTGGGGCCAAAAATCGAAAGTAGCTTACTTCATAGCAATATATTTATTGCAATCTTTATCACTTCCGCGCCATCGCCAAAACTTCTGAAACTACCATTAGATGTTTGAAGTTTTCAGGTCAAGGGCCCAAAATGCGAATACGGTATTGGCCTCATTTTGTAAGTAGTTTTAAAATAAATGGTATTACATTTTAAGCGCACTACATTAATATTTCTGGGATATCTTCTGTAGTTTTTTTTAAATAATATAGTTGAATTTGAAAAAACCGCGCCATAAACGCTGTATTTTTAATGGCGCCGCCGCGCCCCGGTCACACGAGTCGCGTGACGTCACATGCTCGTGAGTGAACACCCGCCATCATTATTATTCAGTCAAGCAGTTAAGCACGATGTCAGAGACGAGCGTGTGACGTCACCAGAGAGATAAAGCGTTTTCGTCATGTTTTCTTTACAGATTATATTTCGATAGTTATACATTTAAATTCCTGGAATCCGCAAAAAGTAAACATATTTTACTCTAAAATATAGTGAAATATAGATTTCTATGCTACCACATTTTGTCGAATATTTTTAATGTTGTCCAATACCGTATTGAAAGCGTAGACTAAAATATTTTCATTTTCGTATGAAATGTCGAAAACAATTTGCGTCTTTTTTAATACGCATGGGCGCGAATTTAAAGAAACCCAGGTTTTACGGCTATTTAATTTAAATCACAATTTTTTAAAAGTTTTTTCATTCAATGACCATCCGAAAGATGGACGTGACGATGTTTAAAAATAAAAAGTTGAATTCCATAACTTAAAACACAATAACACTGTTAGCATTCCAAACCTAAGCACATAAATTGATGGGGGTGTTCATGAGGTCAAACTGCCCCATAAAAGTTAATATGGCCGACTCGATATTTGCACTTATAATGGAGGAGCGCCGATGCCCTAACGTGATCGGGTTCCGTAGGGACCGACGCGTCGATTGCCTCATTAATATCCGGTCCAGTGTGTTTGTACTGTACACATTGATATACAGGTAACAAAATATCTTCGATAGGTCTTCAGCGGAACTACAATTCAACGAAAGGTTGACAATAGTGCGCGCTAGTCATAAAGAAAAATTGCGTCATTCAATTCTTTAAGTGCAGTGTAGCTCGAGAAAGCGAAGAATCACATGTCATTCCGAGGACGTGCCGCGAAAATCCATTCGCTGGAGTGGGACCGGTGAATTAATAGTATTTCATTTCTCATTTCAGGCGCACATGTCGACCTGTGTTCGAGTGTAAAACCTGGGTGGCGATTCTACTGTTTGTACTATGGCACTATTTTAAAAACGACTCATACCATAAATATCATTTACTCGTTACTTTTACCCCTTGTTTTTGGAAATGGCATATGTATGGTAAACGTAGACAGAGAGGCAGATTTTCTGTAGACGGATGACACGCCTAAGATTATCTAAGATTTCCTACCGTATGAACTACCGCAAAACTTTACTTACTTTATACTTTATTGCACAAAAACATAATACAGACACTTAATAATGGAAAAAAAAACATGTACAAAGGCGAGCCAAACCTTTTGCTAGGCGGCCTTTACTTATGATAGGGTCTAAAAATGTATAAAAAACTAATAAATAAATTATCCCCATCGAGGGGCACGGGTACTTACCCAGACACGAGTAATATTGAGCCATACTCTACCACGCTACCTCAGTGTCGGTACATATAAAATAAATAATATGGGCAGTAATAATGAGATGGTTATAAATAGGTTACAAATAGCAGAATATGGATCCAGGGCCCGAATTCTACTGTTCACAAGCATACCACAAGCCTGGCACAAACTTGAATACTACGCATTTGGTATTCCACTAAAACCGGAATGGCAATTCACAAGCGCCAGCGTGACGCCAGCCTACTTCGTATTCTACTATCTAAAACGTACTCACGCTGGTGCCAGTTTTACGCCAGCGTACTTTGTTCTACTGTCCAAAGCGTTCTTACGCTGGCGCCAGTTTAAAAGTACGTTTTGGATAGTAGAATACGAAGTAGGCTGGCGTCACGCTGGCGCTTGTGAATTGGATTCTGGTTTTAGTACAATACCAAATGCCTCGTATTCAAGTTTGTGCCAGGCTTGTGGTATGCTTGTGTACAGTAGGATTCGGGCCCAGACTGGGTGCGAGCTTTGTGTTACCCTCTACCGAATTGTACGAACGTTTTAGTCTAATAGCGCTTGCTATTTTACGATGTGTGGCAGGTATGAATTACATTTAACAAAGGTCGTAATGCAAACAGACGCTCTGTTTGAACCAGTAAACTAAAACACTCGTCTTATGTTTTTTTTTTTTACGTTAGCCTGTAATGTGTCCCACTGCTGGGCAAAGGCCTCCCCATTTCGAGCCCACACATCTCTAGTCAGAGCTAGATTGACCCACTCAGGTTCGAACGTGTCCAGGTCGTCCCGCCATCTCCTTCTGGGCCTTTCTCTACGCCGGTATCCGTCTATACTATAGGCACCCATTCAGTAGCTATCCTCGCCCACCTGTCTGGATGCATTTGGCAGTTTTATTATTATGTGTCAAAATAACCTAGTAAAACTATTTTCGCAAAATGTTAACTACTCCAATGGCCCTTTGTATTTTCCTCACAAAAACTGCCAAGTCGCAGGAAAGGGAAGGATAGATAGCAGATAGTTCTGTCCCTCCGGGCTGGTTTTTAATTCTCTGAACATAAACGATATTATTGTTCCTGTTCAGAGAATAAAAACAGCGAATATTGTACAGTGACGCTATATAAAATAAGAACTGTATTATTTTAATTATTTTATCATAATTAATTTATCAGATTAATTCCTGTTCCGGTTTCCTGGGCGCTGATTAAAGTTAACAGGTTGGTTAAATTAGCATCAGTCAATCACGAACCGTTATTATTCAAAATGACGGAACTTGATTGGCCGACACTGATTTAACCAACCTGTTAACTTTAATCAGCGCCCAGGAAACTGAGTGATAGAAAAATACATTGACTTAACATTTATTGATTCTCTACTCTACATTGTGTAGAAAATAGAGAATATCTCGTGAATTGGCATCGCATGATGTGTGGTGTCACGTCACAATTCATGGAAACTCAATGCATTTGCACAATGCATTTGGTGCGATCATTGAATAATAATACATCTCCGAATACAACATACGAGCGCTGCACATAACTTACATTGTGAATTCAATTCAGAACTGTTTTATAGCACAAAAGTTATACAGACAGCGTTTTTAGGGTTCCGTACCCGAAGTGTGCCAAACGGGACCCTATTACTGAGACTTCGCTGTCCGTCCGTCCGTCCGTCCGTCCGTCCGTCTGTCTGTCACCAGGCTGTATCTCATGAACCGTGGTAGCTATACAGTTTAAATTTTCACAGATGATGTATTTCTGTTGCCGCTATAACAACAAATACTAAAAATCAAAAGAAATTAAATATTAAGGGGGGCTCCCATACAACAAACGTGATTTTTTTGCTCATTTTTGCTCGATATTAATAATGGTAGCAGGTAGACGCTTAAAATGTTCACAATATATTGAGTATATTATTTACTTAAAAAATAAATAATTAAATTAAAATTAAATTAATATTTAGGGGGGGCTCCCATACATTTTTTTTTTGCGGTTTTTTATAGATAATTGTACGGAACCCTTCGTGCGCGAGTCCGACTCGCACTTGGCCGGTTATTAATATAAAATGTTGTAGGGTGCGTTACGACAGTCACAAATCACGCCATGTCCGAGTACAATACGTCTTTTGAAATTAATGTCATTGGTTTGTAACAAAAACCAACAAAAACTGTTGCTCCATTCTCTGACATCTCGGGTTTATCCCTCAAATAATTGAAACAAAAAGTAAACTTTAGAAAAAACCGACTTCCACAAACCCTATGCATACATAACCCCATGTGCATTTGCACGAGTTATTATGAAAAACACAAAAATCACTATAGGTCTGCCTATAATATTTGAAGAGTTCCCTCGATTTCTCCAGGATCCCATCATCAGATCCTGACATGGTGTCAATGGGACCAATGGGACGGTAAACCCTTTCAAACAAAAAAATAATTTTCCAAATCGGTCCATCCGTTTAGGCGCTATCGGGGCACATACATAAAAAAACATCCGGACGAATTGTAAACCTCCTCCTTTGGGAAGTCGGTTAAAAATGCCTTTGATGTCTGGAAGTATGTTCGCTAATTTAAAATTCACTTTTGGCCCATCCGACTGCGATTAGTTTATACGAGCTGTCATGCGGAGCAACTGTAATTGCATTTCAAAGGTATTAAAGTTGTCAAAAGATACATAATTGAAACAAAAAGTAAACTTTAGAAAAAACCGACTTCCACAAACCCTATTTGATTAGATTGAGTTTAATACTAACTGTAACCCCTTATCCCCCCCTCCCTTGGGGAATTAATTTTGTCAAATCCCATATCAGTGCTACCCCACGCTACTAAGGAACCCCTGTACAAAGTTTCATGGCTCTAGGTCCACCGGTTTAGGCTATGCGTTGCCTGCCCGTCAGCCACGCATTGTATTTGTACCTAGTATTGAGCAGATCTGGTGGCCATATGTGGTCTTCATCAGCAGTTCCGCATCACAATATTATGCTTACCATGTGCATTTGCACGAGTTATTATGAAAAACACAAAAATCACTATAGGTCTGCCTATAATATTTGAAGAGTTCTCTCGATTTCTCCAGGATCCCATCATCAGATCCTGACCTGGTGTCAATGGGACCACCCTTGAGGTATTACCTATACGCCGAAAAAAGATTTGTTCAAATCGGTTCATAATTGGCGGAGCAATCGCGTAACAAACATAGAAAAAAAAAAAAAAAAAAAAAAAAAACATACGGGTCGAATTGAGAACCTCCTCCTTTTTTTGAAGTCGGTTGATAAAATAGAGCTTCTGGTCAAATTCAAAACTCAAAAATATCTATTTTCCAAAAAATATGCCTATACAGAAGGGTGTATTTTAGGGGGTTAGTAGGGACATTATTCTGAGCAATTTTTACTATGAAATCGATTTGATCAGAGCAACTTTATTTTTCATTACTCCATACGCTTTGGTCTGGGCGGGCGGTCAGCTGATATGTATATGTAGAGAAGTGAAAATTAAAGTTGCTCTGATCAAATCGGTTTCATAGTGAAAGTTGCTCAGAATTGTCTCCCTAACAACCCTCTAAAATATGAATACACCCTTCTGTTACACCCCGTAGAATAGAGTCGAATATCGCTTGAACAATGGCTTTCACATTGGGTCTTGCTCGGGAGCACTTATCCAGTGGAGAGCGCATGGATACATTTTCCTTTGAAACACAACTCACCAATTTACGGGCGGCGGAGGACGAGGTAAGAGAGCTGTGATTGGTCAGCCGCTGCGAAACTGTCTGGCGGCCCGTTATCGTACATAGGTTGCGTATGCGAACGTTTGTTGAACACAACAAACGTTTGGCGAGCCGCATTCCCCCGCAGGCGCAGTCAATTGGATATATAGTATCTGGGTCTTGCCAATATTAACCAAAATCAAAACAAATCAGCGTCTCGCCTTTTCCCACACGGGTTGGCAGAGGTAGAGGTTGTGTCCACTTTTAGCCAGTTATTTAAATTCCATTTTTTAGGGTACCGTACCCGAAGAGTGCCAAACGGGACCCTATTACTGAGACTTCGCTGTCCGTCTGTCCGTCCGTCCTGTCTGTCACCGGGTCCGTCTGCACGAACCGTAATAGCTAGAAAGCTGAAATTTTCACAGAATGTGTATATCTGTTGCCGCACCAACCACAAATACTGAAATACGAGAGATATTGCAAATTAAAGGGGGCCCCGATACAAGAGACGTGTTTAGATACACTTACGCATTTCAAAATGGATATCTTGACTGAAACTGTTTATTTATTGTCATAGCAACCATGTCATAGACACATATACTACACATTTAAATATGATAGCATATTTCGCGTCAACCCACATGGTTGTGGTAGCTCAGCCGGTATGATGTAGACTCTCAATCCGGAGGTCGTCGGTTCAAATCTCGTGAAGGCATAAACTTTTTAAATTTTCTTTTTGTTTATTTCTTTATTGTTTTGAGTGCGTTTGATTTGTTGTACGATGGTACGGTACCCTTCGTGTGCGATACCGACCCGCACTTAACCGATTTTTTTCTCAATTAACAATAGTAAGTATTCATAATTTCTAAAGCTCTTCTAAGAAACAGCAGTTACATTTCACAATCGGGTAAATTCGGGTAATTCGTACCCGGCGCCCCAGCCTCGTGTTACCATTAATGATAATGAATGTCGATCGGTATTGGTCCGTATTAACCCGGGACCGATCCGTCCGGGCCGCACAGGGCCGGATTAGGTGACTGGGTGCTCCAAGACTTTAGAATAGGTATTATTCTTTGCTGTCCACTGTTTTAGCTCGTTTATTTGAGGACTTTCACAAACGTGTCATAAATAAATGTTTATGGGGGTTCACTACCACTTTTTTACTTGAATGGCCTGGTAATGACATATTAATTATAAACATATTATATCAATTACTCTAAGCTCTATTCGATGTTTTTGAATACTCTCTTTTTATGATTACGAGTTCTGGCAATATGCCATGAGGTTTTTTCCTAGACGGTTTTCTTCAAAATCCAACAGAGGGCCCTGAAAAACAGGGCATTGAAAATAAAAGTAGTATTTGTATGCCGGTTATTTAGAGCAATCTGAACTCTGGATACGTGCTCAAAAAGAAGAGTTATGTTTCTTCCTTTGGAAAATAGGGTATTATCTCAAAAAATAGAATCGGAAAGAGTGACATCATTGACATAGGTATAACAGAACTCGCACTGGCACAGCATTCCTGCGATCTTTTGGACTAACGCTTTATGACCTCATTAGCTAAAAGATCGTTAGAAAGATAAAATGTCCACAGACCCTGTGTCTGCCTTTTCTCTATAATTTTTTATCAATTTGTCGAGCAATGTTACCTATATTTAATTTAAACAGGTAACATAATTAAAAGGTGTTTCAAAATTGTCTAAAATTACTTGACGCCGAAGAGACATTATGCAAAGTGCGAAGCTAATTTATAATTGCATTTTACAGCGTCGTCTCTCATCTTGTTACTAGAAAGTTAAAATAAATATTTTTTCTCTTAATTTCCAGGAAACTAGGAAGATGAAGCTGCCGGTTGTTTTGCTGCTGAGTCTGTTTGGTGAGTTTTTGTAGATTTCATAATTAAGTCTCGAACTCATTGCGATGGAAGAGACACTTAGTTAAGTTCTTAGTAAAGCGACGTAAATTATTGCAATATGAAAGAAGGTCTCTTGAGTACAATATTCAACATAGCTTAAATTTTGCATTATAAAAGAAAAGGAAGTATTCCCGAGGAACCATTCATTACTCCGTACTGCAGCGATGGACTAGACACCTGTCTCGCAAAATGGAGTATCAAATAACTGTCACAAAGTAGGCACACCTGTGCCTCTGCCACTTAATGTGGGAAGACGCGTGACACTATGTTATGTTACGTAAAGTATTCGAAAATAAAACAGCATGAAAACAAAATTATATCTTATACTTAAAACATAAAAAAATAGAGGCCTATGCCCAGCAGTGGGATAGATAGATAGATAGATAGATAGATAGATAGATAGATAGATAGATAGATAGATAGATAGATAGATAGATAGATAGATAGATAGATAATAATTTATTCATTGATACACAGTAGTTGTAATAGAATAATGATGATAATATGCTGTTGATGTCGCAAATAAAATAAAATAAATAAATAATTTAAAAAATGCATCACACAACCGAATTGATAACCCCCTCCTTTTTTGAACTCGGTAAAAATAGCTCAAACGAAGTATGCAACACCAATAACATTTTCAGCGTCTCGCGAGTAAAAGTTGCGAAGCTCGATAAAGTTCGCACGGGTTCCGCCGGGGCCGATAGATGCCGCCGCAGGCCAGGCGTGAAATTCACTAACAGCGTGTAACAGGGACTGGGTAGGGTTACCGAATGGATCAACTGAAGAAAAAACGTAACATGTACGTTTCTTCTTTAGGTTACGGTAACTTGTAATAAGTACGGGAATAGAAATCGACAGGATACGGTTGGCGCAGGACTGTCGCGATTGGCCACGGAACAGAAAAAACAGTACAAAAACTGTTTTTTTTTTCGTGCGATTGGCGCTAGAGAATAGGCCTTTGCCCAGCAGTCGGTTGATGTGTGCTGAGTTTGATGATGATGACAGAATAAGAATTAAGGTGCCAAGTTTGGCTCTTTGCTGAGATGTGTTTTACAGATAGCCCAGTTAGGGAAGGAGTAAATAAGGGGAGATAATAATATGGGAGAGAGGTAGCAGTCTTAAGTTTCGATCGATTATTACTCGAGATCAACTGGCTAATTATACAAAAACATACAAATGCCGTCAATTTGTATATTTTAATATGGAGAGTCTAGTTATTTTTTTCAAAATTGATGGTATCGGTCGTCGTCAACCTAATAAGCAGTGATCGGAGTAGGCAGAGCTATTTTATGTACTTGCCATATGTAAGAATAATATGGATACTCCCCGAACCTCGGGATTTGAATTGAATTCTAGTGGTGCAGAAAGAGACAAAAACAGGTGGGTCACTCTTGTTTTCGTTTCGTTTCGAGGAACACCCCGCTATTGTTTTTGTTTGGCGATATCACGACGAGTTTCAACAAAGCGGCAACGTCGCACGTTAGGAAAAAAGTTTGGCAACGTGTTGCTGATATAAAATTTACAATGTCGCTCATGCGCTTTTTGCCTTACATAAACCATGTTTTATACTTATTGATAAAAAAAATTATATTTATTTAAACCCCGGAGTATCAGTCCCAATACCATGGATTATCCATAATAATATCAATGTTTGCGGTCAATGAACCTAAATAGCTCTGCCTACTCCGATCACTGCTAATAAGTTGTCAGGTCTGGCTCGAAAAATAACACGAGATGACCAATCGTATAATCTGGTAGCTGGTAACCCTGGCTCCGAGGGTATTCGTTGACTGTCGGCAGTCGCCTGCAGGCTGTCAGATACAGCAAGAAGTTGGCAATTTGCAGATGCAGCCGTGATTATGAGGCCATTGGTTGTTTTTAATTCCGAAAGAAAAATAAAATAGGGTCTCTCATAGAATCCTGGAATCAACTGATCTTATCAATATATCGAGGGATGTTTTTTTTGTTATTATTTTCTAACGGCCGATCCCAATAACCTATCTCTATCCGTGATCAGATTACGCGTTACATTTGACAGTTGCGCTATGGGATTTATGTCAAAAATGACACCAGGAATCTCAAATCTGCAGATTATGGATTGAAGATAGGCTATTGGGATTGGCCGTAAGACTTGCTTGTGCTAATCTTCTCACGTCAAAGCAATCCATCTTTGTAGGTACAGTATTTCTCAGACAATAAGTCCGATGACTTTGGAAGTGGACAGGTAATGTTGATAAACACGGAGTTTCATCATGTCTATGGTTAAGAATTATTTACCCGCCTTAAATACCTAGGTACCTCCATTGTTTGATGAAGCTCATTACTTTTATCAAATTCATCTAAAACCTCGAAAGTCATCGGACTTATTCTCGAGGAACACTGTACAATATTCTATTAACACCAATGAATAATGTAACAACCGAATCAAATGAGGCGCCCCGGTTGATTTATAAAAGTAATTATACAGCGTCTAAAATAATTCAATCCCTCAATATAAATCCAAGTCACGTACCTTTCCAACATATCTCAATGAAATAAAAAAATTACAGATAAGATTTTTGAAATGTTTAGTTAGCAAAAGAGACAAAGAACAATGTAACAAAAATTATGAGAAATTATATAAAGTTTGTAAAATAATACCAGTTGACAAGAAAGTAGAATATCAAATTGCCTTAGATACATTTGGAATGCGGAACCAACTAAAAAGGAGCGTCCATGGCTACCCTACTCGTAGCACTAATAGAAATAAGATCAAATACATTATTCCAAGACACATAAACTATTATGGGTCTAGAACAGCTTGTAGGGTGCTGCCTAAGATACTAAATAATATGCCAGATAAGTTCATTACAGATGCAATTCCCAAGAGAAAGTTTAAATGTATGTTGAAGCAATATTATATTAAAAATCTTTAAATATCATTAAAAATGGAACGGGGGATGGGATTAGTATTAAAAAAGTACATAATGTTATAGTTAAGAGCCAAACCAACCTGCCGACAAACTGCCTAGCAGTTTGGCAGACTTAAATTAATTAAATAAGTGCTTTTTCATGAATAAAAAAAAAAAAATCTAAAACCTCCAAAGTCATCGGACTTATTCTCGAGGAACACTGTACAATATTCTATTAACACCAATGAATAATATAACAACTGATTCAAATGAGGCGCCCCGGTTGATTTATAAAAGTAATTATACAGCGTCTAAAACAATTCAATCCCTCAATATAAATCCAAGTCACGTTTCCGTGCGAAGTGACTTATATTTTTTTGTCCCTAAATTAAGTTAATTGCGTCACGCTCCGGAGATATTTAAATCGAGTAAATTAAAGAGAGCCAGAAAGTAAAGGCATTTTTTTGGCAACGGTAACTAGCACAAGCACCCGAACTTCACAGAAGTTACTTTATGTATTCTACTTATATGTTCATATTATATGGGCTGAGAGATCTTCAATGTTGCTGTAACTCGTAGACAGATATAAATGTCATTTGCTACCACTCACGAGGCACGCCACTCACCTCAGTCGCGCATTTTGTCAGAATTTAATATCAAAATCTATGCTCGCAAGTATGGAGAAACGTCATTTTGACATTTATACGCGACGCAAGGTGAGGGTGTTGCTTTGAGTTGCCCCGCTGCGCTGGCCGAATCTTTTGGCCTGGGTAGGTAGCAAATGACCCCACCTATCTCCCATTTTTCTATGTAAAACGTTCTGCCAAACACCCTGTTGTTTAATAATTGATGAGAACATCCCTAAAAATATATGTATTTGTAAAATTCTGTTATTGTATATAACGTCTTTAGAACAAAGGCATAATTTTATTGATATGTATATACAATTAACTTACTACTAAAAACAATTAAATTAAATAAAAAATATCCTTAAGGTCACCGCCGCCGTCGAGAGGCAGGGTGCCCAACATGCTGGCACCATTACCTCGCTGTATCGCTATGCTAATTCGCTGAGCGAGGTAGGTGCCATGCCAGCTCTAGAATCACCTGACGCTTCGACGAGTCTCTTTGAAACCTCCATAAAGACTCGCCGAGCGTCGCCGTCGGTCCCCCACGGCCCGAGGGTCTCTACGCCAAACGGCACAAATATGTAGCCTTCCTCAAGGGCGGCATATTTGCGCCGTTTCAAACCCTCTGCAGAGTCCGCCGCGGCACCGGCCTTGGAATAAGTCGCTGGTAAATGGGATGGCGCTAGTGTGTCAACACACGTTGCATCCCATACCAACGACTTCCCATGCTGCCACGGAATGAGTGTCATTCCGTCGGGCCTCTTACCGTCGTCGCGGGCTATACCTGGCGGTTCTAATACAGACGGTACGCCCGCGCTAGAAAGGGCCCGACGGATGATATCATTCAGGGCAGCATGTCTGGGAAAACGGTCGGCACTGTAGCTACAGGACAGGCCGTGGTGTCCTTGTTGGCACACCCTGGCGCCGCACCGGCAGCGATGTACCTCGTTTGTTTTTACCCCCAGTCGCAGGCAGACAGCGAGCGTGAGGGTGGTCCTGTCCAGAAGCGTCCCAAGAACTATATATTTATGTTAACGTGGTGATGACGATGATATGCGGTACTGCCGATTTCGGTCGCTACCGCCGCTTCAACTTGTCGTTTGAACGTCGCTCGTGGGTTTATTAAAGTGACATAATCCATAAATAATAACATGCAAGTGTACCGGAATCTGATGCCAGAAAACCATAATGGCAATGTCTATTATTGTCTTTTGTAATCTGTCAAATTAGGTCGTCGGTCGCATCATAAAGTGCGTTCGTCCAGGCTGTGTAGCCCACCTTTCACTACGGCGGCGGCGCACGGCGGCGGCACTTCGATACAAACTAAAAACTGTCTTGCGCATAGACCATCGGTTGCGGGTGTACTCCGCAGCGGTTTTCTTTGACCAAGTGTCGGCGATCTTTAAAATTAGGCAAGGCGGCGAGATAAAAGGGTGACACGAACGAAATGAGTGGACTTTTGGAATTTCTCTAGTATTGCTCACATTCTATTTTTATTTCCCCATTTGCCATCCTGAATCTGATGTGATAACTTGAAAGTTCTTAAATAAATAAGTTCCTTTATGGTATCTCTATGTAAAAGAGAAGAATTAAGTAGGTTACTATTTGATTGAATAAATAAATGAACGAATTTCTTTATTTCCATTAAAGATTCACATTTTGGTTAAGCCCTAGACCCCACACTAGGATCCCCTGTATCGTGGGATCTAGGCTCTTTAGTACGGGATTTATTTTCTCAGATGACCCTCCTTAGATAGTCTTAACGCTCAGTCTTCGGTCAATATAGTAAAAATAATGTCCAACGAGCAACAAGTAAACATTTAATATACAATAGCAAAGATACAGTTCCAAGCATACCGAAATATACATACACGTTTCATATTTATTTGAAAAGCGTGATGGCGTGGACGGTGAATGCATTGAAATAGAATATTTGCTTGGAACGAGCGTCCGGTTTCTATTCTGAATCCTACATAGTACGAGTATCATGGATGAAATTAATATTGAAGTAAATTTTTAGCAGCTGTTTTATAGAAAACTTATTTTAGGCTGCGGAGTAAATAAATAAAGCTAGCTTTAGAACGAATATACATTTTATCTATAACACATTGATTAACAATATTATCTAGCCTGCATCCTACGGATGACTTCGGAACATTATTGTATCCCTCATTGGTGGGTCCAAGACTGGCCGAGGGCCACCATCATATTATTATATGATATGAGGAATATTTCGTATATTTTCGTATATATTTATTGCACATATCAGAAAAAAACACAAACAATACAGAAAAGGCATGAACAAAGGCAAGCTTATCTCTATGTATGTATTTGTATGTATCTACTATCTACTAAGTAAGTAACGGGGGGTAACGATATATGTTTTGAGTTTTAGAAAAAGGCGCTGTAGTTTTCGATGACATTTGCATCGCACTAGGTTTCATAACTGAAAAATCACGTGTTTCCGAGTTTTCATGCTTTTCTCAATAGGATTGGCAATTTCACTTTAGTATAATGAAAATAAGGCATAAATTGCAGTGACAATAAAAAAATTCGTTTCTCAATGCGACTTCATATCACGTGACACTTTTTGGCGGCGGGTGTTCTCGGAGAATATTCACAAAAAAGTTTCGTTCAAATAAGGTCGAATCTAAATTCATAATCTGCTATTCATCCTCGTTTATTGCTTCTCGTTTGCAGCTGTTTAAAACAGAGCAGCATATTGATTGATGTTAATGCAGTCTGATGAATACGAAATATATTTTATTGTGTTGGTACCACCAACCGCCGAGCAAACCTCCGTTCCCAGATTATTATTATTTGATATTTCGTCATATTTCAGCAAACAGATTTTGTGTGAAAAATAATAATTGATTTTAGTTTTCAAGTTCCGAAAACCGATATTGTAGTTTCAGGTTTGAGACCACACTTGATACCCACTGCACAAGTATAATAGTATATTGTACAGCTTGCTTTATTCATACAATACATCCACATAACTACAATTACGTGCGGGGATTGCAAACTGTGCACAAACTAGATAGAATAATATTGTGACCATTTCTCGGAATAGACTAGATGCTCTCCTAACTACTAAATACATAAAATGATACGCAATACAAATAGTAAAACATGTGTGTGACACTGGGAGAAGGAATTGTGGCAGCGACTAATATTGCGCTCTGGTTAGCCCTATATCTCACGGAAGCACTATAAAGTGCTTGACTTTGACAGTGACTTTTAATGTCATTTTTTTTTCCTTTTCGGCCAGGAGAATGACAATCTCTCGACTGAAGGGGTTAAGCTTGCTATGCTTTGCTTATCAAATCATCATATCAGCCCGTATCAACCCACTGTTGGGCATAGGCCTCTCTCTCCCAAAGTACGCCACTCGCATCTGTTTCTCGCCATTCCGGTCCACTGCCTACCGGCCACCTTTACTTTTTTGTTGTTAGGATTGTTTTAGCCATCATAGTACACCACGCTGGCCAATGCGTCTTGGTGTATCTTCCTGCCGCGTTGGCCTATTACAGAATAATTTTAAAAAATACTCTGTAATAGTTACCGAGAGGGACCGCTTGGAGTTGTGGACTCGGAATTGGAGCACAATGTGCCATCATCGGGTCCAACCAGCAATGTCGCCATAACATGTTAAAAACCGATCGCAAAACGACTAAATTGAAAGCAGAGCGCACTCGCTACCACTGTAACATAATGCTGACATAAGTATGTACCTACATACTCTTTTACGCTGAAGCAAGAACTGATTACTGTTGAAAATAGAACAAATAACACGAAATGTCCAAAATGGACCTTTGACATGTCGGATTGTAGTAACGCCACGCCAGGAAACTCATAAAGCATGTTTGGAGTATTCTCTCGGAATTAATTTTCCGAGAATTTGTCTCCATCTATAGCTGAGCGCAGCTTAATAACAAACTTGTGCCATCGCCAGCTAACGTGTCTTGTCAGATGCAGTATAAATATTTAAATCACACAACACGATGTCGCGCCACTGCTCCGCGGTTCGCTACAGGAATACGGACCGAGAATTGACTTAAAATTTAAGGCACTTAGCTGAAACTTTGGGTAAAGTTTACACCAAGTTACCCAGCCAGTATTGGATCCCACTGAGGATCCGTGTTGCGCGACTTTCCTTTTAGCAGTGCTATTAAAATTGTCGGGGTAATTTTGGTGACAGCTTCTGACGATCTCAAACACCAAGTCAAAGTTACTGTTATTACTGTTGATACAGAATTCTCTCGGTTTCTCATATCCTTTATATTTTACTGTTCAACTCAACAACCTCATAAGCTATGCTAAAGTTGGGTTTAAGTTTTATCATCTTGCTGTTCCATGTTCAACGTTGCAAACTATAAGTAGTATAATTCACAGTGATGAATAAGTATCTGAAGATTAGATAAGTATGTTTCAAAAGGAGTTTTTCATACCATACCATGCCTTATATTAGTTCGTTATGGTCTATGCCAGATTATTTGAGTCAAAAGGATAATGACCCGCTAAAAAATTATGCAATTTGACGTTTGCCGCGTTGATCGCGAAGCGCGAACCCCGGTCAATAACCATTTATTTTAAATATTCTGGATATAGGTAGTTTTTTTCATGCACAAAGTAGACAGATATCTAACATAAAAGAAAAACATAGCATCACAGCAATGTTTTTCTTTTAACTCTATTCCTAATAATCACACAATTTCAAGCTTCAACTAACTAAACACTTACATTGTGTGAATATACAGGATGACATTTAATTAGCTGACCATATTTTTGGGAATGATAGTACCAATCATTATGAACACTACTCACTACTTTTCGAAATCTGAATTTTAACTGTAATTTAATTTTTACCAGAATTTTATATAATTATCATGAATGAGTTTTTGATCTTTTTCCAAAGGGACAAGTTAGAATGTAACCAAACACCCATTAATTAGCTTAGACTAGACATACCTATTTAACTTATTTGACGTAGCTACCCGAACTAGTTCTGGCTGTCACCTCGTATTGTATTAGAATTATATTGTCGACGACGGACATTAAAATGTATTTTTAGCTACGAGTATGTTATCTATCACGTTATAATAAACGTCATTAAACCTTAAAAATTTCGTCCCCCAGTACAATGCCCCGATCAGATGATTTCAAGTTACTATGGGAGACCTAAATTTTTTTTCGTTTGCGACAATATGTTCCGTGGGGAAAGTTCTTCATAATGATTGGGATCTATCATTCCCCAAAATATGGTCAGCTATTTAAATGTCATCCTGTATTCTTCGGTCCTTTAATTTCCCAGCAGATTTGCGTTTCATGCAAAACGTCTGTCAGGGCGAGTGATCGAGCGGCTTATAAACCACACAAATTACATCGTTAGGTAGTTTCAATGATGCAACTATAGTAATCATGGTAGGTGTTTAATTTCTCTGGTTATCAATCATTAGTTGGCATTACAGAAACTACTCCATTTACTTGTAAACTTAGTTTATAGAACAGTCTAGTTTTGGGGATCTTGCTATAAAATACACAAGTGCAATAGAGTGTAATAAAGTGTAAGATTTGTGTAGTAGTAGTAATACAGTAGTGGTTCGGTAGATTTTAGCGCAACACGATCGACAAAGATAATATTAATCGGTCATCGAGTACCAAGTGAGTTTGTAATATAAGCTGTAGAATAGCCTAATAATAAATAAAGAAAGAAAGAAAAATAATTAAAATCATTAATTGCCGAATAAAGTATCACAAGTACAGGAGTAGAAGCAGTAGAAGTAATAATAAGTTGTAGCAGAAAAAATATCAATTGCAGGATTGACACCCTAGTTTATCTATATGGAACTTTAGGCAAAATAGAGCCCTATATCTATACATATAAAACATAGATTGCCTCAATAACACAAAAGATCGGCGTATTTTGGGAACAATGAGACATCAAACAAAAAGGGGCGTAAGTAATTTAACATGTCGCTGTCTGTTCCTACACAAATATATTCTTCAAAGCTTCTATTCTGCTGAAGAAATGGCGACTGGATCCACTATTAGGTGCATCCATCACCTGATGTTTCCGTAATACTTTTCCCTTTCATGAATAACTAGCACTAACTAACTAGGTTAAACAACAAGTTAAATCACTACGTGGAATCATATCAAAAGAGAGAATTATAGGTGAAAAAGTTTTTTTTACAAATTCTCAACATATAATTCTTACTATTATCCAAAACTATCAATTGCAAATGGATTATCTAAATACAAAACAATTACTTAATACCTGCCCAAAACTAATTTAGCATACCATTGTCACTCGGCCGTCATTATACTTTATACTTTATTGCACAGAAAACATAATACAGACACTTAATATTAGAAAAAACATGTACAAAGGCGAGCTTATCTCTAATAAGAGATCTCTTCCAGCAAACCTAGGATGGAGAGGATAATTTAATAAAAGGTAGACCTACATAAGTGCACAACGATAAATATTAAAATAATAGACTACTTACTAATAAATACATAAATACAGATAAAAACAAAAAACAAAATATAATATATAAATAGATACTAAGGTATATTAAGGTAGAGAAAGATAGTGTTCCTTCAAGCGTTTTTTAAAAATGTTGAGTGAAGGACTGTCCCTGATAGCACTGGGAAGTTTGTTCCAAAGTCCAATAGCACGGAGACGGAACCCATGCTCATATGCGGATGTGTTGTGTTGCGGAGTTATAAGCAGTGACCGAGCGTGTGGTCTCCTGGGCCTATCCGAAGACAAAAATTCAAATCGATCCCGCAAGAAGCCAGGATAGCGTGGATTAAATAATATGTTGAAGAGACAGATGAGGGTGTGGAAATCCCGACGAAGACGGATAGGTAGCCACTTCAGCTCCCTGCGAAACTCCGAGACATGGTCATACTTGCGCAGACCGAAGACGAAACGAATCCCGAGATTTTGAAGTCGCTCGAGTTTATTCAGTTGATCTTCGTTTGCGCTGACCCAACAGACATCAGCGTAATCGATAAGAGGAAGGAGCAGAGACTGGGCAAGCGTGATTTTTGTCTGACGAGGCAGGAAGTTTTGGAGTCGCCTGAGGGAATGAAAAGTAGCGAAGACACGCCTACTGACTTCGCTGACATGCACTGACCAGGACAATTGGTTGTCGAAGAAAACGCCCAGATTTTTGGCCTTCGTGCTATATTCGATTATATTTCCATTGAAGGTTACAGGAGCAATGGACAAATGCTGTAAAAGGTTAAGACAATACCTAGAACCTATGATCAAAGCCTGCGACTTACTAGGGTTGACGAGTAAACCAAAAGAAGTGGCCCAGTCCCTGATCCTCACAAGATCAATATTTAGCATCCTTACAGCAGAGTCAATATCACACGGAGAAAAATGTCGATAAATTTGGAGATCGTCTGCGTAAAGATGATACGATGAGGAGAGTACATCCGAGATGGAATTAATGAAGACAGAGAAAAGAAGAGGAGAGAGAATACCACCCTGAGGGACCCCTGTGAAGAGATCACACCACTCGGTAGAAATCGCCTCTGACTTAATACGCTGCTTGCGCCCTCTCAGGTAGGAGTCAAACCAGCTAGCAGAAACGGAGGACAGATTCAGGGACTTCAGTATCTCAACGAGATTATTAGCGTTAGCGTTAGCGGAATCGGCCCCCAGAGCGCATGTTACTTTGTAAATAACGAAATGAGAGAAGTTCGGAGACAGATGTCATTTCGGGCGACATAATCATGTTTACAAAGAGTTTGTACATTTGCGTCGAGTGGGTAAGTGGGTACATCACACAAAGTCAACTGAGGCGACGTGCCCCGAATATGTGATGTGAGATAACGGAAACTTCATTGTTCTCTCGTACGGTTACTGCAAACTGTTCTAGTAGTAATAGGTAGAAACAGAGAAACCCATTGCACTGACAGCACTGCACAGCAATTGTGAGATCCTCTGGACCAGGAAAGCCCCTGAGCGGCTGTCAAATCCTCGTTCGCTTATGCGAAGTACTATTCTTGCTAAGTAATAACTCATAAATTTGTTCTCCATTATTGTTGGGTGGAGGAATCTCCGAGTCTGTTTATGTTTATTACACCGATGTTCTTGGTCGTCAGTTCAGTGTTAGGTCGGTGTTTTTATGACTCTGTTATGCCTGTGTATAGTCTTAAGAGTGGCTACACTCATTTTACTTGTCAACCTAACACGAAAGATAAAGGAAGCTTCGGTTCGCCTATCCCCATTATCATTCACTTATTCTGGCAGACATACCATTTCGCTCATGTAAGATCTATCTACTTATCCAGCCTCCAGCACCCACTCTGTTGAGTAAGGCCGGCCACATATAGTCGCAATTTTTCCGATTCTGAATTCCGAATCGGGATTCAATCCCATACAAATCCGCGAAAATTCCGAACGAAAAACTTTCGTATGTATGTGGTAGATCCATAGATTTGTATGAATTTACTGCGTTCGAAATAATTCCGTTACGTCCGACTGTATGTGGGGCCTCCTCTTCATTACCGGTTTTCCGGCAGTTTTGGCGATGTTAGAAACCTAATATTAGTAGAATACTAACTAACCTAGCCATCTGTTTAGAGCCATAAACGTAGAGTAAGATTCTGAGGTACGATCTTTAGTTATAAAGAAAATACTTTTAAATATCTTTATTGCTCTTTTAAATTATCAATGCTCGGTCGGTAACCTAAATAAACTGGGTTCGGCCCGGGACCCTAAATAAACCTTTACTTTGTATAATCGAACGTTCGGAAGATTGGCAGCACTGCAATTACGTGACTTCCTGCTGTTATTCATGCTCACAAACATTAGAAAATAAAATTTCCGGTCAGCACATGAAGGGCAGTTAAGGAAGGAAATGATGGGCATTAGTTCTCGTCTATCTTTTGTAAGATATCTTGTAGCCATTTTATGATCATATGAGAAGGTGATTCTGTTTTCGTCATAACCATATTTTCTTTCTTTTTTTATTTCAAATGACACAATTCATTTTGAAATTCAGGAATATGCCTGTATTATTTTCGAAAAATCTTAGCGTCACGCTTTTTCCTATACGAGGTGGCAGAGGCACAATTGTGCCCACGTTTAGCCAGATCATTGAAGGTTTTCCATCACCTTTAGAACATCCGTATATATTTTGCAGTCAGAACTCTTAATCAGTCAAAACTAGTTTTGACCGTAAAAACTAGACAAAAGTACTTTTGATTGAGCGGGTTGGTTAAAAGTACAAAAGTAGTTTTGACTGGCGCTCTTGGTTTACAAAAGCGAATTGGTTGCTTTAGGTCACTTTCTGTGCCAATACTAAAGATAGGTTGTGTGAGGTCACAATTTTATGAGCCAGGAGCCGAGCGAAGCGGAGCGGAGCGAGGCGACCCCATGTAGTTTCACAAAACCGAATTTGTTTGCTTGTTAGTTAAGTGTCTGATTTAACCAACTAACTGCGAAATAAATTTAGTCAAAAGTGCTATTGACCAGAGGCTGCAGTCAAAAGCAGTTTTAACCGATTTTCTTAGTTAAAAGTACTTTTGACTGACTAAGAGTTCTGACTGCACATATATACCTTTCTTAAAATACATTTATTATCGAATGGGTAGCACAGGATTTCGACCCGTACCTAAAACTTCTTCTCCACAGCTCTTTATAAACTACAGCTAAACTACAGTTCTAAATAACAGCTTGATGACATGTGAATATGAAAAATGTTCATGGCAAGAACATCTTCTTCTTCTTCTGTCAGGGGGATGTTGTGCCTGCACCTGCAGGTGCATGTGCAGGTGCATGTGCAGGCATGGCATGGCCCACGAGAGCGGGGCCTTTGTGCATGTCCCCATGTTTGGCAAAAACATCATATCTGTTGCAGCAGTGGTCAACATCATTATTATTACAATCCAGTTTGAAGTGGAAACGGTCCTAAAGATAGTGTGGAGTCCAGACTCGGACTTTTATTGGTGCTTTGACAGAATTGACCTTTAGCAGTCTTTGAAAGACTATTATGAACATTTCATCGTGATCGAGGTAATAATGGAGCCATTCTGGCTTTACGTGATTTTGTCTCGGAATTTAATGTCGGGATAAAAATGAGTTTCTGAGGCCTGCTACCCAAAATGTAATGGTTAAGTAAATATGAAATTCCTTCCTAGATTATATATTCCGTTACTTATAGGGCTTGTTTACTCAATGCACATAGGTACCGATAGATTTATTTTACAAGAAATTATTTGAGCTGTACCTATTGATTGAAATTGACACTGTAACATAGGTTACCGCTATCTTAAACGCTGAAAACTGAAAAGTAAAAAGAACAACATTTAGAGCTGCTGCATGTCAATATACGTACAGAGACCCTTCAATTTTCGTGCGATTAGCTCTATTGTATACAGTACGAGGCCATTATTTTGGCACGTCGGGGCGGGACCCGACGTGCCCCGAGTATTATACTCGGCGTTTGGCTTGGCGAGAGAGAGAGAAAGAAAGCGAGACGAGACTCGACGTGCCAAAACAATGGCCTCGTACTGTACCTGTGAAATGATAAAGCCGAGAGTAACATAATCAAACCATTTGTCTGCTCTGCATTCCTTTTGAATTCAAATCTCGTCTAACGATCTTTTGGTGTGTGAGTGACGATTACAGGGGGGCGTCACTTCTACGCAGCCTCAGGCAATGATCCTGTCAAAAATCGACAGTTTCACCTGTCACCGCACGCCAATAGATTGTTGGACAGCTGTACGTACAGTCTCTTTAAATGATAGCTTGTGTGAAATTATCGCGCTTGATAGGGCACTTCAGTTTATATCAAACGAACAGCCTTCAAAACTTCGATTTAAATGGTATTTTGATAGAAATTTCTAGATTACATAACATAGCGTCAGGCCTTTTCTCATACGGGGTGGCAGAGCTACAACTGTGCCCACTTTTCTCATACGGGGTGACAGAGCTACAACTGTGCCCACTTTTCTCATGCGGGGTGGCAGAGCTACAACTGTGCCCACTTTTCTCATACGGGGTGGCAGAGCTACAACTGTGCCCACTTTTCTCATGCGGGGTGGCAGAGCTACAACTGTGCCCACTTTTCTCATACGGGGTGGCAGAGCTACAACTGTGCCCACTTTTCTCATGCGGGGTGGCAGAGCTACAACTGTGCCCACTTTTCTCATACGGGGTGGCAGAGCTACAACTGTGCCCACTTTTCTCATACGGGGTGGCAGAGCTACAACTGTACCCACTTTTCTCATACGGGGTGGCAGAGCTACAACTGTGCCCACTTTTCTCATACGGGGTGGCAGAGCTACAACTGTGCCCACTTTTAGTCAGTGATTAAATACTCTCTTCTAGATATTTCTAGAGTACTGGTCAACGAGATTCATAAATAAATCATCACCATAAAGTAGGCTTGCAACTCAAGACAGTAAATAGCCAGTCGAGCCACTAGCTTAGTCTCGACGAGCGTCGAATTCGCCGATTATCATAAACGGCCTTTCCGCCATCATCGGCGTTGCCATTACGTGCCGTCGTGCTGAGTGGGACTTAGGAAGTACAGTATTTATGATAATGTTTACGCACGTTAGTTGAAAATTAACTAATTATATCCCTAAGTGCGGATAGCAGTGATTACGATGACAACTCTTCTGTTCCTTCAACTGAATAAACAATTTCGATTCTTTCCGATTGTTTTGGTAACATCCCTAGTGTTTAAAAAGCGGATTTTAGGTTAGTTGTCAAGTTGCTTCTAAGCATGGATAGAGTATAGCCAAAACCAAGTAATTACAATACATATAAATGTTTTACTATCTGCTCATTCAAAAGCCTCTGGAACCCGTCGTCCTACAGAACGCGACTAAGCGATTATCGCACGTTCACGCGAAATGCGAAGTGATACTGTGGGTCAAAGTCGCTCGATTATTTGATACCTTGGTCTCTTTGAATTAGCTGAGTGTCAGATAAATGTCAAATCGACCAGTTCCACAAATCACCGATACTCGATCACTTCAACAACATACATAATAATCCAAAGTACTCAGATGCAAATTTTACTCTTACTGCATGGATATAACAAATAAACTTAGTTATAGTTCCAGGTTGAACTATAACCAAGTTTACTACTGTACATCTTCTATACATAATGGAGCAAAACGCAAGGATTGACGAAGTTTATCGCTCGCCACGTATTTGCAATTTATGTGTACCGTATTCTGCACATAATTCACAAGCCTCCATTTTTCCTGTATACTGCTAGCTTTCTTAGTAATATCAGTAACATGAAGTTATAGCGCGAGCGTAGTTACATTTTATCACAGTCTTTTTTTTGGTTGTGTTTGTACCCTTTAGTATATACCCTATATATAAGTTACTCTATGGTATATAGGTACCTAAGCTACCGAAGTGTTTTGCCCTGAGAAAGATAATCCATACATGTTCTGATACAACTTACGAAATTATCAATTTTATAATCTTGCCACGATATGCATTGCATTTTAGTTAGAAGAATGTTGTAATATTACTTATTTTTAACTTAAAAAAGGAAAAAGCCAAAAGTCTCACCCGCCCATTAAAGTGTGGTAGCGTCGAGAATGAATAAGTACGTGTTGAGCACATTACGACTTCAAAACGACGCTCAACAAATAAACCAACCGAATCACGTCGGACAAAATGAAACTAGGAGTACGGAGCTTAACTTGGGAAATGTTTACGAAATATTCAGTTAAGGGAGGATTTATTTATATGTATGTAGAGATAGAGACGTGCCGAAGGTAACAGATGTATTAAATATAATTCTACATTATTTAGTACCAACATCTGAGGCATTTGTTTCATTATTTCTTAGTTTCTTTATAACTCGATAATAGAATGTGCCTCTGCCACCCCGTATGACAAAAGACGTGACGCTATGTTGTTTTTCTATGCTATGTATGTTTTAAGTTTTGTAATTTGAATTGATATACCCATGTAAATGTTGTCTCTGTTAAACAATAAAAAAAATTGAATTCTGAATTTTTTGAATTTGAATACCTACTGTCATCGTTGTGCAAACGAGGTTTTAGTCAGATACATGTTACGCACGCCACGTTTGGTAAGCTGGCATGACGCATTATAGTGACGTGGTAAATAGTAATATGTTACAAATATTCTATAATTTATTGTAGGTTTCTTCTTTCTAGTCGTTTTCTCATGACTGAGGTTTTTGGTATGGGACATCACCACGGATCTCCATATTTCTCCGCCTTGACAATACATGCCATGCTGTAGTTATTCCTTGGTGTGAGAACGTCTTCTCCCTGTTGTTGCTCCTTCTATTTTTCCTCTCATTTTCTATTCCGAAATCGCGATTTCTACATTAAACTGCCGCACCAACCCGCACTGAGCCAGCATGTTGGAGTATGGCTTAATCTCATTCATATCCGGGTAAAGGCCTCTTCCCTTCGGTGTGGACATTAATGGTCTGAATTTACTTTTACCTTAAACAAATAAATCTCCCCTTGAATAACGTTAACTATCTATTTCCTTCGCTACGTTACCTCAACACACTCGTAATAGCCGCAGGCTAGAGAGCAAAGCTCAGGTATCAAATCACCGGCCAAAGTTTGCAAACACCGAACATACAACCTTAACTAAGTTACCGAACTAGGATGGAACCAATATAACTTGCGGCTATCCTGTCTGGTCGAATTACTAAACAAAACAGCTCGGCTGTAATTTGTATATTTCGGTGGCAGCATATCTACAAGTTGTTAAATAATAAGAGCTACCAAATGTTAGTTGCTTTTGCTTCAAGGAATGGGACTGCGCCACAGATTTTCCTCAAAGCTTTCATCGGAATACATAAACTCCACATTTAGATAGATAGATAGATAGATAGATAATTCATTTATTCATTTGACATGGTACACACACATAATTAATAACAACAAAAACAAGTCGAGCTTCATTTGACATGGTACACACACATAATTAATAACAACAAAAAACAGTAGGTACCTACAGCTGTGTGGTTATGTGACTGTACCACGGCAGTGAAATGGCCCTGACTCAGCAATGTCACAGACGAATCTGTGACGCTGGTATTCTGCCAGGGCCAAAGCGGACGCACAACAGTGGCTCAAGTACTTACACAATTTAATTTATATAAGTAATTACATAAGAAAAACAAAAACAAAAACATTTTCATTCTCGAACCCATAAAATAGAGGCAGATTAAGTCAAATTGCGTTAAGTGTAGGAAACTGCCGGTTTTCCGCAATATTCATTCGATTTGAGGACAGAATAAGGTGACAGATTGGACATATCCAGTCCACATTTACACTCAGCTGTGTATGTATATGTGTCTTCTTTGCCACGCTTCATAATTTCTTTATTGCACATAATCACATACTTTGGTCCTGACTGAGCTTCCCGCTACCACTGTAGCTTAGCACTATTACCTACCAGATTTGTTGATGACCTCAGTCATCTATCTGGACAGTGGCGGTGGTCAGCTCATGTCTTCGTTTTTTGTATTCAGTCCACTCACAGGTTATGGCGCATTTACTCAAGGAAAATAACTGGGAGCATTTTAAGTTGCCATTACCTTGGGTAGCAGTTTGTGAATTTGGCCGTTTGATAGTCAATTTGTTTTACTGCCAGTAGTAGAAGTATGGCGTTTACGAGAGTTTAGTAGTTTAGCGCGAAACGAGCTACGAATGGTGAGCTTCGTAGCAAGTACTACGACGAGCTACGCCGCCTCTACGAGTTACTACGAAAAATAAGATTCATTTTAGGATGTAATTCCTTTTGAATAGTTTTCTTTTGATTTTTTCACTTATTTTCTAAGGTTGCTTAGTACGCATAAAATAGCCACACCTATAATTTATAAAATTGCAATATCGAGTATTAATTTCCAGTGATATCTTTTTAACGTTTTATGTCGTATTTATAGCTTTGAGTGTGAAATTAGGAAAATACCTTGAATCCTCTACACAATACTCAATATCAAAACCATACAAAGCTACATAGAGAACCTTACCAAAAAAATGGCGACCTAACGACGCGCTAAAACCGTTTTAATGCCGCGCCCATAAATATACGCAAACAGATTTCCGAGTATTTATTGATACGCGAGAGAATATGTATTATGGCGGCGGCAGTTGTCAGCTGATGATGAATGTCCTCATCAGCGGTGGAGCCTCGAGAGGCGTCGAGTCGTATCAATCATATCCACACAAATAGGCGCAAAGTGTGAGTAAACGCGGAGTGCGGGGATGAATGAATTATGGCCCAAGGGATTGTGAACAGCCTCGAAGGACCAAGAAAGAAAGGGAATATTGAAAATCTTTCCTTTTGTGATAGATGGTGCTAATAGGTCTTGTTAGCATGTCGCAGTGATAACTACGAGTACATATTTGTGTTCTGCATACATTTTGAAGTACATATCGGTCAGTTTCCGACGGAAAAATTTGCTGTAACAACTTGTCTCTTGTCACAGTCATTTCAGCCGCTATTTTGAATTAATCTTCGATTAATCGCTTATTTTATTACATTTGGACACTTATTCAGAAGCTAGGGGTATTAAAGTACAAAAAAAGTTTTCAAATTACAAAAAAAAACACAGCCTGATGTCTTAACAACGAGTCAATAACATTGCTATAAACAGATATTTATAGAAAGTTTTCTCAACTCCTAGCGTGGGGTTCACTAAAGATATTCCAATTTTGTGACTAAAAATATATTATTTAGATCTGGGTCACTTTTTGTTAGACATTTTATGTATTTGGCAGGTTTCTAGTTCCAACTTTTGCTTGAACTTAATCGCCCTATTAGCGCTGGAAGCAGATATACTGAACGTTTCAGCCAAATTATTTAACCTCGTAATGCCCTATGTACATTGTATTGTACAAAATGACAATTAGCATTCCGGCCCAGAGTTTTTACAAAAACCCTCTCTTTAACGTCTCTGTACGTACCATACGATGTAGGTACATTATTGTTTGATGGATTTTGCTTTTACCTTTTTACCCTACAGTACTCCGAAAAAAAATATTTTTTTGTATGTTTGGGCCTCTAAGAGCAAATTTTAGCAACTAAGAGTAACGTTTTACTCGAGGGTATCATGTACGTTTTCATAGAATGACCTCATTTTAAACTGTCATTGTCATACAAATTATCCCCGGGATAGTTATTTTCGCATAACTTTTTGTTGGTAAAATCTAGACTAAAGTCAACTTCACTTTAAATAGCTTAGGCATTACGAGGTCTTAGAAAAATCCAGTTAGACAGTGACTTAACTGAGCATTGCTACACTTACATAGTGTCACTCCTTTTCCCATACGGGGTGGCAGAGGCACAGTTAAGGCCCATAATTCAATATACAATTTTGTGATAGTATCTACATTAGCGACGTTCCAACGGTGATGGAAAATAACGTGTGGAAACCTATCTATAATGTATAGGGGATGTATGAAAGAATCGCAGCTCTTATCTCCTATCATCTCCGTCTCCTAGCCAACATGGTTTGCTGGAAGAAATCTCTTATTAGAAATAAGCTCGCATTTGTACAAGATTTTTCTATATTAAGATATCTGTTTGTCATGTGAGTACAATAAAGAAATTACTAAATTACGAAAAATCTTTAAGATAAATTTATTTATCTCATTGGTGCGTGGCTGGTTAGCACCGGAGTCGGACCCCATCTTCCTAAAATGAGGGAAATCTTATACGAAAAAAAAAAACAAACAGAAATATCGCAAACAGTACATTTTTATATAGCCTTCCCATGTACATAAATGCTATACAAAATAAATCATTCTGAGGTTCGGACAACTTCAAACTATCAAACTAGTAAAGGTCTCCAAGGTAACCTTTACAAAAAACTGCCAAAGTTTTGTCGTAAATCTCTAAACGTCGAACCACATTTTTCCGTGTGTATGTTCGGCACCATAGGATACCAAAAACAAATCCTTTCTTCGCAATAATTTAAAAGCTGAAAGATACTCTAAACAAAATACATACATATGCCTGCTATGTTTGATAACAAATGCTGAATAACGGTCGATCAGGTAAACTAAGCGAATGTGATACGAGACATATGATACAAAATAAAGTTAACGCAGGTTTTCTGTCTATAGGTGTATCTATAGGTGTATACTAGAATTACTTATCGCCAACATTTTTTTTTATTTTTGCTACAGAATGATGGTTTTCATACTTTGACGGTGACCTAAATATCTATGTCACGATGGGCAAAGATAATTTAGACAGCAGCCGCTATAGAAAAACCTCTATGGTCTTCGATGATATTGAAGTAAGCACTGTCTTATAATTTTATCGATAGCCGCAATATCGATGCTTACCCCATCGCAGGCTGTCATCCTCCGTACAGGACAGCGGACAGCCAACTTAACGGCAAAAAAAAATTAGCGAAACTACGTCATAGAGGTCAAATGAAAGTTATTCTGTTTTTTGCAGAGATTTCCGAAATCCTGCATTATTTTTTTGACTTGAATAACGCTATTCAATTCAGAATACAATTATCTAGAAATTGTTTTCCCAGTTTTATTCCCTCGAATTTAGTTTCCATGGCCCATTTAGTAATTTGTGTTTAGATGAATATTTTAAGTATCTCCATAGATTCTATAGTATAGAAGATACACCTTTTTATAGCCATGTAGAAATGCGTACCTATAATATCACAGTAGGTAATGCATACGCAAAGGAAAATCGTACACGCGTAACAAAAAGGGAGCGCGTTTGAAAACCGCGATTCTAATCAGCAGACACGGAGGATTGTAATTAGGGTTCCCGCGGCACGGAGCCGCACCGCAGAGGGTTCATCAACGTCACTGCCAGCTGGCAATGCAGCCATGTACTGGCGGAGACAGATGGGGGTACCTGCTGACTGCTATAGCCTGGAAAAATGTTGGCAGTGAAATGTACACACCAATGAATTGCTCACGTGGCAACACGTAGGTCTGTGCTGGGAATGTGTAATTATATCTGCACAAAATTAATAAATGGTTTAACTTTAATCCCAGGAAGGCAAAACTTTAAAAAGCTTAAACACAAAATTAACCATTGAACTCCATACATTGGTCAATGTCAACTTGACATTTGATTTTCCGTGACCCTGATGAAGCTAGGCTGTAGGACTACAGGACTTATTATTTTATAAACGCGAATGGTATTTTTCATTTTAATTATTTTCACAAAGAACTCACTTTGAGCTAGGTATCAAAATAAAATTAAATAATAAACTTAGTGCAAATGTAGAAAACAAAGGAAACAATAGGCACTCAGAGAAAAATAAACGATTTGACGATTCAAAGAAAGTTTAACTGGGAGTTAAAATAAATTAAAATCGCCGAGTTCTCGTTTGGTCTCTGTGTTTCGTATATTTTCCTGGTAGTGCTAGACATAAAGTTTTCAATTCGGGCATTGATCAATTAAGTATTGTTCAAAGGAGATTGCATAAAACTGGGCCAAGTGCTGCCTAGAATGCTCACATAGTGCATTTTGATCCTCAAATCATCACTAATCTGTAAATCCAAAGCCCAAAAAAATCTATCCCGGGAGTCCAGAGAAAAACAGTATTCATTCAGTATTTTATTCTAAGCAGCACTTGGTCCAACTTCCATAGTCAAAGTAGGCAATGTTCTTTCTATTTGTTCGGGAACTCATTTTGAAATGAAAATACGGATATGATCAAAATGTGGATATCAGATATATGCGGAAATAGAGCATTTTTTATGGCATTGATAAAACCCATGTATTTCTGTGAGAACTCTACATAAACTGCTGTATGCGTCAAATACATAATAGAGGTATATTTAACATATTGAATTCATTTTATTGTAGGACTGTGGGTTATTTCGATATTTAAATCCTGTGAAAAGGCTTGTGGTCACTAGATTAGCGATTAAATCAGCGTCTCGAACAAAGAGTATTATAGAGTATTGGTTTTTTATTCTAACTTTAAAAAGGTTTTCGGATTTTTAGTTACTTGTGACAGCTATTGATTTGACTCTTTAACCAATGTATGTTACTCTGAATCTTTCTAATTCTAGAGCATAGACAACGTAACTAAGGGCGTTTGTACTACAATGAATTTTACCATCTGGCAGTCCTTTTTTCACGGTCCGATTTGGCACGCCTCATTACTGTCCTAAATTTCGTATCATATCTTAACATAAAATATCGGACCGTAAAAAATCGTGAAAAAACTTCCGAGATATTCCGGACAGTAAAATTGTAGTGCACAATCGCCCTTAAGGTTTTGATTCCCGTAAAACGCATCAAGAAAATTCAGAAAAACGTCAAAAAATCTGCGTATGTTAACAGTATCTATTGCGTTGACCCAGTATTATTTTTATTTGCAGCTCTATTTGTTTGCAAGCACCTCTACGCTTTCTGAGACAAAGAGTTTCGACAGACGGACAATGAAAGTCATCCTACATATAAGAGAGAGTACAGTCTTCCAACGATCTTCTGGCTGATGAGTGACGTTTACAGGGGGGTGCCAACTCTACGCAACACGAATTTGACATCAACACAGAACTTTCACTCCTCATTGGTCATCATGCATTAGTTCCAGCTGTCACCGCACGTCAAAAGGTCGTTGGTTATTTAAATGACATATGAAAGCAAAGTAAAGTGTGGAAGGTTCCATTTGCAGTAGCTAAACAAAAGGTTCATATTCCAAACGGAACCCTGATGATGATGATGTCCTCCTCGTCGAATCCGACGACAGCGACTTCTACTATCTTCTTTCATGTGCTCTGATGTGGCTGGCGAATCCAAACTTGCTTCTAAAAATCCTGTTGCACGAGGCACAATAAAGTTGCCCCGAGTCATTGTAAGTATGTGTATAAGGGTTTAGGGCGAGTATTCCTCGGAACGGAACCCTAAAAAGGTTGGCACGCTACGTAGACGTGTTTTCGTGGCCCAACAGTACCGGTAGTTCGTGAAATTGAGCGCGGACGCGAACTTTCCAAAGCCAATATTCAATTAAAATACACCGTGAGAGAGAGTGTGATGGACGTTTCATTAACCTGCTTCTACCGGTAGCGACGGAATACACATAGAACTGTATTTACCGCTTTATATCAAACGATTGCTATGCTAATGTGAGGTCAGTAGGCGTTGACTTGAATTGACGTGGAGTACTTTTCCCTCGGATCCATATAATGGATCCAATTTCAATACAGCGCACTATTGAAGTCGGATCCCTATGTCACGCATAATGGAGTATTTCGTTAATGGCTAAAAGTGGGCAAAGTTGTACCTCTGCCGCCGCATATGGGTAATGGCGTGACGCTATGTTATTAACCGACTTCCCAAAGGAGGAGGTTTACAATACGACCGGATGTTTTTTTGAAGTAAAACTTCTTAGGGCACGGGGGTAAAATTTATTTAACCTCTCAACTGTGGGTTATTCATATATTTGCTTTTCAATTGCTACTAGCCGGGTGCTATCACGAGTGGCTAAGAAATGTAACGGAAATTGGAATCGGTGACGTCAGGGTCGGCTGAAGACTTTTAAAACCGCAACTATTTTCAATACGGTTTTTAACTAATCAGATAAGATAATAATACATTCGTACAATAAAGAATGTTAATTAGTGAGAGAAAAATCTGATGAAACGTTAACAAATTCAAATTATTTTAAGCATTCTTCCACGAGTTCTTGATTTCCGGTATGGCCAAGATGGCGCCGCCGCCGCCGCCGCCGCTGGCTGGGACAAGACAAACAAAACCAACTAGCATGACTCAAACTACTTCGTTCAACCTCTTTGTTGGAACCGGAACTTATGTTTGACAGCTGTGCGATGCGATCCATACAGTTTGTAAGAAAAGAGTTTCATCAATGTCACACGGGTCGATATGGATTTCTAAAACAAGCAAAGCAATGCATACATTTGAGCGAGACGGCTTAAAGACGTGACGTCAGATGGTATATAATCTGAGCGAGATGCAAATAGTAGTGACACTATTGAATGAGTTAAGTATATCACCACGAGCGCGACAAATTGTAGATAAGGAATGGTGGGAAATAAATGACATCACGTATTAAAAGTAAGTACAAGTATAAAATAATTTCAAATAATCGGACGTCTGAAACTTAAAAAGCAGAGATTGGATCTCAAAATTGGAAATTTAAATCTCTTTTAGTATAGGTAGGTATAGGTGTATAGTATAGGTACCACTTAATGATCTAGCTACAGAAGTTTTACTTCTAACACGTGTACGGTGCTACACGCGTATTTTTTTTTTATGTAAGTGCCCCGATTGCGCCTAGACGGATGGACCGATTTGGAAAATTATTTTTTTGTTTGAAAGGGTTTACCTTCCCATTGGTCTCATTGACAGGTCAGGATCTGATGATGGGATCCTGGAGAAATCGAGGGAACTCTTCAAATATAGGCAGACCTATAGTGATTTTTGTGTTTTTCATAATAACTAGTGCAAATGCACATGGTAAGCATAGTATTGTGATGCGGAACTGATGATGAAGACCACACATGGCCACCAGAACTGCTCAATACTAGGTACAAATACAATGCGTGGCTGACGGGCTGGCAACGCATAGCCTTTACCGGTGGACCTAGAGACATGAATTTTTTTTACAGAGGTTCCTTAGAAGCGTGGGGTAGCACTGAGATGGGATTTGACAAAACTAAGTCCCCAAGGGGGGGGGGGATAAGGGGTTACAGTTTGTATTAAACACAATCTAATCAAATAGGGTTCGTGGAAGTCAGTTTATTCTAAAGTTTACTTTTTGTTTCAATTATGTTATGTTGTTCAATATCGAGTATTACAACGTAATAGCGGAATTAGCAGAGTGATTTCTTTAGGACATGGAGATCGAAAATATTTCAGTGTCGCCTACTCTCAAAAATTCAAAGCAGCGCCAATAGCATGCCTACTCCGGCATCAGGGAGCACTTATCCAGCGGAGAGCGCATAGATACATTTTCCTTTGAAACACAACTCACCAATTTATGGGCGGCGGGGTCGAGGTAAGAGAGCTGTGATTGGTCAGCTGCTGCGAAACTGTCTGTCGGCCCGTCATCGTACATAGGTTGCGTATGCGAACGTTTGTTGAATACAACAAACGTTTGGCGAGCCGCATTCCCCCGCAGGCGCAGTCAATTGGATATATAGTCTCTGCCCGGCATCTACCCAAGCGAGAGAGTGAAGGACAGAGCAAGCGTTTTACATGTCTCTGTCTCTTACATTCCGTGAGAAAACCTCCCCTCCATACCACGGGTGCAGGTGGCGCTGGGATCTATTTTAACCTACTTAAAAAAGGAGGGGTATCAATTCGGTTGTGTTTTTTTTAAGTTTTATTGTTACTATTATAACGTTCATTTATGGATAAAGCACTCAATAATACAATTTTAAGACGAAATCTACTAGGCAGTTTGTCGGCAGGTTGGTTTGGCTCTTAATTATAATAGTACTTTATTTTTAATAATAAACTTATCCCCCGTTCCTTCTTTTTATATATTTATAGGTTTTTAATATAATAATGTTTCAACATACCTTTAAACTTTCTCTTGGGCATTGTATCTATATGGAACTCATCTGGCATATTATTTAGTATCTTAGGCAGCACCCTACAAGCAGTTCTAGATCTAGACCCATAATAGTTTATGTCTTGGAATAATGTATTTGATTTTAGTACTGTTGGTGCTACGAGTAGGGTAGCCATGGCCGCTCCTTTTCAGCTGGTTCCGCATTCCAAATGTATCTAAAACAGTTTGATATTCTACTTTCCTGTCAACTGGTATGATTTTACAAACTTTATATAATTTCTCGTAATTAACTCGAAACTGATATTATTTATGAACCTATTTCAAAATATATTTTTTTGTACGAAAGGACAACCCTTATTATTATTATTATTATTATATTTAGCCTATATCATCCCACTGCTGGGCAAAGGCCTCTCTTCCCCGTTTCCATGCATCGCGCTCCTGGGCCGATTCCCACCAGTTCTTGTTGTGGTCCCTCAGCTCGTCACTCCAACGTTTTCTAGGGCGGCCTCGACCTCGCCTTAGGATATTCAAATTGTTTTAAATCAGGAATTGGCCCAGTACTTAGGTTTCTATATAGAAAAAACTGTTATCCAAAATTACGTATTTTTGCCTTTGTGTGACTTTGTGCGCTTACGCTCATTTTCATTGAAATTAATTCTGGCAAGGACCGATATTTGTTAATTTTGTGTAGTATTGTGAAGTCAGAAGACAGATTTTGTAGGCTCAATATCGTGTTCATAGACGACATTCGCATCCCGGTAAGTGTTAGGTCATGAAGTCGGTTTTTTTTTAAAGTTTTTAACTTGGTGAATTATAAAATATTTTTTATGGCCGCGGCATCCAGTATTTTTAGGACTAGTTAGAGGCACATAGCACAGAGCCCAAAAATATGATCATTACTTGAGATGTAAAAGAAAATTTAACCAATTTATGCAACAAAATAACGACTCTTATAGGAATAAGTCAGTTATGAAATCCCAAAGGTAAGTCAAAACGCGCAGCAACATAAGCCCGTACAATACTTCTGTATTTACTGCGAGACACCCGACACCGGCAGATACTTTTGCAAATCCCTGATATTTATGCGGAACAGTTTCTTAGTAAGTCCCATCTCGGAAAATGGAAGAGGGAAGCTGTTGAAAGTAAAAAGGAGCACAGGCTACAGTAAAATAGCCCGAAAATAGGCAAGGTATATAACGTTGTTTATTATTACTTGTGTAATAACAGACAATGTATAAAAGAAGAAAATTATTGGATGGATAAAACAAGAATAATAATATATTGTGAATATTTTGAGCGTCTACCTGCTACCATTATCAATACCGAGAAAAAATGAGCAAAAAAATCACGTTAGTTGTATGGGAGCCCCCCTAAATATTAAATTTCTTTTGTTTTTTAGTATTTATTGTTATAGCGGCAACAGAAATACATCATCTGTGAAAATTTCAACTGTCTAGCTACCACGCTTCATGAGATACAGCCTGGTGACAGACGGACGGACAGCGAAGTCTCAGTAATAGGGTCCCGTTTGGCACCCTTCGGGTACGGAACCCTAATTATAAAAGGGCTTTCTATCTCATACTCATACTCTTTAGTACATTTCAGTTTGATGTTTGATTCTGGTCAATGCTTTGTTGAGGAATACTGTACGAGTAGCTTATATGACTTATGACTTATGACAGACAGACGACCTTTTCATCAAAACGATTGCGATACTTTATTACTTCGCAATAAGTAACTGACTACCCGCCCTCAGATTAAGTGACTCGTGATTAAATATTTTCAGGAAGTATTTATAGCCTGTGCCCCTCGGTGGGGACATTAATGGGCTACATTTACTTTACTTTATTTATAGCTTCATCTAAATAAACGCACACTGCGTTCAGGCCATAGAATTTAAATAATCTGTACCTACCTTAAAGCAGTATTGTCTGTTTTAGTGATGTGAAGTAAATAGCATACCAAATGTTTTTCATTAAAAAAAGCAACATTTTTTTTAAATCATTGATAGTTTTTCATAGTTCGATGGTGCGTTGGTTTTTGTATCTGTAGTTCTCATGTTAACCAACCTTACACGGAATCGAAGCGAAACAGCCTTCACCTACCCCGACCCACCACTTCGCCCCGTTTGTTGATACGTAACAGCCTTCACCTACCCCGACCCACCACTTCGCCCCGTTTGTTGATACGTAACAGCCTTCACCTACCCCAACCCACCACTTCGCCCCGTTTGTTGATAAGTAATAGCCTTCACCTACCCCGACCCACCACTTCGCCCCGTTTGTTGATACGTAACAGCCTTCACCTACCCCGACCCACCACTTCGCCCCGTTTGTTGATACATAACAGCCTTCACCTACCCCGACCCACCACTTCGCCCCGTTTGTTGATACGTAACAGCCTTCACCTACCCCGACCCACCACTTCGCCCCGTTTGTTGATAAGTAATAGCCTTCACCTACCCCGACCCACCACTTCGCCCCGTTTGTTGATACGTAATAGCCTTCACCTACCCCGACCCACCACTTCGCCCGGTTTGTTGATAAGTTATAGCCTTCACCTACCCCGACCCACCACTTCGCCCCGTTTGTTGATAAGTAAAAGCCTTCACCTACCCCGACCCACCACTTCGCCCCGTTTGTTGATACGTAATCAGAAGTCAGCCTTTATGTACACGAGACACAATAACAACTAATTTGAAAGGGAAAGGGTGTGAGCTCCAACCCTTATAAGTCTCTGTCTGTTATTTGTGTTCTCTCGTTCATCTCTAGCATTTCCTTCTATCCTAAGATCCGAAAGGAGCTCGACCTTCACCCATCTGTTACTGAGATGAAACTTAAAGGCCTTTTATATCAAGAATCCGAGGTCGTATCAAGCTGAAATTTATACCAATTACTCAAGTTTGTTGTCCCTTTAAGCTTCAAAACAAGCTTCTAGGTCAACGCAATCGAACGCTCTACGACCGTTTATGCCGTAATTTTGTTTACATGGATGACATCATACTTGTATTTTTATGTAGTTACTTAATTGCACCACTTAAGAGAGGTAGCAATCTACAAGTGTGATCGGAACCCTTAGAGCACGTGTCTTACTCGCACTTGACCGTTAATTAATTAATCATAGCCTTGCCAGGATATTGCTAGGCAACTCACTCGCAATGTATTTTCTAGCATTCAAAATAAAGCATTCAAGCTAGCATTTAATAAAAATCAAGTTTCATCGCAGTAACAGATGGATGAAGCTTGAGGTCTCTCGGATCTTAGACCATTCGTTTTGTTTCATTATCACATTTTGTGACAGCGCGCAATATATTCTGCACAGACCAACATCACAAGATGTACCCTAAGTGTAATAGCACTCATTTATTACATAAAATTATTGATATGTATATACAATTAACTTACTACTAAAAAACAATTAAATTAAATAAAAAATATCCTTAAGGTCACCGCCGCCGTCGAGTGGCAGGGTGCCCAACATGCTGGCACCATTACCTCGCTGTATCGCTATGCTAATTCGCTGAGCGAGGTAGGTGCCAGCTCTAGAATCACCTGACGCTTCGACGAGTCTCTTTGCAACCTCCTTAAAGACTCGCCGAGCGTCGGTCCCCCACGGCCCGAGGGTCTCTACGCCAAACGGCACAAATATGTAGCCCTCCCCAAGGGCGGCATATTTGCGCCGTTTCAAACCCTCTGCAGAGTCCGCAGCGGCACCGGCCTTGGAAGAAGTCGCTGGTAAATGGGATGGCGCTAGTGTGTCAACATACCCTAAGTGCACGATACAAATCGGAATTTTTAGCATATCCTTAGCATTAGAATAGAAATGACAATCCTACGAGATTCCCTTCCTTAAATCATTAAGGTGACAACCTTAAATTTCAAATCGTTTCGTGCAACTCAGAGGTAGGTAATGCTTTAGATATAATTATAATTTAACAAATGGTCACGCCTTTCAGCAAACAGTGTTGCAGAGGCACAATCGTGCCCACTCTCAGCCATATTTTCAATACTATAGAGTTATAATGTTATGTAAAATTTGGGTAACAAATTTTTCCCGATTTTAGTGTTCCGATCCTTAAAAGGAAAAAAAGGGAATTTATAGGATACCTTTTGTTGTCCGTCCGTCCATCTGTCTGTCTCTGTGTCAAGACCTTTTATATCAAGAACGCGTAAACGTATCAAGCCGCAATTTATATCAATAGTGAAGGTCTGTGGTCGCCTAAAGCTGTGAAAAAATCCACCTTCTAGATCAACGCAATCGAACGCTACGACCGTTTATGCTGTGAAATTGTTGCATTTTCATAGTATCGCATTCGCAATGGACCCAAAACCTATAGGGTACTTCCCTGTCAAAAATCTGTCTTTCTACAAAAATATTCAATTTGGTTTACATGGATGATGATTACTTTAGTTTTTTATGTGGAAACCTAAACACTAGCCTAGAAACACTAGCCTAGCCTATCCTAGGGATAGCAAGAGGAGATCCCATTCGATGTCTTTTCTCTCGACTCCTTGACAATACACTGCTGCTTATGATCACTCTTTCAGGTTCGCAACGCACTTCCCTGCGCTATAAGGGACAGTCCCTCAATTTTCACTTTTAAGACAAGTTTGAAAGAACACTTCCTTTCTCTTTCGTGATAGGTATCTTTATTATATAAATAGATATATATGTATGTTTATGTATATGTATTCTACTCTATTTATTTTTTAATATAATGTATTCATATTTAGGTTTATGTAGCATTTTTATTGTGTAGATATATTATAGTACATATATGTAGTTTCATCTAGCTTAATTTTATTTATTGTGCACTTGGACTATTCTCTCAGAACAATCTGTCCTATCTTACCTAGGTTTGCTGGAAGAAATCTCTTTTTTGAGATAACCTCGCCTTGCCTATTTACCTTTGTTTTAAGACTATGTATCACATTGTTTTCCGTGCAATAAAGAATTATGAATCATGAATTATACGTGTAACGCTCTCCAAGTGTGATCGGTACCCTTGGTGCACTAGTCCTGCTCGCACTTGACCGTTTATTCAGTATATCATAAATGGTGTTGCACCGACTAATGGCTATATATTGCAAATGCATATTTAAATTAATGTAGATCGCTCGTACCGCTTACTCCGCCATTAAGTCTAAGCAATGTAAAACCGCTTGAAAATTCAACACTTAAAAGCGGGCTCTTCAGCAACATTTTACATTTAAAAACTCGTCCGTCTCAGTGGTTTACGAGCGGGAACTAAGTCGTTTAGCGCGTTAGCTCACACGCAATCTCGGCGGTGAGTGGAGCGGGCAAATAATTTACGAGAATCAAGACCCACCTGTTTTGCTGGCGCAGTAAATGCTTGCGTTATTCCCTGCGCTCGAGATGGTGTCGTCGTATAGCAGAGCTGTTAATTGCCAGAGACCACAGAGTAACTAATAGTAGAGACTTGCGTTTTAGTGCAATTGTAATCATTTGATTCTGATTTGAAAATGTTAACAGGTATACATATATCCTATCAGCTGATTGTATTTCGATTGAGATACAGAGTTTCAAAATATTATTTAGAAAATAGCGGCACGCGGTTGGCCGAAATTAGTTTAACAAATGTGACATATTTTTCTTTCGGAATTCGGGCGTTATTATCATTTTCTTTTTTGTCTCTTGTCGACATGACATGGTACTAAAAAATAAGTAAAAAAGTGAAAATCATTTATTTGCCTTTGAGGTTAATACACACAAGTGAATATAAGAAAGAAACAGGTTTAGAATTTTAGTGTCTAGAGATTAATAACGGATCCCAAACTAGGCAGAGCCTGTCCTATGGGACCCTTGTGGTTACAGATAGGACATGACAATTTGACAAACCATAACAAACAAGTCGGTATGTAAACCTAGAAGGCAGGTTTAAAGTAAAATATTATTATGAAATATCATATCGCGTCATTATGCCAGCCCCAGCCCCATACAAAGTTACAGCTGACGCGCACCGCAAAAGATTTTTCACGCTTTTCCGCTTTTGTTTGGGCTTTCAAAGAATACAAATTACAACTACCATGAAAGTTTATTTGAAGCTATTTGCTTCTCAGTTGTGCCCCTCGGAAGATAATTCCCTATTTGAGAATGATAGGTTCCTATTTATTGTAGCATACTTTAGCCAAGAAGTACATATATCATCAACGATTTATGGTCGAAGGCAGATAGTAAATTGAGCTCAACAGAGTATTCTATGTCCCTTTTTCTTTCTTCTCTCTGTTTGATGGGCTCATAAAATACGTACTTTTTTGTGTTTATTTAGTAACATATAGGGTAGCCTGCTGTATGAATGAAGTACAACCACACCTCGGACACTCCATAGAACGCTCGTAAAATAATCACCTATTACTACTACATAACCAAATGATGTTTGTATACGTGCAAATGTGTGCGTAAACTTTGCTAGGGCTGGTGGCACGGCAAATGCAGCGATACTAAAGTATACGCGTCGTCACTCGTCCGGCGTTCAGCCCTGTCTATTGATTCTTTATCCGATCTTTTGACGCCAGGGGTGGGGTGCGGTATCTGAATCCGCGCGGGGAAGGGAGTGGCCGTTCTGTACGGAGTACTATTAATCTCTTCTGTGGTACAGCATAACATACTATGTTACTTTCGTGTGCTTACATCGATCGTCAAAGTATTCCTAATACCCATAATGTCATGTCTATTGCTTACTCGTATTTGCTCGTATTACCACGTCTCTATTTGCCCAGTAGCATCATTCAAAAAACTCCTTCTGTATGGCCTACATAAAATAAACTAAACCAACTATCTAATAAAACTGTTAAGGTACGAACCCACAACCGTGACAGATATTACCCCCTCCAATAATGTCGTTGGGAAGTTCAAACTAAATACACCTATAGGTATACATAGCATTGTTGTATTTAGGTAATCGCTTGGTAAACCATCCGAGAGTTTCCCGAGCTCCTAAACACAAAGGTGAAACTCCGTGGAACTTGAATCAAGTTGAAATTTCCATTAATTTCGTTAGAAAGCTCCTTGAAAAGGCCTACTTGTTCAAACCAAATATTTGTTATGGAGAGGACTAACGGTACACTGTATTTACTTTCTACTTAGCTCGAGAAATAAGCAATAATTAATTTTGTAGGATCGATAGAAATCTATAGCCTTATTAACCCTAGATAACTTCACTATTGTTTCTTTAAACTATTGCAAAGTTCTATGTCTAAGAAACAAATTTTAACATTTAAGTGGTGATTAAACTAGTTCAGTCACAAGAAATCAGTTAAGTTTAATTACCCACGTGTTCCGGCAGCTTTTGCATACCGAGTAAGATTTAATCTAATTTAAAAATAACTTGCCTTCATAAAATATTCACCTAGATGAAGTAGAACTTGTGTGTATGTATGTGAAGGCCTGACAAAACTCCAGTATATTTTCCCCAGCGATATCATGTAGCCTCAAAGAGATCAGATGACGTCATTCCGAATGAAGACGTATGGTATTTCTCAAATATGCTCCATTCCAAGCTTTGGGAGCAGCTGACTCGGATCCGAGAATCTCTTCCTACACGTATATTAATATTTCACTCGGTTTTCGACGTGGGTTATATGTCTATAGCGATAGACAACTGTGAAATTATGTTTACTAATACCATTCGATTACTTCAAACTCGTCTATTAGGGTTCCGTACCCGAAGGGTGCCAAACGGGACCCTATTACTGAGACTTCGCTGTCCGTCCGTCCGTCTGTCACCAGGCTGTATGTTATGAACCGTGGGAGCTAGACAGTTGAAATTTACTCAAATGATGTATTTCTGTTGCTGCTATAACAACAGATACAAAAAAAAACAATAAATACTATAAATACTATAAAAAAATAACAATAAAAGGGGGGCTCCCATACAGCAAACGTGATTTTTTTGCTCATTTTTGCTCGATATTGATAATGGTAGCAGGTAGGCGCTTAAAATGTTCACAATATATCGAGTATATTATTTAATCAAAAAATAAATAATTAAATTAAAATAATATTAATATTTAAGGGAGGCTTCCATACAACAAATTTTTTTTATAGATAATGGTACGGAACCCTTCCTGCGCAAGTCTGACTTGCACTTGGCCGGTTTTTATTTATCAATTGATTGTTTCGTCGTAGATTGATTTTAATTGCACCAAAACTCCTTATCAATAAAAAGTTCTGCATAAGCTATATAGCAGCTCTGTCCCGTTTCTTCGCCCTTATACACTTTGCACAGTTTATTTTATTAGTAAGGGGGTAAGACGTTATGGCGGAGAGTAGTGCTGTAATGGCGTATTAGCGCTACATCATTTTTATTCGTCAGTTTTTCTTTTTTAATTGATGTACTGCCTATTTCCTGCCACAACTTAGAGTTAGAGCTTGCACAAATTCCCCGCTCTCGTGGGCCAGGTGCAGGCACAACATCCCCTGATAGAAGAGTTAGAAAACATTAGTTAGGCTATGTATTGACACATAACATGAACATAAACATCCATGGTGTCCAAAGGAGAATCGGAAGAAAGGTCGCCCAAGAATAACGTGGCGAACGTACAACGGAGAAAGAGGCTGCCATTGTGAGCTCATGGGTAGTGGTAGAGCCATAGATAATGAAAGGAGGATGCAAACTCTTTGGGTAGAGCAGATAGCCCAAGATTGGAACAAATAGAAAACTGAGAGCTCCTGCTAAGGAGTGACAGGACGACTGTATTGTGGATGATTATGTATTGATTGAATCCACGATTATTGTATGCCCTTATTCAATTCTACAGGTTCTCAAAGCTCCATGAGCCCATTGTTCTCTGTTCCCACCCACTCCACGCTCTAAATTAGGAATTTTATTTACGTCTATACTTATTTTCTGGATTCCCGCCATTTTCACGACATTAATTCAAAGTACAGTCGGTAAGAGAAACGCCTTGAGGTAAGCAACATCAGGCCCATACAGCATACAAATTCTAGGACCTTTGTTAATTTAGCTACGCTGGAACACGATCTTACTTGAAAACGCCTGGTGCTGGTTGTTTGAGAAATTGTTTGGTCTAACTATGTCTGTCGTGTTCAAGTGTTGCATCGCATAATAAGATATTTACCCACGTACTTGCATGCCTGTTAGACTTCAGCATCTAAAGCTTAATTTAACATAATATACATAAAAAGTTATTCAATGACAGTGAAATATGAAAATAAACATAACCATAACCTACACATACACCTAAACTATGTATTTTTGTCCTATTGTAATAAAGAAATGATGAAATCATAACGTTTTCAGGATTATTTTTTATTAAAATCTTTTTCTGTGTCAATAAATACATTAGTTCAAAGTGTACCAAAACAAAATAATAAAAATATTAAATTAAACTCAGTAATAGTTTTAGATGGCACGTTATTCTATAGGTCCCGGCTACTAGCGCTACTCGCTGGGTGGTGCTCGTAAAGCTGTGTCAGTGGCCCTATACTCTAACCATGCTTAGAAGCAACTTGACAGCTAACCTAAAACTTCATAAAATCCACTTTTCAAACTCTAGGGATTTTACCAAAACAATCGGAAAGAATCTAAATTGTTTATTCAGTTTAACTAACAGAAGAGTTGTCATCGTCATCACTGCTATTAGCACTTAAAGATAGGTACTATTATTTAATTTGCAACCATATTTAAGGTAACTGAAGAATCAATAATAAAATGTTAGACATCTTTCCGATTCACAACTGTTTAAAGGGTGTATCGATTCTTTTGATTAATCGATTTTTATGAGCAATATCCACTCACTAACATGCTAAGATTGACATCTGTCAAGTTGCCTGTCATATTAGATACACTATAATAGGGCATCTTTAAATCTCCTGACAGTCGGGTTAGCCACTAAATTTATTTATTCTTACAAATAAAATAAAACCCGCAGATATTTCAATTTGGCGTTAACAAGTATTAGCATTGTCACAGCACCCAGACACGGTATTTAAACAGGCAACTCAGAGGCCATTCAAAAGATATTTTCAATGAAGTGACGCCACTCCCCTTGCATTTAAAACCGATGACGCGACCATTATGCTGAGAACGTACTCAAAAGTCCTGTAAGCGCAGCATGGAGATAATATACTTGGAGGCACCCAAGTCGCCAAACAATTAAATGCACTCAAAGTTTTTTATATGCATTAACATGTTAGAACGACGACACCCGTTTTCACTAACCATAGGACACGCCTAAATCAGATGCCTAATATTTAGGAGTTTAGGAGTAGTAGGAGAGAGCAAAAACACGTTTTACTAACCCTAAAACGACTAACGACGACGACGGGAGGGCGTAGTGCTTAGGTGCCCCTAAACTGATACATGTGACAGTCTCATGTGTTAGAGAGAGACATGTGATAGATTGACGAACAAAACTATAGACAACTGTCAAAAAACATATTTTTGAAGTAAAAATAACTGAAAGGTCAGAAAACCCGACTCGCATTTGGCCGGTTTTTATCAGTACCTATCATATAACTTAAGACGTCTCCATAGATACTACCGCTAGCACGTGCAGACTCTAACTATCTCGGGGGTAGGTGTTGGACCCTTTCATTTCGGAGCTATAGAGAGGGAAATAATCAAGAGAGGACGTGCTTTATCGTCCAGATCGCTGTTGACGGCGCCATCTTGTGATAGCAAACTGTACCTATAATAGGTATGCGTAGGTGGCCGTGGAACTTATGCTATATTATATTTACGTAAGGAAGTATACATACATAAGTTAGTAAACGTAAATAGGTAAGGAAGCAAACTGTATATAAATTATAATTATATGCTATGCGTGAAGGTGGATGGTGCGAACTCATTGAATAGCTAGAGAACGCGATGTTTTTGGTTTTGTTTGCACAAACAGTCACTAGTATTTTTTTTTGGTGACACTGCTTCAACATGCGATATTCGGTTTTCACCATAAGCCTGTATTATAGGTTTTTTTCGCTGTGGTCGGTTCTTTATTGTTTCTAAATATTAAATTAACTCTATTTTTACCTAATACCAGCAAAATACCTGGAATTAATCACCTAGATTAGGAAAATTGGTGCGAAATATGTTGAAAAGTGGGATTTTTCCTCGAAAATCATTAAAGGCCCCTAACTCGAAAACGGTAAATTTTCGGGTAGGGTGTTTCATAGTAAAAATGGTTGTTTTTGATCCGTGCTAGCATCTCCTAACGTATGTAGGTCGACTTACCAGTCACCCTGTATACATACAGGCAATTATCCGCTGCATCAGAATATGTATCAAACTTGATAATATTCGGTTTATTTCACTAAAATTTCACCGGACGATATGTATGTCGTAGCCAAATCGTCGAATTGGCCATATGGCCATATCACGATATGGCCAAACGTGAAATATCATAAAACGATGAAATCTTTTAGGACAAACACTGTGGTAGCTAAGGCACAGAAGAGATAATAGTACTCCGTACAGAACGGCCACTTCCTTCTCCGGGCTGATTCAGATACCGCACCTCACCCCTGGCGTCAAAGGATTGGTTAAAGGATCAATAGACAGGGCTAAACGCCGGACGAGTGACGACGCGTATACTTAATATCGCTGCATTTGCCGCGCCACCAGCTCTAGCAAAGTTTACGCACACATTTGCACGTATACAAACATCATTTGGTTATGTAGTAGTATTAGGTGATTATTTTACGAGCGTTCTATGGAGTGTCCTAGGTGTGGCTAAGGTGAAGACTAAAGCGAGTGAGCACAACTTAATTAAAAAATAAAACAGTTCTACCTACCTATATCTACCGTTACTTAATTATTATTTAATTAATTCTTCCAGGTCTCCATTTGAGAAAAGATGGTTTTGTTGTATATATACATACAAAGGGCAAGTCCATCGTTGCAGTTATCCAGGAGTAGGTACTGAAGGTTGCCTCACGTTTCTTTTTTTAATAAACGAATGACTTGTATCTCTGATTTACGCGATACACATTTCCTGTTGTCTGTTTTCTAAACCTACTCGTATGAAAATTGTAGTGAGCACGTAGAGCTCGTCTAAGCTGAAATGACGCGCCCCACTCCTTGGTTTCGTGTTTACTTGTCATACAAAACCAAGGAGTGGGGCGCGTCATTTCAGCTTAGACGAGCTCTACCCTCATAAACGTTCTCGCACGTAGTCGCAACGTCATTGGCGGTATAATTAGATACGTGTTCGATGAGCTGAAACTTACCCTTTCGTGTTACCTACTTTCATTATTGGAGGCGGACGGACCAATTCTCAAATTCAATTCAATTGCATACAGTTCTGAAAACTAAATGCCGCCAGTACTGGGAACTTACCCATAACTACGTGACCCATTTAGGGGGGAGGGTACCAGTTTTCCCAGTCAGTACAAAATACTATAGTCTGGTGGCCTAGCCACGCCCCGTAATCAATCCAATCGTTTCCAATTATCAAGCCAAGTTCACAGTGACCAGTTGAAGGCAAACTTTCGCACGCGAAGGTTGTGTCCTGTCCTGTGAGTGTGTGTTAACAGATTTAAATTTAAATTGCACTGCATTCTTATCACGGTAGTAGTGTAGTCTTGTCTCATACTATGATACTTAGAGAGGTTACCGGGGGGTCGGAGGAGTGGGAGTTGGTTCAAAAATAGCACAAAATGAGTCACGAAGTATGGGTACGTTCCCAAGGCGAGTCAATACTATAACATAACATAGTGTTAGGCCTTTACCATCCGGGGTGTCAGGGACACAACGGTGCCCACTTTCAGGAATAGAATAGAATAGAATAGAATAGAATAGAATAGAATAGAAAGCACATTTATTCAACTGTCACTGTTTAGCCAGTGGCCCTTTAATTTTCGAGTTTATGAATCATGTGTTAATTAACTCGAGATAGTCTCAGATTAATTACTCAGTTGTTATATCAGATTATTAAGCAATTTCTTGGATGCTATGTTGGTGATTGATTGATTGATTGATTGATTGATTGATTGATTGATTGATTGATTGATTGATTGATTGATTGATTGATTGATTGATTGATTGATTGATTGATTGATTGATTGATTGATTGATTGATTGATTGATTGATTGATTGATTGATTGATTGATTGATTGATTGATTGATTGATTGATTGATTGATTGATTGATTGATTGATTGATTGATTGATTGATTGATTGATTGATTGATTGATTGATTGATTGATTGATTGATTGATTGATTGATTGATTGATTGATTGATTGATTGATTGATTGATTGATTGATTGATTGATTGATTGATTGATTGATTGATTGATTGATTGATTGATTGATTGATTGATTGATTGATTGATTGATTGATTGATTGATTGATTGATTGATTGATTGATTGATTGATTGATTGATTGATTGATTGATTGATTGATTGATTGATTGATTGATTGATTGATTGATTGATTGATTGATTGATTGATTGATTGATTGATTGATTGATTGATTGATTGATTGATTGATTGATTGATTGATTGATTGATTGATTGATTGATTGATTGATTGATTGATTGATTGATTGATTGATTGATTGATTGATTGATTGATTGATTGATTGATTGATTGATTTATTGATTGATTGATTGATTGATTGATTGATTGATTGATTGATTGATTGATTGATTGATTGATTGATTGATTGATTGATTGATTGATTTCTGTTGACATAGGGAGAATGAGGTTTCAGTTGTCCATCGAGCCATTTATACAGCAGGTATGGTTGGTATTGACCCAGCATATTGATGCTGGGTGAGTAAGGAACCCTTTGAACAACTGTGATTTTAACATTTTGAACACGTATATTTACCTGCGGCGATGGGTGATCCCCCTTTCACGAATTATGGAGCCTGCTAAATGTGAAGCACATCCTTTGCCATCTCATTGAAAAGGCGTATGTAATGTTATGTATTTATAATAAAAGAAGTACGTTAATCGATTGATTTTCTGATAGAGTTGTTTGTTGTATGCACTGAGCAATATACATATACATTCAAGTATTAATACAAATAAGTAAGTGTTTGTCTGCTGCATGGCTTCTCTACATATAATTAAACCGTAGGAATTCGTCCCAAATTTTGCCAAAACAAACAAAAAACGCGAGATCGTTATCTTATGCAAAATGCCTTTAAAATGGGCTCAAACGTCGAAATGAAGACTTACTATGCGTACTAGCAGTACAGTCGCGTTCAGATCCAATTACTACTCTTGATTCTCCTGATTCCGCACCACACTTATTCCAGAGTCGTAAAGACTATATTCGTATGCTTTATGTATCTCGACTCAAAAGTGACTGTACAACGCGGATTTCCCAAATACCCCCGTTACTGCCAGATAGAGCCCCCGCCTTCAATGAATTAGCCAATAAAAGCAAATTGGACAAAATAAATTTACTGTAATACTATGTTTTTCTGTTTGGCTTGAATTTGAGTGGTCCGTAAAATATATTAAAAACATTTTTGGAGCGAACATCCATATCAATTTGCTTGTTTTTATTAAAGACTTACTTTGTATTAGGTAAAGTATACTCTTATGTAGCAAAATAATTAACCAGTAAAATACAAAATGGACGACGAAGGCAATCACTGCTGTAATACCTACCTAGAAAAGTAATTAGTTTTGAAGCGTCCCTAAAAACGTGCATGCCCGGAACAAACATTCTGCTTCCGATAAAGAAATAACGAATATTGCTGTTTTTTACATTTATGGTTTTTAATTTAGTTTATTTTTTGTCAGAGAAACATGGAGCGCAGCATTCTCGGTGTTCGGCTTTTAGACCGGATCCGGAATTCTGAGCTGCGCTCCCGGACAAAGATTTATAGATGTAGCTCAGAAGGCTGCCCAATTAAAGTGGGACTGGGCCGGTCACGTTGCTCGAATGCTGCCAAATCGTTGGGCTAAGAGAACCACAGACTGGCTCCCAGTAAATGCAAAGAGAAAGCGTGGCCGACCCAGGAAGAGATGGAGTGATAAGTTGGGTCTATGGTACAAAGAGTGGAAGGAGACCGCTCAGGATCGAATGGAGTGGAAGGGGGGGAGAGAGGCCTTTGCCCAGCAGTGGGACATTACAGGCTCGTAAAAAATATATTTAGAAAGTGTAAGGCCCGACAGATGGAACACGTCTAAACTCGAGTTTAACTTTGATGTTCTCAAATGAAAAAGTATGGAATGGCATGTCCAAGCTGACTCGAGATTATTACTCGCCACGTACCATGTGTCGGACCGAGAACGCGAGAATGCGCACGCAGGTTTCTGAATTGAGAAATTCACTGAATTGATACTTAAGTATCATGTTGTCATGTTCTTTATTGTGACATCTGCAGAGATAGAACGGTACTTAAGTACTTGATCAGTGAAATTCTCAATTCAGAAACCGGCCCTAAGTAATCCTACTATGACAACTATGAATTGTTAAATTTATTTATTTATTTATTCAGGAAGCCAACAGCATTTATCTTTACAAAAAATGATAATATAAAGACTTACGAGATAAAGCCAATTATAGGGTTTCATCGATTACTTATAGGGTTCCATCGATTAAAGTGTACTCAAGTTGAGCGTTATCTTACGTTCTAGCTAGTGGCATCTAAAACAGTTAGTAAACAACAATTTTATAATTATCCGTATCTAATTAATTAATTGGAGTTCCAACGGTTGCTTTGTTCAAACAACGAAAATAAATTAAAAACCTAGTTTATAGTTTTTATAGTTTTGATTGGAAATTTTGTTTATTAGTTGACTTGCCTTCAGTTAAGCAGTTCAATGCCAATAAAAACCAATCATTCGACCAGTCGCATTCGCATAGCTAATAAGTCGCAATGAAAGACAGCGAATGTCATGTAATCGTGTTTCAATTAGTAGACATATCAACTGCAATTGATATAAAAAATACACAGCTCCCGTAATTGATAAATTCAATTTTCTCTCGCAATATCTACAAATTAATTTAAGTCATTTCGTTCTTTTATTTTAGGGGAGCGGTGGTGCGAGCGTTGTGTTGTGAATTTTAATACTCGCATCGCAGTATCGGTTTTTCTTGACATTAAATTTACCGTGGAAAATCGTGTGCCGTTAGCAATAACTCTTGATACATTTACTAATTTGATTGCATAGGTATATGACTAATGAAATAAAATAAAAAAACCAGCCAAGTGCGAGTCGGACTCGCGCACGAAGGGTTCCCTACCATTTTAAACCTCTAACTGCTACCATTATGCATATCGATCAAAAATTGTATGGGGCTCCCATACAATTTTCCCTTAAATTTTATTTTATTCTGTATTTTAGTATTTGTTGTTTTAGCGGCAACAGAAATACATCATCTGTGAAAATTTCAACTGTCTAGCTACCACGGGCCATGAGATACAGCCTGGTGACAGACAGACAGACAGAAGAGAGTTCATATTCTATCAACAGATGGAGTTGGTAGCGGGCCTTATACAATAGTTTTTCATACATACGTCTGTTGAGTCTTCTTCTTCTTCTTCTTTTTATTAATGGCGTCCTAACCTCTTTTGAGGTTAATTTTGCCAGTGTCAAGTGGTCAGGTTCTCATTTGAGAACGTTTGTTACGTAACAAATACGATCATTGTACGTTAAACCTGTTCTCTAAAGATAAATAAATGATGTTACCGACTGTATTTGATAAACATTTTCTGTATTCTCCATTGAGGTTTCAACAGAAATTAATCCTCAGTGACAAAGCACGTTATTTGTTACGCAAATTACCCCCCCGTTTTGTGGTGACATCGGTGAATAATATATGTATTACACATGACGTAATACACAAAGGTGAATGACCCTTAAACAACCACAATAATCTCCCAATATTACTAAGGTAGCTATTGAAACCCCATCGTGAGGCCTTTACAAAACGAGTAAGTTTGAGCCATACTCCACCATGCTGGCTCAGTGTGAGTTGATGGACGCTGGGTGTCGGGCTATTGGCCACCACGACTGTCAGAAGTCAACACGACTGTCAGAATTTAAAAACCGGGTAAAAGAGCACTTCCTCTCTCTTTCGTGATAGATATTGTATGTACGTATTTATGTAGTTAGGTGTATTTATTTGCATATTGTGTATTTATTTAGTATTTTTGGTATACTTATTATATTATGTTAGAAGTATATTTATTTAGTCATTTATTGTGCACTGACTTCCCTCTCTGTATCTGTTTTTTCCTGTCATGCCTAGGTTTGCTGGAAGAAATCTCTTTTTAGAGATAAGCTCGCCTTTGTACATACCTTTTTGTAAATGTTACGTGTTTTTTTATGTTTAACAATAAAGTATAAATGAAAATGAAATGAAGTTATCAAGCTCGGAAATATTAGGGCCTCTGAAATAGCTTTATGACCACTACCGGCGATTAGCGATAGTAGCTGGAACCAACAGCTTAACGTGTCAACCGGAAGCGCCCAAAACAAATGTCATATAGAAACGGACACCCATTCAGGACCCGTCTTAGCCAGATGTTGCTAGCCGCACGATCGTTTCCCATGACTGAATCGCGCAATACTAGACCACGGACGCTTCAACATGATAATGGCGCTTTATTATTTTTGTTTATTTTCATTTACGAAGATACAGTTATATAGTAAATATAACCCATGAGTCCCACCAAAGGGCACAGGCATTTACTCGGATACAAGTGATTGAGCCATACTCAACCACGCTGGCTCTGTGCGGGTTGGTGAAGATATGACGAGGTGGGACACCCGCTGAACATTTCTTTTGTGACTGTTTCACGCATAGTGGTGTAGATAGTAAATGAATGAATTTAGATCCATTCTCATCCTCCAAAGCCAAATTTCGTCATGAAATTATAAAAGTCTTGATAGACGATGAGGGAAACAAGTCAATAAACACACAAATACACACCCTGACACACACCCTCACACACACATACTCACATACCCTTACACAAACATTACAAATATACTCCTCTCATTCTCCTTACTATATGTAATTTAAATCACGTACCCTCTAAAATTCTTATTTCCTAAAACTCTACAACGTGCATAATAATAAGATAACTGCTAAGTTTTTTTTTCTCTTTTACTTGCTTATTGTATCTTCTGTGGATATCTATTACCGGCTTAATTTTTGTATGTACTATCTACCATTGTAACTCGTTTATTTTATATGCTGTTGATGTCCCAAATAAAATAAATAAATAAATAAATAAATGAACAATTTTATCAGCAGCTTGCCGTATAGAACTGCGCCGAGTGTTTTCAAGAGATCCCAAGTTGGCGTTTTTGTTCGAAGTGTTCAATCTAGTTCGACCTCATTTGACTTATCATGGAGGTCTGCAATCTTCGAGACTATTGTCTGAGCTCGCTTTTGTGCAAGTTTGTGGGGATAAGTACTCGAACCGTAGTTGCAATGCTACGAACGTGCTACGCCGTAGACGCTGCGTAGTTCGTAGCATATTGTCTGTGTTTTTGTTTTCATTGCACCGTACCTCTTTTTCTTTTTGCAAGCCGGACGGGTTAAAAATTATAAAAAATATTACAATATCTGTTTTGTATATCTACTCTGTTAGCTAATCGTAACCATTGAACAGCGTCTCGTGAACCGGCCGAAGAGGTGTCAAACTATGATAAATTATATCCATACATTCGTAAAACAAATATCCGCACAAAAAGTAACTCGGTGTTTCCACGCTGAGTTATGACGTGAATAAGCCTCCGGGTACCCGGTTAAGCGGGCCAGGCAAATCGGCCCCATCGAACATTAGCCTAAGAGTCTCTTGACCCACTTTCTTCTTCGGTTGGGTTATTCAATCTCATAACTGCAAACGCTGATTTTTCCACAGCTATCGAGTGGCTACTCCGTTTTTTTCTAATATCGAGAGAGCTTATTTCGGTGAGTCTGGTTTGAACGGCTCGTTTGATGTTTGCAGTACGGTAAGCAAAAACATTTAAACAATAGAAAATGTGCAACTGTTAAATTATTTGTTACTTCCATCATTATGTCGAATAAATCACGAGTATAATAAAACATTAAAAGAAAAGGAAAGTTTTATCTATAAAATAACGGTTTTATTGAAATTTGCGATGTGTTTAAAGTTTCGTTTTGTGTTTTCTTTCAATTCCCTATTACTGAGACTTCGCTGTCCGTCCGTCCGTCCGTTTGTCCGTTTGTCACCAGGTTGTATCTCATGAACAGAAGTCCGACTCAATAAGTCCGATTTAATAAGCTGAATACGGAAAATACACATATTCGAAGCAGAACATTTAACAAAACCCAACTCCTGCGAAGCAGGCAAAGTCGATGCTTAACCCCGTAAAAGTAAACAGGTATAAATAGACTTAATGTAGCTTGTTGCCTAATAGCCCCGGGTTCGTAACTTCAGGTGTATTACGAAAATTGGGGTACCGGAGAAGTATTTTACCTATAGTATCATGAATCGGGGTATTTGAACTTATTTATTTATTTATAACGTTTGTTCATGAAAAAAGCACTTAATTAAGTAATTTAAGTCTGCCAAACTGCTAGGCAGTTTGTCGGCAGGTTGATTTGGCTCTTAACTATAACAGTATGTACTTTTTTTAATACTAAGCCCATCCCCCGTTCCATTTTTAATTACATTTAAAGGTTTTTAATATAATATTGCTTCAACATACATTTAAGCTTTTTCTTGGGAATTGCATCTGTAATGAACTTATCTGGCATATTATTTAGTATCTTAGGCAGCACCCTACAAGCTGTTCTAGACCCATAATAGTTTATGTGTCTTGGAATAATGTATTTGATCTTATTTATATTAGTGCTACGAGTAGGGTAGCCATGGACGCTCCTTTTTAGTTGGTTCCGCATTCCAAATGTATCTAAGGCAATTTGATATTCTACTTTCTTGTCAACTGGTATTATTTTACAAACTTTATATAATTTCTCATAATTTTTGTTACATTGTTCTTTATCCCTTTTGCTAACTAAACATTTCAAAAATCTTATCTGTATTTTTTTTATTTCATTGAGATATGTTGGAAAGGTGCGACCATAGCTACTCAACCCGTATCCTATCAGTGATTCTACCAAGGCATGATATATGCTGTATAATACTGATCGCTTTACATAATATTTTAAACTTTGAAACTTAGCTAATAGTATTCTTAATTTATTACACAGGTTTTTTATGTGACACTTCCAGTTCATGTCTTTGTCTATTGTCAATCCCAAGTATTTAATTTTATCTACTTTTCTATAATACCACACTGACAGCCAACCTGATCTTTATGTAAACAATCATAACTATGACCTTTTATATTTATGTTTATATCCTTCTTCTTACACATTGGAGATCTGATATGTAGGAGTTTTGTTTTCTGTGCATTAAGGATTATACCATTATCATGTGACCATTTCATTATACTATCAAAGTCTTCTTGTATACATTTTTCAATATTATTTTCATCTAATCCAGAGTACAGTAGGCATGTGTCATCTGCATACATGTATGATTTACAATGTTTAACTACATTTGTGATACTGTTAACATGCATTATGTACCCTATGGGCCCATACACGGAGCCAGTCGGCACACCATGTTTCACATCATACACGTTGCTACACTGTCCATTGACCCTAACTTTAATTGTACTAGTTAAGTATGTCACTTATTTTGCTTCAGGTAGTATTGGAAATACAGGTTTTATAAGAAGTTCGTCCTGGTCGTCTGATTAAAAAAGTCTGTCTCAAATCAGACCTAAGATCAATGAAACTCTTTGTCTTTCCTCCAAGACTCAGACAGTAGTTGTTGTCAGAGTCGACTGAAGGCTGCCTGAGTGGTCAATTAAGTCATGGCCCTGGCCAACCTCCTTTGACTGCTGGGACGGAATGACTGAAAATTCTTATTAAAGATAAGCTCGCCTTTGTACATATTTTTTCTATCTTAAACAATTTTTACTGTCATGCATATATAATAAATAAATTACGAAATTACGACCGCTGTCCCTAAGAGGTATCATTTGTGCCTTTACAAGCCCTTTACTGCTGCTTCAGCGCCCACAATATACTGGTGCTTTGTTTTCAGTCATTTGGACGAATGCACGACTACTGGTCAAATAAAGTGCCGCTTAAATGTCGTACTGCGCTTTAATTTTCTGAGCGAGAGTCTCTGACAGCATGAGCTTACGTCAAACTTTGTGCGGACAGTTTGAGGTCACTATTCACAATTCTTTATTTGCACACGAATATTGCAAAAAACAGTTGCATTGAATTGAAAGAAAACATATATGCAAAGGCGAGCATATCTCTAAAAAGAGATTTCTTCCATCAAACCAGCCGTGATAGGAAAATGTATAATGAAATCACAATTAAATCCTATCATATCTATCCATCCTTCTTCTTTTAAAATTCCACCACGTTAGCTTAGTGCAGTAGTAGTAGTAGTTGGTGGTGGTTTGTACGACTTTTGCCCTTCTTCTTGCTTCTTACTTACTTTATACTTTATTGCACAAAAACAGAATACAGACACTTAATAATGGAAAAAACACGTACAACAACTCTAATAAGAGATCTCTTCCAGCAAACCTAGGAAGGAAGGATCAATTAACAATGATATTCTTCTTCTTAATAATGGAAGAAAAAAAACATGTACAAAGGGGAGCTTATCTCTAATAAGAGATCTCTTCCAGCAAACCTAGGAAGGAAGGATCAATTAACAATGATATTCTTCTTCTTAATAATGGAAGAAAAAAAAACACGTACAAAGGGGAGCTTATCTCTAATAAGAGATCTCTTCCAGCAGACCTAGGAAGGAGGGATTAATTAACAATGATATTCTTCTTCTTATTCTTCTTTTTGTCGAGACTGTTACAAACGTGGGTCGATATGCAAAATCTGGGACACGCGTGAATGAGACATCGTGCAACCCATTATACGCACTTAACGAGTTAACGCCCGGCCGTTACGCCCGTTATCCAGCAAGTATGATAGCTTTGCCACGTTAAGAGCTTTAGAGCACTTAGTTGCCGTAGCAGGAGTCAAACCAAAGCGCAAATATACTTGAGTCTTCTATATCTTGAGTACTTTAAAGCGCGAAATAGAAAATACAGATAAAAAATTAATAAAACATGTGCAAATCCATCTTATAATAAGAAAATAACTGTTGCTGTTGCTAAAAGTGATAACTTTTATAATTTGCAGCATTGGTGATTCTGTTATAATATCCGATAAGCCATATTGAACAAAGAACTAATAAATTTTGTTTGAAAAATTAGTTTGAGTAACATTAACTGATATTAAGGCGAGGTATGAAAAATTACAAACCAAGGTCAACGAACATTGCGGAATTTAGAAGCGAATATAACTCGGGAATAGGAAAAAGTGGTATGGCAATTGTCACACAGCAGTCATCAAAGCAAACGCACCTAATCTGAATCAACGTACACCAAAACGAAAAAAATAAAAAACATAAATAAAAAACTATTTCAGGGAACTACATCATATTTCAAATCGCTATTAACAACAATTCCCCACATATTACAATCAAAAGAAAGATCATATTTACTACTACTGCGGTATAATAGGAAAAAATATTGGAAAATGGGTTGACTTTGGATTTATTTTCTATCTAGATTTTTAACCGACTTCCCAAAGGAGGAGGTTTACAATTCGTCCGGATGTTTTTTTTTTTTTTTTTTTATGTCTACACCCCGATAGCGCCTAAACGGATGGACCGATTTGGAAAATTATTTTTTTGTTTGAAAGTGTTTACCTTCCCATTGGTCCCATTGACACCAGGTCAGGATCTGATCATGGGATCCTGGAGAAATCGAGGGAACTCTTCAAATATTATAGGCAGACCTATAGTGATTTTTGTGTTTTTCATAATAACTCGTGCAAATGCACATGGTAAGCATAATATTGTGATGCGGAACTGCTGATGAAGACCAATATGGCCACCAGAACTGCTCAATACTAGGTACAAATACAATGCGTGGCTGACGGGCAGGCAACGCATAGCCTAAACCGGTGGTGGACCTAGATCCATGAAACTTTGTACAGGGGTTCCTTAGTAGCGTGGGGTAGCACTGATATGGGATTTGACAAAATTAATTCCCCAAGGGGGGGGGATAAGGGGTTACAGTTTGTATTAAACTCAATCTAATCAAATAGGGTTTTTGGAAGTCGGTTTTTTCTAAAGTTTACTTTTTGTTTCAATTATTTTAACCGAACACGTTTTCCAACATGAAAACCCTAGATTATAATTATAGTCAAATTACCCATACTAGAAATTGATTATGATTTGCTGCGAATTCCTGAAATACACATGAAAAAAGCAACCCTAATTTATTTGCGATTCGCCATAATAATGATGCTGATGGTGCCCTAGACCGTTTTCAGCATCAGTATTTTTTTCAGCTATTGAGACCTTTGGGTTTGACGAACTCAGTCAAGTGATAAGTAAAGACAATATCATATCTTTTTCATCACCGTCTCACAATTTTCTTCGCAATTAACCAAAGTAATGGGCAGAATTAAAGAGGAAACAAATGATAACCAATTTAGTCAAGAACAGAGCTAAGTCTTCTTCATCATCTTGAGACTTGCGATCGATATGAGAACTAGACAAAATGTAAAATTTTTGAAACTAAATTACGATCGAGACATTCCTCCAACGATTTTTTGGCTGATAAGTGACGTTTACAGGGGGCGCCACTTCTACGCAACTTAATGCAACGAACCTGTCATCAACACCGATCTTTCATTCATCATTGGTCATCAACCGTTAGTTCCAACTTTCATTCTGTAGTTTTGATTTGACCCTCTCGTTTACCACGGTCACGGTCAGCTAGGGCTGACAATTTTCCGTTAAAGGATTTGAATTTTATTACCCACGGGAAAGAAGGGGGTTAAAGTAAGTAAGTGAATTGTTGGCAAGCCAAATTTAAATAATCGGCCAAATGCGAGTCGGACTCGCGCAAAAACCGCAAAAAAAAAACACGTTAGTTGTATGGGAGCCCCCTTAATATTAAATTTCTTTTGTACTATTATTTTAGTATTTGTTGTTATAGCGGCAACAGAAATATGTACATCTGTGAAAATTTCAACTGTTTAGCTACCACGGTTCATGAGATACTGCCTGGTGACAGACAGGCAGACGCGGCGGACAGACGGACCGACGTCTCAGTAATAGGGTCTCGTTTGGCACCCTTCGGGTACGGAACCCTAACAAAGCGAATAGTTAGTGTGAAAAACATAAATTACATATTTATATATATTATACATATTTATTAGTTACCTATGTACTAATTAACCCCTCGTCAATGTTAATAGCCGAACGAGGCAGATAGCAATTGAAAAGTAAAGTACCCACTGATAAGAAGACAATAAACTTTTCAAAATTTCAATAAACCTTAAAGAGTTAAGACTTTCATGAATACCTATGACTTTCAAGGTTCAGAGATGATAATTCATTCAAAACTCTCAAGAAAACACAAGACGATATCTATTCCTTTCCACATCGAAGGTAGCTCGCTGTAATGATAAATCGTTCTTAAGACTCGACGGGGAACGTGATATTTCTGAATCACGTATATTTAACTCATTTCCCTTTCCCTCTGGGCTCCGTTTACTGACAATTCCATTAAGAAGACACGGCGATGCGTCTATGATAAGCAGTAATACTTTTATTTCAATTATGCTGTTACATTTGCTTACGCTATTAAAATTACGTTTATTTGTTTGTTTATTTGTTTATTTGGGAATAGTCCACAGCACGATATACATTATTATAACTTAAAAATATGATTGAACATAGGCCAATTAAGGACTCTTTTTTAGGGTACCGTACCCGAAGGGTGCCAAACGGGACCCTATTACTGAGACTTCGCTGTCCGTCTGTCCGTCCGTCCGTCCGTCCGTCCGTCCGTCCGTCCGTCCGTCCGTCCTGTCTGTCACCGGGTCCGTCTGCACGAACCGTAATAGCTAGAAAGCTGAAATTTTCACATAATGTGTATATCTGTTGCCGCACCAACCACAAATACTGAAATACGAGAGATATTGCAAATTAAAGGGGGCCCCGATACAAGAGACGTGTTTAGATACACTTACGCATTTCAAAATGGAGATCTTGACTGAAACTGTTTATTTATTGTCATAGCAACCATGTCATAGACACATATACTACACATTTAAATATGATAGCATATTTCGCGTCAACCCACATGGTTGTGGTAGCTCAGCCGGTATGATGTAGATTCTCAATCCGGAGGTCGTCGGTTCAAATCTCTTGAAGGCATAAACTTTTTAAATTTTCTTTTTGTTTATTTTTTTATTGTTTTGAGTGCTTTTGATTTGTTGTACGATGGTACGGTACCCTTCGTGTGCGATACCGACCCGCACTTAACCGATTATTATTTGTGACCATCTCTCATCATCATGATGACTCTTATCATGAAAATGGGTAAAAATTATTAAAAATAGGCAGTAAGCAGTTATGAAATTAATACAACAAAATGGGAAATATGTACATCGTAATACGTACATCTTTATTTTTTCGTATATTATTAACTTCAGTATTGATAGGTAAAATTAAAGTAAATAACATGAAACAAAAAATCGTTGTCGCGTTAATTTGATAATTGAATAGTGAAACTCGTATTTAGTAAGTATTGTACGTATTTAGTTATTTTAGTACTCGTTAATTAGTGCAATAATTTTGTAGTTCTTCTTTGGATCTCAGAATCGAATTTTTTTCTAGAGTGTGAAGAGAACTCAAAACATTAGTTGAACTTCATTTTTTTCGGATCAATCTGAATGTAACTGGAGAAAAATCAAAACCTCAACAAAACTATTGTAAAATAAACTGAAACTCCTTCTTGCAACATATTATTATAGAACTTTTTTATTGTTATCGAGGTATTATATTCAATTCTTTTCCTAGCGCTGCAACTGGGAAAATTATTCATAAAATAACTCTTTCTTGAATTCGAATCTGCATTTAGATTCGGTCGGTGTAATTTACTACTTTAGTATGAAATATTTTATCTGAATATACTTTATGTAATTTTATCTTAAGATACATATTTCATAGCACACAGCAGTCATCAAAGCAGACAGCTCAACCCCCCAGACTTCTATACGACTGGGGTGGTGGTGGGACTGTCAGGCATCTGCTTGGCTGACTGTACCTATCACGTTTTAAAGGAACGTATAATATCCAGGCTTAATATTTTATTATTCGTAAAGGCACACGAGCAAAGTTTGCTCTGATATTAGAACCTGATTTAATAATTACACTTTTAAAAATCTCCTAAAGCGGCAAAAGCTCCAAAAAACTAAAACAGTAAAATCGCGGCACCAATTAATTTAATACCTACCTATATCGAATTACGTAAGGGTGTTCACCAAGTTTTTCACTCGCATTTGTCGGCGGAAAACAAGCTTTATTGGTATGGGGAATAGGGTGGAGGGGTATACTTTTGTTGTTGGTACGTGATGACGTCATGGCAGGTGTGGATCGAGGGTACTTCGCTATGATTTCTGGCGCACTCACTAATTAATGTAGGCATGATTAAATTATACGTTGGGTTTTTCTCAACTTGTAGTGGAATTAACTTTTGTTTTGGAGAGTCTAGGGCTTCTGGTAAGATGAAATATAGCTACAGTCTATTCGTGATAAGAATGCAGTGAAATTTAAATTTAAATCTGTTAACACACACTCACAGGACAGGACACAACCTTCGCGTTCGAACTGTCTACTTGGCTTGATAATTGGAAACGATTTGATTGGTTACGGGCCGTAGCTAGGCCGCCGGACAGTGATGACTTTACTGCATTCTTAACACGAATAGACCATAGCAGATTGCTTTTTTAAAAGCTTTTATTCTATCTTCATCATAGAGTACAATACATTAGGTAAGCTTCGATGAAACGGTGCCAGTATAACCGTTTTCAACTATGCTAGTACCTACAACCATTGTAAACAACACTCATAGTGTCACGCCTTTTCCTATATGGGGTGGCAGAAGCACTAGAACAAACAGCACACAAAAACTAGAGAAAAACCCCATTGTAAATGTAAATGTAGCCGATGGGCTACATGAAGGGCACTGAGGGGCTCACTGAAGGGCATAGGCCTTTACCCGGATACGAGTAAGGTTGTATAGTCGCTGGCATAATAAAAAACATCTTGATTTATTTTTGGCAAATGTCATCTTAAAATAAATCCATCATTAAAGTAAATATGGCTCTACAAACATTTAATATTTTCCCATCCAAGCCACATTATAAATTGTATCCAGTGCCTAGACAATCCATAAATGGTTTTTTGGCACTCTCTGTAGTAGTTAAACAGTTTTTATTATTAGTTGTTATATAAATAAAATAAAAAAAATAAAAAAAGGGAAATGTGGGAGCAAACATCGCGGTACCTAATATTACTTACAAGGAACCAGGAAAAGCGATGTTTACAGAATACGAAATAGAAAAGAGATGTCATCTCGCATATCTTACGCTTCTGTTGTAGAAATAAATGAGATGATGAGATATCTACTTTATTTATCATGGCTACGGCGTATACAAGAAACTAAAAATAATTTCATTGTATACAGGTTTACTGATTACCACATATCATAAAACATAGAAAAAGAAACATGGTTTACTGGAAGATATTTCTTTTTAGAGATAACCGCACTTGTGTACACTATTTTCGTGTACTTCTTGTTTTCATAATACGATATAAATAAATCGAGGAATTTGTTCAAAGTTGAAGCATACAAACTGCTTGACAATATCAGAAATGTGTATTTTATAAAGCCAATTTTGTGTAAAAAAGACAGCGCTTATTAATGATGACGTCATTTGGTATTTAATTGAAACACGAAAATAAAAACGTTTTGACTGTTCCTAAAAAGTGTCTATTTTGACTAGCAGTAAAATACCTAGGTACAACATCACACCTTTTGGCGTGCGGTGACAGGTAACTAACCCTTTTTGACAGGTTCATTGCATTAGGTTGCGTAGATCTGGCGCCCCCCTGAAAACGTCACTCACACGCCATAAGATCGTTGTGCAGGTATAGCGTATTATTTGTGTGTAATAAATAAAGAGCGACATGGTTTATAGACTTTCTTGTAGGTATTTAACACCTCCGCCCCACTAACGCCCCGTCTCGGAAATATGCCGAAGCCTTCCTTCAATTAACTGTACTGTACAGTACGGGGCCTTTGTTTTGGCACAGCGTTTGACTTAGAGAGAGAGAGAGAGAGAGAGAGAGAGAGAGAGAGAGAGAGAGAGAGAGAGAGAGAGAGAGAGAGCGCGCGAGACGAGACCCGACGTGCCAAAACAAAGGCCCCGTACTGTACCTTATTATTTAAGTATCCTAGCACGTAAACCGTGATGAAATGACAATGCCAATTGAAGCTCACCTGAACTGAAGTAAGTACCCATTTCCCTCCCTTTGTCTTGTTGTACAGTGCGACTACAGTAATTCGGCATCTGTAATAAGGAAAGTATCGTGAAGTCATGTAATATTGTCCATGGAATATTTGTGTATCGACTATACCTCATTCATTAAAAATAATAAATGGAGACAAGGAGTAAATAATTAAATAATATGAGTGTCTGATATATTGTATGATAGGATGCAATCAAGGGTTTTTTATGAAAGAATAATTGAATTAATAAAATCTTTAGTTTCAGGCTAACTAACAGCCCTTATGTAACAAATTTTAACAAATCACTTCTTTATATAAACAGACACAATAAATACGGATAAATGTTCAAAAAATATCATCATCGATCTAAAGGGTATATTGTAGAAGATTAGAGAAGTATTGTAAATAATATATCAGCCACTTAACTGGCACACTAGACTGTTAATTAAAGATCGTCATCGATTTAACCAACCAACTGCGACATATCCATATCAGATCACAATCATCGTGGCGCTACTGTACCCATCGCTGACACGGCCCACGATCGATCACTTCATTTTCCGCTCTCAATCATAATAATAAAATAAAAAATTCAGTAGAATTTCCACCTTCCAATATTGAGCATTGTCGGCGTTTTCCCCCAATCTTTTTGAACTTATGCCATTTTTAGCTTGTTGGAGAGAGTCTATCTAATAAATAATTGTCTTCTTTGTTCTGCTAGGATTTGAGGGTAAAAATCTTGTCTCGTTCAAAACTATCCACACATGGTAAGTTCTTGAATGTACATATCTTCAACATCATTGACTGATATGCATGTATCTTATAAAATTAATAAATAAACAAATAAATGTTTCAGGTTTAAATTATGTTACTTTTAAGTATAGACAACAAACAAATAAGCTTTATTCATTTAAAGTGTTACAATGATTACTTGTTTTTACATAAAGTAAAGAACAAGGGATGTTCTCTACTCCCTAAAAAGGACGAACCCTGTGTTATAGACAATTGGCATACAATATCGGCGCTATTTCTGCCAGAAACGTTATTGTGAACCTGCGGGTCGATTCTCGCGCCTTCGATATACGAATATTGAGACCAAAATTGATAGATTCCCATACGAAATCACTCGATATAGGTCTCGATATCCGTATATCGAAGGCGCGAGAATCGTGCTCCTGTTCACAACATTATCGATTATGCATAACATCCTGTCTCCTGCATATTTAAAACAATAGCTATCAAACATCTTCGAAACCACAGTTTCTCAAACTAAACGATAACAACCATTATAATATTATATTCATTCCTTTCCTAGTTTCTTATTGCGTGCGTACTAAGCAATATAAAAAAATACTTACAAACTTTCACCTTCGGTAAGTTCATACATTCGGTGGCAAAATGGTACAGTCGAGTTCATTTATACAACGTGTAACTCTAAGTACGCAAAACCTTACCTATAGACGCCAAGTGATTTTTATTACAAGAAAATTAATGTTGAAAGAAAATAAAAATTAAAATTTAGAAGATATGAGCAGTTTTCGTTTTCCTAACAATTCTAATAGTTTCTCTTAGCTCTGCCGCCTTAAAAGCCCGCGACTTTGTTTACTTTGTGGATCGCCGCCGGCCGGCACGCACCCCGCTCACCCCCGTCCATTTGTTCCCTTCTAACGTTCATTGCGAGATCCTTAGTTTGAAAGAGATAACTAATGTAGCGCGCGCGCTTGCTTTGTGGATTGATCTGCCGCTGCTTTCGTTCGACACACTTATTTGAATATCTCGCTGGATCACGGTAAATGATAGAAGCGGCAATAAATAATTATGGACAAATTAAAAAAAAAAAAACATGTAAGTAAAGTAAAGTAAGTAAGTAAAAGTTGTTTATTTCTTATAAACTGTTAAAAACACAAAACAAGACTTCCCAGTAAGTAATAAGAATATACTTCTGTTGGGAATGACTCGCAACTTCTCTTAAGATTCTAGCGTACAGTTTGTACCTATGTAAACATTTTTAATTATTTTGAAGTTAACAAATAAAGGTATGTTATGTATGTGAGGGTGTGTGTGTGTGTGTGTGTGTGAGAGATGTAAATAGTGATGGAATCGATTATACTCGTCATTCTGAACAACCTATTTTCAGGTTTTGCGTACTTAAAGTTACACGTTGTATATCACCAAAACCAAGTCTTCATATATAAATGGAAGGGTACATAAATATCTGAGCAGATTCATTAATGAAACAAATGTGAATCTGCTCTGCTCAGATATTTATGTACCATTCAATGTATATTTATATTTGAAGCCTCGGTTTTGCTCATATATTAATGAACTCGACTGTACATTAGGTATGGCTCTATCTTACCCGCATCCAAGCAAAAGCCTGTGCCCCTCCATGGAGACATTTATCATTACTTACCTATTTATTATTATTACCCTGTCCAGTAGCCAATGTGCTGATTTTACTGCTAGTCAAAATAGATACTTCTTAAGAACTATCAAAGCCATAAAGCGGCTTGTTCGTGAGTCCTATGAAATACTAACCTGATGACGTCATCATTTAACGCCGTCTTTTTCCATAATATTTTATTTATAAAATACAACGGCTTGATAATACCAGAACATGCTTTGCTTTAACTTCAGACAGGTTCCTAGATTTATTTGACCAACTAATAAAGTAGCGTATTTCGAAATTTCGAGAACCTCTGTTCTAGAAATCTCGGTTTACCGAACCGGATTAATTTCGGTAAAGCCCCCTTCAGATTAGCCGCAGACGTGACTCAAGATGCCCGCTTGAGTGGCGACGATGTCGTTGAAAATACAAACCGAATGCTAAGTGGCTGGAGACCAGCCCAGTCAATCGATAGGCTGACTAGGAATCTCTGTTTAGCCAGGATATTGCCTATAGTGTTTCATTTGCCTTAAAATGCCACTAATAAAATAACATCATTGGTAATTGGTTTGACTAGAGTAAGGTGGAGTGAAAGAGAGAGAGAGAGAGAGAGAGAGAGAGAGAGAGAGAGAGAGAGGAACTTAGCAAATTAAGTGGTCACTTACCATGAGAAGTACATTATTTTATGGTGTGTACATTGAGGCGTCGTGTCCTGACAGAACGCGATAACGCAACTATCGCAAGTTACCGTGAATTTTAGTCATAATTCATAATTTCTTTATTGCACACAAACAGTTACATAGGACAGTAAAAAACATAGAAAACGTATACAAAGGCGAGCTTATCTCTAACAAGAGATCTCTTCCAGCAAACCAAATAGGGATGAGACAGGTGGATTGCTGAGCAGGAGTAGACCCATGTGTACAATACATATAATTATTACTTACAAATCAATAGACTACATAAACTAGTGAATACTTATATAAATAAATATGAAGTATATTATATAATATACATAAACTAATAAATACTATACATACTACCTATAATTCTATAAAGACAGGTAGGTAATGCTTCTTCGTACTTCTTCTTCTTTAGTCGTACAAATTGTTTAATTATATTATTATACCTAAATACAGAACGTAGCTTTTAAACGCCAAGCATAATAATAATTGTAGTTAAAAGTAGAAACAAGCATTAAACTTACCAAAACCAAAAATCTCTAAACTTTGTGGCAGAACAATAGAAGCCCATCTTCTCACAAGACAGGTGCCAGTTTAGTCGAGTATATGTGTTCTAAAACTACGTGTTTATTACCTTAAGATGTTATCTTACGTGTAACTCTCAGAATAACATAATGTTATCCCGGTTGGATTATTTGTACTAATACAACAACGGAATACGCAGCCGGGGCCTCTAGAAACAGGTCACAAATAAATAACACTACTGCATAAGTGTAGCTGTTTACTATTCAATGATTGTAAACAATCTATGTTTGTAACTACATAATTATGTAATGTGACATAACAACATTACAATACAAAATCTCAATGTTCTCATAAAATACAGTTTGCTATTATCTACTACATGGAAAGAGCACTGAGGCAACTTCACCATGCTCATCTCAGTCTTAATATCAGCACTTAGGCAACTTCACCATGCTCATCTCAGTCTTAATTTATTGCTCAATAAGTAAACGTTATCATATTCCATTACTTTCTATGTTCGATAAATAAATAGGCTTCGATCGTCTCTCGCTACAGAAAATTTATATACTCTTGTGAGGTATTTCTGTCTGAATGTCAACTATCATTGTCTGTCAATCGAGAGGCGTTTTACAGAAAGGATATACTCAATTTTAATGAACTATCTTCATAACAATTTATTACAGATCTCTCAGTCTTTCTGAAGGATTTGTTCTACAAAATTCAGCCAAATTAATTAAGAAAATGAAACGCTTAGTTTTTGACTTTTGATTAGATCTGTCACGGGTCACTTGAATAACCGGGCAGTTTGAATAATGACCAAGAGCCTTAGTCAATTTGATTTTATTAATTCGAACAGTCTGTATTCTTAGTGCCCAACATCCATTGGTCCGTTTGAAAAATCAAGCTTCAATTTGTCACTTGAACCAGGCATGGCAGTACTAATAATGCCCGGTTCAAGTGATTAATTATGACTAGGTTAAGTTTGACTTTTTGTAGGTATATTTTGTAGGTGTATGCAAATGGTTTAAACACACGAAAACACTACAATGCATCTGTTGTATTACTTTGCCTAAGATAGAGTAGTCATTATTCATACTGACCGGGCAAAGTGATTAATAATGCAGTTTTAATCACATTGCCCAATTGACGCTGGCAGTATGAATAATGACCGGATTTATCAAATTGCCCGTAACAAATCTAGCCATAGCCGGGGCAAACCCATAGCTATGGAGTAATGAAGGTTTTCTAACTATGTTATCCATCACCGTTAAAACTTATAGGTATACTTACCTAAGCTATATAATATGACTTAAACCCGTTTTCTCTAACCATAGGACACGCCTAAATCAGATGTCTAAATATTTAGGAGTTGCCTAGAGCAAAAACACGTTTTACTAACCCTTAAGTAACGACTAACGACGTTAGGCATGACCTAAAGTTACGACACCGATTTGGGAGGGCGTAGTGCTGTGCCCCTAAACTGACACATGTGACAGTCTCATGTGTTAGAGAGTGACACGTGATAGATTTACGAACTAAACCATGGACAACTGTCAAAAAGCGGAGATGATCGGACCTTTGACTGGTTAGTGAAAGCGAGCATTCTGAGGTACCTATATCAATAACGTTTTTCCTTATTCATACAGCTCCTAATGACTCCAACTATTTTTAAAACTGGTTAATAACTCCATAAAAGAAAATAAGTCATCTGAATAACTTGCAAACGCTTCAATTCCTAGTACTCACAATACATAGCCAGTACCTAGGTACTAGAAAATATCCAATCACTTCAGCTTTTCCAGTTTTTCCCGCGTTTTTACTCCAAGAGCAATATCGGAAATGTGAAAATACCTCCATGGACCGTTGGAATTCTGGAATCCACTTTATACGGAGCTGCAGATAGACGCGTACCTCCCAACCTCCGACCGACCACTTTGCAATGGCGTTCCTTAAGCACCTGGGTCATTGACCCATATATATACCTTGGGCACCTTTGGTCCGGGCGATTCTTGGGGCGGTTTGTTTGTATAATTTTATATTTATAATTGGACTAAGATATAAAACCAGCTAATTACATTATTTTAATTCATTCGTCTAAGATGTAAATAAATACAATTCTCTATATACTGCATTCATGAATCATGACACTTGGAAACCTTTTTGTCTGTTAAAGCTGTAAGAAAGGGCTCTTTTAGGCACTTATCAAAACCGCTTGCTCTGACATGACAGTCAGTTATGTCTCAATGATTGTTTCGTCATATCAAAACTGTCGTTTTAGGCTGGATTTTACGAACGAAAGAGTATCTTCTACTTTTTCATAGACACCAGTGACACCTAGATCAGATCACCTCATTTTGAACTGTCATTTGTCATACAAGTTATTCCCGGGATAGTTATTCTCGTATAACTTTTTGTTGGTGAAATCCAGCCTTAATATATTATACGCATTTGATTCCGTGCCAAAACCACACCGTGACGAAAGCCCTACGACAGAAAATGCAGTTTATTATGAATTGTAGATACACATGTTGGAGAATTATCTTTTAACAACAACAAAACATCTATTTCCACATCAATTATTCGAAAAAAGTATATGACTTCGGCCGATGGTACTCAAAAAACAAACGGCAGTTTTCCTCTTTCTCTTATTTTCAGAAATCCGCACAAACATCTTCAGACTTCTCTTAGCATACATAAGTTATGTTTGCATAAAATAGAATATAATGGAAAGGGTTCTGTCGTACTCGGACTAAAACAATAGCCAGCCACGAGCCATCTGTATAAACACGTTGCCCCTTCGTGCTAGAAAGAGTGCATATTTTTCTTTGCCCCGCGGGAATGTCTCTACTATCTCTATAGCCTTGCAGCAGCTTAGCTAATGTAGTTTTTACAAGCGAGTTTAGAAAAGGGAATTCCATTTCCTTTGATGCTTCGTAAAATTAAGATAATCTTACATGTCATGTTATGTGGCCCCGCATGTTTCCCAAAAATGGTTATTGACCAAAGAGTTTTCCGTATCGTTATAAAGTTCTCCTATCCAGAACCAGAGACTCCAATAAATAAATAAATAAATAATAGAAAACATATTGCCATAGCAGATAGATTGATTGTTAAGCGATTGAATGGCGCAAAATGCCATATTTGGTAGTCAGTCTCCCAAAAACCAAGGCAAGCCGAACACTACATTTTGCGCTCTTGGATGCGATTCATAACTCCTCGGGATGTAATTTCCACAACAGATAAAGTACCTAGAAAGCTAAACGCTCAGAAGCTACAACACAAAAAACTTAACTTAACTAAAGTATACTTTAACAGCTTCCCACCTTTACCCCCTATCAATGAATTATGTCTAGTTACTTAACCTAGTGGAGAAGACGTCCACAACAAAGCAGGTGATAAAAGAAGCCAGTGAATGGAGCCCCCGGCCGTGCCATTATATAGTGCCACCCGGCATTGTGTCGAGCGGCATTGTGCCACTAATGAGCGATCGCCTTGCAGCGGCATGACTACACTTTGCCGTGTTTAGTTCAGTACACGGGAATAAATCGGTAGATATTCAATTTCCAGTGCTCACGTCTCGTGATTTAATTTAGTTACTTATTTCGTTTAGAACATAACAAAGTATTACGTCATTTAATTTTGTTATTCGGCGTGGCAGAGACACGATTGTTCCCACTTTTAACTAGTTATTCAATACACTGTTTTATTTGATGGAGGCCTGGGGGTGTGCGATTTATTTTATTAATATCATATTTTTTTAACAGGCTCATAGGTCATATGTTCCAGGGTTCCTACTTAAATAATACGTTAAATATGACCTGCCCCTTTACTTTTAGACACAGGCGACCATACATATTTTGTAGAGAGTATGACAGAATTTTTGAGCTTCTCAAAAACATGAATTATAGGGTTTATAATTAAAACAGATTGTCTGTTACGTCCATTTTCAGTATCCTATCTATCCATGATTTTTACATTTAAGTTCTAGAGTTAGATTTGACAGTTACGCTATGGAACTTATATGACGCTATCTATCTGCAGATTGAAGATTATTGAAAACGGCTGGACTGAAAGCCTCTGTCACAGATTCAACTTTCATTTTACATCCAATGATTTCTCTGTTCATTATCGGGACTTTTAAAACAGGCCCTGAATCTTCAGCATAGTTTGCGACATAGGTACGACAATAAATAACAACCAGGCACATTTAGTAGGTCAGAAATGCTGATATCTACTTTATGCTAATTCTCGCCAGACGGCGCCACTACATTACGGCGGTATCTAGGGAAGGAGATAAAAGCGACACAGACATTACTATGTTTTGTTATTGATAAGTGTTATGGCGTTGCGAAGGTCTTTACCAGTTTTTTGTGGGGATTTTTTGTACAGTAGGTGTCAGTTTTCTATAGTCTCTAGACAACATGCAATTCGCTGATGTCGTTTGCGCGGAACGCTAAGAAACTGTGTGATATTTGCGAATTGAACCTTGTCTACGGTGGAGTAGGTAGTATACAGCGTGCAACACAGAAAGGTGCTGTCAAAAAGATTCTTAGAAACATCATTCAAAACTTTCACTATGAAACTTGCCAAAAATAAAAACCAGAAAACTTTACTCAGACTTTGCGCGTGCCTCAAATAGCCCAATTCTCGCTAAACTAGAAATATAAAAATATGCGTGACAGTGACAGTCAACCCACGTCCCTCTTCACGCCCGAAATCTCTGTCCGCCCTCATGAACACGACGACGACGTCTTGCTGAGAAAATCCTTTAAAAAATCCTTTTTCATCACCTTGCGCCTGAGAATATACCTCAAGTGAGGTGCCACCTGGGCTGGAAGATATTTTTAAATATGTCAGTAATAGATTAGATATAGATATTTATCCGCCAGATGTAGCAAGAAGCTTGCCTGTAAGTCTTTCTTGATTATATCTTCTTCGTGATTATATTTCCTTTTCGTGCACGTCGTTATTTCACGATAATAAAAAGCAAACCCGGACCTCGGGACAGATGAAACGCAAATAATGTCACAAGAAATAAGGTTTACTTTCATTATCCGCGTCTTCATTATCGCCAGAATGAGTTTTAATTACTTAATCTTTGAGTTAGCATTTGTGCTAAGTAGATACATAACTTGTATTGAGTAATAGTTTTATTCTTGCATCATCAATCTGTCGGAAGAAACTGATTCCCACAACACAGAATATCATAGTGTGGAGGGAGTTGAGGGAGATACTCGTAAAAAAGTTTTACTCCAGGATCAAAGTTAATCTGGGAGTAACTATATGGGACTGTTTTGTATATTTTTTGTTACTAAACTGGTTTAAAACACACACACACACACAGTTATTCTGGATTAATTGTGTGTGTGTGTGTGTGTGTGTGTGTCGTGTGTGTGTGTGTGTGTGTCGTGTGTGTGTGTGTGTTTCGGATGACACGTTAAACTTTAGGTCCCGGCTAAAGAGCTTATTACATTACGCTGTCGGCAGGGCACGATTTCATTCATTCATTTGTATTTTATTGCACAAACATAAAAAAACACGTAAAATTTACAAAAAGGTATGCACAAAGGCGAGCTTATCTCTAAAAAGATATTTCATCCAGCGAACCTAGGTATAACAGGAAAGAACAGATACAGAGAGGCAAGTCAGTGCGCAATAAATGACTAAATAAATATAGATTTGTATAGACGTCGCACTCATGATGGAACGACTAGAAAGAGACAGTGAGTCAGACAGGGCCCTGCCGACAGCGTAATGTAAAGCTCATAAAGCCTGGCTACTAACGCTACTCGGTGGAAGTAGTCGGGCCCTAATAAATAGGGCAAGCTTGAGAACTTCTGACAGTTGGATTGACCTAGCCCGACAGACACCCCTCCACCAAGCCGCACTCAGCCAGCGTGGTAGAGAATGGCTCAATCTTACTCGTATCCGGGTAAAGGATATGCTCCTCCCCGTGGGGACATTAATGGGGTAAATTTAGTAGTTTACTTTTAATTTACTAAGCCAGTAGAGAAAAGCGTCATAGTGTACATACGTCCAATGTCCATTAAGGGTGAAGCCAGACGAGCGTAATTTTGAAATGAAATGTATTTAACACACAAAAATAAGAAAATATCAATAACTTATAGGAACATTTGGTTAGAAAGTCTTGCAATAGCTCATAAACATTCTTACATAGCAAGACAATTGGGTACTTGTGTACTTTGTGAGTTGTTTTGGTGAGTAGATTAGTGCTCTCCGTACTAGTGCGAGACTGTATGACGGCATTTTTGTGAGTCATAACTTGCAGAAATTCGGTCGCGTAATTCGGTTTCATACTAAACTATAACTCATTTTGCGACGCCCGTGTGAACGAAACAGGAGTTTTGTATGAAACTGAATGCAGCAGAAATTACGCGTCTGAAATTCTGCGACTCACGGCTCACAATATTACGCTCGTCTGGCTTCACCCCAGGGAGCACTTATCCAGTGGAGAGCGCATAGATACATTTTCCTTGAAATACAACTCACCAATTTACGGGCGGCGGGGGACGAGGTAAAAGAGCTGTGATTGGTCAGCCGCTGCGAAACTGTCTGGCGGCCCGTCATCGTACATAGGTTGCGTATGCGAACGTTTGTTGAATACAACAAACCGCTAATGGTTCAATTATTCCGTCAAGTCGACTCTGCGTAAAGGCAGGCCCTGCTAAGTAGCGCTGAGCCGAGACGCGATGCTGAATGGAGGCAATCAGAAGACTTGGTGATTGGAGCTGCGAGTGCCGACAACTTTTGAAGGCTTCGCAGCTTCGCAAGAATATTTCCTCTGACTCCCGCCCGGTCGTGTCGTTAACCCGGTTTTGCGAGGTTTTCGAAAATGTAGTCGCAATCCTTAAGAGACCGGCGACCGCGTGAATTTCCCATACAAACGTAATACAGAAATGATTTGAATTTGAGAACTATTTCAAAGCATTTAGACTGTTAATCGGATTTATACACTGTTTACGCAGGTTCCTGGTCCGTATACCAGGGTTCCTCTTCAACCAATTTAAAAATATTTTTAAGTAATTTGAATAAGAACCTTGGTATACGACCAGGAACCTGCGTAAACACTGTATAAATCCGATTAACAGTCTAAATACGTTAAACTATTTCTCAAATTCAAATAATTTTTGTATTACGTTTGTATGGGAAATTCACGCGGTCACCGGTCTCTTAAATTCAAATATATTCTTATCAATAATATAGTCACTGATACTAGATAAATATCATTACATTTTGAACACAACATTTACATTTATAAATATTTATGTCGTGGAAAATAGAAACAGCGACGTCACAACACAAACATAAAGGTCCATGACCTGAGTATTTTTCTCCCCAGCCGGGATTCGAACCTGGGACCACTCGCTTGGAAACCACAGTCTCAACCGCAATACAACATCTTATACCACCGAGTAATTTTGATTATATGAGGACACATTGTATACACACAATATTCATTCTCACGATGTCTCGTTATCCCCACCTGGGGACAGACAGGGGGTGGACAACAGGACTACACCCCTTTATCAGGTCCGATTGCTCTCATCACACTAACCGCTGTTTTCTATAACCTATCTATCCTCAATCGGCCGATAGCCAGGGTCAAATTTGACATAATTTCCATAGCGCAACTGTCAAATCTATCTCTGGTAATGTGAAAATCATGGATAGGTAGGATATTGCAAATGTCCCATTTATTCCTATTTATATCTTCCAGGTTGAAGCTGAAATATAAACCACATTGTTGGCAGTGCGGGTAGTTTTAGAGTGCGACATTGTGGAGCAGTTACGAACTTAACTCGGTGTCGGTTTTGGTGAAAATCTGCACTATCTTAATTTTATGTCTGGTCTACACACTTCAAAAAACTTACCTGCATACTCACATACGTAACACAAAGTTAAGAAGTCGAAAGTAATTTCTCTAATAATGAACCAAAGAGAGTATTTCCCAATTCTACTATTGATGACGAATCATCGTGATGATTTTGCATTTTGTATGTACCTTTGCTAACGTTTGTATACCGTCATGACAGGGAAAGTTTACATATTCTGTTGAACTGCCACATCAGCCCACTGCTGGGCAACGGCCTCTTCTTTAAAGCGCCAATCCGCACGATACTGCGCCAACTGTATATCCTTGCTATGTCGCATATATGCGATAGCTCTACATTTCATGAATATACACCAACTTCCAATAACTACAGAGCATGTAATAAACAATTCCAGTATCTCATTATTATATGCATATTACTCGCGCCGAGGTAAGGGTCGTACAGTACGGGGCCATTGTTTTGGCACGTCGGATCTCGTCTCGCTCTCTCTCTCCTGCCAAGTCAAACGCCGAGTATCATACTCGAGGCACGTCGTCGGGTACCGCCCCGACGTGCCAAAACAATGGCCCCGTACTGTACATACATACCCATAAGTCACTATTATCTATCACAAACAGACAATAATATTATAGGTAGTTCAGCTTAAATTGTTCTAATAAACTACTTCGATAGAATACAGAGTTTCCGATTGGTGATCTAATGTTGTATTATATAAATGATTTATATTGTGGGATCCTAATCTATAACTTCAAGTCAGCAAATGAGACTGTGTTTGTGATTCTATTGACACTTTCCATAATTCTAACAAGGTTTTTATTTGGTCTCTAGAAAATTACTAATCCCAATTCCATACTTTCCATACTACAAATCTAAATAAATAAATAAAATACGCTAAAGTACCATAAAGTATATATTTAAAGTTCTACGAGAACGATTCACTTATCGCACAATAAAAGATTTATGAAATTCAAATTTACCGCGCGCGATATTAATAAATAAATACTATTATCTGGGCTTGAAGTTGTTGAATTGACCGTTCGCTGAAGTCACTGTTATTGTTTTCCAATCAATTCGGGCATTATCGGGTATGAAACGACCAAATTAATTCTCCTGTCGACAAAAGTGTTGACGTTGCAACTCATATTTACTGAGTTTTGCTGAAATCGTTTATATTATTACGTTACAGAATAACAATCGAAAACGTTTGCATTCTCATCCAGTTCCATCTTTCTCATCAACCTTATTATATGATTGACCGAGCGAGCGAAGCGACCAAAGCGTCTCCGTTTCAGGATTGGCCGAAAATGCTTTCGTATGTTTGTTTGTTCGCTCAGCACAGCTCTAGTGGAAACGGCTTAGAATGTGTTGCGAGGGATGATTTGCGAGGAATGTGTTGCGAGGTTTGCGTCATACATACTGCACCATTCCCACTACACCGCACCCCCCGCCGACACATTTCACAGCTCCACTACACATCCTCGTATGACACATTTTCCTCGCACAGCTTTGGTGGAAACCCCTACACATTTTTCACAGCACAGCTAGACATCCTCGCACGACACATTACCCTCGCACATCTCTGGTAGAAAGCAGCAGATTGCGTGATGCGTATGTGTGAGCAATACGAAACTCCACAGTTTAATGGAAACGGGTATACCAGGCATAATTTATGCAATTTGCAGGACTAGGGCGGCTTATTTATAGTACATATTTTTGCCAACCTATCCAGTGCCCAGGAAAATACATAAGTATTATCTTACATTTTAATGCGTCTCCAGAGAGCAATAGGTGACTTCACTTGACTACATACACATACAATTTTAATGGTTATAGGGATTTCTCTAGGAATAACCCAGCCACCCAAAATGGTGGATCTTTTACCGTTATACATTCAATCTCCACCTCATGAAAGTTGTATTTTTATAACCGCCGTCCATCAGACTGATATAAAAACTACTCCACAGGACAGTTTCTCATAAACTGAAGTCGTATTCTCTTACGAAACTCAAACTTTTGTTTGTATCTATTATACACATACAATAAAAAGTTTTACCGCGAAATTCAAGTCTATTTTGAACATCAAAGGAGAGTTCACTACATTTTTGCTTTCACGAAGTTCGTTTATCGCTTGTTATGTTAGGTCTTTCGATAACTTTATTAATATTTTATGTAACAGTAGCTGGATGTAAAGAATGCACGTTGCACATGGTCTCATGCAAGATAATCGCCCAGCTTTGGCTATGTAGAGAGTCTCTGTTAGTTTAACGGTTCGTAGAAATAAGGGATCGTTCTAATGAACAATCGATCAATGGTGGTCGGTGAAATGAAAATCGATCTAATGACTTTCGATGTCATGTACGGAACCCGTTATAATAATACCGCTTTGATGTGAAATCTGGATCCTATATATTGTGAAATCTGGCTATCAATTAATTGGGGGACCGACGCTCGGCGAGTCTTTAAGGAGGTTGCAAAGAGACTCGTCGAAGCGTCAGGTGATACTAGAGCTGGCACCTACCTCGCTTAGCGAATTAGCATAGCGATACAGCGAGGTACTGGTGCCAGCATGTTGGGCACCCTGCCACTCGACGGCGGCGGTGACCTTAAGGATATTTTTTATTTAATTTAATTGTTTTTTAGTAGTAGGTTAATTGTATATACATATCAATATATTTAATTTAATTTATAATGATATATACTTATTATCGATAGCGAGAGTGAGTGGACTGTATTTTGGAAATGAGACAAAACTGCGAATGATGTTGCTGTTATGATTTATTTTGTGACACTGACGGAGTAGGTAATTTTCAAATGTAAAAGCAAAATAAAAAAGGAAATATAAATTAAAACGACATGATGCAGCCAGCTTGCCGCTGAAAGAAGGTTCCCAACAATCTTATACTGCAGCTCTGATTTCTCCTTTGAGAATGTTAGCCTGTAATATAATTATGTATAGGTGAAACCAATCAGGCATGTGTGAGAGTGTGTATGTGCTAACCACACAAAATTAATTTTGAATCGATGGCCATCGGGTGAACTTCCAGGAAGGAGGTATAACGGTCTGTTTGAATAGCCTGGCCCGGGGTAATGTTATTTTAAGCCCTCTGTGATTGTGTGACTCGATCCATGGAAAAAGCATTTGTAGCTTAATATTCTCGCATAACCTACACAGATAGCTAGTTAAGAATCCACGAGAATCTTTATTAAAAATCGTGTCACAAAGGTAAATGAAAACATATTACAAACCTGTCCATCTTCAATTACTTATTAATTTCACACAGTACATGAACAGAGTAATGAACTAACTAAGTAATATCAAATATTAATTTTTAATGTTGTATTTTTGAACCTAATGTTATAAAAAATGCAATAATTAACTTGTAATGATGTAATTTTGTAAAGGCGTAGGTAAGCCTGAAATAAACTACTTCATTTCATTAATTTGCAACAAAATGAACTTCCGTCATCGTCATCAATGGCTTGTATTGTAGCGAGCGACAGGTAAGAGTCATGCCCGGTTTCTCATAGACCGAATCGATCCGTCGACTGTGTCTGTCCTGGTGAATTCCCAAGGTGCATTAGCATATGGTGGCCTAATATTCAGAGTTTCCAAGATTCTACAAAGCCATCTCTAGTTATAGTAAGTAAAGTAAATGTAGCTAACTAATGTCCCCAATGAGGGGCACAGGCGTTTACCCGGACACGAGTAATATTGAGCCATACTCCGCCATGCTCCACCTCTAATTTTAAACTAACGAGCTCTGTGGTCTAGTGTTATTTATATGGTGGTGCATCATGCGGATGGAAATAATCTTGAAATAACCTTCCATCTCCAAATTTTAGTTTTGATTGTCAAATAATTTAGAAGTTGTCAATTTATATAACACTTTTCTTGAACAGTCAGTACTGTGGTTAGCACCCATGAACATTTGTATCCAATACCGGCTGAATGCGGTGGTATCTCAGCCTAAAACATTATTTGCCACGAGTGCTTACTACGAACAATGTTGCCGAGGAGTCCCGGCCGCGGTCTGTCGTGAAATTAACCGGAAATGGAGAATTGCGGCCAGTGCTCGCGGTAGGCAGCCGACAGACAGACGCGCCATCGTCGTTGCATCAACCGATTGATATCTTGCTAGGTAACTACTAAAATAGTCAAGATGATAGTGATGGTAAATAGACCGGATGGCTCCAAATCAACATAATCATAAACATTTACATGTAAATAAAATGTAAATGTAGCCCATTAACGTCCCCACGGAGGGGCACACACAGGCCTTTACCCAGATCCGAGTAAGATTGAGCCGTACTCCGCCACGCTGGCCCAGTGCGGGTTGGTGGAGGGGTTTCACGACTACTACATACTACGAAGTAGTGATAGTAGCCGGGACCTACAGCTTAACGTGCCATCCGAAACATTTACATACAGGCACATAAATTTATTCTGGCCTCACCTAGTGGGAACCAGAAACAGCGACATCACAAGCATGTAACATCCGAGATCTGGGTGTTTTTTGTGTCCAGCTGGGAATCGAACCCAGGATCTCTCGCATGATAGGTAGACGCACAACCGCTTCGCCACAGAGGTCGTCAAAATCAACCCTATACTTCGACAGTCACATAATAGCTAAACTAGTGGCTCTGTGAGCTGTAGACCTCGCGAGTATGTCGGTGGGAAAGCTGAACTGCTAACACACATAAAAAAATAACCCAAATAATTTTCTTTCAATAACACATACAAACTTATGAATGTACCTGGTTACGTACATGCAGTATGAAAGTAGCCGCACCAATAACTTTGTCAACTACATTTCGCGATCTTTTATACAACCTAATGACTTTTTACTAAAATTATATAATCTGTTTCACTCTCATAGTCTTTACAAATCCAACGACACCTCTTTTGTTAATATCCATCGAGCCGTTTGGGTTGTAGCGATTTTTTTACATTTTAAAACCCCATATCTCCGCCATTTTGAAAAAAAAACAAAAAACTGGCTCGAGTAAAAAATTCTATTTATTTTTTCAACCTGCTCACAAAATTTCACGAGAATCGGTTCATAAATGCGACCTGTAGAGGAGAACAACCGGACATACAAAAGCATTTTTGCCCAAACCTGAAACGGAGACGCTTCGCTCGCTTCGCTCGCTCATCTGTTTCACTCTCATGGTCTTTACGAATCCAACGACACCTCATTTGTTAATATCCATCGAGCCGTTTGGGTTGTAGCGATTTTTTTACATTTTAAAACCCCATATCTCCGCCATTTTGAAAAAAATCAAAAAACTGGCTCGAGTAAAAAATTCTATTTATTTTTCCAACCTGCTCACAAAATTTCACGAGAATCGGTTCATAAATGCGACCTGTAGAGGAGAACAACCGGACATACGAAAGCATTTTTGCCCAAACCTGAAACGGAGACGCTTCGCTCGCTTCGCTCGCTCGGTCAATAAAAAGTGAAGGTTTCTTCGAAACCAAAATATTCGTAAGACGTCAAGCTACAATTGACTAACAACATTTTCAAGGATTTCATTGCAAGCATACCGTAGGAATCGTACTGTACTGTGCTCTATAATTTCATTTCAGTACGGTTCCATCCGTAGTCCGGAAGTAGGCAGCAATTAGGATTTGCTCTAGCGAAGGAAATCACTGTAGCTATTTCATAATCTAACAAGTTACAATTTCACACGAACTGGCAACATCTGGTAAAAATTTTACCAATATTGCCAGTTTATTTTATTTTATTAAGTAACACCATACCGTACGTTGGTTTTACTTCCGTTATTCAATACCCTAGTTTTTATCAGTTAAAATTAGGTGGCAAAACTTTTTGTACAACGGGGTATAACGGTATGGAGCAAATAGCTACAAAGAACAAACAACAACATGCCTTGAATAATCAACAGATTAACATTTATTTATAGAATGATAGCTGTGTTCCTAATCGGTATAGTCTCTTAACTGGTTCACTCTCAGAACCACACCGGTCGAACAAACGAAGAATGGAGAACAATAGATAGATAAGATGTATCGACGGGAGGGTTAAGGTCATAGGCCAAACAAACTTACAATGGAGATCAAGAGACGTCGGAGCGAGAGGATTAAAGGCTCTATTCTTATTCATTTCTAGCCAGCGGCCATATGTAATATTTTCGTAAGTTTGGCATCCGCTAAGTTTGCTGCTGGCTCTATTTTGCGCTAACTCTCGGCCGATATATAGAAGGATGATTTTGAACAATACACACACACACACTCTACATGACGTCACTTGTTGCTATTTCATAGAACTCAGGAACAAAAGTACCGTTTTGACAGTTCCTAAAAAGTACCTATCTATTTTGACTACTTAGCAGGACACAAGCCTAATGTGCCTCTGCCATGCCGTATGGGAAAAGGCGTGACGCTCTGTTGTTGTAAATAAAAACCAGTATAGTTTCCTTATTCGCAGCCATGCGGGCGTCCCCCGAGCCTCGGAGGGTTCAGCTGGAAGAGCCGCCGCGTCACGTGGAGTTCACCAACAACACCGGGGCCGTGATCAGCTGTGCGGTCAGGAGCAGCCAAGGGTATCAGGTAAGGCGCAAATCTTACTGGACAGACAAGACGCATGACACGGACAAAACGAGAATGCATACATGATTTGGGCATTTGTCTGCGATTGCATCGCGATAGACGCGCGACGAAAACGCTTTATGTGAAAGCGCTCTAATTATAACACTGACTTTTTTATGACACTTCGATTTGCTTTCAGCCGTATTTTCAATCAGACTTTATTCTGAATGTGCAATATTCAAGATTATACCAGACTAATTCAATATCCTCGAGTTGTAATTAGGAGCAAACAACCGTTTCATGAATTACGATGTAATTTAAATCGCGCTTTAGAGCTGCACCTAACCGTAAAATAGTGGCTTGCTTGCTCTAATGGCCTTATTGGAATACTATAGCATCATTAGAAATTAATTTGTGTACGAACACAAATGAAATCTGGCTAAGGCGAGTCGTATGGTATATATTTACTACCATCACTAATCCTTTGCATATCTACGTTTTGGTATTTAAAAAACACAGCTTTATTTCGAGCCCCAGCAAATATTGCAAGACAATGTTTTCCAAACATTTCTATTCTCGCGCGATTATCTTTCATAAAATAAATAAAAGAATCCCGTATAGAATATCTCTTTGTTTTCCTAGTCCCTCTGTGACGACATTACTGATGAAGTCGTTGTGGAGTTCTCGTGCCACCACAATTTAGGAATGGCGGAGTTCACAACTAGTTCGCAAAGTCTGCTAACCTGGTACATGCATGCAAGTTAGATGCGTAGAAACTAGAAAGTCATTATAGTAATGATGTTGACTAACTCAGGAAGCTTCACTTGGATAGTAGAAACATCAGTGTTGAGTGTTTCACAGCTTAATATCTGAACGTGACTGTAAGATCAAAAAAGCTATGACTACCCGGTTTATACGAGAAAGATACTGTAATGTTCAAAGATTTCCAGAAACCTCATAACTTCAGAGTTAGTTTATTTAAACATATGCCATGAATTGTTCTGAGGTGCGCCGAACGCGCACAAATCTGATTCTGTATTCACCGGCGCTCGCCCAACTCAAATATAAATAAAGTTTTTCCATTTCACAGAGTTTGTGTGAAAGTTTACGGTCCCAGGGACCCATCGGGAAATAAAGATATGCGCACGCCCGTTCCGACTCTCTTTCATAAATATGGAAAAGTGCTATACTACAGTATGGATATTAACACGGTTTTTCTTTTATTTTTTAGGCTTGCAGATTATTCGGTCAAATTGTCACTTTATTACGTCTGGTTTTAAAAGGTAGGTAGCTAAGCAAAATGGTACTGAATCTTTCCGCGAGTTTTATTATAATTGTGTAGAAGGTATTTTTTAGCGTACTTTTAAGCAAAAATATGATCTTTATTATATGTGACATCATGCAAAAGTACTCAATTGGTTCACAAGTAAAATACAACGTAACCAAACAAACTTACACGCCCAAAAGAGGTTCTCCTATCAGCAAGACAAATTACCTAATGGTATTTGGGTATGTCGGACTTGAATTGGATTTGTCCGGTTTATAAACTTACTTGTCTTAAACCCTTTTCTGAAGCAGGCTTTACCTTTCTCCAATTATTAGCATAAGGTTACAGAAATACGAGAGGGAACTTTACAACGATTCTAAGTAGCACAAAATCCTCTTGGATCTCAGTGTGAATGTTGGAACTTGTAACTTAAACTATTTCGATTTTCCCATATTGACGTTAGATAAGGTTTATGTTAGCTCGAGATTATCTTTCACATTCACTTATTGTGATATAGAGTTACAATAAAGGCCATTAGAAATAACTGGCTAACCGTAGATTAAGTTTCAGGTTTGGACCTATATAATACCAATACTTGGGCCATACTCCAACGGTTAAGATTTCTAATATATCAAGTCAAAGTATCAACATCACCATTGCTACCATTTTCTTTCGAGTATTCCATAGTGAGCTTTGTTTTACCTATACCAAGAGTTGTATTAAGATGGTCATGGTATTTTTCCGGATCAGTTTAGGTACCTAATCTGTATCGCTAAAAAGGTTGGAGTAAAACCCCTGTTGATTACTGTGGCGTAGTAGTTAGCCATCAATTCAAAACCAGTGTTTCACATTTGACCGCCTACTTGAAGTAAATAAACTTTTAGCAACAAAGTGAAACGGTACTCGTTTACTACATTTTATGAACCAATAAACTTGAGACGTTTCAGGGTCTTTTAATGTTCTCTTACTTATTCTATGTGACTTTAAATGTCTAACTTTCGAAACGGCGAAAAAGGGCAAAGATGGTGGTGCTGTTACTGACTGCGGCTCTTGTACGTAAAATATTCATTATATTTTGGTTGTACACTTTACAAAGCATTATGGAAGAGATGTTAGAAAGTGCTTTGCAAAACTCAATGAAAATGTGACTACTAAACGATAGTGAGGGTCTGATTTCTGAAGCTTCAACAATGTTTTCTTTTCTCAGAAGATCTCTCTTCAGAAAAAACTCCACTACATCAGGGCTAGGACTCGCGTACAGAATTACTTACCAGTGGCTACTAGCGAGGGCGCAACAAAACCTCCTTTGACTTGTCGATGGTGCTGAGACTCGCACGGGCTACAAATAAAACGGATTTTGCGGTCTCGCTATAGCCATTACCACCATACCTTTACGCGAATCGCGGCCCAGAAAAATACCTACATAACTGTAATACCATATAAATAATTCCGTAACACATGTGTAGGTAGAATCCCAAACAAAGTTGTCACGAGGAGTAGAATTTAGGCGACGTTTCCCACTGTGGAGTCCCTCGGGTCTAGGACACAGCAGCGGGTGTGTTGTAACCTAAGACCTACAGTCTGTGTGGTGATGCCTAACGAGCCATTTCGCCCGGGCGCGTTGCATTGAACACGTGAATATGTATGTAGTCAGGAGTAGAGATATGAAATAACAGTGCTTTTAAAAGAGCTGATTTGAATGAAAACTAATTTGAATTTAAGCACAGAGAAATTGAATAAGTAAGAGCAATGATAGTGTGAGACTTTTTAACAAGGATGGCGTCACGTCAGAGCCGACGCCACAAAGTGGAACGAAAATTGGCTCTAGTCGACACAGCAACCTTTGAGTTAAAGTGGCGTTTATTTTTCATGATATAGGTAGTTTTAGTTCACTATTTTCACGCCTACCTAACCTGTACCTGTTTAGATTTGAAACTCCAAACATTTTGTTTTATTCATTCTACAAAAATAATGTATGGAGCGCGTGACAAAGTTGGCCATTTCTCGCAAAGAGCAACATAATTACATAAACCGTCGGAGGCTATTTGAGAACTAATTAACCGACTTCAAAAAAGGAGGGGGTTATCAATTCCGATTTCGATTTTGGGGGATTTCAATTACCTCCTTCATGTTTTAATAAATATTAGGTGACGAAGATGACTTGAAAACGTCATTATTTAGTGATTAGAACTGATCTTCTATGCAAAATAAATATTTTTCAACATTTCGATTTTTAAAAAAAGATGAGCACTTGTGGTATGACATATTAAAAAATATCAAGAATAATTAGTTCTAATATTTGATTTCCAAGGATTTGATGGGTTTTGTTACTCTTTGCTAGAAATGGCCATTTTTGTCACGCCATTCATTTTTTTTTTCTAAAATAAAAAAAATAATGTTTTGTCCATTTCAAATCTAAACATGAGCTTTAGGTAGGCTAAACAATGGTGAACTAAAGCTATATCATGAAAATAAAACGTCAATTTAATTCTCTGGTTACTATGTCCACTAGAGCCAATTTTCGTTGCACTACCATGACACTGAGAGCTTTTTTCATGTACTTGCTTGTAAAGCTCACATTCATTGACGGGTATTTTCGTGATAATATTTAATCAAATGCGAGAATAAAGACAAGCGTTTTAATTAAATCCAACTTTGCACTGCTTCTCTTTTGTTGTTCCTGTCTTTTGATCGAATTTTATATTCTTGGTAACCCAATTCCTTTGTCCAAATGAAAACGTTTAGAAAGGCGAGATAATCCACTCAAAGAATTGGGTGGCTATTCCAGGATTCAAAGACTCATTGACTAAATGCTCGATTTGTAGATGTAGAGGACATCCTTTGAGATACTTATTAAAAGGCTTGCCAAATGATCTGATGAATATTTTGTTAATTGAAATCAAATACCTGCTTTTTTACTTTAGTAAAGCCTGTAAGCAGACCACCGTCTAGTTGGATGGATGGATACCATCATGATAGCTGGGTGGGCAGTTGATACGGGAGGATGAGGACCGGAGTAAATTTCGTGAACAACGCAGCAGGGGGGTAAAATGGGCTGATCTTTATTGCCTGTCAAACGTATTTTATTAACCTCAAATACTACTAAACCACTCATATCTCCCGGGCTTAGGTTACAAATAATAAAAAATAAAAAAAAAGATACATAAAAACTCTCTCTCAGTGCTCTCAGCCATGTCACAATGTCAATTTCACCATATCCATCCATTGTCGTTTTATCTTAATCCAAGCTAGATCCTTAGTCGGATTTATACTCACATCTCGCTCTCTTCTAGATTATGTACTCCACCTAAAATAAATTAGTTATTTATATCTGTAGTAGGCACTATCGACTCCACTCCTCATAATCTCTTCGAGAGCGAGATGCTTCGCATAATTGTGATAGAACTTCACCTGAGTAAGTTCGTTTAATCATCAATTATTGATTGTTGTCTTTGTTTTGAGATAATGTAATGCTTTGTGACTGAATGCAACTGCAATCTTGCTACACCTAATAGGGTAAAATTAATTTGATACTTTTTTTTATAACACCTTTATGACAAATTATTTATTGCAATAAATATTAAAATTTGAATACTTTATACTTTTCCTGCTGTTGTGCTATCTCTCAGAACTGAAAGCGGTTCAATAATACGAGCCTAAAAAGAACAATATTTATACTCCAAAAAATTAACTAGTTTCATTCACGATCAAGAGAGAAAGTTTCTTAGAAAGTTATTCAATATATAGAGGGTCAGGGGCATAAAAGAGTCGCTTGAGACATCTTGATACGAGATCTCGGTTACACTGATTTATTTGCTCAGGCTTTCATCAGACCGACGATTTTCACATGCGGTAGTATATTTCCACCGCAACATGCTTATAAAAACCCTGCTGCTAGGAAAAGCGTATTCCGAAGATTTCGACTTGCTTGGAAATAAGAACAAGCCTATGCCAAACTACATAGGTACGAATGTTACGATACAGCTACGATTCTAATACAAGTACTAACGCTATTACTGCTACGCATGATACGCCCTGCTACGAAAGCTACGCCACTTCTACGACTGTCTTTAGCAAGTATTTTAAAGTTGGATCCTTCTTGGTAGAAATATTTTATTTGGTAAAATCTATGTAGTATGATCTTTCGATGAAATATACTGCAACAAGCAATTGGTGCGAGTATGTTACCTGAATAAATCATACTCAAATCCTGAATCGTACTCAAAAATACTACTCAATTCATTTTAAATCTCAGCTCCGTTGGTAAACAGACTCTCTTCTCCTATTATTTGATCAATCAATATCCTCAGCAAATTCTTTCCAACCATCACGTTCGTTCACTTCGCTGCAGAATTCAATTTGCAATCCCCAAGCCATAAAACTGGCCATCGATTGCTTCGTTCAGCATAATATGTAACAAAGCCGACCAGAGCGTCTCAAAGGTACGAGTACTTAATTACTGTTTGCCATTTGCAAAGCCTTCCTTCTAGCAGCTGAGGGGAGAGGATTGTCGTGAGACGAACCGCTACATACTCGCAATTTTAAGGCGATATTTAGACGGAGCCTGTGTGTTGGAGTATGATTCAATATTAGGTAGGTGCAGAGATAGACTTGCCCTCTGTCACGCACTGTTGACTATTGAATAACTGGCGAAACGTGGGACTTTGTCTCAATTAAAATACGGAACAGAGCTAGAGTTAAGTTATGTTTCTCAGTAAAACTCGGTTTAAAAAGAAGGAACAAAATGTTTTGCTTTGTTCTTGTAGTAAACGTTATTAAAAACTACCTTTTTGGTTCAATTACACCATACACTTTGAATAAATCTAATCTTGTATATGCCAATATCTATAGGTTGGCCAATGTATAGAGTTCCAAACACTGTCGGGCACAAATAGTATTGCTTTGTACGGATGCATACGGTTGACTGCTTCCTGTGAATTCCAATTGAGGTTTCGCAGTCAAGACTGCACTGCTAAATGCTCTGAGGAAATACGTAGGAATGCTTCGGCGTTCTTAGCTTCCAGATGTAGGATTAAATAATCGCAAAGGTAGGAACTAATAAATAGTCTTGATGACTAAAATTTTATTTTAAGTTTAGTTTTAATAACAAGTTAGAACCAACGTTATGGGCGATCAACAAGATCTCTAATCTGTATAATTTTGGACTTCATCCGAGACCAAAGGACTTGTCAAGACAAATCAAACGAGCCTAACACGACAAGTTGCGACTTTTTATCACAGAGTTCTCATGGCCTCCTTCCGTTTCCATCATCAGATCCAGCTCCATGTCAGAAAAATATTGCATTGTCATCCAACTTATGTAAGTCGGACGGACATACATCAATCGGGAAATGGGAAGTGGATAGAAAGTGGGAGAAATAGTGTTGGAAGATTCCGTTATAAAAAATCATACAAGAGAAGCTTATTATTATTAGCGTGTTAAATAAATGCCAGCCAATATATGAATTAATGCCTATAATGTATATATAATGCCTATGCCTTTACCAGGTACTTTTGCATTTTATTCAACATTTCATGTCTAAAAAAGCGAGTAAGGCAGGTAAGTGTGTCTTTTCCACTCAAAAAATTGCAGATGGTTGCGGCATGATAAGGCGAAAGTAGGCATGGGGATAGCAAACTGACTGGTTTTCAATTTGGTAGCATAATAGATTGTGCCGGCGTACACCCCTAGAGATAACTTTCAATAAAGATAGAAGAAGTCAAGTGAGATGAACTTAAAAAGTGCCATCAGGTTGATTAGTCGCTGTTATTATTATTCGACAGGTAATAGTGTACCAACTTTATAAGTTACATGGTGTCAGTGCAGTAGATTTTTTATTGTCCGCCAAAATGCAGTGCTGACACTGAACACAGTGCTACATACATATTTACTGATCACATATTTTGCAATAAATCACTTATCAAAATGTTATTGTGAGTGGCAAATATATTAAAGAGCAAAGAAATCAATCATTAAAATGACTGCATGCAGCACATTTTGTACTTTTTGCCCTCCACAAAAGCTAGCGTAGCGCCTCCATCCAAGAGCGGTACGAAAGGCGGATATACCTGCCATGTGAAGATCATAGTTTAGCTATAAAGGAAAAAAGTATAATAAAATTGGTCCGTAAATATGTATATTGAGCCTCCAGGATTTATGTGTCAGACGTTCGCGCGGGCGTTGAGCCTTTTAAAATATTCAGTCGCGCGTTCGTTCGCTAGGATGTACAGACGGCGGACCAGAGCGGGGGTGAGGAAGCTCCGACGAGAGGGAAAAGCACGCGGCGAGGGAGGGGAAACAAAACAACAGGCTTTGGCACGTGAAAATGAGGCGTTCGCTGAGATACAAAGTTTAAGTAATTAAATTTTCTTTTGATAATGCGTGGAGGGTTTTCGCTGAAATTACACTTGAACCGTGTGACCCTTGTTTAGGGTGAGGTGTTATCGTTTTGACACGGCTTACAAGATTTAGAGGTCGATTTACGGACATATTTGAGAAAAATAATATTTATTAGATCAGTAGAAGTTAAGACTGTAATACGTCTGTTGATATAATCACATCCAAAGACGGATAAAGGAGCAAAATAACCTTCACGACGTTTTTAGTTTTAACTCTCTTGAAAAATTACGTATTTGCACGTCGAGTTTATTAAATATGAGCAATGCCAAGGCATCAAATCCAGTCGGTCGCATAGTAAAAGTTGTTTAGAATGATGTCCCTAACAATCCTCTTTCGGCTTGTACACCCCTTTCTGTTACACCCTGTATAGTCAAATTACATATACCAGAAATTGATTACGATTTGCCTAGTATTTCCTGAAATACACATGATAAAAGCACCCCTAATTTATTTATGAGGCGCCTTAATTTGTGTGTAATATATATATATATATATATATTAGTGTACTGTTTAAAGTAGAAGTAAATAGAAAATACACTTCTGGTGTCACTTATAACCGTAATAATTCAGTGATATAACGAACTATATCACTGAATTATCACAGTGCCAAGTAACACTTGCAAACTTGCTCAGCTGTCGCACCTGAAACCAATTTCCCATTATAAAATTCCACGCAGGCAGCCCTATCCGCAACCTTATAACAAAGAGTACAAAGATTGTTATCTAACAAATACACAATAGCAGATAGAACGTTTTCTATCGTAGGTTTGCTTGAATATGTTTCAATTGTATAAATGTTTTTATTTTTTTCCTCCGCGGGGAATGTTGCGATTTATTTCAATTTATAATTTTATGGCTGGTTATACTGCGGTATTCTGTATAGCATCATGCAAAAGAGATTTCTGTAACAGGGTAATCTTAAATAAATTATATCGAAGTAGGTCAACGAATAAACATTTTGTCGTGAATGCATAAGGATAAATGCGAGATCATTTTCGAATGAAACCTCGTTCACGATCACGTTCTTTCGTCGACCTACCTGTGTACAGGTAAGCAAGCAAAGATTAAATATTTTCGGAGCAAAATAACTGGAAAGAGTAAAGAAATACTTACCCAGGCTTAGGAAGACACCGGGGGAACAAATTTCGAGCAAGGTAGGAAAGATATATAGCATATTTTCTCTCTAACAATATACAATATCTGTATGAAAAAGTGTAGCAGGGCTAGCAGGCAATCGCTGTAAAATCCACGTGTCTACAGAACAAGAAACAAAGCATTGCAACTAGAGTATAGTTAAACACGAACAATTTATTTAATTAAACGGAATGCACATCTTCCCCTCGCCCTTAATTCAAAGTTTTATTCGTCGGAGGGAATAAAAACGGGACCTTTATGCTAAAGCCGGCCATTCGTTCCGGTCTCATTTCTGCCAATCTTCTTTAAAATTACTGTGCAGATTTTCCAGCGGTTCCCTGAGGAAATGAACGCACGGTAAGCCACATGAAAGCAGAATGTCAGTCAAAAATATGCAGCGAAACCGACGCTACAAAAGTTAATAAGATCCGTGCTGATTTCTCCCTGCGAGTTTTCGTATCTTTGTCACCTCTTTATTTGTAACGGGTTGGCCACTAGCCAGAAACTTCTTCATCAGCCGGCCAGCGTTGTGGAGCATTGCTCAATCTCAATCACAATTAGAGTAAATTACTGTGCACCTCTGTGAGGATGTTAGTGTACATTAATTATAAGCGTCACGGTTTTTCCCGAACGGCACAGACAGAGCACACACAATTGTGCCAACTTTTAGACGCGTATGAGTCCGTATGACACTATTTATTTATTATAGGACTTCTTTTGCGCAGCAGTTGTGGCTCTGCCTATTTTGCGAGAGATCCCGGGTTCGATTTCCGGCTGGGGATACAGAAAACAAAAAAATATCCCCAGGTCTGCATGTTTACATGTTTGTGATGTCGCTGTTTCTGATTGCCATGACACAGGGTATCCTAGTGTGGAGCCAGAAGCAATGTTTGTGCCTGTATGTGCCTGTATGTAAATGTGAGTGGTTCCGCGAAAAGCGACCTTATGGGATTGGAAACGCTTTTTCGTTTTTTTTTTTGTGAATTAAATTCCTTGCACTTTCCTCTTTAATTTGGTCCAAACAGATTGTTTTTAAGTGGTATAGGTTTTTTATGTTTTAATGTCACTAGTCGGTCGTCAGAATAGCCACAAATAGACACGACTCCAAACTTTGAACTCGATTATCTCGGAATCATTTTTTCCCATAAGGTCCCTTATCGCGGAACCACTCACAAATGTTTATTATTGCCCTCTATGGTCGATTGAGGGAGGACTGCAAAAAGTCCACTCCGCTGACGAAGAGGCTATCGAATGGCTGCTCAAGCTGCCACCTCTAAGAGTTGTAACGTGAACGACAGCGACCAAACACTAAATGATAATAAATGGACCCTTCTTCCACAGCTGGACTGGTTGCTGGTGGACAACACACCTGTCACTGCCGTCGCGGGGCTGAGAAGGATGCTCACTAACGGCTCCCTGGAACTACCGCCCTTCAGGGCTGACAGGTATTTAAGACAACATCTCGCTCAAAAGTACTCAAAGTTACCGCCATACAGGCGCTGGTTTCTAAAAGCGAATCGCATGTCAATGGCTATAGCGACAGCACGAAATGCGCTCGACAAGCTAAAACCGGAATTTGAACCCCCGCTATAGCCAGTGTTATACGATTGTCTTGCAGAATCACGGCCCTCTGTATGTTCCACTACTTCCCCCAATCACCTAAGTTATAAAAGCCTGTCTAGCGCTCTTTGCCTTGTTTTGGGCCACCAGTCTCTTAGTCTCTTGTCATCCCTCTACCGTTCTTCATTCTACCCACAATAAATAATGTGATGTGTGCTCGCCTTTGCATATAATGTGTATTTTCCATTTATTATTTAACTTTTTTGTGCAATAAGAATATGAAAAAAATGTCTAGTAATTAATAAAGTCAATCAACAACAGATACCGGCGAGACGTGCATGGGGTCACGTACAGATGTCGGGTGCGACTGGCTAGCGGGTACGCAGTGCTGTCCAGGAACATTCACGTGCATGCGGGTAAGTGTGGGGAACACGGGAATTGGCCGTTTACAGGTAGCTACGGGATGACATTCTCATTTGGCTGTATTTTTTTAGAACTCTGTGCGCCAGACAGGAAGCGAGCGCGAGTCTATACGTGACCTTTTTGGTCTTACCAAAAAAAAAAACTTAACTTTTTCCACGCTACTGGCCGACGATGTCATGTATTGTTCTTCGTCGAAAACGATATTCATTTGTTTATTATTTTGTGAAATGTAAGAAGTAAGTCAAATTGCAAAAGAGCAACCAGTAAAATTATACATTCTAATCTGTGATTAGAATATTATTATCATGTTGCTATGTAAAACACAAGGGACTCAACATCGTTTGCGAAATATGATCTCAGGACAAAGCTGCAGCGTTGCTAGCTTAATTAAAATAAATCCTTATTTAAACCAAAAGCTGTGTAGCCAAGGCAAGTAACAGCAATATGTTTATTCTGCTATTCCAATTACTTTAACAAAGCAACCTTGCTGTACAGATTAGTACCACCAGCAAAACTGTTCCAATTTCGTTGTGTAATTGCTTACTCTATGGCTCTAGTATTTTGTCGGTGGGGCTATTGCCAATCAGTTTAGTTTGCAGCGATGAGTTAATCCACCTGTCACGCAAAATTCAGTTTTGAATGACAGTCTAAACTGATGAGTGACGTTTAAAGGAGGTACCAGCTCTAGGCAACTTAATGCAACGAACCTGTCATCAACAGATCTTTCATTCCTCATTGGCTATTTATTATCAAGCGTTATTTCCACCTGTCATCGTGCACCAAAAGATAACGTTAGAAGATTGAACTTGCTACATGGATGTTTTGGCAAGGGTCGAAACTCGAAACTAACGCAATCAATCAATGAATCGATCAATGTTGCAGTGCCGCCCCCCTGTCAGTGTCATCAAAGTGCCAAAACATCCATATATAGCACTGTACGTTGTTTATTTTTGGGAACGTTCAAAACGGTATTTTTTTTCATGAGTTATAAGAACATACTCTGTAATCGATATACTCTCGGACATAGGCCGAACAAACTTACAATGGAGAACAATTAAAAAGACGTCGGAGCGGAGAGTAGGAGACAACAACTAGGAATACATACATTATCATTATTTTTTCCTAGATTTGTTTTACTACCTTGTTAGATAGATACCATATGCCTCTGCTAGTCTGTCCCCGTATTGATAAAAAACACGACTTTTATTAAGTTGTCAACCAATCCTCTCCCCCAGTGCTCAGCCTGCCCTGGGACCTGCACGTGCCTGATGAGTACGTAATGGCGGGTAACTCGGCGGTGCTGCGCTGTGTGACTCCGGCTCACTTCGCAGACAGGGTCGACCAGACTGAGTGGCTGGCTGATGACGAGCTGAGCATCCTCGACAAACAGTACTTGGGTGAGTGTTGTGATGAATTGTATGAATGCATTTCTTCAATTGGCACAGGACCGGATAAGTTGGCACAAAAAGGAGGAGGGTTATTATATATCTCGAAGGCATTCGTCCAAATTAGACTAGCCAGACTCTACCTGTCTTCGATGATATCGAAGTAAGCACTGTCTTATAATTTTATCGATAGCCGCAATATCGATACTCACCCCATCGCAGGCTGTCATCCTCCGTACAGGACAGCGGACAGCCAACTTAACGGCGAAAAAAAAATAGCCAAACTACGTCATAGAGGTCAAATGAGAGTTATTCTGTTTTTTACAGAAATTTCCGAAATCCTGCAATATTTTTTTATACGAATAACGCTATTCAATTCAGAATACAATTATCTAGAAATGGTTTTCCCAGTTTGATTCCCTTGAAATGAGTTTTCGTGGTCCATTCAGATTTTTCAGTCCTTACTATCATACTTAACATACATTTCTTAAGTACATTACCCACTCCATTCTAGGTAAAGTGTGAAATAACAAATATTTCATACATTGATTCCAAATTTTTGGCATTCTATGCATACTATGACGGTTACAGATGCAATTAGATGCGCTTAATAAATTACCCAATTGTAACTAGTAGTTAAAAACTTCTTTTTTGCGGAATCACGACGAAGTTCAGACGTAAGACTCTTTTATTCGTCCTAGTCCTATCCATTCTTCAGGTGCTATAACTTAAAATGCGACTGCCGTTACGCTCCGCGCGGTCTTTAAGGACAAATAAATTGGACGTTAAAAAGATTCCAAGAATAACGAAAGGTCTGCTATGTTTTCCGGTCTTCGGTCGGGGTAATCGAGGAGGCGTGGCTGTCTATCGAGAGATGTTTAATTTGACTTAATTTTCTTATTACATTCTACTGTAAAACTAACTTTATAATGACGAGAAGTTTGACAAAAAATAACCTCCCTATCGACTGTACATAATTATGTAGAGCTTATATTTTGGTTAAAGGTGATTGCACACCTGCACAACCTACATAAAGATTTCTACAATAGTCGCAACTTGTTCCATAAGTACTGCGCTAGCATGAGAGTTTGCTGGTAGAACGATACTGGTAGGTGTGCGGGGTTGTGGTAGAACTTACGCCAACGTCCTAATATATGCGCTCACGTCATAATCATATTCGACTATCAAATACAAAATTAATACAAATAGTTCAGAACGACACGCAGAGTTATTTAAAAAAAAACTTACAAAAACTCCATTGCTTATAATGGGTTTATAAGTTAAGATGTTACATAGCTCGTGTCTGTTACTTACTAAAAAATATTGTATACAGTTCATATCGATGTTATTATTTTCTTCAGAGAATATTGGTTATTACAAGAAAATGAAATTCTTTGCACAGATTTTTTCTCTCGAATCGTTTATCAAGTGGGACGAAGACGCACGCAATTTTGTCGAACATATTTTGTATGTATATTTTTCTCACATCGCATGTTATTTTTCATCTTTTCCTACAGGTTCAAAGTACCAGTTGTTGGACGATGGGTCTCTATACATATGTGCAGTGAGTCCTGAAGACCGGTTCAACATGTTCCGGTGTAGAGTCCGGGACAGAATCACCGGGATACATCATAGTAGCCAGTATTATGGTAAGTATTAAATCTACTCCACATGCTAGAATTTCAGCTAGATTCTCAGCTAGACTTCGAGAAGAAATGCCTGACTTGCCTTTTGTGTTTCTATTCCTTAAAGTTTAGAATATATCTTATTGATTTTATATTTTGCTAAGAATTAATATTGTCACTCTTCTTAGAAATTGATTCACGGTCTGTAAACAGCAGAAAAACTGCAAAAGTAAAGTCTTCCTGAAAAATCTTCAAATCAATCCGACTCTTTTGTTTCTCCCGAGGATGATGAATGATCAGAGATGAGAAATATTTGTCGCTATTTGCGGGCTGAGCTTCCTTTGTTTTACAACACGACTGAAAACATCAATCAGTTGAATTCAGGCTTTAGTTTACCGAACACACAGGATTTGACGTTGTTTAATATAAACTTTTGAAGAGAACAGTCGTTCCACTATGGAACTATTTGTATCTTAATGGAATGGCAGTAACTGCAGAGCCATTACTCGGTATGATGTGCAACATTGGTGTAGGCAAGGTGAAGAACCTAAAGAACTTGGATGTTTTACTTTGTAATTTTTATTTGGGTAATGTGCTGAATTTTATAGATACTTAGATTGTTGATGAAATCCGAATAGAACATGAACCAAATACTTACAGAAACTATTTTGAAACATGTTTCTGTCTTCCCACAGGCCATGTAATAGTAACAGAGCCCAAAGGCAGTGTCCGACCGCGCGTTGCTTTGGAAACGAAGCCCAGGAAGGCAGCCAGTGGCCACGAGGTGCGGTTGCCATGTGTCGCCCACGCTTGGCCGGTCCCCACTTATAGGTAAGTGACGTCATTGACGTGAAATTCCATGATCTATATAGATTCGATAATATTAGACCTCTTGAATTTAATTTCAAATAAATTGAGTTGAGTGTGAAAGCTCCTTTAAAAGATGCTACAGATTCTACACGCAAATCGTTAGTTTCCCCATTTATTATTATTATGTATCATCGTCTCCAGATCTTCTGTGAGATGACTGTATGACTGTGCTGTCCTGGATTATTAATTTTATATAAGTCTTGTAATGAATGCACTTTCAATTCTAATTGTATTGTACTGTAAATAATATTATATGAAGCATTCAACTTTAACCGCAACACTGAATGGAGTCTACTATCTTCCCCAACACAGCTGACCTATTTTCAGAACACCCAGTATACATAAGAATAAGACAGCTTGTTTACTTTTGCCTCTTCCCATTAGAGTGGAGAAGGGTTCATCCGTCGTCACTTTCCTTCTTTGCGATTCCATTCTTTGATATCGTTTTGGTCGATTTTTCCGGGTTTAGTTATAAGCATGATTAATTTTAAACTTTCTAAAGTAATAGCAAAATCGTGTATCTATATAACAGAGATAACAGTGGTTACCCTTTCGTCAACGCTTCTAGTTCTCCATACTAAAATTGTTCGACTGGTGTGCTTATGAGATTATGTTTGTCATGTTTCATACGAACAACAAAGATACAATGAAGATCACAGACCATAGTAGTCTGTGATGAAGATCCATGACACAAGACTAGATTCCATTTTAAACTACCCTTTTTGGGAGATCGTTTGTTTACAGATTGTAAAACCTGAGCGTTCCGACTATATATGTAGAAAGGTTAATGTACTTTATAATTATTTAGATCAATTAACCTTAACTAAAATAAAATGCGCTCGTATTGCCTATTACATATTATAATTGGTATTTGGTTTAGATCTACAGCATAATTATAACAAGAGCTTAATATAGGTCAACATTATTTAGGTTACTAGTTAGTAGTCTAATCTAATACTAGATGTAATATACTGATATAAGCCCCGCGGTAATAATATCTCATAACTTGAAGCTATAGAGCGAACGCTACATTACGAAGGGAAGTTACTAATCTTGTTAGCAAAGTAAGATCAAAGTTGTAATCTGCTACGTAAAACATACTAAGTAAAAGTTGAAAGACCTAAATTCGAGTCGACGAAGCCCGAATAAGTAACAGACTGATTAGTGAACTAACGTAGTGTACTCTTAAAAAAAATGTTTAGAATTTAACTACAATGGAATGGATCCTCACTTGATGCAAGTTTAGAAGTCAGAACACTTTCAGGCAACTGAAGTGAAAGCATTTGTCTCCAAAAGCACTCTTAAACACATTGTAAGATATCGTATCTTACATGGACTCGTGTAAAAACCGTACCAATACGGCCAACAGAAAACCCACTTGACTGCAACAAAGAACTGGGTCGGATTTGGATTAGAATAAAATTCGGTCAAGTGCGATTCGGACTCGCAAATGAAGGGTTCTGTACCATTGTACAGTTAAAAAAAAGTTAAGTACGTTCATTTTGATACCACCCACCCACTAAAAATTGCAGATCCAACGTAAGGCGACAGATGGACAGACAAACGGATGGACTAATGGACTGCGGAACCAAAGTCATAGTATTGACTAGTAATAAACTATCTAGGAAATAGTGGGAGATAGATAGTTTTTAATCTGTATTTATTAGTAAGTAGTCTATTATTTTAATAATTATCGTTGTGCACTTATGTAGGTCTACCTTTTATTAAATTATCCTCTCCATCTTAGGTTTGCTGGAAGAGATCTCTTATTAGAGATAAGCTCGCCTTTGTACATGTTTTTTCTAATATTAAGTGTCTGTATTATGTTTTCTGTGCAATAAAGTATAAAGTAAAGTAATCTTATAACAGCCTAAGGGGACGTTACTAGTACTGTTGCATACTAAACTATCCGCCGCCGAGAAGTATCTGCCAGGTAAAAGGTTTCTCTCGCGTCTCTTTGAACAAACAGATACAACGCGGCATGCCTGAAAGCCTCTGCGACGGACGTTTCAAGTCTTTTGCCTTAGAAATGGAGGCACCGTTTCACGTGACGCAAATCGGGTAGAAAGTTTGACTACATGATACGAGCTGCTTTCTACTCCAAGCGTAACGCGTTGGATTGACGTGCAATTTTTCATCGGAATAGTTTCCATAAATATTGGCTCTGCTTCCTGTTGAACTGGTGTAGGCAAGGGTGATGCTGCAGTAATGCCGTGGAGGAGGAGAAAATCATCACACACAGGAGAAATAAAGAATTGTCAGCTATAATAATTTAAAGAAAATAAAAAACAATCAATTTGACTAAATTATACAAGTATACAAACACAAAAACATGCATTGCGACCAAAGAAAAGGCCCTGGATCATCATTACATATTAGATGATCTTTAATATTTTTCAAAAATTCAAAATTGGTCTCGGTAATATTTTAGCCTAATGGCATTTAAACTTTAACTCCTTTTAACTCAAAGTATTTTGTGAGTATTTGAATATTTTTTCATCTTTCACTTTGGTATTTCTAATACCTTCCTCGTCGTCAGTGTAAGCTAATAAAAATAGGATGGTTACCCCACGCTTCTAACTTCCTTACAGGCTTTCAATTTATTTTTGATAAGACCAATTTGCATACAGCTGACCTTTAGGCCTGATCAGATTTCCTGCCTCTTCATCCTACGGACTAACCTCATTTACAAAGGCTCGACCTCCTATCAAACACAGGTATATTCATAGATTTACATCTACACACATTTCTATGTGTTAAGTATAGTCAGCGAGTCTATTAGAATTACTACAGATGTTATTCTAGCATCTTAAAAGCTAAATATTTTTAGAATTCCTGTTGCAAAAATTTACTCATAATGGTAAAACAAAAAGTTTTGTGTGCCGGAGACGTTTTAAAAAGTTGCTTATAGGTATAGTTAGGTATAATTTAACATTTTAATGCCAAATTTGCCTCTACGTTATTCTATACTTTCCTGGCAGCACCTGCAGCAGTTTAATCATTTCATTACGAAAAGTCGTATATCAAATTACCCACCTATTAAGCTGTAAGCATGCTCGGATAGAGCTTGCAAATTCTGTGCTAGTTGTATAATGAATGCTCTCTTGGTAAATTTATTTTCAGTTTTATTTTTTATTTAGTGAAACCATCCTATGTTTTTCCTCTCCTGTGATGAATATGGGTATGTTCAACTATGTTCTGATTTTTACGCTATCTATATTTAAAGTAAAATGGAGTATTGGATAACGGGCTAACTGCCACTCCGTATTGGAAAAGGCGTGACGCTGATATTACTATTATTTATAGTACGTGCTTAATTAACAACACAACCCCAGTAAAATCTTGCAATATCGAGCAGGAATAATTTTACGAGTGTTTATCTAAGAGCCCTCGCCCACGACGACTTTTTGCAGCGCTGCAGACGCGCGGCTGTCGCGCGTTCGCATCGATACAGTCGCGAAGCGGTCGCTAGCTGTGTACCCTCGCCCACGTAACCAAAAATCAGTCGCGATCGCGATGCTAACGCGCGTTAGTAGCGATGCTGTCGCGCGTTTGCACCGCTAGATTCGCGATGCTGCCGCGCGTAAGTAGCGATGCTGCCGCGCGTTTACGAAACGCGCGTCTGCAGCGCTGCAAAAAGTCGTCGTGGGCGAGGGCTCTGAAGGTCTACATGGATGGATGCATGTACGTTCATACATTCGTATATTTCGCCACGTTTCGCGTCGCTATGTAATGTAATACAATTTGGCGGGTTTTGGGGCTAAATTGCTCCTTGACAGTTAAAACGAATCACGTTCGGGCGGAGATTATAAAATTGCGGTAAAACCTTCTCACGAGATTAAAATCGGTTTCGCGACGGAGAGAAACGAATAAATAAACGCTCGTACTTGTATGAAATTGAATGAGTTATTGGGTTCAATATGTAAAACGTAAATATACTTGATAGCTTATTTGGCGAAGAGAATATTGTGATTTGTTTGGGTATTGGTGAAGTTATTACTGAATCCCCACTGTATTACATAATAATATATTTTATAGAAGGTCTTGATTTCATGCCCGCAGCAAATATTTTTTGTTTCCAGACTTACAGACGTATTTTACATGGAAGTGTGAAATTAACTCAAACAAAGACCTCTGGAAGCATAATTTTCACTTACGTAAAACTTATAATATCTGTGGTAAAACCAACTTCCTGATAGAGTTGGAAACAAACAAAGTACAAGACTTGCTTGACAACAACGCTCGAACATACCAACTTCAAGTCACACACAGACACACGTCCAGCCAACTTGCGTCCGTCAAAGTTACCACTTGCTTAACGTGTGCTTAACTAACCCATAGAGAACTAACAGACAACGCGGGAACTCGGCCGTGATAAACTAACAAATTCACATTACTAATTAACTTGTTTTGGCTAATTTAGCATTGCAAGATCTGCTTCGACACACTCGAATTCGATGTGGTGCGGAGTTGGACGGTTGAGACACGGGAGAAACTGGATAAGTACCTATCTAAGTTTTAGAACTGCTCGGTGCACAGACGGTTAATAACTGATAAGTGTATTCCAAGTTTAGAAACTCTACCACAGATTCTGATATTTGCAGCTAAATGGTATCTTCATCCCAAGTATAGAAGTATGAATAAGTATGGATGTGTAACTGGTATTTGGGCCGGCCCTAGGCAATCAGAACTAAGTATTTCATCCTTAACTTATTTTTAGAGGAAATTAATAAATTTGAATAAAACATTCAGACAGACAGATATTCTGGCAACTTCAGGAGACTTTTCTATCGAGCAAGATTAATAAAATTACGTTTATGGGAAAGCAAAGTCACACTGGCACTCGCGATAAACAAGCTAGTGAAAAAACGCACAGCAATAATACTCATCATTCCGAGCGATTTATGTTTTGCTAAAGGCTGTTTTTGCCTAGGGCGCCGTCATAATGAAAAGCAAGGGCCGTGAAGAGCCGCAATTTATTAAAACAGCTAAAAGTCCGTCGGGCAAGTAATTGATACTTAACGAAATGGTTGCAAGAGCTACACCTATAGAAGTATGAATATTACTTTTATCTATTACCGATACGGAAGCGCGCTCATCCGCAAGAATTGGCCAGGCTCCGGAACAGATCATAAACTTTCATATCCGGCCGTAGCTAAGGAAAAATATCTTAGCATGCAAATGCGAGGCATTCTCGCAAGCCTTTCAACACTATTCCTCTAAGAAAATCCACCTCGTTTGAACACAAGATTCAGCTGCATAGAGCAGTTTTCGCGAAATTTCGCGGAAGTAATACCAGACTTGGGAGTTTTCTCCGGGTAATCGTATTGGTTGCTGTTGAAAGCACCTCAGCAATGGAAATACGTGGACGTGACACACGATCAATTTGATAGGTGCATACTCGTAGCAAAGTGCTGTAATAGCGCATATTTTATGTGTACGGCTGCAGAAAGTCTGTTATCACAAAATTTTAAAGCTTGTGTATATCTGCACAAAATTTATCCATCGCTACGTGGTATCGTTACATCTATCTATCTAGTATACTTATATAAATGAAATGTTGTGCGTTAGTCTTCCTTTTCCTACTAAAAAAACCATTCGGACGTGAATCAATAAAATCTTTGAAGGCGGTTTGCACTGCCCCATCGGAGTTGAATTTTTTCCCTTTCAAGAAGTAATCCAAATTTCGAAAAAAAAAGGTAATCTGTTGGTGCAAAGTCCGGAGAGTACGGTGGATGTCTTAGACATTCCAATTGAAGCTCCTCTAATTTGGTAGCCGTCTGTTGTGCAGTGTGTGGTCTAGCGTTATCATGAAGCAGCAGTGGCCTCGAGCGATTGACCAGCCTCGGTTGTTTAGCAGCTAGCTTTTCCATCATGGTTTGCAGTTGCTGACAATAGACATCTGCCGTAATCGTCTGGCCAGATTTAAGAAAGCTGTAGTGAACGACACCAGCACTAGTCCACCAAATGCTCACAAGTAACTTTTTTGGAGTCAATTTCGCTTGGTGCATGGTTTGGCTGGTTCGGCAGGGTTCAGCCATTGCGATGAGCACTTCCGATTATCGTACAGGAACCACTTTTTATCACAGGTAATGATTCGATTTAAAATCCTTTCATTATTGTGCCGGTTGAGTAATGCACCGCAGCAGTCAAAGCGCGTTTGTTGATTTGCTTCACTCAATTTATTTATTTATTTATAACAAGGCACATCAACAATGCAAACACTTACATTAAAATAAACAATATTCACAGAGTTCATGTGTTTGCATCAATTCGTGAGGTACCCACCTTTCAAGCTTTTTCAGCCTGCAGCTAACTCGGACGTGGTTTGCGATGGATCCGCTTCCACAATAGCCTGTATTTTGAATTTGTAATTCCTAACCATAGAGGAGATATTTGAGATCAAAGTGGCCAGTTCGGCAAAACGCCAATTTCATATGTAAGGACCTAATATCTCGCATCACTCAAACTACTTCGTTCAACCTCTTTGTTGGAAGCAGAACTCGCGGAACCGGAATATACGTTTGACAGCTGTGCGTTGAGACTATCGACTTGCGACCCATACATTTTGAAAGCAAAGAGTTTCATAACTAAAACGTGCTGCGAAGTCGCGCAACGGGCAGCTAGTATTTTATAAAACTGTTCTTTTAGCATTACTGAGAATAGATTTAATTCTTCATCCACCATTCCGGCGATAGTCTCTGCATTTCTTCAATTTCGCTGTGTGATATTTGCCGTAACTATTGTACGTTTTACTGGCTATTTTTACAATTGTATATTATGTTTATATTTCTGTTAAGACCAAAAAGGTCGTATACCAATTCTTACTGGCAGGCTAAGCAGACAATAGTCGCACGCAATAAAACAAATTTGAAAACAAGAGAAAATTGGACTTGTTCTAAACAAAAGAAAATCGGTTTAGCAAGACTTGGTTTTGGCATGTTTGGGTCCGTGCTAAGTTAGTTTTGTAAATAAACAGCTACAATAGAAGTTTAGTTGTTTTCTAGGGTTCCGTACCCGAAGGGTGCCAAACGAAGGGTCACAAATGATGTATTTCTGTTGCCACTATTACAACAAATACTAAAAAATAAAAGAAATTTAATATTAAGGGGGGCTCCCATACAACAAACGTGATATTTTTGCTCATTTTTGCTCATTTTTGCTCATTTTTGCTCGATATTGATAATGGTAGCAGGTAGACGCTTCATATGTTCACAATATATTGAGTATATTATTTACTTAAAAAATAAATACTTAAATTAAAATTAAATTAATGTTTAGGGGGGGCTCCCATACAACATGTTTTTTTTGCGGTTTTTTATAGATAATGGTACGGAACCCTTCGTGCGCGAGTCCGACTCGCACTTGGCCGGTTATTTTACTATAAATCTCAAAAAATAAATAGGTACCTGATACTTTAATTATTTTGTTCCCAGTTGGTACCGCGAGCACCGGTACCAGCTCCTGCCCATAGAAGAGTCCAGCATCTGGCCTCGCATCAGGCTGCTCGGTGGTGGCGGGCTGCTCATGATCCAGGGTCTTCGGAGAGAAGACTCCGGAACCTTCGTCTGTTGGATCAACAACACCGCTGGCGGCGAAACCGTGCACTTCACTGTTGCCGTCACAGGTATGTTGTCGGTCGTCCAATAAGTGCCACTAATTAAAACGTGACTTAACTTTCGAGTTTTCACAACTCCATACATGGACCTACTTACATACTCCTTACTCGAGTTTAGCTTTACCTCACCTCCTGGCTGTTTAACCGCTGGACCTTGATGATATATATCACAGTGGAGGATTTCGACTTAAAGTGGGAGAAATTGTGGATAAAAGTTTGTACGGGGAACTCCATAGGGAAACTCATTATTTTTCATGAGGCGATATGCCGCCTTTGTACTGTAACCTCTACCATAAACCTACCTACCTAACATTATTGTTATAATACCTCTATTATAGGCCATTAACGACAAGTAATATGATTGTTAAACATTGTAAAATCGTATTGTAGCTATTGTGAATTGGGTAAAAGTCCGACCATCCACCCTGTGATCAGCGGGCACCCCACCTCATGAACTATCTTTGTGTTTTGCTGCTAGGAATATACCTAGCTATACATAGATACTATTCAGAGCCCCTTCCCGGCAGCTAGCCAGCTTCTGACGCCCACCAATTAGGACGATTTTGGGTCACCTGACTCAGTGCACTCCTCATGGTTGACCCAGTTTCGGTTTAGCCTATTCCATACTCATAAGTCGTTTAATATAACATATAGAGTCACCTCTTTCCCCATATGGAATGACAAATGCACAGTTGTGCATGTTTGTGCCAGAGTTTCAATTCTATTTTTTTCGCTACAAAGGCCTAGCCCGTCGCTGCAAATATGGAGATTTGTACATTTCCGCATGTTTTCCATTACCGTGAGAACCTGTTGTTTTAAATATTGTCTACGAGATGAATTTATTTCTTTCGACTCTGTAATTATTATTGTTAGTTCTAAATGTTTGTAAGCGGGGCGAAGCTTACAAACCTTCGTTTCGCCGATGATATAGTCCTGTTTTCTCATTCGCCTTCTGAGCTACAGACTATGCTACAACAACTCAGCCATGCAAGCCTCGAGGTTGGACTTAGCATGAACATGTCAAAGACCAAGGTCATGTCTAACAGCAAGGAGCATACGGTGGACGTGGATGGGGTTAGAATTGCATATGTCCAAGAATACATCTATCTAGGCCAAATAGTCTCTTTCCAGGCACGACAAGACAAGGAAGTCGATAGACGCGTCGAAAACGCCTGGAAGAGCTTTTGGTCTATGAAGGAGCTCATGAAGGGACAACTTCCGTTGTCCCTAAAACTGGAGGGGGGGGGGGCTAAAAGTGGAAGAGGGGGAGAGAGGCCTTTGCCCAACAGTGGGACATTACAGGCTCGTAATAAATAATAATAAATTGGATCGTAACTCACACTAATGTTCTTTCCCTTAAAAAGGCACATTCAACATAGCTTTTAGAAATATGAACTCTAAGATGTAGATAGTTCAATAGAAAGCTTAGTCGAAACCCTAACAAAACCAAACATACCTTGGGGCATTTATCGAACGAGCTCACAGCTCCATTTGATCCTCAAGTCAACAGGCAATACAAAGAGGCTCCTACAGCCCTCTCTTAGGCTAGTATTAATAAACAGCTATCAGTAGTCATTCAGTTCAGAAACTGGCATTGAGACTACTGAGACAAATCTCAGGAGTAGAATTAGAATTAGAATTAGAATTACGTTTATTGCTTCCATTCACATTTGCTCTTAAATCAAGATACAATGTTTGTGGACCCTGTCCATAGGGCACTGCAACAGTAGAGAGGTATATAATACTAATGTATTTTAAAATATTAATTATTGAGGTATATTTATTTGAGGGTGTGTATGTGTATGTGAGGGTGTGTGAGAGGGTGTGTGATTGTGTGTGTGTGTGTGTGTAATTGTGATGTACATGCATATATTTATAAGTTAATATTTAGTATACATATATATCTGTGTTTGAGTAGTAGTAGTTTACAATATGTCAAAATATCAGTTTCCTTATAAGTACTGTAACTTTAAGGCGCTTGAGATAGCTTTCAGACAGCGCTAAGAAGGTACAGTTCAATAATTACGTAGCCTAGGTTACTGGGCCTGTTACTTACGTCCACAAGACGATACAGAGCAAGCTATCAAAACACCCTGTTGGATAATTTATTAAATGAAGTTTATCTACTTAGAACTAACTTAGAAATAAGATGTGAACATAGGTCTTATAGTCTTCCTATATACCTCTTCCGATTAATATGTATTGGTATCCAACTAAACTACTATAGGTGCTCCCTTTATGATCAATGTCGTTAAGCACGACAATATGTAAGGTTAGGCCTCAGGGTAAGGTCGAGAGTCGGAGACCTCAAGAAAAGCCTCGTGAATAACTCAAACAAAACACACACAAATAAGCGTCATACATGTGTTTCTATAGCAGAATAGAAGTTTATTGTTTAATGTACCGTGAGAGGGATCATTTAATTATTTGTTTCCAAGTTGTTCTTAACTCAACCCATGGTAGAACTTAAGTGCCATAATTTTTCTTTTATTTTTTAGGGTTCCGTAACTGAATGGTGCCTAACGGGACCCTATTACTAATGCCTCCGCTCTGTGTGTCCGTCCGCCCGTCCGTCTGTCCGCCCGTCTGTCTGTCAGCGGGCTCTGTGGGGTCACAGAATGTTTAATTTTATTGCCACTTCAGAAGAAAATAATGAACTACACGAGATTTTATAAATTAACAAGGGTCCCCATACAGAAGACGTGCCCTGCTATTTATCAATATTCAATACTATCGTAGATTTTGTGGCTTATCACATGGTCGTGATGGCACTAACCGATATGATTTAGGTCGCGCAATCTGCAAGTTCCTAGGTTCGAATCCTCGTGAGGGTATTTTGTTTTTGTTTATATTTGTTTGTTTTTTTTCTGGTGAAGTTTTAATGTACGATGGTACGGAATCCTTCACGCACGGGTCAGACCCGCACCAGACCGATTTTTATTATTTTTTCAATGTGACGCCTCTGGAATCGTTCTCAGTGTATAGTAACGAACTAGCTATAGTGAAGCGATTACATGACTAGATGTAAGTCAGAAACTTCGTTCAAAGCGTTCACACTATTACAAATAAAACCTTACTATACGTATACGCATTCAGTACAAAGACAGAGCTAAGTAGAACAACTTCAACACACAAGCCTGTCTTCGACGGTTTGCAGTTGGCACTAAACAAATGGAATAGGCAACTTCGGTACGAGCAAGCGAGTTTCTTAAACCAAGTTCGGTTCTGCTGAGTTCAGCCAGACAAACCGCAAATACAGTTCAAACTCTCCATAATAATCCAAGTCTTTTGTGCTAACTTTAGCATTCTTATTAGGGTTCCGCATCTGAAGGATACCAACCAGGATCCTTCCTATTACTAAGCCTCCGCTGTTCGTCTGTCTGTCTGTCCGTCAGCAATTATCACAGAATGCGCGTAATACTCTACAGCAACAAATTAATACCCATGTATAAGAAACATGTTTTTTATTTTATTTGAACGGTAATGCGGAAATCTTCGCGTGAGAGTCTGACTCACAATTTACCGATTTTTAGGGTACCGTACCCGAAAGGTGACAAACGGGACCCTATTACTAAGGCTCCGCTGTCCGTCTGTCCGTCCGTCCGCCCGTCCATCCGTCCGTCCGTCAGCGGGTCTTAGAGCATGAACCGTAATAGCTAGAAAGTTGAAATTTTCACATAATGTGTATAACTGTTGCCGCAACAACAACAAATACTGAAATACGAGAGATATCACAAATTAAAGAGGGTCCCCAGACTTGTTTTGATACACCCACGTATTTCAATATGATGGTATATTTCACGTCAACCCATATCGTTGTAGTAGCTCAGCCCAATATGTTGTAGGCCCTCAATCCATCATCAGTTTAAATCACCGTGACGCCATAAACTTTTTTAATTTTCTTTTTCTTTTTATTTTATTGTTTTGAGTGCTTAACTTTTGTTGTACGATGGTACCTACGGTACCCTTCGTGTACGATTCCAACCCGCACTTGACCGGTTTTTTTTAATTTCAGAACCCCTTTCGGTGCGCATCAAGCCAGAGATATCGAGGGCGCCGCTCAAGTCTGACCTCAGTTTTGAATGCAAGATCTCTGGTCATCCTATCGAGATGGTTTACTGGCTGCATGATGGCAGGCCGGTGAAGGCATGTGAACGCGCCCAGCTGACGCAAGATGGACTGAAGCTACATATCACAAAAACTCAGAAGGAAGATCAGGGGATCTACCAGTGTTTTGCTAGTAATTCTAAGGATCAAAGCTATGGTGTTGCGGAATATACGGCTCAGGGTAAGTTGATATTTTAAGATAGGAACATTCCATCCCTTTTGTAAATTTATTCGACCTGTAAGTAATGACAAACAACACCGTTTCTATTTCCTCCACCTTTCCGCTTCCGTAATACGTCCACCTCACACACTATAAAACCTCAGGGCGCCCGCAGTCTCCCATTTGTCGCCGCGAATAAAAATCCACATGTCCATTTAAGATGATATTTGCTGAGTCCGTGTAACAAAGGGGGTATCTCTTATCTCTTTGGGGGTCCCTAGAGAAAGGTTTTCAAAGTGCGGGTTTGTTTGCAGAGCCCGATGGACGGTGGCCGGCGGGGAACCGCTCTCGGCGAGCGCCCTTCGCGAGGAGTGCTCAGACTCACTCGCACGATGTCGACTGGAACTTCACAGGTGCGAGAGGTGAGAAACGGGAATCGCTTTTTGATGGGTTTACGAAGTCTCCAGGTTATGTGCTGGACACCGGACAGTCAGCTTCTTGACTAAAGACATGAAATAGGCAATGTTAGCTTACCTAATGAATGTATGTATGTATGATAAAACAGAACCAGATACCTACAACAAAACAAAAAGCTCTTATAGTTAACCAATGCCGTAGCAAAGGCTTATGAGGCCAGGAAAATCGATAGAATTTCAACTCTAATTTCAATAACGTTTGGCTACTGAACAGTTTTTGATAGACAACAGCGGCAGTGTCTCCGACAGTAATACTTTATGTATGACACAATACAAATGAGGAAACCGTCACAGGAAACTCGGAGGTGACACCGCTGATACCGCTCGGTTATGCCGGAAAAGTTTTAAAATGAAATCAATCTAAGTCGTGTCTTGGTTGGACGATCCATGCGAACTTAGAAGAAAACAATAATTTTGATAAATCACTAGGCTTAGAGGAAGATGTGAGAGTGAAGTTAAGTGGATTTTATAAAAGAAAAAGTTAGGAGAAAGCCAGTTTTGAAATGAATTTTCCTGAATTAGTAACGTAGAAGCTATCTTCTGAATTTTAGAACATACTGCATGCTGAAATACACGTTTAAAGAATAAAAGCATTCCATACGGGAATACTACTCTCACAAACTGCTGTTTCTAGAGAACATTTTCATCGGGCGCGCTGGTAGCAAAATATTTCGTAGAATGTTTAGAAGTTCATCTTTACGCGCGCATCCCTGGAAGCTATTAGAGTCAGCTCTTCAGCTCAAACAAAGGACTTCACTGACGCAGCCACGCCCGCCTCAGGCCATGAAACGAGCCTTGCGAATTTATCAATTAATATCCTATCTCTTGCCCAATAAGGTCGTCTTTACGCTTTGCGATCAAACCACATAAGCCAGTTTGTTCTTTCAGTGTCGCGACCCTCGCGTGGGTATGTTAAGTAGTGCCGTGGCATGCACCAGACCATTTCAGGACCTAAAAGATGAAAAAATATTTATTCGAGTATCCTTTTTACGTAGTATTCTTTTGCAGATGCAATATTACTGACCCCATTTCCATAAAAGCATCTCAAGTACATTATGTACTTAACACATTTTGTTCTTAACAGTTTGAAAGTAGGTACGTCATATTGTTCCTACAAGAGTACTAAATCTAGAATTTCCAGGTTTACTCCGAATAAATAAAGCCGTAAACTTCAAGCTACCCTACCACTCCAACTTTCAATATTATACAATCCCCAGGGTATAGTACCCAAGCTAGTCTGGGTCTAAATTGTTGTAAAAATAAACATACATACGTATAAAAATCTCAGCGGAAATCAACGGAGCTCCAGAGAAAAACTGGAATTATGAAACTAAACGAACCGAGTTCGGCGAGTTCACACTACATTAATTTAATCGGATGGTTTACCGAATCTAAATTATATTTTTGGCTACCGTGCTGTTATGTCATTTGTTGATTCTAAAGGTCTAACACAATTACTATACATTGAGCAGTGTCATGTGATTTCATCTCTGCATATTTGCAGTATGTGCTTTGTAAACTCTTGTTGTAAATTATTGTTTCATAATAATCTGTAGTAAGATGGTACTCGTTGAAAACACTATTTCTGTGATGAACACACAACACTCAATATGATTTCTTTACTGATAAATTGGCCACCTAGCATAAGTATCAGCAGTTTTACCATAAATGTTCCATGGGAAATCTCATGGGAACACTTTGTGTCATATCTGCAAGGTTACAAGAGTCACAAATTTTATAATCACAGAACCAAACCACTATTCTGATTCAACATCCTGAACTGACTCTAGTTCAATAAATTATTCAAGCCCCCGACCTTAGAGTTAACAAGGTTCATTTGTTCAGTGGCCGGGATCCACCGACGTTGAAGGATTGATCATGTGCTCAGCATCTTCAGTAAAAGAGCAAGTTTAACAGACTGTTATTTTCATATCGGATCCTTCCAAGAGAAACGACTACAAATGGAATGAACTGTAAACCAAGACAAAGGTCTTCACGATATTCTTCTAAGCGTCTATGCATTATGCTTTCTTTGATAAATTGATAACTCCCCCACGAACCTGCTAAGTACATGTACTTACTGTACAGTTCGATACAGGATATATTAGTGAAGAAGTGTTGTCTATTATCTCATTTAATGAATATCTTAATTATGTGTCAGATACCGTAATAAAACTAAAGTTAATTTATAACTATGTAAAGTGTGGGTCGGACGACTTCATCAAATTACGTCCTTTACAGAGTACTCACAGCGACCCTTCCGAAATAGCACTTGTTTTGCAAAACGCGACGGTTGGCGCTGACCTCAAAAGTTCCCAGTTTAAATAATGTCCCATATTACTATAATTATGATTTATTTATCTTCTTTCCTTCTTTCTTTTTCTGTTTCTTTTTCTTTCTTTCTTATTTACTTATATTAGTGCTGTGACACCATGGGTGCCGTCCATGACATAATCACCAGTTGAGTAAATTGAAAAAAATATATTTTTCATTTCGGTCAGAATCTTCTAGAAATGATTAATTATGTAGCATTTCATCTCCTTTCGCTCTTCTTATCCTTCTTTGTATAAAAATTCTGTGTAATTTCTACAGTTCGAAACACTCCTATTACTTCGCAATTTACATACCTTTCATAGAGTAAGTAAGTAAATACAGGTTCGTGTAAAACAAAAGAGTATGATTTCTTCCCTACATACAAATGAAACAAACAGCATAAAATCTCTGAGGGTTTTTCGTAAAGATCGTGACGCCCGCTATTTCCACGGAGCCGTGGGATCGTGCCGTGGAGAATTTTCGCCGGATTTAGACCGCCTCGGCTGAGCTCCCTGCGTAATACAGCTCACAGTTAATAAAACGGTTAGCCGCTGTGCAAATGAAAAAGGATTAAATTATAAACCCTCCAGTCTCGACTGTTTTGTCGAAAAATACCGATAAGGTGACATTTCTTCAAAAAGTTTCTGATTGAGTTAAATCATTCAATTAAAAAAAAAATGGTCAAATAGTAATCACTGAAAATATAATGTCTAGAAATGCTGTAGATTGTTTAATTTGATAGTTCACTTCCAAACCGGATACAGCTACGAAGTTTCAAATGGCTTTCTCTATGAAATTAGGTCACATATTTACTGAACGTTTTCTAGACCTTCGGTATGCCCGAAGCTACCAAAGTTGGTTTCTGGGACACCTACTAAAATAGACAGTTAGAAGAGAGTAGGTAGGGGTATAGGTAGAGACAAAGGAAGTGTAGCCTATACGATTTCTAGCGTGTTTTATTTTTATTGGCCATTTGAATTAATGGTTGGGCAAACTTTATAATGACGACGATTCAAATTTTATCTACAGATATTACGTGCTTAAGAAAGTATAATAATTACTTACCTATAAATTCTAAAATATCTATCAACTAAATGTTCTATGACTTGCCGCACTGAGCTAGCGTGGTTGAGTATGGCTCAATCTTACTCGTATCCGAGTAAAGGCCCGTGCCCTTCGATGGGGACATTAATGGGCTACAAATTATTATTTTTTACCTCAAGAATCGGGATATTTTTCCCCATCGGTCTCAGGCAACAATCATTCATTTGTCATTCATTTGTCCCTGCCATCTAAGGCACATCAATGTTTTACCTGTTACCCAACTTTTATGTACAGAATCAAAACCCGAGCTGGTGTATTGGTTTTCGGAGCAGACCCTGCAGCCTGGCCCTAGTGTGTCGCTCAAATGTGTGGCCACCGGCCATCCACCGCCCCAGTTCACCTGGACACTCGACGGGTTTCCCATACCGACCAACTCTAGGTGAGTAGATTAGATAACCATCAAACAACATCTTCTTCTTCTTTTTAGGGTACCGTACCCGAAGGGTGCCAAACGGGACCCTATTACTGAGACTTCGCTGTCCGTCTGTCCGTCCGTCCGTCCGTCCGTCCGTCCGTCCTGTCTGTCACCGGGTCCGTCTGCACGAACCGTAATAGCTAGAAAGCTGAAATTTTCACAGAATGTGTATATCTGTTGCCGCACCAAGCATAAATACTGAAATACGAGAGATATTGCAAATTAAAGGGGGCCCCGATACAAGAGACGTGTTTAGATACACTTACGCATTTCAAAATGGAGATCTTGACTGAAACTGTTTATTTATTGTCATAGCAACCATGTCATAGACACATATACTACACATTTAAATATGATAGCATATTTCGCGTCAACCCACACGGTTGTGGTAGGTATGATGTGGACTCTCAATCCGGAGGTCGTCGGTTCAAATCTCGTGAAGGCATAAACTTTTTAAATTTTCTTTTTGTTTATTTTTTTATTGTTTTGAGTGCTTTTGATTTGTTGTACGATGGTACGGTACCCTTCGTGTGCGATACCGACCCGCACTTAACCGATTATTTTATTATTAAAATGGCGTCCTAACCTCTTTTGAGGTTAATTTTGCCAGTGTCAAGTGGTCAGGTTCTCATTTGAGAACCTGGAAATTATAATGTCTTGAGATGATTTGATGATTATGATGATGATGAATTGTCGCTCGTTAGCACTACCCAGAGAGGACGTGAAGGGCTGTGGGTTCCAAGTAATTCCTTCGGACGTGAGCGACTGCCTCCCCAACCAACAACATCGTATGAACAAAATAATTTAACAACTTTTGAACAGGATACAAGCCATGTTATCATGCACTTTATTACTTAGAACGCGCAAGATAAGTTTGCGCGCTGTGGCAAGTCGAATCTTTCTCAATCCTCCTCAGTCCTCAATGTAAGTTAGCGCAATATGTTTCTATCACTAACTACAAACAGACAACCTCATTTTGCATTTTTTTCAACAAAATTATTCTTAAACCAAACAAAACGACTCGAATGCCACAACCTAAATGCACACTAATCTTGCGAGCACTCTACCGCCCAGTACAAACGTTCAAGCACATTTTTCAATAGCGCTTATTATTACGTAACGCAAGGGAATAGTGACAGAAAAATACCGAGAGTCTGAATAGGTATTTAATACAGTAAAACTAAGCCAAAAAAGGGCAATCAGCGGAATTAATTAGGGAGTTACAAAAAACTGAATATGTCTCGAATATGTAGTCTACTCTAGTCTGTAGTACTCTACCAGATGACACAGCTGGAGTGGCCTTGCGAGACCTGGATATAATTGTTATGTATGTCCTAAGTAGCACATAAAATTGGGATTCAAAGCCCTGAACTGGTATGGCCCAAGACTTTTTGGACCTGGACTGTGTTCAGGAATATGCAGCAGGGATGTAGCATCGCAATGCATAAGTGTAGTGTATGGCTATGGGCGGGTGGCTTTCTGTATCAGTCTGTGACCGAACGATTATACGGCTAGTGTGTTACTCCGTTGTTTTATTGGTTATAATTCCAAATAAGCTGCATGCAAACTATTCAATAAGTTACCCACTATGGGTCTGGTAATTATATACAAGAGATGGAACATACGATTCTATACTGAAAATCTATCTTGGTAGCTTTGGACTTATCCTACAATGAAAATGTATATAAAAATTTGTTCAAAATTTAATGTAGTTAATTAAGTGTTTTGATATTTCCAATGGTTTTCGACTTACGAGCGAATAACTGGAAAAAGGGACCTTTCATACGCCCCCACCGCCCTAGCGGCACAGGAGCCCCTTCACAATCCTAAAGTTTTTTGTAACTCCCTATTTATTTCCGCTGATTTCCTATTTTTACTGTATGAAATGTAATTCGTTGACAGATATTATGGGAGGTATTAGGAGGAGGTGGCATGAGAGAGTATGCTCCAGCTACTGAGTTATTAATATAAATTTCTGAAAACTGCTATTGCTGCTACTGCTTCTCTATGTTTCTCGAAAGTCTTCATCTTCTCAGAAACTTTCACAAAGTTCCAATTCTCAAAAGACTCCAAAACATGACAGATAGTAACGATGCTCCAAGGCAGATTTTTACTGGCAGTGTGAAATCCAATATAGGTACGAGCAAAAGATATTTTTTATATTCCTTGCGTGGAAGTGACAAAAAAACTGTATTCTAATTGCTCTATCCGGAGGCGCTGAATGTGGATCGTTAGATATCACACCCACTCGCAAGTACTGAGAATCTCCGAGAGATGAGTGATCCCTACGTAAAAAGAAAAAAATGGTGTTATTTCTTGTGACACAGCCATAAAATCACAGTACACATCACTGGATGGGTGTAGGTCGATATTTCAAGGGTGTAATTTAAAGTTTTCTAGACTCAAACTGCGCGCCCATTTTAATTAGATTAACTTTAGAAACCTAACGTCCTTTGTCTTTTGGCTTTGCGGATCGAGGCTCTGCCACCCGAGCTCGAATTTCGAATTTGGGAAAGCAGAAAAATCCAGTCATGGTGACCGCTTCAACTTGTCGTCTGTAGACGCTGCTCGTGGACTCGCATGGATAAGTAGCCGATCCTCTTTGTGAGGTCCTCGCACATTGCGGGCATGTGAGCACCCCATTTTTGAACCCCGCCCGACGAAGGAGAAAAGAGGTGTTATAAGTTTAACGTGTGAGTCACTCTGTGTGTCTGTCTGTCTGTCTCTCAGAACGTGGAGCGTAAACGGGTGAATCGATTTAAATGTTGTGTTTTTATTCGAAAGTATATTTATTGGAGCTGGTTGTTATGTTACCATCGAGCTGGTCTGATGATGGAGTTCGGAGGTGGGAGCGGGAACCCTTTGATGCTACTAGTAAACCCATCGAGTTTGGGCTCATTAGACTCGTAGTGACAAGACCTTTGAGAAAATGGTTCCATCCAGTTGATCTGATGATGGAGTGCGAAGCTCGAAGGTGTGAGCTGGAACCCTGTGGGATGCTTACTAATAAACCCATCGAGTTTAGACTCATTAGATTCGTTGTGATGAGACCTTTTAATTTCACCTGATGATGAGACCCGGTGATGAATCTGGAAGACTGGTTTTATGCGGGGGTTTTTTAATGCTAAAGTCATACCCACAGGTTCGTGGTGGGCCAGCACGTCACCCTCCAAGACGACGTGGTCAGCCACCTGAACGTCAGCCGTGTCACCGAACAGGAAGGCGGCGAGTTTGCATGCGTCGCCACCAACTCAGCCGGGCGGACCGTGCACGCGGCACGGGTGAACGTGTACGGGCTGCCGTACATCCGGGAGATGCCGAAGGTGACCGCCGTGGCGGGCAGCGACCTCGTCGTGAAGTGCCCCGTCGCGGGGTATCCTATAGAGACGATCACTTGGGAGAGAGGTGAGTTGAGCGTACTCTTCTATCATTCTATCTTTTATTTATCTACTGCTTTACTATTTCTTTCCCTTTTTCCTTTGTAAATGACAGTGATCGGTAGGGGGTTAAGTTAAACGCAACTAATTGATTGTCACTGCAGATATTATAATGATGTAAACAATGTCCAAAAAGGCATCACACCACTCCATTCACTCTAGAACATTGATCATACAAATAAATAAATCGTGGGCTAAAACATTTTGTGACGAATTTCACGCATCCCGGTCTGTATTTTCTCTAACAGTGTAGCATCACTGAGCTGATTGATATAACATATCTAACTAGATGCATAATAAGTAAACCAAGAAAAACTTTCCCGGTTGAAGATCCAATCATAAGCTTGATTGGACGCTAACTAGCCGCCAGCCCCGCGGCAAAATTACTACACCGAAGGTTCCTATAAGGATTTAGGTATCATAAAAGTAACAGGAAAGTGCTCTTTCTAAACGGTTTTAGTTTTTGTAGGAAAAAGTTTGTTATGCTGATTTTAAACGGGCGGATGCGTAATAGTAACATTATCTTCTTAGTGCCCCTAGTGCCTAATTTATTGCCTATTCCACCCGCCCCTATGTCAATTCTTTGCCAAAATCCTAAACCGATATTTACTGTCTGTTTTGGCTCAGTTCCCTGTTCTTTCGGCCAAACTACCAACACGGCACGTGCTGAGCGATAGGACTATTGTTCCACCGAAATAGACGTTGCCTCTATTACAAAGGCGATAGTTGAATCGATAATTATGTCATGATCATGTTTACAAATTAAATCGGTCAGTTGTTAAGAAGTTAGGTTAGGTAAGGTAAATGGAATTCAAAGGGAAACCCTAAAGGAACCATAACGATTGTGTTCTCTTACCACACTAACAAGGTTTTACTCCTTAAGTTTGCAACATAATATGCCTTTTAATTCATAGGAGGATACAGCGATTAGGTCATAGCTGCCTATTCATTTTCAATCCATCTCATATATTGACTCGATGAAGGTTAATTAGTAAATGTATTTACCACGATAAATAGGCAATGGTTGTCAAGGATGCTGTCCCCTCCTATACAGACCTCATGTGAGTGGACCACACCTCTATATTATACCTCGGCGCCGTACACGATATTGTAGGCATTATAATTTCAAGTTTACCACAACACTTCAATCCTTCCACCACACACAATTACTGTCAAGCCAAGTACACGCAGGTTCGTGATAGGCGTCGAAGAGTGGTGCTCGAGAATGATCGCGACTTTAGCTATGGGTATCTACAAGAGCGAGTTGACGACATGTTACACTCCTAAATTGAATTGTGGGCGGGAGGATTTCCCGGGGATAATATCAACCTTCAACCTACTGACTTGCGATCCGAAGTTTCAAAACATACATGTAACTCGGAGACAGGGATCGCGGGACATTTTTTTTATTTCATATTGTTTTGTTAGCATCATATTGGCTTTGTATGAGTGAAAATTTATGGCGTTATAGGACACAACTAATAGGTACTTCAAGAAGCCCTCAGATTGACTCGAGTTAAAAAATCAAACACAAATACAATAAATACAGTACAATTTGTTTCTTGACGTTTCTAATACTTTCGCGTACGGGAGCAGGAAAATACTAGGTCAATATAAAGTAAATACTTATCCTGTGCGATTCCGTGAGTCGAGAGACAACTGGCACAAAACCGAAGCCTTCATGTTTTATTCATGCAAGAGAACCTGTGCCCAAATAACAGATTTTACCATGACTCCCTTGGAAAGGATAAACGAAATATTTCGCATAGATAATAAGAATATTTTTATCTTGCTGCTTATTGAGACAAATAAAGAAATTCAAATGAAACTATAATACCACCAATAGACGATTCTAGAATATAGAATTTATGTGACATTTAACAATAAGATCATACGTACTACCTAAATCCGTCATCAAGTCATCATCGGTGGAATGATTTGCTTCATAACTAAAGCAAAAGGGTTAAAACTTATAAAGGTTGTAACAAAGCACATGTGGATGAATTTTTCTACCGCTATTTGTCTACGCCATAGAGACCATACTAGCATGATGCATACTATCGAAGCACAGGTACTCGTAGTTAGGAGAATATGACATTTATCCAGTGTTCCCAATTGAAGACACCCACCACAGAATGTTTTTTTATTAGCCTAAGGTGTCCCACTGCTGGGCAAATGTCTCATCGGTAAATAAATTATCCAATACAAATAGCAGAAGGTTGAAAGGGAATGTCTCAGATTAGGAATTGAGATACCTCGAGATAACAACTAATTTCACGCAACAGGTCGTACGTAGGAAGCGACTTCCGGAAGTCCGAAAAGAATCCTTCTTATCTTTCAATGTGGCTCCGATAAATGACTGATGAAATGTATTAAAGGTTATATTCGTCTTTGGTGCCGTTTGTTTCTACAGAGTAGCCAAATAATTCAATCAATCCAATTCATAGGTTTTTTATATTTCTCTATAGCAATCGTATGTCCGGCACAAAGAAGGCATTTAGGCTAAAAACCCAATCCTTTCACATCTAAACGAATTCATTTATTTTCGCCGAATAAAAGTTAAAGGAAATATTTAGACCAGTAAAATATTTCTGACGTTCTTCTGATGGAATTACAGAAGATCAAATTAAAAGTCACTCCTTCGCTATTCCCTTTTTTGGAGTCCCTTATATTAAGACCCAGGTACAAGGCCGGGGGCTGAATGTGATATTTGTTGTTGTGGAATCTCTGCTTCAATTTTAATATAATATTTTTTTGTTTCTTTTAAAAAGTGCTATTTTTTAGATTTTACAAAGTATTTTTCGTCTAGTATACCACTTAATCCTGGCGTACCCTCTAGAGAGATAGAGAATATATACACGCTGAAAACAGTTTTGTCTGCTGCTCGTATTTCAAAAATTTTTGGGTTAGCGTAGTCCATTTTCATGAAACTTTCTGTTATCCAACTAAATGTTGAAAATTTTATCCTGCACCGTTTCCCACATGGACTCACAGGCAAGTTAAACTGGGAAACAGTTGGTAGGTTGGTCCCGCATGAAACAACCGCTAAATTTCAATGTACAGCAAACTCTTGCTGTATTATCTACGCCAGTCTGTAAATTGTACACAATCTCTTAGAGTTTTGAATTTGATGTACGTAAATTAAAGCATCTGGGCCGGTAGAAACAATTCGCCATTGTGACGCTAAAAAATGTATGCGATTTGAGATTGAGAACGAAAAGTTCTAAAATAAACTTCTTCAAAGCACGAAAATTTGTTATCGCTGAATTTCAAGATGATTTATTCGTCGGTCCTCAAAAATGAATTAAAGCCATATAAGCCGACATTGGTTTTAATTAAGAAGATACAATTAATACGAATGAGATTAAGGACCGCCGCGTGACTGGTGAGCTGGGTGTTTGCCACAGGGCGAGTAATTACTTAATTAATTTAGCACAAAGAGGCCAACCTCTTCTGAGAAAATACGTGCTTCTTTTTACGGCGGCACTGTGGCAATCGGCGACATCAATTATAATTAAGACCCCATTTTTTCCTGTTTTAATTTCGTCAAATTCTATCAAATGGTTGTTGGCAAGTGGCAACGCTTGCTATCGATTTAGTTGTTAACTAACAGGTCACAGTTTGGCAAGGAATCCTAGAAATAAAATAATGGCAACCTAGGTGACATTAAGTGCACTACTGCGTGTTACTACAGGATGCTCATCCCATACACATTAGAATTAGTAACCTTTCGTAAAAAAGAGATGGCGTGAGGAGTAAGAAATTGTACTTTAAACGCCATCGCTAATCTTAGAATAGATCCTGCATATCTTGGCGCCATCTCGTGGTATTTTCAATATTTCGATGGTGCTGCACCAAGCGATAATGGCCTCGAACTAAAGAAGCTTCCGTAGCATCTCAGTTTACGCCGGTGTCATATTTTGTTTTAGGTGGTCTATCTGTATTAGTAAGTATAATATTATAGTATCTGTGGTGTTACATACGCTCACGCCTTTTTCCCGGAAGTGGAGTAGGCAAGGCAGTGACTAAAGATCTCCACTTGCTACGATCCTGGCATACATCTCTCGCTTCCTCCACATTCATAAGTCTCTTCATATTATGCTCGCCGGTTACAGGTACTTCTAATTTGCCCCTTCACTTACTAATAACTGTGTGTTTTGTGACAAACCAAATATGTCACTAAAGAAAACACGCAGAAATCTGCAAATGTTGCAATCATTTTATTTCTAGCTTCTCTTACCAAGCTGTACACATATCCTATCTCCCTACCCAGATGGCCAGAACCTGCCCCTGAACCGCCGTCAGCGCGTCTTCCCCAACGGGACCCTGGTGGTGGAGCAGACGCAGCGGACTGAAGACGCAGGCACCTACACCTGCCAGGCGGCCAACAGGCAGCGCCACGCGGCCAGGAGAGATGTGGAGGTTCAGATACTTGGTGAGTCCAAACACCGTGATAGAACCACGGGAGGATGTAGAAAACCGCAGCATTCCGACCGAATTCACGGCGACCGCTTCAACTTGTCGTCTATAGATGCCGTTCGTGGGCTCGCATGTGGCTTATGTAGCCAATCTTCCTAGTAAAGATCCTCGCACATTGCGGGCATGAGCAGAGCACCCCATTATTAGAAATATGACCTGTAATTTGGAAGATCAGTCTACTCACACGTATCAGCAACATGCCTCATACAGTCAGTATCATCATTAATATCCTCAGTTATAGAATGAGCACAACCTGAATAAATTACACATTTGAGTAGCTTATAATATATCTGACGCAAACTGTACTATTTATTGCCCACTTGTTTTTACATTATTTTGAGATAATAAAAGGCACTTAACTCACTGATAAGATACCTACGTCATGCTATGTTCCTTTCTTACAATCAGTTCCTGAAAAAGTCTATTCTGAGAGATATGAACCTTTTCCGAGAGATTTACGTTTAATGGCTTCATTGAAACAAAGTTTATATCAAACTGGCTTTATGGGTAGGCGTAAAACTTTCTCATTTTCAGTTGCAGCAGCTTTTAAAGCGCCATAAAATCACAAATTTAAAAGGGGCGGTGTACTCATCCGTAATTCATTTAAGTTAGCGCGTTTACCACTCCCAAGGCATCTACAAAACGCTGAAACTTCACTCTGAGTTTCCACGGTTATAGGGTAATCATGTATTATATATAATTGAAACAAAAAGTAAACTTTAGAAAAAACCGACTTCCACAAACCCTATTTGATTAGATTGAGTTTAATACAAACTGTAACCCCTTACCCCCCCCCCCCCCCTTGGGGAATTAATTTTGTCAAATCCCATCACAGTGCTACCCCACGCTACTAAGGAACCTCTGTACAAAGTTTCATGGCTCTAGGTCCACCGGTTTAGGCTATGCGTTGCCTGCCCGTCAGCCACGCATTGTATTTGTACCTAGTATTGAGCAGATCTGGTGGCCATATGTGGTCTTCATGAGCAGTTCCGTATCACAATATTATGCTTACCATGTGCATTTGCACGAGTTATTATGAAAAACACAAAAATCACTATAGGTCTGCCTATAATATTTGAAGAGTTCCCTCGATTTCTCCAGGATCCCATCATCAGATCCTGACCTGGTGTCAATGGGACCAATGGGAAGGTAAACCCTTTCAAACAAAAAAATAATTTTCCAAATCGGTCCATCCGTCTAGGCGCTATCGGGGAACATACATAAAAAATAAAAAAAAAAATAAAAAACAAATATCCGGACGAATTGTAAACCTCCTCCTTTGGGAAGTCGGTTAAAAAGAACAAGTCCTGACTGATTCATCAACGCAGGGCCCAAACGGCTAAAGCTAGAAGGCTGAAATTTGGTGGGTAGCTTCCTTTTATGGTGTAGGCGTCATTTAAGAAGCGATTTTGCAATATTCGGACCCTAAGTGGGTCAAAAAGACCTCTAAAGTTTGTATGGGAAGTCTAAGGGCTCAATGAACGGGGCTGTGTGTTCTTAATTTGAACCGATTTTTTCGAATGTTTCTTTTTCTTGGAAATCAGCTGATGAACGACACACACGGATACAGTCTTCCAACGATCATGCACGTGTGAAGTTTACGGGGGGCGCCACCTACGCAATGAAACGAACCAATTTCTTCAGTCAAGTTCTATCCTCTTCATTTTGATCATCATTTTATCAAGCGACCAAGCGTTAATTCCACCTTTCACCGCGCGCCAAAACAAAAGAAAGTTGGAAATCAAAAGGAAGCTTGCTTGAAAAATAAGTTTGACCATCATTGTTTCATTTTCCGTTCCTTGGTGTAAAGAGCATTGGTTCCTTGCATTGAACTACTATTACTAGCGCATAGTAAGTAATGGTAGCTCATTGGTTCCTTGGACTTTTTCGGTTAGCGACTGAATTTATATTTATTTATCGTGATTTGACTCTATTGTATGTAGCTGATAATAATATCGTAGCTTATAGCTTATTATATTAAGTTTACTCATGATAATAAATATTTTTAAGACATGCAACAATTTATATTTTCTGCATGCCTTCATCATCATCTTCCCAACAGCTCGCCACAAGTACGAGAAGGATATTGACGGCCTGTTAAACTATATGAAAGTGGCCGATATATCAGTTCTTCCGAGGCGGTGTGGAGAATTATGTCTTTTCCTATACATGAAAGGTTCCCAAGCGTCTTCCACCTCGCCGTACACCTCGAGAATGGTCAAAGGGTATATTTTAACCCCAATCACCCGTTATCTGATAGGCTAAATAACCCTACACAGACAACACTGTTAGGATTCTTTGATTTATGTAAAATTGACAGTTTTGCGAAGACATTGCTTTATTCAGAAATACCTGCCTATTTTGTATGGGTGAATAATAAGTTCCAGAGGAGAAAACGCGGGAGTGTAGTTGAAGGGTGGCCTACGGTGAAGAAAGATGCCACATTGGGCAGAGTTTATACTGTTCATCCGAATAACACCGAGTGCTACCACCTTCGCCTTTTATTACACGATTTAATAGTTTTTAATTACTTTTGTTTTCATACAAATCTCAGAGCTCGGAAATTCATTTTTTCCTTTTGGCCACTTCAAGTTTGGCTGCCAGTGATGTTTTAATTAAATACTCTTTGGTGCGTTGAAATTATGTTTTGCAGTCTGCATGACATTGACATAATGAGTGAGTGAACCTCATTGTACGGAAATTGTAGATGGGTGTCTCACGTTTTCCAGTAGGTTGTAGACAGTGCTGCTTACGGTGGCGTTTAGTAGGTACTAAAGGCCCTAAAAGCGCGGCAAGCTTTGAATCAATTCAAATGTTATCAACCGACTTCAAAAAAGGAGGAGGTTCTCAATTCGACCCGTATGTTTTTTTTTTTTTTATGTTTGTTACGCGATAACTCCGCCAATTATAAACCGATTTGAACAAATCTTTTTTCGGCGTATAGGTAATACCTCAAGGGTGGTCCCATTGACACCAGGTCAGGATCTGATGATGGGATCCTGGAGAAATTGAGGGAACTCTTCAAATATTATAGGCAGACCTATAGTGATTTTAGTGTTATTCATAATAACTCGTGCAAGTGCAAATGGTAAGCATAATATTGTGATGCGGAACTGCTGATGAAGACCACATATGGCCACCAGATCTGCTCAATACTAGGTACAAATACAATGCGTGGCTGACGGGCAGGCAACGCATAGCCTAAACCGGTGGACCTAGAGCCATGAAACTTTGTACAGAGGTTCCTTAGTAGCGTGGGGTAGCACTGAGATGGGATTTGACAAAATTAATTCCCCAAGGGTGGGGGGATAAGGGGTTACAGTTTGTATTAAACTCAATCTAATCAAATAGGGTTTGTGGAAATCGGTTTTTTCTAAAGTTTACTTTTTGTTTCAATTATTTTTCAACTAGCTACAAAGTTATTCTGACATAAGATGATAATTTGAACAAAACTTTTTTTTTTCTATGTTTGTTACGCGATAACTCCGCCAATTATGAACCGATTTGAACAAATCTTTTTTCGGCGTATAGGTAATACCTCAAGGGTAGTCCCATTGACACCAGGTCAGGATCTGATGAAGGGACCCTGGAGAAATCGAGAGAACTCTTCAAATATTATAGGCAGACCTATAGTGATTTTTGTGTTTTTCATAATAACTCGTGCAAATGCACATAGCATAATATTGTGATGCGGAACTGCTGATGAAGACCACATATGGCCACCAGATCTGCTCAATACTAGGTACAAATACAATGCGTGGCTGACGGGCAGGCAACGCATAGCCTAAACCGGTGGACCTAGAGCCATGAAACTTTGTACAGGGGTTCCTTAGTCGCGTGGGGTAGCACTGATATAGGATTTGACAAAATTAATTCCCCAAGGGGGGGGGGGGGATAAGGGGTTACAGTTAGTATTAAACTCAATCTAATCAAATAGGGTTTGTGGAAGTCGGTTTTTTCTAAAGTTTACTTTTTGTTTCAATTATATTTCTTTACTTTATCAACTAGCTACAAAGTTATTCTGACATAAGATGATAATTTGAACGAAACTTTTTGGGTATTTCATGAAAAATACAGTTCCAGTTCACACATATACAGGGTGGAACAAACGAATGGGCCCTGGAGGGAAAGTACCTTAAAATCTCCAGATATCCGTCCGTCCGTCCGTCTGTCTGTCACCAGGCCGTATCTCATGAACCGTGGTAGCTAGACAGTTGGTATTTTCACAGATGACGTATTTCTGTTCCCGCTATAACAACAAATACTAAAAACAAAATAAATTTAATATAAAGGGGGCTCCCATACAATTAACGTGTTTTTTTGCGGTTTTTTATAGATAATGGTACGGAACCCTTCGTGCGCGAGTCTGACTCGCACTTGGCCGGTTTTTTTTTTACCTAAAACGATGTATTCCAGGAGATCTAAAGGAATATTGGTATGGTTCTTATGTATCAAGATCGGTAAACAATATACTTAAAAAAACTGCCGCAGCGACTGACGGGCCGCATTGCAGTATGAGCTATTTTATGATTTATTTTAATAGTTTTGTCCAAATTTCAACCACCACAAATCCAGTTGCTAATTTAACCGATACCATGAGCCTCAATCGCAATGTTTGAGGAAAACAAAGTGCCTGTTTGCTTTGTAGCAACGAAGATGGTTGAATAGCAGATGATGAATTTAGATTCAACCTTATTGGAACGAAACTTTTTGGTGTGTGTATTTCCGACGCCCCGCCAAAAAGTGTCATGTGTTCGGAGGTCCGAGTTATTCCAGGAGATCTAAAAGGACTATTGAAATGATTCTTGTGTCAAAAAATCGGTAATCAATACTTTATTTAATTTTGATAAGTGTATTAGAAATTGTCATTTGGTTTTTGAAATATTAGTAAAATAAGCTGCCAAGTGCGAGTCGGACTCGCGTTGAGAGGGTTTCGTACAACAATAATAGGACTAACAGCAACAATACCCTTAAAGTACCCTTATATAAAAAATACAAACTTTGCACCCCAGATTTAGGGGGTTAGGACGTTGTGGATTTTGGAGATTTTATGGGATATGGGTGCCAACATGTGCTTGCATACCAAATTTCAGATTTTTAGGACTTCGGCAAGTACCCTAGAGGGTTTGATGACATGCGATCGGTCACATTATTGAGCAAAACTTTTTCAAAATAAGTCTTAAAAATATTATAATTAAAAAACATTTAAGATCCTTACACTACGCGCTTTCATTTAATTTGTCACACGCCATATTTTGAATTCTTTTAATTTTATTTTTCTCAATTGGCCCTCCAAAAGTGGCCCCCTTATATATTTAGATTGAACTTCTTTCTTTGGGTCACAAATATTGATATGTGTACCAATTTTCAATTTCATCGGTCCAATATGTTTAAGTGGGGGTACAGAGACAACCCTTTCTGCTCTTGCGGAGCCATTCAGAGCATGGCCCACCTGACGGACGATTGTCCTCTATGGTCGATCGAGGGAGGACTGCAAAAAGTCCACTCCGCTGACGAAGAGGCTATCAAATGGCTGCTCAAACTGCCACCTTTATGAGTTGTGACGTTGACGACAGCGACCAAACGCTAAATAATAATTCTGAGTAAACGTCGTAGCCTGTGACGGACGGTCAGACAGACGCACGAGTGATTCTCCTTCTGAGATACAAAACCCTCAAAACACACAATTTCGCACTTTTCTGCCGCAGCAACGGACGTCACAGCTGTTGAAGCGTGAGCTATTATGAACTTTATTTTAACATCATTGTGTTATTGACAACTTTGTTTGTAAACAATGAAGAAGACGAATTGAGACAAAAATGTGTGACTACGCAGAGGAAGTCGCGGGTATAAGCTAGTAAAGTAAATAAAGCAACCTATCAACCGAACACGATCTTGGATCTGCGCCATAAACAGTAGCTTACCCAAGACTTTCACCGTAATTAGTGAGACCTCTAACTATATATACTGTTTCACGGAATACTCGTTTTCCCAAAAGTTACAAAAGGCCGCAACAAGTTTGCGAGCACGCTAACTGAATAACTTTCATTTCAGTTCAACCAAAGATACTGCCAATTCAACCGATGACGAATTTGCTTCGCGAAGGAATGCGCGCAGCCATCTCCTGCCAGATCTTGGAGGGTGACCTGCCTATAGCGTTCCGATGGGAGAAAAACGGTCAGGCAGTTGTCTCCTCCCCGTATGCTCCCAGTGGCATTATGACGAGGAGAATGGACGAGTATAGTGCGTCGCTCGTCATTGAGCACATCACGTCATTACACAGTGGGAACTACACCTGCATAGCGTCTAATGTGGCTGGTTCTGAGAGGTTTACTGTTCCACTGACTGTCAATGGTGAGTGTTACTCAATATTTATTTTTTACAGCTTTAAAAGGCGTCATATTCGGGTTGCCTGTATAACAATTATAAAATGCACGCGATTAACTCTTAGATATTATTGATAATTTTATACTTTTTCATAGTAATTGTTAACCTTTGTATTCTACAGTGCCTCCAAGATGGCGCTTAGAGCCAAATGATGTCGCAGTGGCCGCTGGTCAAGATGTCACGTTACAGTGCCAAGCTGAAGGCTATCCGAAACCCACAATTACTTGGAAGAAAGCAGTCGGTAAGCATAACTAAATTAAATTCTTTCGATGCACTTCAGAAAACAGCAAGAAGGGAAATACTGAAATTAGTAGTATCAAGTGGGAACAACAGGTCTTTTATTTAAATATTAGAGCTTCAACTTACAACAAAGTAATTTTATACGAGTAGTAGGTAAGTACTTAATATGAAAGGTTGCAGTTCCCATCCAAACCAAATCACCGGTTCAGTCTGCTTCCTCAAACATCATGAGATGCTTAGTTGAGGATTTCGGGGGCAATCACGACGGGGAGGGGGGCAGCGGGGAGAGCTTCCACGGGGGAGGCCTCGACGACGGTCACGGGGGTGGGCGCGGCGGGGTGAGCCTCAACCACGCCCACAGGCATGGGGGCGAGATCGACCACGCTGACGGTCTCGGGAGCCTGCTCCACAACGCTGACGGTCTCCGGAGCCTGCTCGATCACGCTGACGGTCTCAGGAGTCTGTTCGATGATGGCCACGGTCTCGGGGGTGGCGATGGGGGCAGCCACGGCGGGTGATCCCTCGACGACGGCGGCGGGAGCAGCGGGGGCACCGCTGATGTTCAGGATGATCTGAACCAGGGGACCGGTGGATCCGGTGCTCTCTTCGGCGACGACAGCGGGGGCGACAGCGACGGGGGCGACAGCGACGGGGGCGGTCTCAACAGCGGTCACATCACCACCGTCGGGAAGGGGGAAGTCGACGATGGCGGGTCCGACAGCGATGGGCTCGAAGGCGTCGACGATAGCGGGTCCAACGGCGATGGGCTCGAAGGTGTCGACGATGGCGGGTCCAACAGCGATGGGCTCGAAAGAGTCGACGATGGCGGGTCCGACGGCGATGGGCTCGAAGGAGTCGACGATAGCGGGTCCGACAACGACGGGTTCGAAGGCATCAACAACAGCAGGTCCGACAGCAATTGACTCGACCTCAGGCTCGACGATGATGGGTGCGGAGCCAGCGATGCCAGCTGCCACAAGGCGCTGGGTCGGGCCGGCGACGGCTACGGCTACCACGGCGGCGACGATGAGCAGGAACTTCATATTGGCTAAAAGAAAACATTAAGATATATACACCGAAGTGAGAGTCTGCGGTTGTGAATCCGCAATGAATACAAAACCACAAAGTTAGTTAGTTTTCTGGTTCATCTTTTGGTAAGACAAACACAGTTTGATAACTTTAAACACAATTATTTTTGTTACACAGGCATAGGAGAACAATTAAATATTATATTATTTCTTACCGTTTGGTTGGTGTTAGTTTAGTAACTATACTTACTCTGTGAAACATTGGGCGTTTTATACCAAACGTTATCATTGACTGGGCTTGGTGCAGGCTGATTATTGAAATATTTATTATTATTGATAAATATTATATTGCAGATTAATCCCGATGTTAAATAAGTCAGATTAGACACCTTTTATTTCATCCGAACTTGGATTATTGCTATCGTTTTCAATCTACCTTTATTTATCTTATCGTCTTTTACTAGTAGGCCATTTCTTCAACATTGTTACACCAGTAGCATTCGAAAATCACCATAAATGTATTATATGATACTGATGATCGTCAAACATCAATATGATTTTAATAACTTTCACAACTTGAAATAACCTAGTCTTTTTATCCTTACTTGTCCAAAAGTTACAAGTAAATCAATCGAAACTCATTCCTAATAACTAAGTTAGTACATAAAATTCTGAATTAATTTCATTCATTCAACATTCAACTCTCTATCAGATCTCGGCAGTTCATTCACATAATAATTCCTTCATTAGAAATGTTAGTTTTTGGTTTGTAAGTTTGAAAAATTTGACAAGTAAGGATAAAATGGACTTTAAATGGTAAATTAATAGAGATGAAAGTTTATGTTATCATTTGCCAAACTCACTTGTAATTGCTTTAGTTGTGGCAAGTAGCATCTGGAAACCAAAAACTCTAACTGTGGGAAAAAACTATGTGTGGTATCTTCTCCCACAGTGGTCCAACGTAGAGAAGAGGCAATAAATTTAGTATAAGTGTATTTGTAATATCTACAGAATAATATACTCGTAATATGAGAGCAGCATACTTACCACCTGCATCGGAATAGATGTGGGAAAAATGTGGTTCTCAAAACACACAGCAGTTACAAACACCTGAAAAAATATATAAGATCAAAATAATAATGTTCATACCAATCACATGAAGCCATCCAGTTAATTATGAAGTGCGACTCCCGACCCACAGACAAAACATACTAACATTTTGTTTTGTGGGTAGTATGCGTAGCCTATAAGATTTTAATGCAATAAACGTCTATTCTATTCTACTTCATTTGACTATTAAGTCTTATGTAACACAATAAATTCTTATTTCAATCCGCATAGGAAACACACCGGGTGAATACAAGGACTTCATGTTTGAGGGCAATTCTCGCGTCCTGGATAACGGGTCACTAGTCTTTGAACGAGTGGCCAAGGACAGCGAGGGCCATTACCTGTGTGAGGCCAGGAACGACATTGGAGCTGGACTGAGCAAGCTGATCTTCTTTAAAGTTAATGGTGAGTTATATTTTAAGCATTCAGCCCATCTAGACAAAGTGAAACGCTAACCGTTTCGAAACGAAACGATAACTTTTTATGTAGGTATGCGATTTGACATTTGGCTTCGCTAAGGTGACGTCACGTAGCGATTCCAAATGCAAATCTCATATATAAACAGTTATCGTTTCGTTTCGCTATTCTTAGCTTTTAACATTGTCTACAGGCACAGGGATTCTATATCGTGAATATTTTTAGAGTAAAGAGCCGCATCACTTTATGTTAGGTCACTATTGTGTATGTATACTGTTGCGTTGTACAATACTACCTATCCTATACAATGAACATTCATACCTGCATACTTTATACAATCCAAGTATTCACTTGATATCTACGGTGATGTTAGGATTAATCCACGACTAATCCTAAGAATCTTAATGTAACGAATTTAATTAATAACGGTGGAGGCAAGGAAGGAATCGAATGTCCATAATATTACTGTAGGTAGCCCGAGCACCATTGTTGCACCATCATCATTGTGTCTTAAACCTTTGCAAAATGTCAAATGTTAGTGAGTTACATCTTTTCTAAAATAAACATAATAAAATCCCGTAGAATTGAGAAACTTGCTCCTTTTTAAAGTCGGTGACAAATAGTCAAATAATGCGAGAAAAATACCGATATCACGATCGATATCAGCATGATTAACGTTTATGCGTCCGGCTACACCAATTAATATTCTGTCCATTAGCGTCATACCTTTTCTGTGTTCAATTAAAGGTTCCTCCGGTTCTGTCGATGAACTTCGTAAAATAAGATTTCTCCGCAGCCATCGTATGTCGCATCGTCCCTACTTTGAAAGGATTTTATAAAATCTGCCCCTGCCCTGCTGTGCCTGTCAATTTTTGTATATGTCACCGTCATAATGTAAAAACCGCGAGATTACATTCTAACGAAAAAAAAGAACCTACCTACTTACAAGTAAACCTAACACGACACGCTTCGCTTCGCTCATCCCATTTATCCTTCACCTACCCTGACCCGCCACTTTGTCCATTGATTTGTCCTTTCAGTTGGTCTACTAACGCGTTATATTGTATGAATGTCGGTACAGTTCACAATTTATCGACAGATTACAATTTCTAACGGATTTAAAACTGTTAGATTGTAATCTGGCGGGTTTCACAACTTTACGGTGACATATACGCCGCCGCCACAGGCAATAGACAAGACGTCACCAGGCTGGCTCGGCTTTGTGTATTGTAGATTGAAGTACTCTCGTCCCTCGCTCGCAGAACTTTGTTGTTTGCTGATGAGGTGATGAGTTAACAGATTAACTTAGATATGCGTACAACTTAAACTAGAATAGCTACCTAATGAAAAACTGTAGCAAGAATTACTTATGCCCGGTTTCCTGGGCGCTGATTAAAGTTAACAGGTTGGTTAAATCAGCTTCAGCCAATCACGAACCGCTATTATTCAAAATGACGGAACTTGATTGGCCGAAACTGATTTAACCAACCTGTTAACTTTAATCAGCGCCCAGGAAACTGGGTGTTAGTTACACAACTAAAGAAGAGAAGAGATGAAGAGCTAATAGTTGATGCCTGAAGTAAATTATTAACTTTCCGTGCTGCTACGTTAAACAGACCTGTTTGATATTAGATAAATTATTTCATATTAAAAATGCAATTCATTTTCGTTTTCATCTCATCTCGGTAAAACCTTGTGGAATGTCTTGATGGGTGAACAGAACAGCGCAGCGCGAGTTCCGGCAGAATACGAGCGCCAACATCAAATGAAAATTCTTTCGCTTCATCAATGCTTTGTTTGGTTCTTACCTTTTGCACCCTTTCTTCGCTATAGCCAAGTGGGATATGTCAAACATGTGGATAGCAACCACGATTTTGATTTGAAACCTTTCACAGGTTTCTGGCGTGCGAGACGTCTGTGCGTTTAGTAGAAGCAAAGCTTTAGTAAGCTACGTCCTTACCACAGATTGAACGAAAATAAAATATTTCCAAGTATCTTTTAAACATCAAAGTAAAGTAAAACTTTGGTATACATTTTGCGAACACCGACTTCGAGATAACTTGGATCTTCAATAAAATACCCACGAAATGTTCCGGCACCCGAAATCCCCGCGGTGCACAATTCGTCTTATTTTGTAGAAAGTTAGAATCTAATAATAATTCATTTTCTCAAGCCGGTACTCGATAATAATCTTTGAATCACGTCCGCCAACTTTTCCTATAATTTTATATCTAAACGCTTTCGAAGTTAGTGTCTGCAGCTACGCCGCCATAGACTTCGATAAGTCGCAAAAATTGCTGAAGTCGCGATATTCCATTGTACTGCTCTTTATAGAATTAGAGGAAGTCTATTTTGTCGCCACTTTGCAACATTGCTGATGAGCGACTCGCTGAGCCATCAGTCCTCTGTGCGAAGTAGGTCAATTGGCGCGCAGCCCTTTCTTTTCCGTGCTTTTGTGATTCCTCTTGCCGTCTCTATATCTGCATATTCACCGGAGCATTCAAGTCAGTCAGCAATGGAGCCGACACATTGTAATTGATCATGTCTCCTGTTCAACGATTGTTGGCGAAGCAGTGGCGACGTGAGCGTTTGAGCAGAAAACTCAATGACCGCGTGTCGCAATATGTCTTCTCTCTAAACGGGAAACGAGACAGTTGGCTTCCAATAGAATAAGTTCAACGTGTACGTGTTTACGTTCACTGAATTCGACCTTTTGTTGGAATCCAAATATCGTGAACAATTTTCTGGCTACATTGCTGTTCTTAACAATGCATGTGGGGGACTATTATCTGCGTTCATCCTTTCAGGCTTTTCTTTTTTGTCGTTATACGATCAGTAGAAATTCGATTTTCAGAATTTATATTCTAGTCTGTATCTTGTCCTGATTTGGCCGCGTCCTAAAAGCTATGTTCTGGGAGGAATGCGGAGACCGCTTTATTCAAATTGTGACTTGTTAGTTGTGCAAACAACCGTAAAAGAAATTCTTTCTCGTAGCGCTTGCCTCGGCAGCATGGGATCACGTCCGCAAGAGTTTGTTAACAGTTCTGCTCTATCCGTTATTGTATTTTCCACTGGTTTATTTTCCTCTGTCGCAACGCAAGAAGCCAGTTGGGCAAAGTTTGTAACAACTTCAACTACTTACGCAAAACGTTGAGTTTGCTGTAACAACAGTATTCAGATGCATTTCGTGTTCGTAGTTACCTCTCATGCGGACAAGAATAGACTTCGTTATCATTTGAGTAAACATTTGCGGAACTTGCGGAAGCACTTTTTGCAAAACCATAAATAATAGCGTATAATGAATGACCTTCAGTGTAGTCTACTTTTATGTAACCTTTGTGTTAGGTAACTTCCGACCCTCGGTCCCTTTCAGTTCCTTTGTTATCATCATGTCAACAATACAATCTTTGTCCTGAAAAATATTGTCGTAAAAGTAATTAAAGTGTTATACACCAGTGAAATATCTTTACAATAAAATTGCAACCTTAGACGAGATAGTGGTTATCAAGAAAAGAACATCGATTGAAGCATACACAAATAGATTGCCGTACTTATTATTACCGTACTGATTAAAGATTTCGGCAGATGATGAACATGATTTTATGCAATTGTAGTATTAATTTCTAAGAAACCATTTTTGTTTGGTAAGTACACTAAATAAAGTTAGGGTAAACTATTATTTGCAGTTCTTAAAGCGATATACCTGTAGCGGCTAGAACAATATAAATCCAAAAAATAAATAAATATCATTATCTCTCTCTATCATAAATATAGAAGGTATTTTAATATGTATTAGTTTATTTATGTTAGATTTATATATTTTTATTTTATGTAATATTCATGTACTTCTTTATATAGTATATTCAGTTGATTAGTAATATTATGATTTATTTATGTTTTATTTTTCTCTTACCTGAGCACATAGGCCTACCTGTTCTGTATTTTATTTTTCTCTGTCCATCCTGGGTTTGCTGGAAGAGATCTCTCTTTAGAGATAAGCTTACCTTTGTAAATTACTTCTCTGTATTTTCTGTTTTTTGTCTTTTATGTGCAATAAATATATACGAAATATCTCTCGTAAATATCATGATTTTTCTTCCTTATTCCCCGTACATAACAAATTTACATACACTGGGAGAGGACAAATAATTCCTATTCCAAAACCGGATTTCGTTCTGTACAGACCCTACCACCATTAAAATTAAATCGTTATTCCAGCACCAGCCCGATTTCCGATGAAGAGTAAAACGGTTCAGGTGACAGCTGGGGAAGCAGCTCACTTGCAATGTGCGGCCTCGGGAGACGCACCCCTGGAGGTCAGCTGGAGGAGTCCGCATCACCATACCATCGCTCACCATCTGGACCAGAGGTTAGGTTACCTCCACGCTTAGGTCTACTTTAATTGCGAGTCAACAATACTATCCGACTTTGAAGCCATTGTGAGAGCAGATGGCCCAAGATCGGAAGAAATGGAAATCTGTACTGAGAGTTCTTTAACCCTGCTGAGGGGTGACAGGTTGAGATGATGTTGATAAAATTTGACAACTCCTTTGCTATATCTCATAATGAAATTCACTGGTGTCTCTTATCGAAAGAAATAAATAATTTTATTTGCATATCACGGTCTATATTTGGGTTTAAATATGTAATTTTCTGGATTTCCACAGATATACGATACGAGAACAGGTGCTGGACGACGGTATTGTCTCAGAGCTGAGCATCTTACAGACCTACCGGCAGGATACTGGGGCCCTGACTTGCAGGGCCTCCAACGCTTATGGACAAGACGAGATGTTGATCCACTTGGTTGTTCAAGAGGTACATTAAGCTTGAGTTAACTCTTACACCTATACGCTTAGTCGTTCGTTACCTCCACCCGATTTACACTCTACTTAACCTAACTTGTGGCCAAAAATAGCAGACAGATTTAATTATTTGAGAACGCCTTGATAAAACCAAGTCCAATAGCTGCCAAGAAAACGGCTATCTTGAAGATATTCTAAATGTTCACCATCCTCTTCTTCAAAGTCTGTGAATCAATTTTATCTTTAATCTCGTGATTAACTAACGTTTTTGATTTCAGGTCCCAGAGATGCCAAAAAATATTCGAATAATCGATCAACAGTCCAGGACAATACAAATATCTTGGACACAACCGTATGCTGGAAACAGTCCAATAATAAATTACATAGTTCAGTTCAAAGAAGCTTCAGGTAAGTAATCATAAGATACATGTTTCATCCATTTTGACTCATATTCACATTACCATAGAATCATAACTGAATCATTGGAGTTCCTTAGGACCCGTTCCCTTTTCAGAGCCTTGGCCAACGACGCCGCAGAAGGTCATAGTCCCAGGCAGTGTGACGTCAGCAAGCGTCCAAAACTTACAGCCAGCGACATCTTACCACTTGCGTATTATAGCCGAAAACCGCTTGGGACAGAGCGAACCAAGTCAACTGGTGCAAGTGACAACTACGGAAGAAGGTAATCTAAATTATTGTTCATGCGTTGACTCGGTATTGTGTGAGTTTCCCGATCGATGACCTTTCTTAAAATCCACAAGTTTACATTTGACCGTAATCATGGCCCCATAATTAATATTTCATTTCATTTCATAAGCTGAGTAGGAGGAAAATCAAACCGCAGCGAGTTGCAATTTTAACGCCTTCGAGAAACTTACAAAAACTTTCACTTAGACTTAAACTTAATGTGGCGTCTTTGCCTCTTACAGTTCCAAGTGGGCCGCCTTTAGACGTCAGAGTGGAAGCTAAAAGTTCGACTGAACTAATCGTTAGCTGGGAGCCCCCACAAAGAGATTTGTGGAACGGAAATATTCTTGGATACTACGTTGGGTTTCAAGAAGTAAGTCTTTACTATATAACTTTGTTCTACAACAAGGTTGGAAAGTGAGAATATAGATGAGTGAGTTCGAGGTCGGAGCCGCAGAGACGAGGTCACCTAGTGATGTTTTGTCAAAACTTCTTACGGCTAGTTAATGTGAGGAAATACAATAAGCCAGCCCCCTGTCAAGCAAAATGTATAGAATATCTAACTGGCTAACTTGTGGGCAAACACGACCAACAATAGGACATTACTAAAACAGAACATGACGATGGCGTCCATCGAATAACCCCATTTTGGACTGCTACTCAAAAGAGAATTTGGAGAAACTGTCAAAACGGTCATAAATTCTATGAAATACTATCTTTTTTCCTTTTTTAATTGACCGTATAAAAATCCGAATTAGGCCTCTGGGATAAGGCGTCACGCTATGTTTTGGATCTGAGCGTAATGTATATTTGTCATCTTATTTACCACGTGATTGCAATGAATAAATGATTATGATTTTGTTAACAATAATCCGTTCCCCCAGCTGAACAGCAACAGTTCCGTGCTGAGCGCGTCCGGGCCGGGCGGCGCCTCCTACACGGTGCGCACGGTCGAGGGCGCGGGCAGCGCGCGCGCACGGACCACGCTGTCGGGGCTGCAGAAGCATGCGGCGTACGCTGTGGTGGCGCAGGCGTACAATAGCCGCGGTGCTGGGCCGGCCTCGCCTCCGACCACTGCCACCACTATGGAGGATGGTAAGCGATCAGGAGCAAGCGGCTTAGGTAGAGCTTGCTTGGTCCATCAACGTCGAACATAGAGGATATGGGACTTTTGACTACGGGGAAGAGAACGTACTTATACTACACATTTTTTTGCTATTTTTTCGCGACACCATCAAACTGAATAGCAAAGATGTAGAGCTGCTTTTGTCGATCGGTTGGCGGGAAGAATGACAGCAAACGGACAGCAGCTATAACCATAACCAGTCTTCCAGATTCATTACCAGGTCTCACCATCAGGTGAAATTAAAAGGTCTCATGACAACGAATCTAATGAGTCTAAACTCGATGGGTATACTAGTAAGCATCCCAGGTTTCCAGCTCACACCTTTGAGCTTCGCACTCCATCATCAGATCAACACGATGGTACCATTTTCTCAAATATCTTGTCACTACGAGTTTAATGAGCCTTACTCAATGGGTTTACTAGTAAGCATGCCAGGGTTCCAGCTCCCACCTTCGATCTCCGCACTCCATCATGAGATCAGCTCAATGGTACCATATTCTCAAAGCGCTTGTCACAACGAATCTAATGAGCCCAAATTTGACGGGTTTACTAGTAAGCATCATAGGTTTCCCGCTCTCACCTTCGAACTCCATCATCAGACCAGCTCGATGGTCCATAATAACCAGCTCCAAGAAATGTTCTTTCGAATATCAATGAATTCGTTCCATTCCGAATAAAAAAACATCATTCCTATCGGTTCACCCGTTTAAGCTCCACGTGCTGAGAGACAGACAGACAGACAGAGAGACACTCAGCCTTCGTCGGTGATGCTAGGGGTGCAAAGGTTAAATCAAAATGTTTCTGACGAACACCAAAACTGACGAACAAAAGTGTTGTTCATAAAAAGTAGGTGCCTATGTTAGCTACCCTTGTCAAGAAGCCAACTAAAATCCTTCTCCCCCGCAGTGCCGAGCCTGCCCCCCGGCGCCCTGCAGTGCACGGCGCTCAGCTCGCAGTCAGTGCGCGTGGCGTGGGAGCCGCCGCCGGCGCGCGGCCGCAACGGCGTGCTGCAGGGCTACCGGGTGACGTACGCGCCCGTCACCGACTGGTATGGTACGTTGAACTCGGTAACAAGACTACATCACGTAAGAGTAGTTTCTTCGGTAACTGTCTTTAATAACCACTCAAAGGTCCCCTGGTTCATCCATTCCACTTTCCATAGTAATGTTTTTTCATAGGTTTGAACTTTATCTCGATGTGGGTAGATTGAAAATCGCGTGCCGTGGACTTTGGACGGACATACGAGTAAGAACGTCTAAGCTTCTGTTGTTGGACCAGGGATTCATCAGTGATCTCCCCTAAGGTCCAAATATCCACAGCGGATGTAGCCACCGGACCTCTTCATTATAGTCTTCATCATCTGTACAAGCCTATACACGTACCCGTTGGCAATCTACCACTTTCATGACTTCTTGACTAAATAACTCTGTGTACTTCTACATGTGGAAGCAAAGTTAACGGAGTCAGGGTAGCCTGATGTAAACCAGGCCTGCTCACTTTATAACAAAGTTCCTGTTCATTTGATTTCTTATTTAGATTAGTTGAAATATAAATTATATTCAGTTTTCTGTTGGCGAGCTTTTTTCTCGTCTCCTCTCATATAAGCAGACCCCATTTGTTACACTTCGTAAAGTGTGATCAAGCTGTAATTTATTGACATATGTATTGCTTTCTAGGAAGCGAAGACGCGGTCACCAAGCAGATCTCGGGGCTGCACACAACCTTGTCTGGTCTGCGGCGGTTCACCAACTACTCGGTGACGGTCTGCGCCTTCACTGCTGCCGGCGACGGCGTGAGGGCTGCGCCGGTCTACTGCCACACTGAGGAAGATGGTATGGATGGTGACAATCACTTTCATCAACTTTTTGTTCTTCATCAGCCTTGCATCCGACTGTTGAGTTAGGCCTCCTTGGGAAAACGGTATTTAAGTGGGTCCTGGGCAAACAGCGACCATTGTTTTCCTGCTATGCTAACCTTGCCAAACCATATGGCAGGAGCAGAAGCACCATAAACGATACCTTTGGGAGAATAAACTAAATATAGACAGTAAATGAGTCATAATATGAGAGAGAAAACAATTTGATATTAGAATCCATTGGATAAAAATTCGGTAGTAAAGATTGACCTCATTGACACCTACGCCTTTATCTAACAAAAGGGTGCGGAAGAAAACAATAATGCATTTGGATTAACTAGCGATAACCGCAATGCAGTAGACATAATTCAATATCAATAAATACATCATTAACTTTTTCGCGTGTAGTGCCCTCGGCCCCGTCAGACATCAAAGCAGCAGTTTCTTCTCGGAACAAGATCCTGGTGTCATGGCTGCCACCGACCTCGCCCAATGGTGTCCTGGTCGGATACACCCTGTATATGAGCGTCATTGAAGATGGTAGAGAGGTGAGTTAACACGCCTTCATCCGTCTGCTTATTCGTTTCCTCCACCTGATTATTCCACCCTCGACTTAACCTAACTCAAGAGATTGTTGGCAAAAATTGCATTTAAATTGAACAAATTGAGATCGCCTTGACTTACAATCAAAAGAGCTGTCAAGCTAACGAATAAGCATTCGAGAACCAGTTCGAGGGGTGCTGAGTCTTTCAAGATATAAAGATTCGATACAAAACTATCAAAACGTCAAATGTCAGTGATTCTTATTCTTTATGACATAAAGCATAATTCCCTACGTTCTCGAAAACATTAACGCTCACGAAAACATTCGTGATCGAGGCTCTGCTGTCCAACGATTTTTTGGCGTGCGGTGACAGGTGAAATTGACGATTTTTGACAGGATCGTTGCGTAGAAGTGAGGCCCCCTATAAACGTCACTCAAGGATCGTAAGAAGAGTTTAACTTTATTTGACACTTTATGTACCTACCTACGTGTGAAATGTCAATAAACGGACAGATACCTAGATACTTTTTGTGGGGGTGACTTGAACTCCCTCAACATCAAATAAACATTATCTCCGTACCCCCTGCTTTCTTCCTCCACTTCCCATCATATAACGATTCCACCTTCCAACACAGGAGGGCACCCACAAGCGGATGCTGTCCCCTAGCACGCTGTCCCACGAAACCGCCCGGTCACCTCCTCGCGCCACGCATCAGTTCTGGGTGTCCGCGTCCACGCGACTTGGCGAGGGAGAGACCACAAGGGTCGTCACTGTCCTGCCGTCTGACTCTGGTAAGCAAACGTCGTCGTGACGTCACATCTTCTTTCGTACGGGGTGGCAAAGCCACAGGCGTGACTTCACATTAAGGCTATCTTAAACAGTTTCGATGGATTCAAAACGACTAGTTTTGAAACGGAATCTGAAAGAGTATGTCAGATGGTTTTCTTCTTAAACATTATGACTATTGCATTTCAGTCGGTTCTTTTAAGCCGGCTACTTACATGCCTGCTGCAGTGCTGTGTGTGCTCTAGCAGGCCGCTCCAGTTTAACACACTTCTTCATCTGCAGCAGGCATGTCAGTAGCCGGCCTTAATTAACTCTTCAACTCTTTCCCTCGCAGTCCCAGCTCGTATCACATCGTTCAGCCGAAGCATAGTGACTCCGTGGAAGGAGAACATCTCACTGTCTTGCAACAAGGTGGGGGTGCCCACTCCCTCCACCATGTGGAGTATGAACGGGGCGAACCTCGAGTCGATACTGCGGAAGAATGTGACGAGTGACGGCACTCTTATTATCAGGTAATGACGGTCAAGTGCTAGTCGAGTCAAGTGCAACTCGCTGACAAACAGACGGACGGACGGACAGACATACAGCTAAGACTTAGTTACTAAGCCTCAACCCTTATAACTTGGATATTGATCTACATCAAGCAAGACACACGGCACGCATTAGGTGCCTTTAAACCTACGTTCAATCGCGCAGGGAAGGTGCGTGTGACTGAGATGCCGCCATACGATAGAAGATAGATACGCTATTCCTCTTTCCTTCTATCGTATGGCGGCATCTCGGTCACACGCACTTTCCCTGCGCGATTGATCGTTAGGTGTAAAGGCACATAGGTGCATAGGTATAGATCTATCTTGGAGCGTATCTTGCGCGGGTCTAAATCACCGTTCAGCTATGAAATTAAATTAAATTCGTTTATAAATGATGTCTTTCGTTGCCTGCTCTCCATAGACCAAACGCCCAGCTAAGGACGGAACATTATTGTGAACCTAACATCCATCTCCCCCACCCAGCATGACCCAGTTCGCAGACAGCGGCAACTACACGTGCGTGGTCGAGAACGTCCACGGACGGGACGAAGTGACATACAGTGTGGAGGTGAAGGTCCCTCCACAGCCGCCCGTGCTGGCGGTGGTGGACTCGTACGCGGACTCGCTGCACCTGCAGTGGAGCGACCAGGGCGACGGGGGCAGCCCCGTGCTGGGTGAGTTACTTCTCTTCTTCCTATCATGGCAGACGATAGAGGGCTGGAAAAAAAACGAAATGGTGAATAGCTTTTTGGTAACTGGTTCGCCGTTGTTCGGTCGTTCGAGCGGTGTGCTTCTGCGAGTGAAAATCAGTTCAGCCGTTCGAAAGTAATTTGCATTGTGAAGAATATCAAACGGGTGGACAGATTTTGATGCGGTTTTCATCATTTATTCCATCAGGTTACGTGATCAACTACAAGCGCGAGCACGGAGACTGGGAGGAGCTGCAAGTCGAGGGCGGCACCGCGGAGCATGTGCTGCCGAACCTGTGGTGTGGGACGAGATACCAGCTGTACATCACCGCCTTCAACCGGATCGGGACTGGGCTGCCGTGCGACATCGTGCATGCCTACACGAAGGGGACGGGTGAGTGTATCTCTACCCCTATGACCCAGGTTACTTCATCAACTAAAAGTGCCAGGTGACGTCATCAACTACAAGCGCAAGGTTACGTCATCAAGCAGCCTACTCGAAGGGGGCGGGTGAGTGGTGAGAAAGGACGGAGGGGAAAGATAAATAGTATATCGGCTTAATCCGGACTCTTCTTCGACTTCACGACTGGCATACAAAAATAAAAGCTTATCTCTTATTAGACATAAGCTCGCCTTTGTATATATTTTATCTATCTTAAGCTATTTTTACAGCCATGTGAGTACAGTAAAGAAATTACGAATTACAAAAGGTCGGTAAAATGCTTAATGATGAAAATGACATGAACGTAAGGTCGAATGATAGTCTCATGCATGATGCAAATCCGTACCATGAGACTATCATTTGAATATCCTTCAGAAAAAAATAATCAACTACCCACACGTTAGTGTACACTGCCTACCCTTTCATTTACCTACATTTTCCTATCACGCCTGGTTTGCTAAAGATCTTTTGAGACATAATCGCTTTTGTACGGTGCTTTCTTTTAATGCAACTGCAAATAGAAGGGTGAACAATTACTTTTCAATTGTCATCGGCCTGATCGGCCAATTACACTGACGAAAAGACTAAAAAATCTTATCTTGTTTCAGTGCCAGTAAAGCCGAAGCACTCCCAGATGATAACGCTCAACACGACGACCGTCACCGTGTGGCTGGACTCGTGGGGCGACGGCGGCTGTGGCATACTGTACTTCGTCATCGAGTACCGGGAAATGAGCCAGGCGCAGGTACATGCTGCGACAAGAGCCTCAAGTCGCGTAAAGAATCGCATGACAATAGCTATAGCGATGGTGCAAAATACCGGTGTGTTTGTAGCCGGCGGCGCCGCGGGTAAGTGACATCTCGGAGCTCGGAGCGTCGCCGTCGCCGCTGCAATTTCAGAAGCTTCGAGACGACACCTCGGCGCCGCTCGTCTCGGCACCGTCCATCAACAAACCAAAACTGGCTTTTAGAGCCTCGCTATAGCTATCTGCATGACATTCCTGTACGCAACTCCCGGTAAAGATTGTTTGGCTCCGGGCGAGCTATGTGTGACCACAGATACTTACTTACTTTAATAATTATGGTGTGTGTAACCCAGGGAGCACTTATCGAGTGGAGAGCGCATATATACATTTTCCTTTGAAACACAACTCACCAATTTACGGGCGGCGGGGGACGAGGTAAGAGAGCTGTGATTGGTCAGCCGCTGCGAAACTGTCTGGCGGCCCGTCATCGTACATAGGTTGCGTATGCGAACGTTTGTTGAATATAACAAACGTTTGGCGAGCCGCATTCCTCCGCAGGCGCAGTCAATTGGATATAATTATAGTCTCTGGTGTAACCCCTCGAAAAAGAGCTCTTTCTTGAGTCGAGGGTTAGGTTGGATGAGAGAGAGAGGTGACAGCTCACTCAGAGATAGGCATTTATTACAAAATACATTTTTAGGGTTCCGTACCGTACCCTAAAGACTACCGAACGGGACCATTCAGACTCCGCCCGCCCCGTCCGTCTGTCTGTCTGACCGTCGCGCATGAAATAGATGTTGTTTTCGGTAACACCGGTTGTTACCTACTCCTCTACTGCTACTGTTAATGATTAGAATGCTAAGTTTTATTGATTGCAGTAAAGTTTGGAATCTTAATTATAGATAACGATAACGGAATGGGATCGTAAAACTTTATTTTACGTTCCCATAATCGTCCATCCACAACATATTTGTCCATGTCGGTACAAAACTAATACAGGTATATTAAAAACTTAATCAGATCACAATTTTGCTCTAACGCAACGATTCGTAATAGATACGCTCAACTTTGTACATTACTAACGACCCGCCCCGGCTTCGAACGGGTGCAATGCACGGTGCACTATATTATGCATGTAACATGTAAACCTTCCTCTTGAATCACTCTATCTATTTAAAAAAACGCATCAAAATCCGTTGCGTAGTTTTAAAGATCTAAGATAGCGGGAATAGCGACTTTGTTTATCTGTACGCTTAGCATGGCACTTTTTTCTCTCTCTCGACGTCGAGAGAGAGACTTACAAGTACTTGCCATGTCTATAATGTGGTCGTCCGTCTCCCTCTCCCGCGTCGCGTCGAGAGCGAGATACGCCGAGTCATCTCGTGCTCGACAGAGAAAAGGACATTTGTGCATAGACAAGGGCCTTTCTCGAGCGTGACATTCTAAGCGTAATGTTTTGTAAAATAAGATAAGCTCGCCTTTGCGTATAATATTTATTGTCAATGTATGAGCAAGATTGTTTTTTCCAGTGGCGCCTAGTATCGAACAGCGTGCAGGCCACGGAGCGTGTGTTCAGCGTAAGCGCACTCGCGGCAGCCACGCAGTACCAGCTGCGCATCACGGCGCACAACAACGCGGGCCACGCGGTGGCGCTCTACAACTTCACCACGCACTCGCTGAGCGGCAGTGAGATACTTACTAACTACTTACACACACATACACACTCACACCCTCACATACACATATTTATATTCAGGCACATAACTACATTGCTTCTGGCCCCAGACTAAGCTTCATCATAATAAACCGCTCAAGATTTGTCTCGGTGGTTTCGACGTATAAAAAAATTACATTTTGTCGCGCTTGGTCTCCGAGCTGAGAGCTGTTTCTTAGACTGGCCTAAGATACCATTTGTGTCATGAATGAGAACGAGATATAGCGACGTGTTATACTTATTATACTAAACATCCACCCACTGCTCTGACTGTTTTACCCAAACGCATTATTTCTCTCATGCGGAAGTGAGGAAACCATCATTACACCTCAGCTATGGCGATGGGCCAGCCGCCGCCGTCACGCATTGGAGAATAGGCTTGTGGCAAGTCAAAATAGATGCTTTTTATGAACTGTCAAAACGGAACTTTTGTTCCTGAGTTATATGAAATAACAACAGAATGACGTCATGTAAAAGTGCCATCAAATGTTGTCTTTTTTTGCACAAAATTTACTTTTTTAAATATATGTGCTGGAAATATACAATTTCAGCCAAGCCATTTTGTACATAATGCTTCAACTTACGACTTGTTTCTAGATTTATTGGATTACCTTGGCCACAAGCATATTGAATGCTTGGCTGAAAGTGGGCACTATTTATTGTGTCCCTGCCACTCCGTGCAGGAAAGAGCATGACGCTATGATCTTCATTGCAGTGCTGGATGGAGAACTGACGCCCCCTGTAACAGCAGCCGGCGCCAGATCGCTGGGCGGAGCACGAGTTATTCTCCCCGCAGCCCTGTCGCTACTCGTGCTCGGAGCTCTCATCGCTATTGTGCTGCTCGTGAGGAGGAATAGTAAGTACTCGTATTGTGATATAAGCTCAGTCAAAATTATAGCCTGTAGCTAGTTTCAGGTTTCATATCACCTATGAACAAATTGCCTCTTCCTTCGGAATCCATGCGTTTCTGAACTTGACTACCGCATAAAAAATATTGGCCCGCAATTTTCAACCTGATGACTTGGTAATAAATAAAGTTTTAAAGTCCCATAAGGACGTTGCACGCTTAATTCCTTCTTTTTCTTCAGCTGCATTTTCTTGTCCACTGCTGAAGCAATTTCCTGGCGATGTCCCGCTATTTATCAAATCTCTTTTGCATAGCCACTCTCTCCCAACAGAGTCAGGCGGCACTGAGACAGTAGCAACAGAGAGCGGCGTTGGCGAGTCGCCCTCCGTCGCACAGCTGCAGAACAAAGTGAATCGCGACCAGCAGTACCTCGCCACCAGGGCGCAGCACCCCGCGCCTGCGCAACAGTACAAACACGCCTCTAACGGTACGCACATTGAGTACGAACACGCCTCTAACGGTACGCACATAGAGTACAAACACGCCTCTAACGGTACGCACATAGAGTACAAACACGCCTCTAACGGACGCACATATAGTACAAACACGACCAGCAGTACCTCCGCCTCCAACGGTTTCTTATTATCTCACAACATATTTGCTAGTTCTGGGCCTCTGCTTAAACACGCACAGTGCTGAGCCTTCCGTACCCACTGACCTACCAGCTAAGATGATGTCATCAGTTAGACTTGGACCTGTAGTCCTCTCTCTTAAACCAAGTGCCCTGATCTGCCTAACCCCACTTTAGTCTCCTGTACGCTTAGCAGGGTACTTTTTACTCTCTCTCGATGTCAAGAGACAAACTTACAAGTACTTGCCATGTCTATAATGTGGTCGTCCTTCTCCCTATCCCGCGTCGCGTCGAAAGCGAGACACGTTGAGACATCTCGGGCTCGATAGAGAAAATGACATTTGTGCATAGACCCTTGTCTATGCCTTTCCCGAGCGTGGCATACTAAGCGTACTGATTCGCTCTCATCGATTTCTACTTATCTAAGATTTTTTAAGAATATTTACATAGGTATGATAATACCTACCTGTGTTTATTTTACATCAGGCGGAGTACTATTATCTCTTCTGTGCATCAGGTTTAAAATGAGTCAGTAGCTAGAATGCAAAAACCTCGACTGCATCAGTTACTTACCTAGGTATATCAGTAGCGCGAATATAGATAGATAGTAAGTAACTGATAAAAAGAAACAAAATATGCAAAGCAATAAACTATTAGAACAATCAGTAAGTGCTGATAGCGGCAGTTGTAAAAGAAAAACTGAAATACCTTTAACTACCTAAGCCTCATAATCCCACTCCGTTATCGAATGATTTACAGATGCTTTAAGGCCAAAAATACTAATTGTGATTAGCGCGTTAAGGCGCCTCATGAATAAATTAGGGGTGCTTTTTTCATGTGTATTTCAGGAAATACTAGGCAAATCGTAATCAATTTCTGGTATATGTAATTTGACTGTATAATCTAGGGTTTTCATGAAGGAAAACGTGTTTGGATAAAATTTTCTCGATAGAAAATAAATCCAAAGTCAACCCTTTTTTCCAATATTTTTTCCTTTTTTACCGCAGTAGTAGTAAATATGATCTTTCTATTAAGTAATTGTAATATGCGGGGAATTGTTTTTATTAGCGATTTGAAGATTGAATGTAATTCCCTGGAATAGCTTATTTTTTATGATTTTTTTTCCGTTTTGGCGCTTACGTTGATTCAGATTAGGCGCGAGCGCACAATTGCCATCCCACTTATTCCTGTTCCCGAGTTATATTTGCATCTCACTTCCGCAATCTTCGTTGACCTTGGTTTGTAATTATTCGTACCTCGTCTTAATCACAATTAAGTTTGACACATTTCATACATTTTGACAGCTGCTAAATAAAATTAATCGAAATTAAGTTTTTGGTGCAAATGGACCTTAAACTACTAATGCTAATGAACTCCGTCCAAGTTACCTGCAATAATTATTGTCCAAACAAAGTGTAACCCATTCCAATTTCGAAAGAAGAAACTTAATAAGAAGGTAGGTTCCTACCTTACCTTACTTACCTACCTTTACGCTTCATGCCTGATCTATGTATAGGCTTGGTAGGTACTTAGTACATGTCAAGTAGGTACATTTTACGTTTGTAGAATTCTGGAGTTTTCGGCAAACGGCAAACGGCTCCAGCATCACACACAATCTTTGCCACAGGAAAAGTAATTTCTGATTGCAATTCACACATCATTTCCGATTCCGAGAATTATCAGAATTTGCATAACAAATGTGCGATTCCAGAATACATCGAAGACATCTGCCCATACGCGACGTTCCAACTGACGAAGCCGACCGCCTACAGCGAGAGCAGCTACAGCGGGAACGTGTACAGCGGGCCTTACCACTCGGTGCGGGGCTCCTTCGTCTACCACGACGTGAAGCAGCCCGACAAATACAAGGTGGGTAAGCTCGCCTTATGCTTGTGCAGGTGCTAGGAGGGCTAAATTAGATGAGCAGGCGAAGGGAATATACGCAAAGGCCCCGCTCATGTGTGCCAGGTGCAGGCGCTTCAACGCCCTTGAAGAAGAAGAAGTCCTGTTTTTGGGTCCTACGACACAGGGTATCCTAGTGTGGAGCCCGAAGCAATCCGTACTATGTGCCTGTATGTAAATGTAAATGTTTTTTATTAAAGGAGAATGGGCGGATTGGGACCATGCTCCAATAGCGTTAAGATGTATGTCGTTGGATAGGTATGTTTAATAGAAACCACTTTAGTTATGACAGCTTTGTTGTCACAGTTGTCCGTTCAGAGATATATGGCATATAAGTTACGATAAATACATAGTAGTTTATGACACTTGCTTAATGTATACGAGGAAGGTGTAAATGAATTAACGCAAAATGAGAAACTGTTTTGTTAGGGACATCATTCTGAACAACTTTCATTATGAAACCGATTTGATCAGAGCATCTTATTTTTTAACTTCCTGATAACTGGCTGATTTGTATGAAATAGTAAAAATAAGCAACAGTTTCATAAACTACTAGGTATTTATCATAACTTATATGCCATATATCTCTGAACGGACAACTGTGACAACAAAGCTGTCAAAGTAAAAGTTATTCCTATAGACAAGGCCTATCTAACGACATACATCTTACTGCTATTGGAGGGTGGTCCCAGCTCCCATATACTTGTGCCCATCCTCCTTTATCTGGGACATTCTAGAACCAGAATGGATAAGGCATCAACAACTTTGTATGACAATCGTTTTCATTCTGTTCTTGGCACCCACTCAGTTACTGCAATTTTGATCCAATTAGTAGATACTAATGGGCAGTGTCTGACACAATTTGTTTTACACATTCCAGGGTAAAGAGCCAGAGTACACCAAAGTGCGCAGAAAAGGCACTCGACTGAGAGATCCTCACTCTGAGAGTCAAGGTTTGTATCCACACACAATTACACATTTAATCTAAGCCAAGCTTACCTAACGTAGTTAGCGATTACCATTTTATTTCGTGTAGTTTGCACCTTCTAACTGTAACCTTTATTTATATCCCGTTTATGTTAAGTAATGGAATTGTAATTTGACATATCGCTCACATTTTATGCAACCTGATGGGAGCTTAACTGGTCTTGTAATATTAAACAAGGTAAGCATGCACAAAGTATGTATTGTAACATACCGTTATAGTCTCATATCCATTTTCCTATGTGTATATTGTGTATTATATGTATTTAAGTACCTACCTAGTTGACTGTCTATGTTTATCTCATCCTTTACTACTTATTACCTACTTGCTTTGGATTTATACTTATGCTTATTTCAACAACTTGTACACTAAAATGGCTTTTTTAACTTTCTCATGAAACATGCTTAATTTTGGCTCGCATAACGTTGGATTGGCAGAAATATTCTTGGAAGGTCTTATACGATTTTAGATATTACCGGAGTACTATTATCTCTTCTGTGATATTACTACTGATTAAAGTGTCTACCAAGCGTGTTAACTCATACCCAAAATCTTGAACGGTGGAATTTAAGAGTAGTTAAACAATGCGGAAAATAAATTACTTATCGCGTACCATTTCCCATGCCTTGGGAAATCATATCAGGTAAGAAAGACAACTGTATGACGTAGGAGCTTTCTGCCAATCCAACCAGCCAATCACCCTTCCCCCACCCCTCCCCTCTCTAACGGCGTTGCTCTTCCAACAGAGTCGGACAACCTGGGCTCGACGGACTCGGAGGTGAAGAAGATACTAACGCTGCACCTGCCCATTACAGAGTACGAGGACGACGCGAGCGACGACGCGAGCGCGCCAGCGCACAGCGACAGTGAGGGCGCCAGGGTGCCGCGCCACCCGCACCCCAACGCGTGTTAGTATACACACACACGGACATACGCACACACTCATAACTACAGGAGCGAGGCCAGCGACGGTAGTGGTCACTGCTCCAATCTTCTTCTTCGGGTGCCATCCGCTATCGGAGGTTGGCGACCATTACGGCAATCTGCTCACGGGACACTGCGGCCCGAAATAGGGTTGTTGTGCTCATCCCGAACCACTCTCTTAGATTTTGCAGCCAGGATGGTACTTGGGCGGCCAGGTCTTCTGCGTCCCTGGATCTTGCCTTGTATGATCAGTTGGATTAGGCAGCAGGTTATATTAAAATTTGTCGTTGCGTGCGTTGATATGTCCGAAAAACCTTAATTTCCTGATTTTAATAATCTGTATGAGTTCCAAACCAATTCTAATGCAGATTAAATTGTTAGCGTGCTAATTATAAGCTTTGTCATCTTAAAACGGACTGTACAGTAATCTATCTATAGTTGGATTTTTTTACTAGGCAATAGCGGACATTGACCCGCTAAGCAAAATGTATGCGATTTGACGTTTGCCGCCACTGCCGCCGCATTTTCTTACCGGGTCAACTTAAACAACTATATCAGTGTATCTATGACTACCTCTGTGGCGGTTCCGGTTGCGGCTCTTCTTACTATGCGAGAGGTCCCGGGTTCGAGTCCCGGCTGGAGATAACGAAAACAAAACAAAAACAGAATGTTTCTGGTTCCCACCACACAGGGTATCCTAAGGGGCCAAGAGCATCGTCATATCAAGCAGCAAAACCGCCCATTGCTTGCAGACCCGAGCGTGGAGCGCGAGTCGTCATCCTCATCAGAGACGTCGCTCGCCGGCGGCGCACTGCGCAAGGCGTTCCCGTCGCGGCGCGGAAAGCCGCCGGCGCCGGGCAAGCGGCACGTGCGCTCGTCATCCGGGTACAGCAGCCATAATGACGAGACCACTTTCAGGTAAACGGACCGTGAAGTGGATTGGTTGCGAACCTACCCGAAGTGCGGCAAACAGGACGTTATTAAGTCTCCGCTGTCCGTCTGTCTGCCTGAATATCTGTCCCTTTGTGAACTGACTTTACGGACACGCGATTGAGAACTGACTGACAGCGGACAGATACGCCACTGAACACTGACTGACATCGGGCAGAGTCGCGATTGAGAACTGACTCACAGTGGGCGGACACGCCATTGAGAACTGACTGACAGCGGGCAGACTCGCGATTGAGAACTGACTGACAGCGGACGGACAAACAACTGAGAACTGACTCAACGGACACGCGCGCGATTGAGAACTGGGTCACAGCGGACGGACATGCGATTGAGAAATTACTCAACGGACACGCAATTGAGAACTAGCTCACAGCGGACGGACACGCTATTGAGAACTGACTGACAGCGAACCTACACGCGACTGAAAACTGATTGACAGCGGACAGATCTACGCGATTGAGAACTGACTCACATTGAACGGACGATTGAGAACTGACTGACAGCGGACAGAGACGCGACTGAAAACTGACAGACAGCGGACAGAGACGCGACTGAGAACTGACTTACAGTGAAAGGTCGATTGAGAACTGACTGACAGCGGAAACAGACACTATTGAGAACTGACTGACAGCGGACAGACACACGACTGAGAACTGACTGACAGCGGACAGATGTACGCGATTGATAACTGACTCACATTGAACGGACGATTGAGAACTGACTGACAGCGGACGGACACGCGAATGAGGACCAACTATCCGCGCACAGACTCTCACTAAGAACAGACTGCTCTCCCGTTGCAGCATCTCCAACTACCCCTCGTGCAACGAGCACATCCACCCGCCGTCGCGCTTCTCCGACGACACGGAGTGCGACGTGCCGGGCGCGCACCGCCGCCGCAAGCGCGGGGACCCCAAGCAGCCGAGGGAGGCCTTCCAGATCAACGTGTAGGCCCTGACTGATTGTAAGGGAATCCCCGCATCTCTTATACCGTGAGTGTATGACGAGAATCTTGGCAGTCGATAATAGGGGCAGAGCGTAATGGGGACTGTTATACATGATGTAGCGAAAAGGTTACTACTTAATTTAACGTATGTCTATGTCTAATTTCGTAGCAAAAAAAAACTTCACACGTAACTGGTTACGTAGCGTTGGTTTCGTAGGCAACCGAAGGGGTCATATTAGGGGGACAGGACATTTATTTTTTGCTTCTCCATACAAACCAGCTGACCGCCCAAGCCAAAACGTATTGAGGAATGAAAATACTTTTTAGAATGATGATCCTTAACGACCCCTTAGTTAGAATATGACTACACCTTTCGAACGAAACAGGCTAGGCCTAGTGTGGGAGCCACTGTTTGATCTATATCTGTCAATGTTTTTTTGGAAAACAAATATTTTGAATTTTTGAATTTTTAATTTTGTTACAGTCTGTATTAAGTATATCAGTTTCAAAAACCATACGTTTAGGGGCCTTGGCCTATGCTACGTCGGAGGTCAGCAAAACTAGGATGAACAGGATGATTAAACAGCAGGTATCATCTACCTATGTCTGTGCACAACATTAAATATGACCCACCTGATTTAGTTTCAGGTCTTTATCAAAGCATTTCTGACAACCTGTGTAAATTACTCCAAATGTTGGAAACAAGGTTAGGGTTTAGTTAGATACGAAGTTTTTTTGGTATCTATTTGGTACTAATATTATTTCCATTAATTTAGTTGCCTAAGGGTAATCGTCGACACGGCGACGATTTTATTGCTCGACTTATTTAAGATTGTAGATACCTAGATAGGATAATAGCCAAAACATTTCTTATTGTGCCACATTCATCATTTTTATACTCTCGAAAAACCTGACATTAATTACGGACACACGCATGTGGAAGTGTTGTGTTGTGTGAACTGTAGTTCAGCTTCAACCATACAATTTGTAAATATTGGAGAGTAACTAAATATTTACTTACAATCGAATGTAAATTAAGCAGAACAATAATTAAAAGTTAAATGTATTTAAACTTAATGCCTTATTGACCAAAGTCTTAAAACTAGTTAATGGATATTTAAAATAATATCCCATATTTTAATTATAAACTGTTTGATTGTTGTAAAGTTTATGGGAACTATGTGTTTTCATTCACAAATCTTATCTCATTGTCTATGTACGTATATATAAATATATGTATGTTATAAATACTCTAAGATCTGAATCTGAATAGTGTAAATTGAGGATTTCACTGTATTATAGATAAATGATTGCCTGTATTTTGTAGCAAGTAAATGTTACATATAAAGTGCCAATGAGGATGATCAACTTATCTTCTTTTAAAATGTATCTGGCAGAAATATAATTCACGTGTTGATCGTAAAAATACTTGCATATTAACAAAATAAGTTGCTATAGCATGTTCTAAAATAAATAAATCCCTGACAAACACGCTCGCACGAGATTCCAATCAGCTTACAGTGGCAGCAACCTGATAGCGATGACAAATCAAAGAATATAAACTTCTTATGAAACTGTATTTATAAGAGCTACTTAATCGATGTAAATTAGTCAAAATGTTAGATTTAATGCCCTCAACAACCGTAACACAGACAATACACATAATATTACAGTTTTGGTGAATACGGCAAAAAGTTAACTTTACATTGTGTACATTAAATTGTATTCGTAGAATAATTTGAGTGTTCAACACTTTGATGAAGCCATTTTTGTACTGTAAGTTACCTACATATTTATATTGGTATTGTATTATTTCATACCTAAATTATTCTTACTAAACCCTTTAGTTGATTTTCGTGATTCTATCGAAGACTGCCCTATGTGTATCGAGATCTTTTTTAAGCGTAGGTACTTAATGATGTATAACGACGAATACAAATTTACTTTTCTGCAATAGATTTGTAATGTATGATCTATTCTGTAAAGAATCAGCGCCGAATTAAAATAATAAGCAATGTTTTTACCTACTCCATGAATATCCAAACTCCACGCAAACGTCGAAATCATTACCTTATTTAGAATTACCTATTCTAGTCAATGTGCCATATCATTTTAAACGTTTATATTTATTTGAAACTTTTATATGAACACATAACAATTAAGAGTTAGTTAAAATCATGTTGTTAATATAGATATGTTTTTATAATGCAAAATGGGTTATTAGGCCGGCATGATGTGAAACGAAAAATTATAAATTCATTTGAAACAAGTGTTTTATTTCGCCGATCCTTTTCTCCGTCCACATCACTATACATACATTACAATTACACCTATTTAAACGTAACTAAATATTTACAAAGACAATTTAATTTACTTAGTTGTTCAATGGTCAGACTATCCCGATCCGATGGATAGACGACCTCATCGCTAGAGCTGGTAAAGATGCCTATACCCAGAAGTAGGCAAATGTGGCTTCTTGTATTAAATACTTGAATGAAGTGAATTCAGTGAGCGATTTAAAACTGTAAATAGCAAGGTGTAGAAGAGGCCTACAACTAGCAGCCTTCATTTCCAGCAGTCCCGTGGAACACCCAGCGGAACACGCATAAAGTACCAGGGCAACAGACTTTTGCAAAATGTTAATAAAGAAGAATGGTTGTTTGTCCGTCCATCCCACTAGTCCCATTGAGTTGTCCCATGATAGGACAATGGATGATTTCGTCTCAGTTGTCCCATGGGACAAGTGGCACTAATATTTATTTAAAATTTTGTCCCAAAATGACCCAGGCCCGACAGGAACGATTTGTTATTTTAAAAGTAACAAAAATATATAATTTTTATATTCAAAATCAGTGGCTAACATATTGCTTTGAAGTTTCTTCAGGCGCAGTATGAAAAATGTAAAACATGCGTTCCATCCAGTATTATTATTAGTATAATTATCTAGAAGCATCCGTGATGGCGGTGGTTCGTTCAGTCGCTGTCGGTTTCGCTGTCGTCCGCCGTGAAGTCGAAGGGGCGGAACTTCTGGCGGAACTTGGCGACGTGCGTGTCTTCCTCGTCCCGGCTGAGCAGACACTGGCGCCAGTCCGCTTTGTCCTCGCAGTCCAGGATAGGGGTGCTGGAGAGGACGTCCCTGGTGATGAAACAACCTTAAGTAAATATCCCTTAATGTTAGAGTTTGTGTTTAATATACTTATAGAATCGTTGCTTAAATTAAAAAATGTATTTGGAATAGGATATACAAAGCTAAACAGTAATATAAACACCTGTTGCTTAAAGGCGGCAACTGTTAGCGGTAAACAGGTGCAGCCATCTTGTTTTTAAAAAGTATAAAAGGGACTGTTTGGCTTAGTCTCGAGTCAGTCCATGTACGAATTTTGGAGAATAAACAACTATTTATAAAAGTTATGCTGGTTTATTTTGAATGATACGCCCCTGGTCTTTTATCAGAAGTGGCACGAATAAATTAAACAGTGATAAACAGTGATATTGATATGGGTAAACCCCATGACGATGTAACCTAAAGCGCCAACATGGATGGAGATTCCAGCCCAATACGGATTTCCGATGAAACTTCAATTAAATAGAATGGATTTTGGAACAGACAATAACAGGCGAGTACCTATATTTTTCTATTCTTACGCATTACAAGTTATGTAAACACATTTCTTGCACTGATTAAGATGCAAAACATATCATACTAGGCCTGACTATTACTTCACGTTTGTGAGACTTCTCCCTACACGCAGAAACGCGTTTTGTTTGACTCGATTGTTGTGAAATCGTTGTCCTTAGGTAAAGCCCCTATAACTGTGTGTAATTGTGGAAATCGCCCGCAATTCTCGAACTTATGGCTTGGCAATGGAAATCAGGGCCTATGAGATAGACGTGCCGGATCGGGAATCTCGCACACAAGGGGTGGCCTGTGCCTCAAGAGATACAAAGCAACGAATTACGTGGTCTGCCTACCTTGCTGCTGACCACAATTACAACCAACGATCTCATAGCGGGGCGGAACAGGTGGATAGGCACTGTTTTTCTGTCTCTGCGTTTCAGAAAGCTGCTGCCACCATCACAGGGCTGAAAATGCAGTAACCAGATAGTTCCCGTACCTGAAGAGGCAGCAGGCCTCTGGAAACTGGTGACGTTGTGACGTGTTGTCCAGTCCCCGCAGCTATCGCAGGCCTGAGTATCGTGTCGACCCGTAGTCGAGCCCCATCCGAAAATTTAATGATTCGGAGGCATGTGAATGAAGCCCACAGTAAGCGGTAACGAGTACTTTGTGATCTGATACGGGATGGACCAATGTAATGGTAATGTTGTCATAACCCGATGGATTTGGCATACCGATGGACTGGTATTATTGACACAGAGCCTATAGACTGACTATTGTCATTGCTTTGCTGACACTAAAATGATTGTCATGAAGAGTTATGATCTATATTATCCCCTTCTCCGACATATAAATAAACTTTATTTTAATGAAGTAGATACAATGTAATGAAACATGATGCACTTACACACATATAAGACATAAGAATCGAATTAATTTCTTGTTTTTTGTGAAGGTCACAGGTAATTGAGGATTACACTGTTGACTCTGCGTTGCTTATAGTGAGATTATGTCTGACTGGAAGTCGTTGAGTGGTCAGCATTGATGAAGTCCAATGGTGCAGCTGGTTGACGGCTGGAAATCATTGGGTGGTCAGTGTATTGGCGTAGCTCTCGGTGCAGTTAGCCATGATGCAATCATAGGGATTTATGTCTGACTGGAAGTCGTTGAGTGGTCAGCATTGATGAAGTCCAATGGTGCAGCTGGTTGACGGCTGGAAGTCATTGGGTGGTCAGTGTATTGGCGTAGCTCTCGGTGCAGTTAGCCATGATGCAATCATAGGGATTTATGTCTGACTGGAAGTCGTTGAGTGGTCAGCATTGATGAAGTCCAATGGTGCAGCTGGTTGACGGCTGGAAGTCATTGGGTGGTCAGTGTATTGGCGTAGCTCTCGGTGCAGTTAGCCATGATGCAATCATAGGGATTTATGTCTGACTGGAAGTCGTTGAGTGGTCAGCATTGATGAAGTCCAATGGTGCAGCTGGTTGACGGCTGGAAGTCATTGGGTGGTCAGTGTCAGTGGCGAAGCTCTCGGTGCAGTTAGCCATGATGCAATCATTGGGATTTATGTCTGACTGGAAGTCGTTGAGTGGTCAGCATTGATGAAGTCCAATGGTGCAGCTGGTTGACGGCTGGAAGTCATTGGGTGGTCAGTGTCAGTGGCAAAGCTCTCGGTGCAGTTGGCATACATGTCAATGAAGTCCTTGGTGCAATCAAGAGATTTATGTCTGACGGAAGTCGTTGAGTGGAGCATTGATGAAGTCCAATGGTGCAGCTGGTTGACGGCTGGAAGTCATTGGGTGGTCAGTGTATTGGCGAAGCTCTCGGTGCAGTTGGCATACGTTTTGAGATTGGAAGTCATGGGTGGTTGGCAATCTCTTGATTAGTTTGATATGGAAAGTAGAATTAAAACAACAGTTACCTAAAGAGCAATATAATGTGTGTGAGTGTTGAAGAGGGTCATTTATTTGTGAATGTCAAAACAATTGGAAGATAATACATGTTACATAATAATACATGTAGATTTTTTTACAAATATATTAGACTTAATGGTGATACTTATCTACAGACTAGATACTTAGTTTGAGGACAAACTCTTGGTCAGGAAGGCCGAATGTTAGAGTTTGTGTTTAATATACTTATAGAATCGTTGCTTAAATTAAAAAATGTATTTGGAATAGGATATACAAAGCTAAACAGTAATATAAACACCTGTTGCTTAAAGGCGGCAACTGTTAGCGGTAAACAGGTGCAGCCATCTTGTTTTTAAAAAGTATAAAAGGGACTGTTTGGCTTAGTCTCGAGTCAGTCCATGTACGAATTTTGGAGAATAAACAACTATTTATAAAAGTTATGCTGGTTTATTTTGAATGATACGCCCCTGGTCTTTTATTAATTAGTAAAACACTTATGTTAGGGTTTATTATTTATACTTATAACATGTTTTTGCAGACAATTATTACAAATTGAGTTCTTTCAAACTTCTTCTTTGCAAGGAGCTAAACTTATAACCCGAAACAAAAGATTTTTTATAGCTAGTTGTGAAAGAAGATATTTTTTTAAATTTTCGTAACTGTTACGAAAGCAGATGAGAGTCTTCCTTCTGTTATAATCAGAATCACATGCTTTATTTGGAGTTTTGATAATTAATTCTTCATTATCACCTTCGGTCTGATATCCGTCGTCTTGAGTCAAAAGTCTCTCATGTCTAGCTCTAATAGGCTTGTGGCCAAGGTAATCCAATAAATCTAGGAACAAGTCTTAAATTGAATGTACAAAATGGATTGACATTTTCAGAATTGTATATTTCCAGCAGATATATTTTATAAAGACGATTTTGTGCAAAAAAAGACAGCAATTGATGGCAGCATTTGTTATTATTTCATAGAACTCAGGAACAAAAGTTCCGTTTTGACAGTTCATAATAACCGGCCAAGTGCGAGTCGGACTCGCGCACGAAGGGTTCCGTGCCATTATCTATAAAAAACCGCAAAAAAAAAATGTATGGGAGCCCCCCTAAATATTAATTTAATTTTAATTTAATTATTTATTTTTTAAGTAAACAATATACTCAATATATTGTGAACATTTTAAGCGTCTACCTGCTACCATTATCAATATCGAGCAAAAATGAGCAAAATAATCACGTTTGTTGTATGGGAGCCCCCCTTAATATTAAATTTCTTTTGATTTTAGTATTTGTTGTTATAGCGGCAACAGAAATACATCATCTGTGAAAACGGACAGACGGACGGACGGACGGACGGACAGACGGACAGCGAAGTCTCAGTAATAGGGTCCCGTTTGGCACCCTTCGGGTACGGAACCCTAAAAAGTATCTATTTCGACTTGACAGGCCACAAGCCTATTGTCGTCAGAGTCGGCCGGAAGCTGCCAGGATCATCATGGCCCTAGCCAGCCTCCTTCACCAGTCATTCTGCCCCTTCCATTTTCAAACCACCGACCTGCCGAACTGCAGCGGGAAGTTCTGCTTAGCGCGCGCGAACAGCTGGTCCCCCGCGGGCAGCTCCGCGTGGAAGTACGGCGAGCCTGGCAGCGCCACCTGCGCTATGTCCGCGTACGGCGGCAGCGGCTCCAGCTTGATGCTGTTGATGCCCGCCTCGTCCTGAGGAAGGTGATTGACGTCTTCAGAGGATTTATTACGGAGGCAGTTGCCCACGAAGGAAACACTTGGACCTACAGCCCTTCGCGTTCTTCACGGTGCTAAAGAGCAACTATCCAAATACAATTCTACAGAATCTACAAAACATTGGTTTTAATCTAAGTTGTGACCGCTATTAATTCAGAAATCTAAATGAATTGAGCATTCACTCGTTTATTCAAAGGGGCCAAAAAGGGCTTTGTCCAACAAAAGGTGGTGTAGAAAATGTCTTAGCTTCAGTATAGGCAAGCCATGAAAAAATTAAGATGTCAATCTCAAGGGGTGACCGCGTTAGCGCTATCTTGAATTGAAGGGACCAAAATTTGTTCTTTCTTAAATAATACTTACACAGTTCAGCGATACATTTTAAATTAATTAAGGGTAAAAATACCTGCTTACTGGGTTGAGTTGTCCTACCTCTCCGTGAGTTGTCCTACCTCTCCGCGAGTTGTCCTACCTCTCCGCGAGTTGCCCTACCTCTCCGCGAGTTGTCCTACCTCTCCGCGAGTTGTCCTACCTCTCCGCGAGTTGTCCTACCTCTCCGCGAGTTGCCCTACCTCTCCGCGAGTTGTCCTACCTCTCCGCGAGTTGTCCTACCTCTCCGCGAGTTGTCCTACCTCTCCGCGAGTTGTCCTACCTCTCCGCGAGTTGTCCTACCTCTCCGCGAGTTGTCCTACCTCTCCGCGAGTTGCCCTACCTCTCCGCGAGTTGTCCTACCTCTCCGCGAGTTGTCCTACCTCTCCGCGAGTTGTCCTACCTCTCCGCGAGTTGTCCTACCTCTCCGCGAGTTGTCCTACCTCTCCGCGAGTTGTCCTACCTCTCCGCGAGTTGTCCTACCTCACCGCGAGTTGTCCTACCAGGAATATCTCAATAAGTTGTCCTAACTGGAATATCTTTCAAGTTATTGTACCTGGAATATCTCAACAAGTTGACCTACCTGGAATAACTCGGCGAGTTGTCCCTCAGCCACTTTAGGCACGGGAACACTGTTTATCTGCATGTGCGACGTCTTGTAGTTCCTCTCGAAGAACACCACCAGGTTGCCCATCGACGCGTAGAACTTCTTCAGGGTTTCTTTGAACTTCTTTATCTCCTCTATTACGTCGTCTGGCGCCTGAGGAGTAGATTGGCTTTTGTTGGTAGCACGACTTTGCTTTGCTGCTTATTTTATAGCTGATGATGATGTAGTAGTCTGTGTCAGAGGCCCAAATAGGGCAGCTTGAGAACTTCTGACAGTCGGTTTGGCCACCAGCCCGACACCCCTCCACCAACCCGCACTGAGCCAGCGTGGTGGAGTACGGCTCAATCTTACTCGGATTCGGGTAAAGGACTGTGCCCCGCGGCGGGGACATTAATGGGCTACAGTGTTTCGCGTGTCGACCTCTGTGGCGTAGCGGTTGTGCATCTGGCTACCATGCGAGAGGTCCCGGGTTCGAATCCCGGCTGGGGACAAAAAAAAAGCCTGTCGCTGTTTCTGGTTCCCACGACACAGGGTATCCTAGTGTGGGGCCAGAAGCAATGTATGTGCCTGTATGTAAATATTTATGTTTATGTAATAGTGGCCAAGGGGCCATTATCCACCTCACCTTAGTAATCGACTGGTGGTGTGCGATAGGCAGTATGAGCACGTGGTATGGAGTCAATGGGCCCTTGGGCAGGGCGAGATAGCAGTGCGTGCCCACGCATATCACCAGATGCTTCTCCACGGTAGGAGACGAGAGGCAGAACCAGCACTTCTCTGGAACAACATAACATACGGGGTGGCAGAGGCACGACTGTGCCCGCTATTAGCCAGTGTCAATGCTCCATTTTGCTTGGGATGCACATAAATACAGGGTGTAACAGAAGGGTGAAGTCATATTTTAGGGGGTTGTTAGGGAGACCATTCCGAGCAACTTTTACTATGAAACCGATTTGATTAGAGCAACTTTATTTTTCATCGTTCCATACGTTTTGGTCTGGGCGGTCAGCTGATTTGTATAGAGAAGTGAAAATTAAAGTTGCTCTGATCAAATCGGTTTTATAGTGAAAGTTGCTCAGAATGATGTCCCTAACAACCCCTAAAAATATGACTATGACCTGTTACACCCTGTATTACACAAATTACACACATGTTTTAAATTACAAGTATTTTATTCAATACACCATTTTGTGTGACAGGGGACTAGCCCATCGCCGCAGCTAAGCTTTACATGAAGTCACTACTGTAATCGGAATAGGTAGAGTGATTTTTGGTACTTACGTCATAACATGGATATGCCTTTTTGCCGGAAGGATTAAACGAATTAGAATTTAAATAGTGTTTTAGTACCTAGCTTGAAAAAAAACATTGTTCACACATACAGGTTAACGATGACACATCTTGGAGACTGTACTCTGATTGGTCACAAACTTTGCATTGTGCCGATGGTGCTGCTTTTATGTTGTATATCTTCTTGCTCATATTGATTCGTTTCGATTCGCACTTTATACCTAGTTCCATGTAATCATTATGAAATTCCAAAAAAAAAACATAAGCCCGGAATCTCTGAGGCATATCCATGTTAATATAAGATCACTCACCCCAAATCACTCTGCCTATTCCGATCACTTGTAATTACTGATATCACGACGACCACTGAGGCATTGAGGTTCGATTGTTCCTCTCCCTCTCTCCCTGTCTCTCTCTCTCTCTCTCTCTCTCTCTAGTTTAAAATACCTGCGTCAAACTCCCTCTTCTTCCGCTCCGGCTGGTCGCCGCCGCCACTCTTTCTCTTTCTCCCTCCATCGTCATCCTGCGCCTCCGTGTTGAAGAAGAACTGTCCGTTGCCGCTGACCTGAAAGTATAAATTAAACAGTATGTAAGTATACAGGGTGTAACAGAAAGGTGTAGTCATATTTTAGGGGGTTGTTAGGGACATTATTCTGAGCAACTTTTACTATAAAACCGATTTGATCAGAGCAACTTTATTTTTCATTGCTTCATACGTTTTCGTCCGGGCGGTCAGCTGATTTGTAAGAGAAGTAAAAATTTAAGTTGCTCTGATAAAATCGGTTTCATAGTAAAAGTTGCTCAGAATTATGTCCCTTAAAACCCCCTAAAATATGACTACACCATTCTGTTACATACTGTATGACGCTTAACCCGTAAGCGTTACCTTGACCACCTTCCCCGGCTGATGTTGCCTCAGCAGCGCCGCGTCGTACGGGCACGGCGTCTCGTCCGTCGTGCCCTGCAGCAGCTCCGTCATGCGCATGCGCGCGACCGGCGCCAGCGCGCACGCGTACAGCCACTTCTGTTTGTGCGCGTTGCCGACGGGCGCGAGCGCGAGGAAGCGCGTTGCGCACTCGCGGTAGTCTTGGTGGAGGCTGAGGTTCCTGGGGTTAGGTTAGGTTCGGTTATGTCCGGTTTTGTTCGGTTACGTTCGGTTATGTACGGATTAGGTTAGGTTAGCGCGACCGGGGCGCCAGCGTGCACGCGTACAGCCACCAAGATGGGTTTAGGGGGTCCCCTAGTAGCCTAGATGACCCTTAAACTTAGGTCAAAGCAAAACAACCAGTAGGTGGCCCCTGAAAGCAAATAAATTGTCCCCTAAAGATCGGGATTGCTGGTGAAATCGGTAGAGGAGCATACTACCAATCCTTAGATCGTGGTAAGGGACTTTTTCGTGTCAGGCAGGCCACGTTTTTTATGTGGGGGCCATGCGTAAAGATAATATGTTGATGACAAACCTGTACGGCTGCCTCTCATAATACTTGTCGGGCGATGGAACTAAGTGGTATCTTGGCTTTATGTGAATCGAGAGCCACGCTATCAAGTCTGAAAGCCGATCCTGTTCTATATCCATCTGGAATGACAAAAAGGGGATTAACATAACATAGCGCCTGCCCCATACGGGAGGTAAGACACAGTCGTGCCCCATACGGGAGGTAAGACACAGTCGTGCCCCATACGGGAGGTAAGACACAGTCGTGCCCCATACGGGAGGTAAGACACAGTCGTGCCCCATACGGGAGGTAAGACACAGTCGTACCCTTTTTCAGCCAGTTAATAATACACCATTTTTCGTGACAATAGACTTGCCCATTGGAGGAATGAAGGTTTCGGTCAGAGACTATTTATCCAATTGACTGCGCCTGCGGGGGAATGCGGCTCGCCAAACGTTTGTTGTATTCAACAAACCTTCGCATACGCAACCTATGTAATGACGGGCCGCCAGACAGTTTCGCAGCGGCTGACCAATCACAGCTCTCTTACCTCGTCCGCCGCCGCCCGTAAATGGGTGAGTTGTGTTTCAAAGGAAAATGTATCTATGCGCTCTCCACTGGATAAGTGCTCCCTGGCTCATCGTAATGTATGGGTAAGGTGGAGGGGAAAAGACGCTCGGGCAGAAGGAGGAAGTACTTTTAGTACTTTTTGTCCTTGCAATTAATTGTGTGCAATAAAGAAATTGAATTATGAATTATGAGGAAGTCGTAGCTTCGCTATCAGGGAATAGAGGGAAGTGACCAGCGTAGAATAGCTGATGCACTTGGCGAAGATCCTAGAAGAAGTTTGGCAAACAAAACTGCCAGAAGAGTAAGAGAGGGACACCAATAGTTGCCGGCTACATGATTCAGCAAAACCTGGCCCGAGCACCATAATGTACGTTTTACGTAAATTAGATTAGGTTTAACCTAACCTAGCAAAGCGTTCCGCCTCTACCAATACAGGATGGCAACTAAGAAGGGATTATAGTCTATTCGTGATAAGAATGCAGTAAAGTCATCACTGTCCGGCGGCCTAGCTACGCCCCATAACCAATCAAATCGTTTCCAATTATCAAGCCAAGTTCATAATGACCAGTTGAAGGCAAACTTTCGAACGCAAAGGTTGTGTCCTGTCCTGTGAGTGTGTGTTAACAGATTTAAATTTAAACACTGCATTCTTATCACGAATAGACTGTTATCATGTGTTGCTACACAAACCTTCTGGCACTCATCATTCTCAATACCGCGCGGCCACAGAGTAGTGACCAGCACGTCCACGCCTCTATACTCGCTCTGCCCGCGCAGGCAAGCGTCGCGCACGGCGCTGCAGTCGCTGGGCTCGAACGAGCACATCGGCACATCCCGGCCGAGCTCCCGCCGGGAGAGGCCGCTGAGGTACGCGATCTTCACGTCGGCGCTTGTGGTGAAGAGGCCGCGTTTGCCTGGAAATTGTATGAAAAGATGAACTTTCTAGCTACCATCAAGCGACCTTCTAGTCTAGTGTATCATTTGCTTCACAATTTTTTGAATAATCTGCAGGTTCCAATTAGAAAATTATGATTTAGTTTTGCATCGCTGTCCTTTGTAAAGGACATTGATATCCCTATGAATGTCCTTTACAAAGGACAAGGCAATGAACACTAGGTACTTAAGTTTCACTATCATGACAATGCTGCATTTGAATGGTATCTATGACAGAGCTCTATTAATTCAACTTGACAACTTGTAACACTTCAATGGTTTACAGTAAGTAGTGGTAGTAATACAAATACATAACTTACCCATATAAACAACATTGGGCACTATCTCCGAGCCTTCTTCACAGTAGTACTGGGTGTGTTCACTATTTGACGGCCCAAACACATAAGTTGTTACCGGCACTAAAACATAACATCACAACATTACTATAAGTCTGTCAGATGGGAGCTATAAACTACTATAAACCCCCTGACTGTAAATGCCCCAGGGGCCCACAGATTCTTTTGTTTGCTTTTTCATAGCTTTGTTACCAAGTTATAAGGTTGAAAATCGTAGGCCATTGATTTTGGCACCTGTTCACAATATAGTTTAATATTTGTTTTGTTATATTATTAAGTTAGTCTGTTTGTTCTTTATTAAGTTTTAAGTTTTAATAACTCTGTAAATAAGCCTGAGTAAAGATTTCATTAGTTGTGTGTTTCCTTGGCATACAGACAGCTAGTGAGAGAGAGATAGATAGATAACGCATTCCGTCCCGCTCGCTGCTCTTATTACACAAATGGTTAAGTTATTGATGTTATGCAACATTTTCTCTTATCTCAGAGAATGGAAACTTCAAATAGTAACACACCATACACAACACACATACTTTTATTTCATTATTTTAATTTTTTCTTTTTGATAATTAATTTTATAGGTGTACTGTACAATTGTACATTTGCAGAAAGGTGACAGTGGGAACATGGACACCTAGGGTTGCCAGATGTAGCCTTATCAATTCCTGGACATTTTAGGGTTACCAAAGAAGTTGGTTAGATTTTAAGTTTCATTATATTTAAATTCATTTATTATAAATGAATATCGGGTGGGGGGAGTTCTCCGGCCGCCGCCGCCGCCGCCGCCCGCCATCGCGCGTACGCCCCGGCGCACTGTGGGACGAAATCGGGGTGGAGGAGTCACAGCCACTTTGGATTCTAAGTGTCCATTTTTCTTATCGATATAGCTTAGGTTAATCAATACAAAGCCAAAAAATAGTGACTGTGTAGATTTTACACGAAAAACGTGAATTAGATTTTTTTTCCACCAAGGGCGGCCACGCTTGCTCGCTTGAATTGGACTCATTTTCGGGAATTCCGGGACATTAAAGTGTAATTACTGGACACGGGACCAGACGCAAAATTCCGGGGCTTTCCCGGATTTCCCGGCCATCTGGCAACCCTATGGACACCCCATGTCTATTGTCACCTACGACATCTAATTACCAATCACTCTAATCTAGTTTAATACTTACCCGCATTCCCCCTCCAGAAAGCAAGAGCGTGCTTACCATTAACACAGGCTATTAACTAGCCTAGCAATGAAAGCACTAACGATTGCTACATTACTGATATAATCAACTTCTTTACTAACTAACATTTGATTGGACTCCTATGAATGTACACTAATTTATTGTACCCACCTTTTATTCAATAAATGATTTTTGTTTTGTTATATTTTAAATGTGTCGAGTCACTGGATGAACTCACAATGCCTACTTAAGGTATTATTGATTTTGTAGAGATAATCTTACTTACCTTTCTTTGTGCCCATTTTGTATGCATCCAGTTGTGAATTGTCATCTCCAAAAAAGTTACCAAGACACAGAAGAACATCAAATGGCCCAGACTTTTTAGAGATGGATTCAACTCTGCCAAACAGTGTATTAAAATTTCCGTTAACATCTCCACAGAGCAAGCTGGAAATAAAATGTTTGATTTATCAGTAAGTGTGTAATATAGTACAATAAATAATAAAACTAATTACCAGGGTAGTCATCACAACAGCTAGATCTTAGGATGATAGTCAAATTACCATGACCATCTTAAGAGTACCTATTGCTATTAGGTAAAACGAAGCTCATGATGGATTATTAGAATGGAAATAGTTGCGGTGGTTATGAAATGAAATGAAATGAAATTGTTTATTGACCGATAACATGGTTTACACAGATTCTACTTAATTAGGATGGAGATACTTAATTAGGAACATTTATCATAAAATATTATTATGTTAATACTTTGATAGATTATGGTCATATACTGAATTGCTGTTAATGTTGTGGTAACCTCGTAAGAGATTACCTATGCAAAACAATATCAGCTGCTATAAGTCAATAGGAACTATTATAAAACTAGTTAGTTGTGGAAGTAAGCCCGCAAATATGACGTTGCAGATTTATCTAGAGCATAGCATAGCTAGTGAGTTTTTTAACAATCTAAAGAAAGCAGCAGATGTAAAATAAACTTCGATACATACGTTTTTTGTTTATCCGACATTTTTGAGGTTAGGTACACTTCTTGATCTTCTGAGACTTGATGATTAACTAAGGAAAGGAATCCAAATACTCGACCTTAGTTCAAGAAAATCAATTGCATTTGCATCATAGCAAATATACAACACCAACACTCAAAGAGTTTAATTATAAACTTAACCAACACTCAACACACAACAAACAAAACAAAGCCGTGAGTGCCCGTGAGTGAACGTGAATTTGATTGATTGACGTTTCGAGTTTTCGACTTTCGATCGATCTTTCGTGGCTTTTTAGATCGATGAAGGCACTTGTTCTGAGATGAAGGCAGCAAAAGTTCCTAAGCTAGGTAGGTACGCAATGAGTAACCATCACAATAAATATCCAATTTACTGTTTCCATCTACGATTAATATTTAGTTTCAAAGTAGGTAATATTAATTTAGTTTGTAAAAACATGTTCAAGGAATAGATTTATTTTTACTCTTCCTCAAGTCAAGAGAAGATAGTACGCGGCTACGCGCCGCGCCAGTCGCGCCCCCAAATTTCGGAACGAGTACGGTATTTGTTTTGTATTTGCTGTTCAAATAGCTACGTATATTATTCAATGTTCTATATTTTTAAATCCTAACTTAATAGAAAAGAAGCTTATTTTTTACAAAAGTTATACCTTAATACCTACATAGTCGTTTCATGTTTATAATTTGCACAAAATACTCTTACTAATGGCAAGAAAACGATAAATTAAAGTGAAAAGCTGCGCACAAGAAAGTTGTTGCGCAAAGCAATCGAGATTTGAACAGTAGAAAAGAAAGTGACATTTCTATTGTCTAATTTGCTTGACGGCGGCGGCGCGGCGCTTTGTTGCTGGCTGTTTGCCTGCTGTGCGTGTGATTTTTTATTATAATTTAAATCTGTTCGGGAAAGCTCTTTAGATCCTCGACTGTATTAGTAATGGCTTCATCCAGTAAATTGCCCGGCACGGGCCTAGAAGATGTGGGTGTGCCAGGACAATCGTTTCTACGCGACGCGCTCACGAGTTGTACTGACCCACTGAAAGCCATTGAAGAATTCCAGCTCGAAAATGGTATTCTATTGCCTTCATTACGGCCAATGCTTCCTCTTCTCGACTTGCATGGTGTACGCAGACTGGACTTCCATACTTCAGTTCTGGAAGAGTTGAGGGACAAACTGATCGCACATATCAACGAGCTCGGTGCAAAAGAGAATAACAAGGAACATGATAAGAAACTGAAAGATCTGTTGTCAAAAAGCTTTCCTGTTGTGAAGGTGAAGGCTCTGCGGCCTGTTATTATGAGTATACTGAAGAACACACCACATATTGATGACAAATATCTCAGAGTACTAGTGAGAGACAGAGACCTGTACAAGGATACGGACACAGAGGTAAAGAGACAGATCTGGCAAGACAACCAGTCACTGTTTGGTGATGAGGTGTCCCCACTGCTCAGCCAATACATCCGAGAGAAAGAAAATGTTCTATTTGAACATGAAAACCTGACTAACTTATTTTTTTCTCCTTCACCCAAAGTAAGAAGGCAGGGTGCAGTGGTCCAAAAACTTGCACATATGATTGGAACAAGTGTAAGGTTGTATGACATGGTGCTTCAGTTCCTGAGAACACTGTTCTTGAGAACAAGAAATGTCCATTACTGCACTCTACGAGCAGAGCTGCTGATGGCTCTACATGACTTGGAGATTCAAGACATCATCTCTGTGGATCCATGTCACAAATTCACTTGGTGCCTTGATGCCTGCATTAGAGAGAAGAATGTTGATATCAAAAGATCAAGAGAGCTGCAAGGCTTCCTTGATAGCATAAAGAAAGGCCAAGAGCAAGTTCTCGGTGACCTCTCCATGACCCTCTGTGACCCATATGCCATAAACTTCTTGGCAACCTCAGTTATAAAGATACTGCAACATCTGATCAACACAGAAAGTCTTCCTAGAGACAATCCCATCCTAATACTCCTACTCAGAATGCTGGCACTAGGATTGAGTGCTTGGGTCATGATTGACTCACAAGAATTCAAAGAGCCAAAGCTTGATAGCCAAGTTGTCACAAAATACCTCCCAGCCCTGATGTCTCTGATGGTGGATGACCAGGTAAGGGCACTGCACAATAAACTACCCCCAGACGAACGTGAATCAGCTATCACCACTATTGAGCACTCCGGACCGCCTCCAGACGCATGTGAGGCATACATGCGTGAGAGTTCTGTCTGCGGAGTCCTTGCTATGTACTACACACTTCACTCGGCAAAGTTACGGGAGCGAGGCGCCCTACTACGAATCCTAAGCATCCTTGGCAGTTGTAAAGAAGGTAGAGCCTACGAAGATCCATTCTTACACACATTAGTATCACTTCTGGTTAACCTACCTGATGAATTCCAGGGTGAGGACTTCAGTACAGTATTGTTTGATGAATTCTTCTTTGCTGGACTGTCTAAAGATAATGTGACAAGGCATTTACTGAAGTTGCTGTGGTATATCTATCCGAAGCTTCCAGACACGAGGATACAGACCCTGGTGAAGGCTCTGCAGCCAGGAGTCCAGCACAATGAGTCTGTCCACAAGTTGTATGAGTCTTTGCAACAGAAGATTAACATTGTGACTGAACCCATTCCACCGGTAGTGGAGATGGAATATCTAGATTCCCCACTCATGAGTGTTCCTACACCTGCGCCTTACCACAATATGTAAAGACTGGATAATTTAGCAATAAGTATAGTTAATTTAAAGAAATAAATAATATAAAAGGATATATCGAAATGTTTTATGGAAAATACCCATGAGAAAAACTCCAAGCCTTTATTGTAAAATTCACTGAAAATACTTTATTAGTAAGTACTGACTTACAACATAGATGCTTAATTATAATGTAACTAAAAATTGGACGGAAATAGTAATCAAACTTACAAAACCAGTTTTAATAGCTGCATTTACATATAAATAACTATTTTATGTAATTAAATATGGCTCAACATAAACACTTTATTTAAATCAGTAAACTGTCCCAAAAATTCACGGAATTAACAAACTATTGTAGGCTCGCCTATTGCGCCTATTGATACGCCGCCATTTTATCGTAAACAATATCAAAATGGCGGCCGTTTCTCTAAATTCTTCAGGCGTGGCGCTCGCGTCTTTCCGGCTTCATATCCAGGGAGTGCAAGGAGCGGAGAGACCGGGAGCGTTCGAAGAGGGACGGGTCCGTGTAGATTGGCTCGCTGCCGTCGTCGAAGGCGCTGGCAAGGCGCCCAGACGAGCCTGCCTCCTCTTCAGCGTATGTCCGGCCTAGGCCACTGAAAAATGTAATAGTACCTCGTCAGCTAAACAGAGTCGCTTCCCTTGAGTACAGATAATGGCTGCTTATCTGTACTCTAGGGAAGCGACACGCTTTCATACGTAAAGTCGACTGAACATAGACGCTGCTAAAATATGATACCCTGTAGTGGTGACCAAGGCGGGTGTGGCTTAAGGCCTACGCAAACTGGGACGGAATGGCAAGTTTTTACCAATGCACGCCCGCCTTAGGGCCAAGTCACCGCGTATTCACTCTGGACGAGGCCTAAGGGTATTTTCTTTCTAATTGCGTGCACTGCACATAGGAATGTCTTATTACCTTAGTGAGAACGGCTTGTGCATGTGAGACGCGGAGAACAGCGACGGCATCGTGGGGCGAGGGCCTGGGGTGACGGGGCGGAGCACCGGAGGCGGGCTGGAAGCCTGGATGTTCTTGCGGAGCACCCGCCAGTAGCGCCTGTGCAAACAGTGTTTAGGAATCATTTGTTGGATAGCGCCTGTGGAAAACTGTTTGGCAATCACTTAAAGCTGTTTTGTTGCTGTTCTAATTAATCAAGTTTCTTTAGCTCGAACGAGCTGACCTGTCACCTCCTTCTCTCTCCCACCCACCCAATTAGCCTCTGCCTCATAACCAGATGTTTAGGAAATATTTTAGGTATCAGCAACTCGTTAGTGATACTAGGTGTACAATATAAGAACACGTTGTCTCAGTCGCATGCAACTTTGTAGTCGAGACCTGGGAAATGACATTCTTGACTGACATTCCATCTATATTGGAAAGGGAGCCACAGCATGAAATATCGCTTGAACACCTACCTATAGATATACAGTGCAGCAGTAAGCAAGGCCAGTAGTAAAGACAGCAGAACACAGAGCGCAACTAGAAGAGCTCGGTAGTGGTACGGTGACACGCAGACGCCGACTGCAGCGACCACCGGCGCCGACTCGGATGGGCCATTCTCTTCCAGCATTTCGTTTCGGTTGTCGAATACCTGTGAGATCGACACTTTACTTTAAGATAATGAATTAATGAGTCAAGTCACTTCGCTGCATTCCACAACACAGACCTCAAGTTACTATAGGTATTTTGTTGCACAATCACGCAAAAACGGCTGAATGGATTTGAGCATTACATTAATCGTAAAGTTACAAATAATACATTCCCATACGGGGCAGGTAGTAGAGTTACAGTTGCGTTGTTAGATAGGTACCCACTCACCTCAATCATCTTCCTCACATGACTGGGTGTCTCAACCTCATCCTTCAGGTATTTATCGACTTCAGCAGTTTCGAAGGACACTTTGTAAACCGTTCCAGCTTTGTCTTCTGATTTCTGCGAATCCGTGGTAGCCGCTTCATCGTTCCTGGCTTCGGTTTGGTTGCTCTCAGCTGAGAGTGTAGAGTTCACATCTCTGCGACGACGTCCAAACGATGGTTCTTGCCTGCCTGTGTGGCTGGGGCAGTAGGCCTGAAAACAAATAAGTGATAAAAGGAATTTGTAAGTAGGTATAAGTTTTCAACTATCTATTTAAATTTGGGGAGCCCAATCTGTTGCCAATAGTAACCCCTAAACCAAGGATTTAGGTGAAATTGTCACAATAATAGGCATCACGAAAGATTTTGAAATCCTCTGCCATAATGTGGGTACACATTATACAATTTACGAAATAAACTTTATTCCCGTAATAAACTAAAGTTTAACGAAGTTTAAAGCCATTTTTCTAATATTTTGTAATAGTGCGCGAAAAAAGCTCGCATCGGGGCCGTGTCATGGCGTCGGCTTTGATGTCACGCATAAGTAAACACGTCAATGTCCAGGATAAACAGCATTTAAATCAGATGACGTTTGCGTTTTTATGACGTCATGCACCGTCATGCGCTATGATTCCTGTTTCGATCAAAATGGCGGAATGCAGTCAAATTAAATTATAGTGTTTTGAATCCTTTTAATATTTTCCCTTAGAATCATTAAATCTTTGATTATTTAGTTGATACAGTCGTCAGGCCTATTGTGACGATTACCCGCCTGTGTTTCAGCGGGCGTCCCACCTTATCAGTGCAATCTTGTGTTTAAAATGGTGCTGTTTTCGGTCTACTGACTGAAAATACGGACATCAAACTCACAGTTCATCAAAGTAAACTTCATACTAAGTATTAGTGTCGAGAAAATATCTAAAGTCTTCCCAAAATAAAAGGCCCGTTTTGACAGTTCACGCCCATGAAGTTTTAATCCCTAATGCGTAGGTAATAAAAGCCAACTGGTGTGTAGTGTACAAGCAAAGCGTACAAGTTGCATCTAGGAAAACCGCTTCTATTACCTACGCGTTAGGGGTTAAAACTTCATGGGCGTGAACTGTCAAAACGCGCCTTTTATTTTGTGAAGACTGTAGCGTCCATTCAATTCAATCCACGGCACGTGGCTATCACGCTTCATATGAATGCTTAAGATTTACATATATTTACATATAATGTCTCATTGCATTGATAACAGTTTGATAAGGTTAAATAAATAGGTACCGCATATCATACGATGGCTGACTAGGGCATTGTTTGATAACAGAATGCTTAGATGACCTAACGGGCACTACCTACATGTTAGCAATAAAAAGTTATTATGACCCCTATAAAATTGATAACCCCCTGTCGAGTAGATAAGACTATTTTTGCATCCAATGACGCACATTAGATAACTAATAAAAATATTATTATAGAATCACATGATTATACAGTATACACTCATAATGTAATATCAACAAATACAATGGAACTAATAATGTAGGTAGAGTGTGTAAGGTGACCAACAGACCATCCCCCCTAGATAATAATGTAGGTAGAGTGTGTAAGGTGACCAACAGACCATCCCCCCTAGATAATAATGAAGGTAGAGTGTGTAAGGTGACCAACAGACCATCCCCCCTAGATAATAATGAAGGTAGAGTGTGTAAGGTGACCAACAGACCATCCCCCCTAGATAATAATGAAGGTAGAGTGTGTAAGGTGACCAACAGACCATCCCCCCTAGATAATAATGAAGGTAGAGTGTGTAAGGTGACCAACAGACCATCCCCCCTAGATAATGTAGGTAGAGTGTGTAAGGTAACCAACAGACCATCCCCCCTAGATAAGATGCAAAACGCTATCTGTTATCGTTCGCACGAAACGCTATAATATGTATGCGATTTGACATTTGGTCACGCTACGCTAGCGTCGTCAAATGTCAAATAGGCAAGTCTAAGGTTACTTTGTTGCTTCACGACCCCGCAGTCACCCTGTATAACTAGACGCATGTAAGTAGGACATTGTTCCATAATTCCGTGGTCAAGTGGTTTAACGCTCGCTTCTGACGCATGAGATGCAGTTTCGAATTCTGTGCCTACCGTGTACCTATAATCCGGGTAAAGGCTTGTGCCCCTAGGTGGCAAAATTAAAGGCTACATTTACGGTATCTGTTTCTCGAACTTACAGGTTGACATCCTTCCCTGCAAGTGCGGACTGTCGCTTCGAACACCAAGAAGTTAGACTCTGGTATCTTGAATGCGTTGAACCTGGCTTCCAATGTATCACTGCTACGCCCCTTATCCAGTTCTGGGAAAACATCTGGATCTACCGGACATCTGGAAAAAATAATAGGTAAGTATCTACTACAATGACAAACTTTACGAGTGTAGTCGGTTTACAAGAACTTGTTTCCTGTTTTCTAAAGACAAGTTCAACAATGATTATAAATAAGGAAACGATAGTAGAGCTCGTCTAAGCTAAAATGACGCGCCCCACTCCTTGGTTTTGTATTTACTTGTTGTAAGGAGTGGGGCGCGTCATTTCAGCTTAGACGAGCTCTACCTAACAAACGTAATAATTATACAACACTTACCCGACTCTATCAATAAGCTGCACCGAACGTCCGGAGTACGGGTCTCTAGCAATGACATTGGTCGCAAAGATGTCTGTAGCATAGTTGTACCCATCTTGTGCTTCAAGGCGGAAGGTGAGGGGATCACCCACGGCTATGGTCGTGGTGGGTCGACCCTGGTACAAGATCATAAGGCGGACCTTGGAGTTCAGTGAACTTTCTTCTGGCAGGTACTCGATGGGTATGGGGCTTCCGGACCTGTCAACCAAATCGTACCCAAAGCTGGTGTTAGACATAAGGTTGATGTTGATATTGTAGTTTTTGACTTTGTATGAACTCTGCTGTTAGCTATCACATGTTTTAAGATCAAACTTTATGTAGAGTAAATAATTAAGGATAGGTGTGAGACTCATACAAAGTCATGACGTTAGTAGCTGTTAGTGCATTAACAGCACTCAAAAACTGCCAAAAAGCTTAAAGCAAAACAAAACAAAAACAGTTACGCAAATGTAATTAATTGCCCTAAATGTCAGGTAGGATTTATTATGTTTCACACAATTGAAATCATATTTATTTTCACTCAAAGCAAGCACACAATGCCTATTGCCTATACCTATAACCCCAGAAATAGATAAGTAACCGGTAAATAATTGCGTATTATGTACATATGTATGGAAACGTTACTTTGCACTAGTTTCATGAACACCACGAATGTTTATTCAGGCTTAACATACAAGTAGTAAGCGCTACATCACTCAACAAAAACTCACATATCAGTAAGTAGGTCAAATATAACTGTTATTCCTAATTTAGTAGCCACATTTTCACATACTTTAGTATAGGTACCTATACCTACCTACCAAGTGCGTATATAGTGCCCATTTGTAATCTGCATGCAAAACTACTGAGTAAAATACTCTAATAGGTTTTAGTAGTTATCAGGGTGTGGTATCATACCACCAGCCAGATGGACGGATGACATCACCGCCATAGTCGGCAGGCAGTGGATGTGGTAGAGAAGAGGCCTATACCCAGCAGTGGGTAGGTGTGGGCTGATTGATTGATCAGGGGGTCAAAAATATTAGTATAATATTATAGTATCTGTGGTCAAAAATAAGTATGCCGGTAGCTCAGAATGGTTTCTGTACCTGTACACATGGCTGGTGCGTAATGAACTTGGTTTGACACACTGTCATATGTCTTGATCTGTATTTTGAAATTATCCTGTTTCTTAACTGCATTTTAGAATTAATTAGAAGAAGTACATTCAAAATTATTATAAAATGTAAGTAAGTATAAGTAGTTGATTCGCAAATATGTTTGGTTTACTCTAAATACCTATCCATAGTGGATTTCAGTATGTAGAGGTACAAATAACGACAAAAACCACACAGATTCCAAATAGGCACCGCACTGTGTAAAATCTGAACTGTGCTAAGCACGCAACGCAACTCACCCTGCTCCAATATAGTTGGACGTAACCACAGCCTCCGCCGGGCCACGGAACAGGCAAGTCAAGTTGAACCGCTTATCCCGAGAGGTTTGCACGTTGTCGCTGAATTGGACCACCACGATGTTGGTCATTGTATCTCCGTACTGGAACAATGAACAAACTCATAAAAAAATATTCAGCATTACAGCTATTTCAAATAAGTCAGCTCAGGAAACTACTTACCTATAGATCAGGTTAAGGGCACACTCTATAAGATTGACCTGGTAAAACAGCATAATTATGGTGTTTTGGCACATCTAAACAGAGATATAAAGTGAATATTAGGTGAGGATCTTACCCGTTGTGTTCCACACTCAGGGTATCCGTGCGCACCACTGATGCGAAGAGCGTTGACGTTACCTCCATTACCACGGAAGAAGCACCTATCGTAAAAGCCATAGGTGTACATTCTTCCATAGAAACCCTCCGGTAAACGAAGAGTAAACTCCATTCCGTCTTCGTTACAGACTTGAGACACTGAAAAAAGATAGAGTTTTAGGCTACTTTCACAGAGATTGAGAAACATTCATTCAACATATTTCCAGCCTCCAGCACCCACTGTAGGGTAAAAGCCTCATCTTCATTACGCAATTTATGGCAGTCCTGGGCGATCCTGATCCACTGTTGCCCGGCGGTTTATGAGAATCATAAACGTTAATGTAAGTGCCAGTATTGGTTTTCTATTACCATCCAAACAGTCGTCAGCAATACGTCCCCCCAAAGCTCGTTCATAGAAGTCGTATTCGTTGGCTGTGTTGTCGAAATGCGCCGGGTTCGCTGCGTCGAGCTCACGCGTGTCACGGTCACTAAGTTCACAGTTGTCACGAGGTTCTCCGCCATACCCCGTTCCCGTATCCCTTCAAAGTAAAAGACATCGTTCTTAACTACTGAGTGAATCATCAACCAAGCTGCAGTGTTACTTTGTATGCGATAATTTACCTGAAGTTGAACGACCGACACACAAAATCTCTTGCCTCGATACACTCTCGCTGACAATGAGCCAAAGACTGAGCTGTGGTGAATCTACGGACGAAGCGCCTCTGCATTCGTTGACGGCCGACCTGTCTGAAGCTGTCGTCTTCGCAGCGAGATCCTTGCCACGGTCGCTGGCCTACAGGGGGCCCACCAATGGGGCCTCCAATAGGCGCGATGCCACTGATGCCTCCCACGGGCCCTCCAACAGGACCATCTGGTTCGTAGCCCCCATAGCCACCTCCAACGCCACCACCTGTAAAATCAATAATGTATTGTATAGGTTTCGGACTCCAGAATACGTACGATGATATCAAAGGTCATATAGATTAAATATGTGTACCGATTGGTCGATCCAACGGGCCTGGCGGCGGATAAGATCCACGGTATCCTCCCGGTCGCTCCACTGGTCTCCTTATCCCGAAGATTGGTCTAGGTTCTACTGGATATCTGAAATGGACACTTTTGGTTGTCATCTTGATCTTACATTCAAATTTAGAATATGCCGTAGGTATTACCTTTCAGCTCCAGGTCGTACACCCCTATCAGGATATCGGTCTCCAGCGTAGTCTGGGCGATCATAGTAGCCTCCTCGTCCGTATCCTGTTATTGAAAAATATATTTCAGATGACACCCTAACCAAACCAGATTTCTACAGCCAATCGTCACAAAGCAGAGTTCAGTGCAACATTCTTACCAGGATAGGAGGATCCGGTCGGCGGATACTTGTTGTACATGTCAGGGTAACGGTCTCCGCCAAGAGGTAACGGGTCCCGGTTCACACCTACAGGATAGCGGACGTAGGGATACCTTCCAGCGTCGCCGGTGCCAGGATAGCCGTCGTCGAATCTATTGGGATAAGTGCTGGGTCTCGCAGGGTACCTCCCACCGCCACGAATCGGGTATCTGTCAGCTGGATACCGATCGCTCGGGTATCTGTCTCCTGATGGGTATCTCTCCGGGTAGACGTCAACCGGGTATCTGCTGATGGGATAACGATCGGCGGCCGGGTATCTGCCGATGTCGTTGGTCGGGTACTCGTAGTTCGGGTATCGGCCACTGTCCATTGGGTACCGATCCCCGCCGGCCGGGTACCGTCCGCCTGAGTAGCCCGGGTACCTGTCTGCCGGGTATCGGTCAACGGGGTATCTGTCTACCGCGGGCGGGTATCTGTCTGAGGGATATCTATCGCCCGGGTATCGGTCGGGGTAGTCAGGGCTGAGTGGGTAGCGGTCGCGATCGTCCGGGTACCGATCGCGGTCGTCTGGGTACCGGTTGGGTCGGTCAGCGTACCGGTCGTCGTCGTACCGATCGTCGTCGGGGTACCGATCTCGGTCTACTCCAGGTGGGTACCGGTCCCGGTCGCGGTCACGGTCGCGGTCAGCGCCATTACCACCTTGAACGAATGGTTATTGTTAATTTTGGATTTGCTATTTGATAGAACGGTTAGATGGAGGATAGGAACATGCAATGGGGAATGACATGCGTGCACGACGATTCACACAGATGAAACCCATATATTATATAGATGTCTAAATACTAATAATACTAACTACTAAACTAATCTACGTAGCAAAGCATAAGTCAGTAATTAATCATCGAGGCATGGGTCTTGCATAAATGTTGCCCTTTATTCTTGAATTAGTTCTACAGGATGTAACAGAATAGAAAGGCGACAGTCGTAGCTAGCAAACATTCGATATCTGATCGGTAAAAAGTTACTGCGCTTAGACAAATTCAAGAACCAAGCCGTCGACTTCAGGTTTACTAAATTCTTACAGCTTACTACTTACATAAGTATCTAAATTCTACTCTATCTCTAATCTACCACTACGACTAAGTACGATAATACAAAATCAACACGAAAATTTCCAGGTTTTTCCAGAAACAACCTGTCCAATAAAGTGAATACTACAAAAAAGTGACATTGGCTAAAATAACCTAAATTGTTATACCGCCATTAATTAAAAATAATAATTTAATGAGGCTATGGATTCTACAAGTTCTACGACCATGTCCACCTCTACATCACCATGCTTCGAACCTGTGGTGGTGGGTCGGCCCCAAGCTGACTGCCCTCCAGTGGTTCCCGACTCGCCTTCCCCGCCAACTAGCTGATCTGGATTCCCAAGGGTTTATGTTGTACAGATAGAGCTATCAAGATAAGCTCGCCTTTGTGCATGCGTTTATCGTGCAAATCTGTTATTACGGCCTGTGGCAATGGTGTATGTATAGTTCGCGCCTAGTTTATTAGGCAAACTGTCGCCTCTATTGAAGAGAAGGGTAGTTCCACCATCTTATCTAGAGAATGAGCGAGATGGTGCTACTAGACAGTCTCCATCTGAACTGACCAGCATCAATGCATACAAACTATACTAATCCAACGATCTTTGGCGTGTGATTGACGTTTACAGGGGGGCGTCACATCTACGCTACCTCATGCAATGATCCTGTCAAAAATCGTCAGTTTCACCTGTCACCGCACGCCAAAAGCTCGTTGGACAGCTATCAGCAAAGTGACGTTTTCATAGTAGCATCGCCTTGGCCGTTCTCCAGGTAACTTGGTGGATCTCTGGATTTGCTGTAAGTGCGCTGAACCGCTTGGGCTTTTATTAAAGAAAATATCTCGTGGATTGAAGGTGCGCCTAAACGGGCCATTTTTCTAACAGAGAGAGACACTAATAGTTGCCGGCTACATATTGCAGCAAAACCTGGCCCGTTTAGGAGCACCAGAGCAGAGATAGCTAACGTCGATGTGAAAGCCACTTTAATATTTACCACAAAGTTTCACTTTCAGACAATGTCTATAATGATAAATTGGCGTATTCTCTTTACATGATTCACAACAAACAAGATACATTTTAGGTAACAGCCGAGTTGTTTGTTATTTTGAGCATGAAGTGGGTCATATTTTGTAAACGTTAATGCAGTAGGGAAGTTTATTGACACTTAATATCAGCTCAACAGATAACAATCCTAAAATAACCAGAACTAAAATACCAACTTGGTTAATGTGAAATGTAGTCCTACATTGCGGTTGGATCATTCTCCTACTCAATTGAAATCGAACAACATGTGAGCAATTTATTAATTTTCTTGATTGAAACCAATTTAGCAGTTCTATTTCTGGAGCAGCCAGCCACTGCGTGGGTTTGAGGATAAGGGCTCGGTTGGGGAAAAGTCGTTTTCATCGTTTTAGTCATAACATAGTTTCTGCTATTGGATTGCACAGAATCATATTTGCAATTGTGAATCTACACAGAATGTCGCGCCTTTTCCTTTTCCCATGCGGGGTGGCAGAGGCACATTGTTTTGCGATTTTTTGGGGATTATTTGACAGGTATCTAGTTACCATAAAATGATTAAAATGACAAATTATGTGATCTGAGCTGTACTGGAGCCCTAATACAAACTCTTAAGGCAAGACCTTAACCGTACTGTCCTGCTTTAAGTTTATGTACGAAAAAGCAGGGAAGTAGGTTTAAGAGTTGGTATTTTGGGCCCCCTGACTGTTTTGCTGCGAATTAAACAAACAACCTTTAGCCTCAGCGCTGTACCGTTTGACTTTTCTGCATACCTATAGCAAGTGGTACTACTTACGCATAAGATTCTCATAGTAGTCGAAGTCCGGGTCGTATAGCAGCCTCATGCCGTCCTTCTGGTTGTACCGGCTCAGTCTGCAAGTCCTGGCGCGGTCGCTGTACACTGCTGACCTACAGTCATAAAGCAGTTGTTAAACACCTACCTACTGACGAAAGGTTAAGCAATCAGAACTTAGAACTCCATCCTTAACTTATTTTTACAGGAAATTAAATTAAAAAATTAAAAAAATTAAAAGCAAGCTAACCAAGTCTAACTGAGGAACATACTGTGCCATTTTTATAATGATAAGATAAATAACAAGAACACAAATTCAGATGCGGTGCGAAATCGTAAAATAAAACATTGTGACAGACAGTTTTTCTGGCAACTTCAGGAGACTTTTCTATCGAGCCAAATTAATAAAATAACATTTACAGTGCCACCACATTAGCTAGAGAATGAGTGATGGCGCCACTATCTACTCCAAGTCTCCAATTGAACAGCATACACAATGCAAACAAACAGACAGCTAAGTGACGTTTTCATAGTGGCATCAGTAGTTCCACCTAAGCCGTTCTCTAGATATCGTGGTGGATCTGTATGGAAATTAAAGTCACGCTGACACTCGTGATAAAGCTAGTGAAAAAACATACAGCAATAATACTCGTGAAGGCAGCACTCGTAGCAACACAAGGCATGCCACTCACTTATGTCGCGCATGTTACCACAATTAAATGTCAAAATCAATGGTTTGGTTACTCGTATTGAGAAACGAATTTGATCACGCGAAATGCGCGACTCAGGTGAGTGTTGTGCCTTACCTAATTGTGCTAGGCATGCTGGTATCATATACCGCTTTGAGCTCTCATGAGCTCTGAAAGTTATCTCAGCAATCACAGTTTCGCAATGTCAATTTTCATTTTCATGTGCTCGGGCCTGAAAAATTGCCTCTCGAAATGTACCTGAAGTAGGTATAAGGCGTTTACCGGTGCGTTTTACCAAAATGGTTAAAGATATCTCGGATGAATTCACACGATTAGCACAATCTTTAGAAAAGCTGTAATTTAACAATATGGTGGTGATATAAATGTGGGTCAGTAAACTGAATATTCTATCAGGCAACCTTATCGTATGCATGCAACTGAATTTGGACAAAACAACATTCATTCAGGATGTGCTCAATTCATACTACAATATCTGGTTACCGAGCTTTGCTCGGCGGTTGGTGGTACAAACACAATTAAACTTTATATTCATATCATCAGACTGCATTAACATCAATTGATATGCTGCTCCGTTTTTAAACAGCTGCAAACGAGAAGAAAACAGGCAATTTGTTTTCCTCGTGAGTGTTAGGCACAGAATTCAATCTTTCAGGCTACACCCTGCCTGTTTGCTTATAGTAGCAAGCAAGCAAAAAGGTTGAATAGCAGATGAAAAATTTTGATTGGACCCTAATTGAATGAAACCTTTTTGTGTGATTTTTTCGAAGACGTGCCAAAAAGTCTCACGTGATCTGAGGTCGCAAAAATTTTTGATTGGCATGTAAATTTATGCCTTATTTTCATTGTACTAAAGTGAAATTGTCAATCCTATTGCACGGGTATGAGAAAATCAAGAAACGGAAATACGCGATTTTTCAGTTATGAGGCCGATTGACATAGCTCGATCGATTTTTTATCCCCAAAAACCCCCATATTGCAAATTTCATCGAAAACTACAGCGCCTTTTTCTAGAACAGAAAACATCGTTACATACAGACATACAAATATTCCTCGTATTAGATAATGGCTGCCGCTCGGCTCGGACCATCCGTGCGGACACCGATTAGGGATATTTCATGTAGTGGGAGTGGGGCATTGAACTACATTGAACTGGTATTCAAACCCGACTATTATATTTTTGATTTAGGCTTTCCTCTTCGTATGGCAATCTTGTCAACTGATTAGATATACTCGTATGTCACTATTTATAGTCCAGATAACATTAAATAATCTCGCCACACCGAATCCATACATGTTTTCGGAAAAGTTATAACAACGCTGTTTAAGTCTGATGGTGATGACATGACGTCATAAGTCTGATGATTGGCCTTCTGTGGCGCAGTGGTTGCGCATCTGCCTATCATGCGAGAGGTCCCGGGTTCGAATCCCGGCTGGGGACAAAAACAAACAGGTCTTGATGTCGCTGTTTCTGGTTCCCACGACACAGGGTATCCTAGTATGGGGCCAAAAGCAACGTACTACCTATGTAAAAAAACAATGTTAATAAATAAATAAAAATACCTCAATATAAACAGACCTAACGCACTGTAACCAGCACCCATAGCATGCCTGCCCCCGCGGGAGGTCGCGGCGGGGCGGCACGGTGCGGCGACGCGAGACAGTAAAGAACAGAGCACGCGTTGTACAAGTCTCTACCCCCTCACCTCCCGCGATAAAATCTGCCCCCGCAGTCGGCATGCTACGGTTTCTGTATGTAATTGTACACGCACCTGCACTGAAAGCTGGTCTGCCTCAAACACTCATCCAGGCACTCGCTCAGAGACCGGCCAGTGATCTCTGAGTGGAACTCCCCAGTGATCCTGCTGTTCCTGTACCTCTGGAAGGCCGTGTCTGGTCTACGTCCAGGCGCGAACAGGTGTGACGTCACGCTGTTGTCAGGGTACTCCGTGCCGCGAGCTGCCCGATGAGAAACTGATCATAATCGTGAGAGAAAAAGGTTTATTTGCTTCATGCCCCTCTGTTAATTTCGACCTGCCTACTGGGTTAGGTTAGGCTAGTTAGTTCTATAACTTTAGTTTGGTCAAGTAGGATAGCATTGCACAAGGCAGATTGAAGTTAGGGATCACTTATGTACATCTCCATTTCTCCATCGTGTAGGGATCGATAGCCTGCCTCATTATCAAGGTTAGCAAGTCTTGAATGTTAAAAGTTTTAAAACCACAAATTTTGTACTCACGGTTGTCAAGACAGACGAGGTCGTAGAAGTGATGTGTAGGCGACGCGCTCACAGTCACATCGTCCTTCTGTGACACGGAGTCTTCTTCAGAAAGAACGCACTGGCGCGTCATGGCATCATGCTCAATGGAACGACAGAAGTACCTGAAAAATCATAGAGTTGACTACGGAGATAATGGGAACAAAAGGAACTTCCCTGGTGTGATATCCAAGGTGAAACCCGTTGTCTCTTGAATTCACTGACGAAAATAAAAGATTCTTAAAGGAACACTTACTTCTCAGCCCTGACGCACATCGATTGACATTCTTCCAGGGTCATGTTAGAGAAGACGTCTGCTTCGAAGGGTCCTCCTAAACGTTTGTTTTCCTCTTTGATGAACACAGCCAAACCATCACACCGTCTTTCAGCTGAAAGAAGTACATATTACAAGATTTGAAATCAGAAATCGCTGTATCTTCGATGGTCAAAATCCACCTGCATTAGTTTCTCAAATCGACACCAGCAATTTTTATTGTATACCTAACCTAGCACTTAATTGTACGCACCATTCAAGCAGGTATTCTCCAAGTAGTCAGCATTATGGTCGTCCTCCAAAAGATCCGGGTGAGTCCTTCTCGTGAATCTGCTTAGCGAGCAAGTCCTCAGTGCGGAGTCATACGTAGCAGAGCGACAGACGAAGCTGAACTCTCCAAGGCATTTGTCCTCGCACTCCGTTCGGTTCGCGACCATGATCTCTTTGAGATCCGAAGGCGGAAGTTTCAGGCGTTTTCTGGCGTGACGCTCGAAGACGTAGCGGCGAGAGGGGCATTCACGTTCAGGGCGATTTGCTGTAAACGTTATCCATAGTTAATCAATACCTACTGCACTGAATTACATTTAGAATCTCAAAATCAAATCTATACATTTGGCAATAAACGATGTATCCATGTAATAACCACATTTAAAGCAAATAAATGAATATGAATATGAATATCAAATAGTTTGCTTTGCAAATGTCGCAGAGGGTCACACAACATAAGATAGTGCCTGACAAAAAGGCCAAAACGGCATATTCCACGAATCAGACGCTGCATTATCTATTACAGATGATATAAGCCAGATGACATGCATAGGAAATAGTAGCAGTTAAAGCACTATAATAGGTACTTACACGTCAAACAGATCTCATTGAAATGCACGCTGTTTGGGACAATCATCAGCGTGCCGATACCCTCAGGAGCCGACTGCTCCCTGGTGAGATAGCAGGTGGACTCTTCATACTCCGGTTCAGGACTGAAGGCGGCTATGCGGGCGCCAGGTTGGAAGTCAATAGAGTTGCAGGTCCGGACCAGGCTGTTCCCGGAACGGTCTCGGAGGCACAGGTCCTGGCACTTCTCCAGGACACGGAAGGGTGGTGCAGTCTCACGTACCTGTTGGTTTTTAGGCTATACAAATGGCAATGCAGTTACGATGAAACTTGATGGGAATATCAGGAGCTTGTGCAGATGGAACTGCAGTTACAAATGACTGTTTCTAACGTGGTGTAACTAACGATTCTCAATACACATCACTTCTAGATTGGTCCCGATAATATGAAATTCCGTATGGGAAATTTAACATCATAGCATGACGGTTTCTTGATATCACTAAATAGTTTGTGACCGGCAAAAATACTTTAAGAATGCATTATACATACGACGTCGTCGTCAAAGCCGTGTAGTTGCTGGTTCGGTAACCGCTCGTACATGACACGACCCATTCCCTGGTTGCATGTTGTTTGGGCTGAAATACAAACAACGGTTATTTCCGAAGATATTAGCTTAGTCTTTTGTGAGCTCACTTCTTTCCTTCTATTTTCTTCACTTCTAGGTCTTCGTTCGGTAAACAAGATGACACGCATTGGATTTATGTTCGAATGTCACTATGAAACATCCTTGACATACTTAAGCCCGGGTCTCTCAAGAGACGGATAAACAGTCAGATAACTTTTTTGCATCTTTTGTACATTTGAAATCACCAGAAAGCACCAGATAAACGCTATCTGAGGAATGAGAGAACGGCACGCCCAGCATGGACCATTGTGTACAGAGGCCATTACATTTGACCACTCTTTCAGAAACTGGTAAATGATAATCCTGAGAGAGAAAGAGATGTCATCAAGGCCGTGATTCTGCACGCGAATCGTATGACGTCAGTGGCTATAGCAAGGCTCAAGGCCTTAACATTCCGGTTTTGGCTTATTTATCAACCACGCCGAGACAGCTACGAACAGACCGGTATGTATGCTCTCGCTTTAGCTATTGACATGCGATTAGCTTGCAGGATCCAGCCCCTGGTGTTGGTAGTACTGACCGTTAGCCATAGTAAGCATAGTGAGCGCGGTGAAGGCGTGCATGACGCTCGCCCCTCGCGGCTTCATCTTCCTGATCCTGTCACCAAGGGTCACCGACCAAACATATGGTCACCTGGAATAACAGAGTCTGTGTCATACGGGTACCTACACGATCCAACGATCTTTTGGCACTGCGAGTGACGTTTAGAGGGGGGCGCTCGTTCTACGCAACTTGCTTTAGTTATTGTTCTGAGACGCAACTTAACCCAATGACAGAACCTGTCTGTTCATCACGCGTTTGTTCCACCTGCCACCGTGTTCTAATTAAAATATCTTTGGAACTTATTTACTCCAATTCACAATTCTTTATTGCACACAATAATTCCAATCTATGTAACAAGAAAGTTAACGCTGAGTTAACATTATCTTTGGCTGCATGTGTCGCTTTGACGTTTATTGCATGGAAAACTTATTGCATGGAAAACTTATTTTTAGTTAAACATAACAAGTTATAGAGGTCAGATTTCAGATTCAAAATTACCGTAAACACATCCGCATTAGCACGCAGGATGTTGACTTAAATGTTAACACTTTGGATGGGTATATTTCTGATTATTTATGATGTGAAGAGTGAAGACTTCTGTGGCGGTTGCGCATCTGCCTACCATGCGAGAGGTCGCGGGTTCGAATCCCGGCTGGGGACAAAAAAAAACCCTAAGGTCTTGGATGTTTACATGTTTGTGATGTCGCTTTTTAGGGTTCCGTACCCGAAGGGTGCCAAACGGGACCCTGAGACTTCGCTGTCCGTCTGTCTGTCTTTCTTTCTGTCTGTCACCAGTCTATCTCATGAACCGTGGTAGCTAGACAGTTGAAATTTTCACAGATGATGTATTTCTGTTGCCGCTATAACAACAAATACTAAAAAATAAAAGAAATTTAATATTAAGGGGCCACCCAGTCAAGCTGGGGTGGTCTAGACCGAACCTTACTCCATATTGATTATATAGAGTAAGAGGCCAATCATCCAGATAATATTCTCTACTATGTACTGTACTCACCGAATTTTGGAAAAAGACATTGAAGGACGGGAAATGAATGATATAATTTTCTGTGTGTTTGTGATTTTGTATTTCTTAATTTTATTCGAATGTTTATTAATTTAATTTTTGACGTGACAACGTCTTATAAATTGGTTTGCCGGGTGACACTTCAAGAAACTGCGTTACGCTCCGCTCACGTTATGCGCTCACAATGAGAGCGAGTGAGAGGCACGCGTCCCTTCCACTCGGGCATGGTTAGCCCGCCTAAGAGCGAGAGAGACAGACATAAAAAGTGAAAGGCACGCGTCCCTTCCGTTTTAAATTGTTACTATTATTTCATCCTTCTTCCTACTATACGAATGAATATTCACATTAAAATTATTTTACCACTCAAAGTCGTTGTCACGTAAAACTTTCGCCCGTATACCGACTTTACAGGCAACCAATTTTTTATTCTGCATGACAATAATCAATCTCAATTCAAACAATCTCTTAAGTTCAATGTAGTTCAATTGTATAATATATTTAGTTAATTTGGAATTTACGTAATTAGGACATAGTTGCTTAATGTGATAATTGAAACAAAAAGTAAACTTTAGAAAAAACCGACTTCCACAAACCCTATTTGATAAGATTGAGTTTAATACAAACTGTAACCCCTTATCCCCCCCCCCCCCTTGGGGAATTAATTTTGTCAAATCCCATATCAGTGCTTCCCCACGCTACTAAGGAAGCCCTGTACAAAGTTTCATGGCTCTAGGTCCACCGGTTTAGGCTATGCGTCGCCTGCCCGTCAGCCACGCATTGTATTTGTACCTAGTATTGAGCAGATCTGGTGGCCATATGTGGTCTTCATCAGCAGTTCCGCATCACAATATTATGCTTACCATGTGCATTTGCACGAGTTATTATGAAAAACACAAAAATCACTATAGGTCTGCCTATAATATTTGAAGAGTTCCCTCGATTTCTCCAGGATCCCATCATCAGATCCTGACCTGGTGTCAATGGGACCACCCTTGAGGTATTAACTATACGCCGAAAAAAGATTTGTTCAAATCGGTTCATAATTGGCGGAGCTATCGCGTAACAAACATAGAAAAAAAATAAAAAAAAAAAAACATACGGGTCGAATTGAGAACCTCCTCCTTTTTTTGAAGTCGGTTGAAAATGAATAAACGGCTTTATTATTATTATTATTAACATTAAGGGGGGCTCCCACACAACTAACGTGTTTTTTTTTTGCGGTTTATAGATAATAGTAGGGAACCCTTCGTGCGCGAGTCCGCTTCGCACTTGGCGGGTTATTTTGGTTCCCACGACTCAGGGTATCCTAGTGTGGGGCCACAAGCAATGTATATGCCTGTATGTAAATGTTTATTTGATTTTAGTATGTTGCGTGCTCACAGATATCAGTACCGGACTGTATCTAGTCTAGTGTAAGTAGCCTATTCGCAAAATTTGCATTTTTTCACGAACCACCCGCGTCATGCAATGTACATTTTGCAAAATTATTACCGGTCTGATGCATCTACTGAATGGGAAAGACAATCCGGAGCAAGGCTACAGTGGGTAAATACATTAAATCATACTCGTTCGACAATGTTTGTAACATCCCTGTGAGTAGGTACAAGACTAACATTAGATTTAAATGCGAGTTGAATTTAAATAAAACTGGACGACACATCTGTATATTGTGCATTTTTTTCGCGTCCAAGTTGCATTGCCCTACTAATGATGAAGGTAGAGAGTTTCAAATTCTAAGATTTTTCTCCTGTAATGGATACCTGGCTAAACATCTGCCACCTCTTTTGGGAAATGCGTGATGCTATAGTTATGTTTCGTTTTACTCCCTGCACCCGTAAAGGCTCTACGCCTTACAGAATCCATTAATCAAGCTTGAATCCACCCTTGTCTCAATATTCTATGTAGAGCTCCAGAAGTAGATAGATAGATAGATAGATAGATAATTCATTTATTCATTTGACATGGTACACACACATAATTAATAACAACAAAAAACAGTAGGTACCTACAGCTGTGTGGTTATGTGACTGTACCACGGCAGTGAAATGGCCCTGACTCAGCAATGTCACAGACGAATCTGTGACGCTGGTATTCTGCCAGGGCCAAAGCGGACGCACAACAGTGGCTCAAGTACTTACACAATTTAATTTATATAAGTAATTACATAAGAAAAACAAAATTAAATAATGAAATTAGTTATGTTATTAATGGAATTGAAAATTGAAATAATTAGTATTAGAAATTTAATTGGAATTGAATTGGCTATAAAAAGAAAAAAAAATTGTATTTATTATCTTACATATTGAAATGAATTATAATGGTGATTAGCTTTAATTTAAATAGATATAATCAATAGTTCAATGTCAGAATGTAGGCAGTCGTAAAAATTACAAAGAGGATCCTAAAATTATATGCTGTGGGTTCCTCAATGCACTTTCCTATTAACTCTTGTTACATTTAAATTCCCGCCAGTAACAAACATAAATGATATTGATTTATCTGGTAGATATGATTATTTTAAATACCGCCTGATAACAGTTTTGATATATTTTATCAATTACATAAGTAAATCCACAGTACAATCAGGTCACACAGTATTATGTATGACTATCCAATAAACGAATAATATATCGATGCTAATAATAGATTATTTCGACCTTCGTCGGCGGAGAATTATGGAAATCATTACTTCGTAATGAGGTCATAGCGCTTCAAATGGCTAGTTTACTGCGTCTCCCTCTATACATTCCACACATTGCATTGTGTATTCGTAATGCTGTAAAGCAAATACCTATAGTAGAGCCTGTCTAAGCTGTAATGACGCGCCCCACTCCTTGGTTTTGTATGACAAGTAAATACGAAACCAAGGAGTGGGGCGCGTCATTTCAGCTTAGACGAGCTCTACTTAGCCATACCATCAAATGCATCTTATAATTTTGTATAAACATGACGATACCTACCTACCGTAGCAACAAATAAACCGAGTGGGTAGGTAATCATGGGTAGGATAGGAAGATAAGCTTAGTGAAATTACGCATTGATAAAACGCTTCAAGCGTAATGTTTGTGATATCGCTTTATCTGCACTAATTTACTTAACTAATTTAATTTCGTGTCCACAAGCTGAGTTTCTATTGTATTTGGGAATGTTGCCCACTCTGAGGGCCCGGTCTATATAATTATCAAAATTTTCAGTTGTTTAGTGTTTATATTTTGAAATGAATATGCCAAAAGATAAAGAATAGGCTTGAGGCCAAGGTAATCCAATAAATCTAGGAACAAGTCTTAAGTTGAAGCATTAATGTACAAAATGGCTTGACATTCTCAGAATTGTATATTTCCAGCAGATATATTTTATAAAGTCAATTTTGTGCAAAAAAGACAGCATTCGATGGCACTTTTACATGACGTCATTCTGTTGTTATTTCATAGAACTCAGGAACTGGAGTTCCGTTTTGACAGTTCATAAAAAGTATCTATTTTGACTTGACAGGCCACAAGCCTATTGCGCAACGCTGGGCTTTACGAAATACCAACAAGCGAGTGCGCTGTATGTACCTACCTACTAAGTAAATGTGTATATTTTTAACTACCTATCTTACTTACTTTACTTTATACTTTATTGCACAGAAAACATAATACAGACACTTAATATTAGAAAAACAATGTACAAAGGCGAGCTTATCTCTAATAAGAGATCTCTTCCAGCAAACCTAGGATGGAGAGGATAATTTAATAAAAGGTAGACCTACATAAGTGCACAGCGATAAATATTAAAATAATAGACTACTTACTAATAAATACATAAATACAGATAAAAACAAAATATAATATATAATATACAGGGTGTTGATTTGTAAAGTTACGCCGAGCTCAGAGGTTGTTATTTACACGACACTGAAGCTAAAAAAATATTAAAAAATTTATTTTTTAAAATTATTTAAAAAACCTGTAAATGTGGTCCGAAAAGAGTCGCACGGAGTGGGGTGGGGCTCAGGGGACGAGGGGAGGGGACGAGGGGAGTCTGTTAGCACTTGTGCGCGATGGCTGGCGGGCGTATCCACACTTTTAGGTAATTTCAGGAAAATTTTCAGATGGTAATTTATGAATGAAAATTATGCGAGGGAAAATTAAAACTTAATTTTTTGTCATCAGCGACACGTAAACTATCAACCCTGAGTCGGGCGTAACTTTACAAATCAACACTCTGTAGTGTTCCTATCTGCTCCGAAGCACGTTCGCTTGTCGGTTTGTGGGTCACATTGTTTACTATCGCAAGAAGATTCCGATAACGTCTATCTTGACGATATCTCTGACATTTGGCATAACAGCGAGCTACTGTTTTGGTCGAAGAAGGACAAAACAGCGATTATGTTCTGGGGCCCGATGCTGCTCTGAGAAACGCACTTATATTGGATCGCTACCGCTTCTAAAACACCCAAAATGGCGTCATTTGGTATGCTCCTAAAGAATCGCAAATAGATCGTAAATAGATTGCAAGCAAGCGCACATACTAAATGCTTGCAATCTATTTCTTGCATTCTATTTACACAAACAGTGTTATTGTGGTGGAGAGTTGTGAATTCATGGACAATGGTCCTCATATGATTATAATTATTTACCTCTATATTTTAGGCACTAAAAGGTAAATTATACATTATGTCCGTAAATTAATTAACACATGAATGTGCCACATAGTGCTTAAACTTCTTGTCTAACAAATCTAACTTTTGATCACCGGTTATTGATTGAGATTAGATTAGGACCTACCTAATCGGCATCGCTAATAAGATTTGAGTACACCACCGATATCGATAGCACATCACATTACACCGTATTAGGTTTATGAGAACCGCTACATACAATGACGTTAATTTGAAATATAGGTTGGTGTCGTCGAAATACTTCTCTGAACAAAGGGAAATACGTTTAGTTCGAATAAAATAGAAAACGCGTGATACTCCACATATCACAAAGGGTGACGCTGATGGAAATAACTGTACCGTTGGGCGATTGATCTGGTCGTGGTATTGAAATGGATCCGCTAGTGATACCGTAATGATAGTCATTCTGCAATACTGCAATTATATTAGGATTTGAAACTGTAAATAAATATCCTTAATTTTACCGTTGATGACCGGTTAAATGGTCCAGGTGGTTATTACTATCTGGGTGTATGAAGGGATATATACAAGTATCATTGAGTTGGTAGAATGTGAACTAAACTTTAATTTCATATTCTAAACGGGCGGGCGGTGTTATAGCGATAGGTATGCGGGATGTTGTGTGACGTCAGTCTAGATTATAATTACAATACACAAGAGCTAGTAGCTATGAATGTCGTGGAAGCGAGGGGTGTACCCAGGGAGCACTTCCAGTGGGGAGCGCATATATGTATGTATACAATATCCTTTGAAACACATCTCACCCATTTACGGCGGGGGATGAGGTAACTTAGAGAGCTGTGATTGGTTAGCTGCTGCGGAGGCAGCTGAAAACTTTCAAAAAAGCAATGGCGGCCCGTCATCGTACATAGGGTGCATACGTTGCATACAACTAATGTTTGGCGAGCCACATTCCCCCGCAGGCGCGGTCTATTGGATATTTTATAGTCTCTGGGGTGTCTCTGGGTGTAACTATGCCAGCAGAAGCGTAGAAAGTGGAGGTCTTTTTAGACTCTACTCACTCATCTTCTAGGAGAGAGATATCAAGAATATTATGTATTATTTCGTTATTATGTATTTTTATGTAACTAGTAAGTAGGTATAATAGTCACACACATATTTCAGTAAATATTGAGTTTGTTAGATGAGTGTACTGTGAGGTGAACGCGCCACTAACAGGTCACGCTGGACTGGCCACGAACAAATAGTCTTTAAATACAAATATGCTGCCCACTAAAGAGACATGGAGCTGATGGTTAGTGAAATTACGATAGTCGTCACTAAATTACTGTGTTTTCTAGGACATATTTTTGTGATTGGTTGGTACTGATGGAACAATACAGAGAGGCGGTGGTGAGCTTGGACCATATAAACGGAGTAGAATTATCGTTTAAACGTAGGACTTCGTTATAAAACCTAATAATAAGCACTGTCAGCAGGAGCAGTGAGCGACACAGCTATCTTATATTTGGTTGCTTTGGCTTCAATGGACATTTCCATATCTAATTTCTTGCGCGTCACTCACAATAAACCTCAACGCTATTAATCAAAATCAGTGTAAAGAAAAATGGCTTAGCTCGCTGATGTAATCGATCATGTTTCAGCTGATATCGTATGAAAAAGTCAGCCTAATTAATCGATAGTTTTGACATGTCTGTCTTCCAAACTGTTCCAACGATCCTTTGGCTGATGAGTTGATGAGTAACGTTGACAGGCGGGCTAAATGCAACGAACCTGTCATCAACACAGATCCTCATTGGTCATCAAGCGTTAGTTCCATCTGTCACCGCGCGCCAAAATATCGTTGGAAAGCTGTACTCGGTTATCTAATTAACACTAGGTTAACGGAGTGGCACAAGTGCATCCCAGAGAACTGGAAAACGCGAAGCCCTTCATTTGACTTTGATCCCACGCCAATGCTATAACCAACCAAACTCAAAAACAAAAATCTGCATAACAATATCTCCCGGAGGCCGCAGCGCTAAATTTTGGTTTCCCAAAATGAGGTGATGGAAATCGGATGCTGGCTTCCGGCCTTTTGTCGACCGACCGATGTCCTCGCTGCGAGAGACCACCAAATGACGTGTCGCTCAAATTTTGTACAGTTATCTTGAGCGTGAAATCGGTGTCTGGCAATTAAACTGGTTCGGTGGACGCCGACCTGTAAGTTGATTGAGCTGCCCTGGTTTGGGACATGAGATGGATGAGCCACTGAATTGAACCACCCCTGAATTTTAGACTCATCGGCCAATTCAGTTACAAGGAATCGCTCACAATACAGCGGCTGCCTATGATGTCAATTATCAGGCAAGGGATGATGATGATGATGATAGATATATGCAATAGCTTGCGTAAAGTGAATGAAGAATGAATACGTGAATGACCTGCCGTATAGTGGAGAAAATGACTCAGATTGTTCTATTTGCTGATGACGCATCCATTATTTTTAAGGTGAAAAGACAAGAATAAATTCTAGACGACGCAAATACTACGCTCTCTCATGTTTTAAGTTGTTTTAATGCAAACAACCTAGACTAAATGTATCAAATTCTGTTTACCGAATGTGCGGCAGGTGGAAACGAGTGTAAGCATTGGAACGGAAAGACTGGACCTCGTTGAAGAAACAATTTTCCTTGGAATCACCATAGACTCGAAACTTCAATGGGGTCCCGAAGACTTAGCTCAGCTGCTTATGCGGTCAGGCAAATCAGACACGTTACAGATGTAGAAATTGCCAGATTGGTTTACTTTAGTTAGGTATTTCCAAAGTAAGTATTGTGTCATACGGAATACTGCTTTGGGGGAGAGCGGCAGATATAAACACGATATTTGTCTTACAAAAAAGGGCCATTCGGGCTATCTATCAACTAGATGCTAGGCACTCAGTAAGGGATGAATTCAAGATTTGAAATCATATCAATTTAAGTCTTATTTCTATAGGTATACGTTTGAATGTCCATTGGTAAAAACTTAAAATCCCTTGCCATGCCGTCCCAGTGTGCGTAGGCCATAATGCTTGTGTAACTTATTCGCAACACGGTGCTGACCATAATCCAGTGATCCAGTATCATGTCTCACCAGAAAAAACATAGGTTTACTTAAGACTAGGTCATAATCATAGTATTAACACTAGAAATAAAAATTAGATTGCTATGCCCGTGTTCAGACTCAGTTAGGTAGCTAATTCTTTTATGGGAATGTGTGTTAGTTTTTATAATAAAATACCTAATGAAGCAACGGACCTACCAGAAAGGAGGTTCAAAAACTATGTCAAAAACGGTCTACTAAAGAAATCTTATTTACAGTGTAAAAGAATATTTAGATAAAAAAACTGCGTGGTCTTTACCATCTCGGCGCACAGAAATCCAAAGAAGGGCGATGCACTGAGTCAGTTCGTCTCTCTTCGTGTATTAGACTTAAGTAGAAATACATAAAATTGTATTTTATAAGGCCCTCACATATTTTAAAAGAGGTACGGGGAGTTTCTTGCCCTTCTTTGCTCAATCCCTAAGCCCACAACTTCCGAACGGGCGGAAGTATTCAAAAATCTTAATATTATATTGACGTTGACTAAGCAATCTGTATGATTTTATGGTCAATAAAAAAAAATGACTTTGACTTTAAAGACACCTCTTCAAATCTTTGCCCTGTTATACATCACGTCACCCATGTGATGTATAAGAGGACAAATATATTTTTTGCAGTAAGTTAATACTCCAATGATAAAGCTGTGAAAAAAGATTGCGATAGCCTTCTCTTCAAATATAAACACTGATAAACCAGAAACAATGGTTGATTAAACATCTTATCAGTGGCGACTTTGCATTTACGATGTTTGTAAAAAAACAAAGCAAATAAGCTCACCTTTGTACATTGTCTATCTATTATAAGTTTTCTGTATGTCATTCTTGTGTTAGTACAATAAAGAAATTATACGAAATTGCAATTAAATCGTGGACATAATGTCGAAAAGACGTTGACGTTTATGTCTTAGACTTTGAGTTGCACTTAGCTTGATTTTGATTTGTGCATGCGGGCCTAAGAATAACTACCCAAGTTATTGTCAGCCCAGCTTAGCATTATAACCATTGTCCTATTTAACGTCTATAGAACCTACGTAGAACTAGCTTAAAACCAATTCAATACAGGAATGCCTTAAATCGTCGTTGATATCCAGCTTCGGTGGTTATTTGTGGGATCACACTAGTGCTGTATACTCCACTTCTGCAAATCTACACATCGCTCTTCCGGCATTTTCTCTTTGTCTAGTATCCCTCATTCAAGACACTGAAACGCGGATACCCCTCCCACCAATAACGGTTTCTTTCAGTGTACCCACTCGCGCGCAACTCTAGTGTGAAAACACTTGTCCATGTGAAAATTGTAGCTTTATGGGATAGCCCAGCCTATGTCGCTATAGTCCTAACACCATTGATCTAGTATTGATAGTCCATAGTTCCCTACTCGTGGGAAGGGATTGTGCATTGTGGAAGCTCTTGCGACAGTAGGGCGTGCCCTTTTGAGTAATTTACGACTTTGCCATGAATGGAGTGATGAAATGGTTCGCTTTGAATGAAATGTTTCAGCATCACAACAATGTGTCGGTTTACGTATGCGCCGAAATTGGCATTTTACTCTCTTTATTTGTAGTTAGGAAAGGAATGATTCGTCTGGAATAAATGACGATATTAATGATATTACTCTGTATGATACTTGATGCAGGTAGCACCATAACACACACAATCTGCACTTAGTAGTGCTGCAGTAAAACTTACATGATGTCGATGGGATCGGTAATAAATATGAATATGTAAAGGATGAATACCGAATCAAATAGCTTCAGTTCTATTTAGATTCTAAATTATTAAGATGAGAAGACAAAATGGAAGCATGGATCGCTATTAGTGATAATAACAAGAATCCGTGCTTCCATTTTAAAAATTAAGTTTGTTACTGAAATAAAGCTTTTGTATTTTATTTATTTTTTGTATTTTGACAAAATAGAATAAAATATTCTGATGGTGATATTCTAAGTAAACAAGCTAACTAAAGTACAGATATAGATGTTCATAAAGTTTTTGTGACAGGACGTATTTATGACACAATCACGTACTCTCGTAAACCTCAGGTTATAATTTATAATAAATTAGCTGGACGTGGACATATTATACTTTTAGTAAATAGGCTTAAAATATCTCTCAGTATAAATAGATGTACTATTATTATTATTACGAGCCTGTAATGTCCCACTGCTGGGCAAAGGCCTCTCTCCCCCTTTTCCACTCTATTCGATCCTGGGTTATATAGATTAAAAGTTATAAAAGATTCAAGAGGTGAGTTGATGATGAATGTATCCACCGTCCAATAACAAATTAATCCATGTACCTAATATATCCCCTGTTCGTGTCTCTCTCTTATGTCCTGCATATTGCACGCACGTGTCATATGCGCAGACGCATTGCATAATGCATGTAGTCACACAACGATGACGTTCCGTTCTACCGCGTACTGGACCGCGGGGGACATTTTAATTAGCCATAAACTAACGCGGTTACCCATAGTGGTTTTCTATTTTAATGAAAAAGCGGAAAAACTTTAATGAAAAAAGTTTTCGTGAAATACTAGGTTGCATAATACAACTATGTTTGCAAAATCAAACCATATACCTACGCTGACCAATTAATTTACTGTATTGATCCAAGTAAAACTAATTAAAATAAACAACTAATACCTAATGTGTATTACACGACGTAAATTAGAAACTAGAGAGAAAAGTACCAACGGAGCTACAAATTGAATCAAAACTTCGTAGCTCGTAGCACAAGGCGTAGCTCTCGCTACGCGCTACGCAAGAAAAGCTCCACTTACTTCAGCGTATTTCCTCCCAAGGCGGGCGCGGCGTCTACGTCGTTAGTTACGAGCGTAGCACTAAGTCCAAGTCCGAACACACACACGCACGCACGATCAAACTTTTTTTTTTCGCTTTTGCACATTCACGGGTGCACCACTGGACATCCAAAACTAAATTGTGGACATTTCAACTCTATAATTTCAAATAATCACATCATGGGGGGGGACTACAAAAGGAGAGCATTGATGTGAGCGAATCACACCATCGCTACGCATCGCTACTTTTCCATAAAATACCACAATTCTCGCGAGCGGCGGCCATATATTATAACTCTGTACTTCATGAAGCTGCGGCAGATGGAATCGTATTAAAATTCCTTTGTCGCCACAAATTCGTTGTGAGAACGAACATATTTAAAAACTTTTGCTGTGACTTATTGCTTCAGATACGAGTGATGTGTCTGTCTTAATAGGAATAGGATCCACTGGATACCCCATACAGGCTTGGTTTGGTTCTGTTGATGGTTTCGGAAGGTTATACAAGGTGTAAATGAATTAACGCAAAATGAGAAACTACTTTGTAAGGGACATCAAACTGAGCAACTTTCAGTATGAAACCGATTTTATCAGAGAAACTTTATTTTTCACTTCTCCGTTTCAGGATTGGGCAAAAATGCTTTGTTTGTTTTCCTGTTCTCCTCTACAGGGCGCATTTCTCAACCGATTCGCGTGAAGTTTTCTGAGTAGGTTGAACAATTAAATAGATTTTTTTTGTCGAGCCAGTTTTTGGTTTTTTTTTCAAAATGGCGGAGATATGGGGTTTTAAATTGTAAAAAAATCGCTACAACCGAAACGGCTCGATGGATATTAACAAATGAGGTTTCGTTGGATTCGTAAAGACCATGAGAGTGAAACAAACTATATAATTTTAGTAAAAAGTCGATAGGTCATATTTTAGATCGCAAAATGTAGTTTACAAAGTTATTGGTGCGGCTACTTTCATCCTGCATGTACGTAACCAGGTACATTCATAAGTTTGTATATGTTTTTGAAAGAAAATTATTCGGGTTATTCTTTTTGACCGAGCGAGCGAAGCGAGCGAAGCGTCTCCGTTTCAGGATTGGGCAAAAATGCTTTCGTATGTTTGTTTGTTTTTCTGTTCTCCTCTATAGGGCGCATTTCGCAACCGATTCTCGTGAAATTTTGTGAGTTGTGTCTTAGCAGTTTAGCTTTCCCACCGACATACTCGCGAGGTCTACAGCTCACAGAGCCACTAGTAGATAATAGTACGGAACCCTTCGTGCGCGAGTCCGACTCGCACTTGGCCGGTTATTCTAAAGCTGTGTCAGAGGCCCTAACATAACACAGCAGCTTGAAAACTTCTGACAGTCGGGTTGGTCCCTTAGCTCGAGACTTGACCGAGACGCCTCCAGATACCCGCATTATTGACCGAGCGAGCGAAGCGAGCGAAGCGTCTCCGTTTCAGGTTTGGGCAAAAATGCTTTCGTATGTCCGGTTGTTCTCCTCTACAGGTCGCATTTATGAACCGATTCTCGTGAAATTTTGTGAGCAGGTTGGAAAAATAAATAGAAGTTTTTACTCGAGCCAGTTTTTTGATTTTTTTCAAAATGGCGGAGATAAAATCGCTACAACCCAAACGGCTCGATGGATATTAACAAATGAGGTGTCGTTGGATTCGTAAAGACCATGAGAGTGAAACAGATGAGCGAGCGAAGCGAGCGAAGCGTCTCCGTTTCAGGTTTGGGCAAAAATGCTTTTGTATGTCCGGTTGTTCTCCTCTACAGGTCGCATTTATGAACCGATTCTCGTGAAATTTTGTGAGCAGGTTGAAAAAATAAATAGAATTTTTTACTCGAGCCAGTTTTTTTATTTTTTTTTAAAATGGCGGAGATATGGGGTTTTAAAATGTAAAAAAATCGCTACAACCCAAACGGCTCGATGGATATTAACAAATGAGGTGTCGTTGGATTTGTAAAGACTATGAGACTGAAACAGATTATATAATTTTAGTAAAAAGTCAATAGGTTGTATAAAAGATCGCGAAATGTAGTTTACAAAGTTATTGGTGCGGCTACTTTCATACTGCATGTACGTAACCAGGTACATTCATAAGTTTGTATGTGTTATTGAAAGAAAATTATTTGGGTTATTTTTTTTATGTGTTTTAGCAGTTCAGCTTTCCCACCGACATACTCGCGAGGTCGACAGCTCACAGAGCCACTAGTGATAATAATGGTATTCTACCTACGCGGTGGGTGGAGTATACAGGGTGTAACAGAAGGGTGTAGTCATATTTTAGGGGGTTGTTAGGGAGACCGTTCTGAGCAACTTTCACTATGAAACCGATATGATCAGAGCAACTTTATTTTTCATTGCTCCATACGTTTTAGTCCGGGAGATCAGCTATAGAGAAGTGAAAATTAAAGTTGCTCTAATCAAATCGTTTTAATAGTGAAAGTTGCTCAGAATGATGTCCCTAACAACCCCCTAAAATATGACTACACCTTTCTGTTACACACTGTATTAGGCCCGTGGAGTCTTATAATTACTCATTATCAACGTAAAATCGAGTATTGAATATTGGGCAACATGTGGGAGAAAGTGGAAAGCGGAAGTGGGCACAGTTGTGCCTCTGCCACCTCGCATGGGAAACGGCGTGACGCATGACGCTAAGTATTATTTATTTTTTATCACACCTGCTCTGAAAATACATACTAATTATACCAATTAGAGGGAAGAAACGCCTTTATCCCGCCCTTCAAATCCTTTCATCCCAAGGTATGGAAGTTTGTATGAAAATCCTTCCGACCCAAGGGTGGGAAGTATGTATGAAATTCCATTACATACCCGGTTTTTTTTATTTTTATTTGTCAGCAGTCATACTGCAAAGAGTCTTTAACTGTCTACTAATTAAATTTCAAGTAAATTGTTACTGGCCACATACAGTTTTTTTTACCAGTTACCAACCTCCTTGGTGCATACAGAAAATTTAAAACGAAATTATTTTTGTATATAAAACGCGCGGAATCACGGAAGAAGTGGCTGCATGACCTTATGATCTTAGCCTACTCCAGAAACGGGCGAATAAAAAAAGGAAAAGCCCGCGCATTTTCGCAAAAACTTCGATTGATTTAGCATTTATCTTTGTGTTTAAACATTTCTATGCATTTATGTCTATAATTTTCCTCGTAGGTGTAATAAAAAGCACTATACATACCTCAGGATAAAGTACAGTTCCATACCTCAAATGGTTTGCGCCCCTCGCAAGCTCGTGGCGCAAATGCCATAATCTCGGTATGGAACTGTCACTTTCTTCCCTCTGAAGTAATGTACTATTACATCATCCCAGTTCAGAAATGAGGTTTTGCTGCTGTCAAAATACTCCTTGAAAGTTCGCGTTTCCGAAGCCGGGCAATGAAAACTAGAAATCGTTCCATTTTCAAACTTATTACACACCCATAGATTTAATTGTTCATGCCATGACGAAGAACCTACCACAGACTACCAATCACTATGCTTGACAGTGTGGCGATACGTACGACTCAGTTTTTTTTTCATAAATTGTTAGGGAAACCGTGTTTAGCGGTTTTGTATAAGTATCTCGCTACTATCAAGGCATGTGGCGCCCTCTTGTTCGAAGTTGACGGCGGCGGCGGCGGCTGTAGATTCAGTGACCCCAAACTGTTCGCTTTTCCGGAAGTGGCACAATGGCGCGCTCGGCGCGGCGGCAACGACCTAACGAGTTCCGATGCGAGAGCCACTCGATTTCAACTACAATCGAGTAGTTACTTAGTTGTTCTCAGTCTCGACTCATCCTCATCTCAACATTACTAAGGTATTAGCTGATTAGCCCATAGTTTGTATGGAGTTGTCAAATACTGTAGTTTAGCGTTCATTCTACGAGTATCTCACGTCCGTTTTTAATAACGTCTATCCTCAATCTGCAGATAGATATGGTCAAATTTGATATAAGTTCCATTTCTATGACGAAATATAGCTAGTAATGCGAAAATCATGGATAGATAGGTTACTGAATAACCGGCCAAGTGCGAGTCGGACTCGCGCACGAAGGGTTCCGTACCATTATCTATAAAAACCGCAAAAAAAAAAAACACGGTAGTTGTATGGGAGCCCCCCTTAATATTAAATGTATTTTGCCGTTTAGTTCTGTACCCCAAAGGGTGCCAAACGGGATCCTACTATTACTGAAACTTCGCTGTCTGTCTGTCACCAGGCTGTATCTCATGAACCGTGGTAGCTAGACAGTTGAAATTTTCACAGATGATGTATTTCTGTTGCCGCTATAACAACAAATACTAAAAATCAAAAGAAATTTAATATTAAGGGGGGCTCCCATACAACAAACGTGATTTTTTTGCTCGATATTGATAATGGTAGCAGGTAGACGCTTAAAATGTTCACAATATATTGAGAATATTATTTGATTAAAAAATAAATAATTAAATTAAAATTAAATAATATTTAGACGCACATACATTTTTTTTTTCTTTTGCGGTTTTTTATAGATAATGGTACGGAACCTTTCGTGAGCGAGTCCGACTCGCAAATATTTGTTTAATTTAACTAGTATCGGGTATCTACCACACAAAGCTTTAACATGAATTGTACGATTAACTAGGTCCAACTTAAGCATCTGAAATTACGAGTAGGTATATATGGGAGATTCAAGACACAAATATAGACTACACTATTAGACATGAGAAAAGACCAAAAATAATAACAAATCAGTGTTATCATTTAACAATTTTGACATAGGTATTTTAAAACATTCGTTGTTTAAATTTTTTTTTGGTCTGAATGCGTGCTCATAATAATCTCATGCTGACTGTTACAATACTCATGTTAAAAGTTCGCCAAAGTGATAAAAATCACACGTACCCGCAGTAATTGAATATGTATAAATAAATTTTATTTAACTACTTAATTGTCATGTAACCTTGACTGCGGTTAAATCGCATGGTCATCTCTTGACGCTGATGTTAAACTTCGATTAAAGGTTGTTACATTCGGTTCAGAGGGTTTTCTAAAACAATGTACTTTTGTATTTCAAAACAATAGCTGGATTACCTACACGAATTTCCGCTAACATACGTTCCGCGATTATCATTGATCGTTATCGGTAAGTAAATAAGTAATAGAGTAGATAAGATTTTAAAAAACGTTTGAAAGAACACTATCTTTCTCTACCATAAACATAATAAACTTAATTTTCTATTAATATAATATTTATCGTTGTACACCTAAGTCCTAATTCCTAACACCCTAACACCAGTCCTAACACCTAATTCCTCTCCATCCTAGGTTTGCTGGAAGAGATAATATTTTTAGAGATCAATGCTATTTTGTATTTCATTTAATTTAACATGTAGGCATTCTTGTACTTCAATTTGAATTAACGACACTACCAATTTCTGGATTCGATTTATAAATCAACGATAGATTCAAACAAAGTTCGTCATATCGATCGTTTGAAGAAAAAATATCGGAATGAATATCCCTTTACCATTTTCTATGTAACACATCGATAATGTTACACCGATTCGTTGAATTAAATAGCGTAAGGGCCTGTGTTGAGTTGTTTGTGTGACATTGTAACAATAGTAATTCCGTTCTACTATCTACTTGGAAACACGTATTTCTATAAATAACTTAATCTACATGAGCACTAGCCCACCGCATGCTCTCCCAGTGAATATCATACCATGTCTATCACAAGAGAGTTACTGTTGTTGTTATCATATTCATATCAGTTCATTTTATCTAAGAGTAGGTACCTTAGTTTATTAATCGGTCACGTGTCGCGTGCCAGTCGGACTCTCAACAAGAATAACCGGCCAAGTGCGAGTCGGACTCACGCACGAAGGGTTCCGTGCCATTATCTATAAAAACAGCAAAAAAAATGTAAATATTAATTTAATTTTAATTTAATTATTCATATTTTAAGTAAATAATATACTCAATATATTGTGAACATTTTAAGCGTCTACCTGCTACCATTATCAATATCGAGCAAAAATGAGCAAAAAAATCACGTTTGTTGTATGGGAGCCCCCCTTAATATTAAATTCCTTTTGATTTTTTGTATTTGTTGTTATAGCGGCAACAGAAATACATCATCTGTGAAAATTTCAACTGTCTAGCTACCACGGTTCATGAGATACAGCCTGGTGACAGACGGACGGACGGACGGACGGACGGACAGACGGACAGCGAAGTCTCAGTAATAGGGTCCCGTTTGGCACCCTTCGGGTACGGAACCCTAAAAAGTACAAAAAAAAAACTTTTTTCTCGAGATACCCTTAATTTTTAGGGTTCCGTACCCGCCAAACAACAAACGGGATAACAAGACGACCGCGTTCTAACAAAAGTCTACCACGCGCAAAGGTGAATAAAAAGTCAGCAGTCATCTGCTTCTACATAACATACACGTGCCTCTCAGTGCTACTTTATTTGCATAACGACAGTCTTAAATCCAAGCACTTGCATGTGATAAAGATTAGATATTTGCATGTCTTATCTGTTTACTATATCTGTTTATCAGTAATTACTGGAGGTATTTTAATTCTATTCTCTAAGGTTACTAATTATGGTCCTTCGTGTCTAACAACTTAATAGACATGACTTGCATGACACAATGGTGGCGCCTTGATCGTGACATTGAGTACTATATAACGTCTTGTACTGTTCGTACCACGTTTCTTTGGCTCTGAGTGAGATGTTACCTGTTAAACTGCACCTAGGAGAAAGAGAGGTCGCAGAGCTAAAGAAACTTAGCGCGCCTACTACTTTGTACATAGAGCTTAATTAATGAGTAGTTAGGTTGTTTTGCAGTCAAGTTAGCACTAGAACTAGGAACTCAGGCTGTAATAATAAGGCCATAGAATAGTTATTTATTTGTTTGTCTCGACTAAAAACAAAACTATGATGTAAAGCATGTAAAGTTTAATATATTACCTATCTGGGGTATTTTACTACTTTTGAGCCCATCAGAGTCCAGAATAACTCGTACTACCCTACTATAACTAACGCAATTTCATCTCAGCTGTACGTATTTTTTTAATAAACTGTTTAAAAACCAACTTTCGAAATCGCACGTAATTTACAATGTCAACTTTGAGCATATTACAATACTTTCCATTTACCGTGCTATTGTAATGTATTACCTCGCTGTTACCGATTTCACCTGTTGTGTCGAGGAGATTTCATCACAGACACAGCGGTTGCTCAAGTGTTGCAAAACCGTTAGCTAGGAAAAAGCCGAATTCAGTGCACTTCTCAGTGATTCTCTCGAAACGTCCAAGCACCAAATTAACCTACCCAAAGTCTTCACAAAATAAAAGGCCCGTTTTGACGTAGGTAGGTAATAAAAGCCAACTGTTGCGTACAAGCAAAGCGTACAAGTTGCACCTACGAAAACCGCTTCTATTACCTACGCGTTAGGGGTTAAAACTTCATCGGCGGGAACTGTCAAAACGGGCCTTTTATTTTGTGAAGACTTTAGTACCCTAGTAAAGTAAAGTACCTAGCTAGATAGCGTAAAATAAAGTCGGTCTGGAATTCTGAAGGCCTAAATACCAACTCTAATGGACTGTTTACATTGGTCAAGGACAGTGGACAGTACAGTAGCAAGGACAGTGGACAGTGGCGAGTAGGGACTCGAGACCGTGACTGTTTACACTAGGATCCACTGTACTTGTCTACTGTTCAACCAATTTGAACAATATAAACAGGCCATTAGGGCCAGTCTACATTGGTCAAGGACACTGGACAGCGGGAGGACCGTGGACAGTGGATAGTGGACGTACAGTAGTGTAAACGGATCGGACAGTGGTAAGTCAACTTGGCTGTCATATAATATCGCCAATGTCCACTGTCCTTGACCAATGTAAACAGGCCATTAAAGCAGGAAACAGTAAGGCCCAGCTTCAAATACGTTTTAGTACGAAAAAGCAGGGCGGACATATTAATAGGAATAATAGGCCTCCTGAATACAAGTTTTTAATTGTTGTGTTTGTGCATAGTGTGTGACCAGATACGGTTCATCGAGATCATAGAAAGTTTTTTCTTCCTCATCATCATTACCATCAGTCTGTCAGCCTCTCAGGGAACCCCTGTCGAGTACCTATAGGCCTCCTCCCTCATGTGCAATACAGGTCACCTTCAAACAACCATACCGATAAAATTAAATTATTTGTGAATGAATGAACGATAGTTTTACTTTTTAGATTCAAGTAGGTTAGTAGGAAAGGCTTTGTTTTAGTGCCGTTCTCTCATTCCTCAGATAGCGTTTATCTGTATGTTTATCTGGGGCTTTTGACATTTCACACGTAGGTACAAAGTTCCCTGAAGGCGTCACATCATTGGACTTATTAGTCTGAGGTCACATCTTTCGGAATGGCAATTTCATTGCGATCCAGATTCGTGTCAGAAGTAGGTGCAGAGTTGAGCCAACCGCAGTAGTAGTCTGCCATCTAAATCGGGCTACCTACTCACACGCTGCTGCAGAGGCAATCTAGTGAAAAAGTGTGTTCACATTAGCTACTATAAAACATGCCAATGTAGGCTGTAAGTACAGTCTGTATCAGATTTAAGTGAGCACGCAGGCTACTTACAACCAAATAGGTACCTATCTACACAGCAAAAGTGTCAATGTGGATATTGACGTAGAGTTTCTTGTACACTTTGACTTGCGTGCTCATATATCTAAAGATGACTGTACCTACTTGATTGAACAAAGCAGGTAAATATTATTACCAACATACCAAGAGAGTAAGTTAAAGAACTCTGACAAAGCAAAGGACAGAAACTTACTAATACAATACAATATAAATTAATGCCACCTGTTGAAAAACTGACTGAGTCAACAACTATGAGTAACCTGTAGTGTAAAGAAAGTGCTCAACCAGAAGAAAATTTAAAGAAAGAAGAACGCAAAAGAAAACTTTGCGACTTTGTGGCTGATGGATGACCCTATGTAGGTACTATACTTATCTAATAGAACAATAGAAGCTAAAGGAATCTTCATTGTCAGCTGTAGTCGGTACCTACTTCTAGTCAGTCAGGAATTCAGGATTACCTAGACTTTTCAAGACGCCTGGTGAAAACTTTTATCGGTAGGTACATACCTACTTAACAAGGAAGCTACCCTCCAAAGTTCAGTCTTCTAGTTTTATTTTAGCCGTTTGGGCCCTGCGGTGATGTGATGATGATCTTTATAAAGAGATCTCTTCCAGCAAACCTAGGATTGACAATTGGACTTTTCCTCTCTAAGCCGTTTAGCCCAAATTAAAAACTCCTCTCCAACCAACGAACTTAGTATCCGTAATCAGTAAACTGAGATCATTGGCCTCACTCCGCCTCCGCCGCCTCCGCCTCTACCGCAACCGCAACTGAGAGGAATACCTTCCTAATTATTTAATCAATTCTACCTGCTATGTAGGTACCTAATTGATTTAATTTGATTCATTTCCTTTTATAATATTGATTACCATTTTAGTAGCAGTACAAAGTCTAGAACCCATACCCAGGCCAGGACATTTCAAGAACCTAACCCAAACAAAAACATGAGCGCATCGCGAATCTGTATAACCTGTTTCCTTTTTTTAGGTCGCGTCTTTTATTGGGCAGAACGGGACATATGATGCATGGCAGACACGGCCCGGTAGCGTGGCCAGGCCCAGCAGCTAGCCGGCCGGCCGGTGCCTACGTGACGTCGCCCGCGTGGCACGAGGGCCAGGGGGGACTGTAGCTTGAGCGGGGGGAAGGGGAGAAGGGGAATCCAGTTTGTTTTGCTCGCTGCGCACGCATATAGTGATGTGATGAAGCGCGTGGCCAACTGGAATTTAGATGAGAGATATTTAGACTGTTGTGGTTGTTGAAGGGTTGCTAGTATTGGAAGTGGGTCTATCTGAAATTAATATTCAGATTGAACTTAGAACAAATAAGTAAGTTAGGTACCTACCACACGAAGAGAAAGAGCTCTACAACAACAACTTAAAACTTTAGGCAAAACATTCACCTACCTTGATCATAGCATTCCAATTTCCATCCAATCCATTTTAATTACAATTATCAAATGGAGCATGGATCTATAAAAAAAAATGTGAAGTTAATATAGCTGAGGCACCAGATAAAACTGCCGATATCGATAAACTAGAAGTAAACATTGAACACCGCTCTACTGCTTATTTTGAGTGCGCCGTAGCCGGCAAGGAGTCGAGCAGAACACAACAAAAGATCAGTTGATCAGACGTACCCAGAGCGATCACACGCTCTGTACTGCCGATAAGAGCACCGATAATTTTGAATTAAACTTCATCAATTTGTCGTCCGTTGAAGACATCCAAGATGTTCTCAACGAGAAAGAGTCTGGATAAGTTCGCGAGATTGTACAGGAACGAGATTCGTCGTCAGATAAGTAAGACGACTAGTGTCACAAATTCCGATGCCATGGCGCCTAGACTAGACCAGACCCAGATAGAGGATGTCGCTGGATTGCCGAAGAAACTGCTAAAGCTGCAGAAATATCACAGGTCAGTGGACTCGGGTAACCCGTAGAAATCGAGTGCAACGTGACACACGGCGACATTGTAGTAACTACACTAACACTTTAGACTTGCGCGGCGTTCACTTACGCAAGTTTCGAGCTAAAGCGACAGACAATTTTAAATTCAGTGTTGTCAAGTGTTCAATTTGCCTCACGCACGCACGACACTTAGCATTTTGTTTTTGTTGATGCTTTGGCAACATAGTTAAGTTAAGTCACAGAAGAGATAATAGTACTCCGGTTAAGTATAACTCCCGGAAAGACATTTTGTGAGAGAGCGAGACACACACAGCCAACGCTGGCCAAGTTACATTCCGGGAGTTATGCACCGTCAACAACAACGGTCTTGGGCACAGTCTTGGGCCATAGGTTACTCTGTTACCTTTTTTTATGTAATACCTACCAAGGAACCTAGTGTCTTGTTTGTAGTTATGTAAACAGATACAGTATTTATCCATACAAGTACTTACGAGGAGGTATCAACATATTTACCTAAAATCACATGTCATCATAATGTCCTATGGACTCCAAACGTTAATGGACGCCAATGTACAAGTTATTTCAAAATACCATTTTATAATGGCCACCCTCTACTAGTCACTGGGCACATGAACTGGGTTGATAGGTCATCTAACAAATGCCTTAAGCAACTGCAATAACATCCCTTACTACAATTAGTAGTGGTAGGTAGGTGTAGTATGATCTGTACGGGATCGCAGAGGCACATACTGCATTTGGCGAAACAAAAGGCCAGCCCATTACTGTAACTATGCAGACGAGACATAAAAAATCTAGTCCTAAAGCCCCTTCACCAACCCGCACCGAGCCAGCGTGGTGGAGTATAGCTCAATCGTAACTCAATCGGCTTGTCCTTGGTGGGGAAATTAGTGGGCTACAGATAACCCCTTGAATTCCCTCCAGGTTTCTGTCGACCCTCAACTCGCAGCAGCTCCCGTTAGCCGCTCAAGGGTTGGGAGTCTCCAAGGACCAGTCGAGGGATTTCATGGCGTGCTTCCCGGACATCGTGAGGGACCTCACGGAGACTGGCAAGCACAACGATGTGCCTGAGGCCACCCAGTGGTTGGCGAAGGTACATTTGTCATGTCTATCCTGTCTAGCTTGGGTACCTACAAAGACGAGTTAAATGAGCCCGTTATCGATATGATAGGTTTACGAGTAAGAATCCGCGGATTCCATACCATCTTTGTATTGACATCTAAACTACATACACAGTCATATCTTTATCTACCAACTTTCGTAGTGATAGAAGAACCAGAAGACCACCATTACTTTTGTTGCGCGATGATACTTATTTGCCTACGAGACGTAAAGGTTGTTAAAAATTTAATCAGATCAATAGGGAGTGGAAGAGGGGGAGAGAGGCCTTTGCCCAGCAGTGGGATATTACAGGCTCTTATTAATATAAATAATAATAACAGTAGGTATAACCAATGCTTCTTTTTGTTCACAGCTTTTACAATACAACGTGCCGACTGGCAAAAAGAACAGGGGGCTTGCCACAATCCTCGCCTACAAAATGTTGGAGAAGAAAGAAAACCTTACACCAGAGAACATACATTTGGCGAATATTATGGGGTGGTGCGTCGAAATGGTAAGGATTTCATTTAATTTTACGCTCACATTCACACACACTATACTCAACTTTAGCGTTATCTCGCGTACCTAAATGAACCTGGGTAAAGACTTCTATACGTAAATAGATAGAGGTACCATACCACCGATTTATATGAATATTTAGGAGGCGTTATCTCAAAAAATATACCTAGTGAATCAGTATAAGATTCGCAAAATTACCATAGCAAGTCTTGTTTTTAGGGTTCCGTACCCGAAGGGTGCCAAACGGGACCCTATTACTGAGACTTCGCTGTCCGTCTGTCTGTCTATCACCAGGCTGTATCTGATGAACCGTAGTAGCTAGACATTTGAAATTTTCACAGATGATGTATTTCTGTTGCCGCTATAACAACAAATACCTACTAAAAAACAAAAGAAATTTAATATTATAAGGGGGGCTCCCATACAATAAACGTGATTATTTTGCTCATTTTTGCTCGATATTGATATTGGTAGCAGGTTGACGCTTAAAATGGTCACAATATATTGAGTATATTATTTACTTAAAAAATAAATAATTAAATTAAAATTAAATTAATATTTAGGGGGGGCTCCCATACAACATGTTTTTTTGCATAGATAATGGTACGGAACCCTCCGTGCGCGAGTGCGACTTGCACTTGGCCGGTTATTTTTATATATGCCCATTATGGAGTAGGTAGTGGAATGAAAACGGGTGCCACGGTGAAAACAGCGACGACGACTGATGTCGGTAGGTATTTGCTAGTTTAGGAACCTAAACAGGCTGCGGAAAGCCTACATATCTTGCTTAGCAACTAACAGGTTTAGTAACATGACTTGCTTTTTTGGTTCAAGTCAATCCTTTTGCATCATGGATTTTATAGTTTTATTTATGAAAGCATCGAATTCTTGCAGTGCGTTATTTATTCATATAATTATACTGACTTATTAAAATTGCATTAAAGCATTAAATTTCATTTCTAAACTTATCAGTGACAGCATTATATACCTACAAGAAGTTGTTTTGTCTGAGGTAGGTAGTAACATTAACATCATGGTAACATTTGCATCTCTATGTAAATTAGAGCACTTAGTGGTTAGGTGTGTTTTCATAATTCGGAAAACTTTTGTTCTAGGTACCTAAATTCCACAAATAATATTCCATCTAATTTTGGAGGACAGCGATGTATTTACAAAACGAATATAGGTAATAGGTCTATGCATTTTAATATAGTTCATATTTATTTGTCCATGTTGTAGGTATATTGATATTTTATATAGTTTATGTAAGTACTGTTTTTTATATTTATAAATGTTGTAATTTCCGTGTTATGTAGTTTTGTTGCGCACTAGGACTGTCCTCATGCATCCACATTCCTGTCCTGCCTAGGTTTGCTGGTAGAAATCTCTCTTTAGAGATAAGCTCGCCTTTGCGTATAATGTTTTTTGTAATTATTTTTTTTTATGTTTCTGCGCAATAAAGAGTATGAATATGAATATGAAAATACCTTAACTTGTTAGTTTCCTACCAAAATAATAATAAAATAATAATTTATGAATAAATAAATACAATACAAGCAACCTCACTGAATTACGTAATCTAAAACTAAACACAGCCGTTGTTGTTATCGGGTTCTTATAGGCATCGGACATTACCTACTATACCTAATCTATGACATAACATGCAATACAAATAATCGCACTATCTTGTGAAGCTAAAACGATATTACCTATCGTTATTACGTTCATATCGTAGGTACACCTACACATGAAAGATTAGCCGAAAAATATTAATCCAACTCGCAATGTCTTTCAGACGTTATGATTTGAACCTATTTCTATAGAAAGGTAAGTAGAAAATAACGTAAGTGATCAGTGATCAATTTTTTTTTCAGTTTTTGTATAAAAATCGTAAAGTGGTTTATAGAATATACATCTACCTACGTACCAAGTTTCAACTGTGTAGTCCTAATAGTTTTGGAATAAAGTTGCTGTGACATACGGACGGACGGACGGACAGACAGACTTGACGAAACTATAAGGGTTCCTTGTTTCTCCACGGAACTCTAAAAATGATAAAATAAAGTATGTATGTAATGGCGTAAACTGCAGCGCGACACTTACGTCCGTCCGGGGCGTCCGCGCAAAAAGTGCGAAAAGTGCAAAAAAGTGTTTTATGCAAATTACACAAAAACCGCTTTAAACACTACATTTTTAGATATTTTGATTATCGATTCTTACACATAACAATCATACCAGCGTTTCTTGTGTAGAACTCCTGGAATAAAAAACATAAACATAAAAATTTACATACAGGCACATACATTGCTTCTGGCCCCACACTAGGATACCCTGTGTCGTGGGAACCAGAAACAGCGACATCGCAAACATGTAAACATCCAAGACCTGGGGGGTTTTTTTTTCGTCCCCAGCCGGGATTCGAACCCGAGACCTCTCGCATGGCAGGCACTGAGGTCGTCAACGTCAACAACTATTAGATTATTATTTTTTCATATAGGTAGTTTACAATGGCATTATGAATTTATGATGTTTTCAAACACTAAATTTTTAGGCAAGGAACGGTTTTATAACATGTAATTATTATCCCAAATGACTAATGGACATAATGTTATTGAATAATCTAATGTATGTAATTGACCTGTCTAATAATTTCATGTGGTGTTTAATGCAATCTATTTTATAGTTAGGATACTTTGTACGACGAATTGGATTTTTTCTGTCATGTTGTACGAATTTACTTTAAATAAATAAATAAGTAAATAATTTTTTGTGGATTCAGAAAGTATCTTAAACTCTCACTCAACAATAACTTTTTAAATATGGGCATTTTGCTGGACAATCGTCAGCCGGTTAAGTTAACAACAATATCATGAACAGCTGTCTCAGAACGAGCAAGCTATTTTATTTATTGCCTTGCTACCGAGACCACTAGGTAGGTAGGTATATGAATTTGGCATAAAATCTCTTATATCAGAGGAGCGAAAAATCCACATAAAATCATAAATACAGTACAAAGTTTTTACGGGTACCTACCTAAACGTGGCGTTTCTTTTCTGCCTACATGAACCCTACTTACCATATATATTTTTTGGTATATACATGATAAATACCCATATCTGTCTGTTGTTATTTTAACCAAGAAGCTCCAACTCCAAACGTGCCACAGGCATGTATGTCCTTCAAGTTGTTCACATTTGAATTTCGCCATTTGCGCGGTTGATATTTTTTTGGTCTTAAGAAAATGAATGATAAGAGTTTTTATGAGAACTAGTTTTTCTAATACGTGTTCATAAACTATATACCACACACACCTATTTACAGATTGGCAATTTAATGTAAAATATAGGCAACCTTTGCAGACTGTAAGTTACCTACGTGGACTTGGGTAATAAAACCCAGCTTTGTCCGCTAATATCACATAATTTGCTGCTTAATTGGTATTATTAATCGTCAAGATTACTTATTCTGTTTTAAAAACTGCTTACCTACCTACCTACATGCATTATGGTAACAAATATGTTCAAGTTTATCATAAAACCGGTTACATAGACTTATAACAAAACAAACAGTCAATTAGAGTAGCCACTCGGTAGCATCCATTTAGCATCTCGCATCGTAGTAGAAGTTAACAGTCATATTTTGTCACACACAACACAAGTTAACAATACTTTAATTTAATTGCATTTTATCACGCTCAGATACCTAATTACCTGTAAACTGGCTAATTAGGTTAAATGTGGTCAACAACCAAATTATTAATAATATGTATGTATATAGCAAGCATTATCGATAACTCATTGCATGGCACGAGTTCGATCGAGAACAATCGAGATCCAATAATAATAGGTAGGTAGGTATTCAGTTTTCTAAAAGTGGGAACAATTGTGTCTCTACCAACCCGTATGGGAAAAGGCGTGACGCTTCTATAATATTCAGCTTACTTCTTTGTATACTTTCAACAGTCCTCAGATGAATGAACTTCTTTGGATAGTCCACAGTCAGATGATACAAAAGCAAAAAAAAATAGTTCATTATGTCCCCACCGAGGGGCACAGGCCTTTACCCGGATATGAGTAAGATTGAGCCACACACGCTGGCTCAGTGAGGGTTGATGGAGGGGTGTCGGGCTAGTGGCCAAGCCAGATGATACATGATGAGGGTTTAAACAAAGAGTTTATTGATCTGAGGGTCCAGTCCGTCCAGTGCAGAAGTTGGGTTGGCTGAAATATGAGAGCAGGAGAAGGGGACATGCACAAAGGCCCCGCACATGTGGGCCATGGAAGAATGGAATGGAGGGTCCAGCCCACACAAGTCCTATCTTCAGATGAATGAAGAACTCTTTGCCCTCCCCCCGTTTACCGACTCTTTGGTCTTTTAACAAGCCATTTCCTCCCCCAGTTCCACACGACCCAGCTGCTAACCAACGATCTCACAGAAGGCGCGGAGATGCGCCGCGGAGCGCCTTGCTGGTACCGGCGCGCCGACGTAGGGCTCCGCGGCATCAACGACGCAGCCCTAGTGCAGAGCGCCATGCACTCCACGCTCAAACGGCACTTTCAGAACAAACCGTACTATAAGAACGTGCTGGAGATGTTTAGTGAGGTAAGCGAGGGACTTGCATAACAAAAACTGACTGTTGAGATGATCTCGAATTCTCGATAGCGCGAGAATTGGGGGAACACGGAGGGGCAGAGGGAACCCTAAGATGCGTACTTGCAAACGCATCGAGTTTGAACACATAAGAACGTAGTTACTTCTAGCTCAAGCTTCGTGAATCATTTTTTACACAACAAATGCGTGACCAAGAATTTGCGCTGTTTGGTTTGGTATTGGTTTGGTACGGTAGGTACCTAGACGATAGTATTGTGTTTGTGATAAGAGTTGTGGCGCATAATGGTAACCTTCGCATTTTTATGGCTCTGTGGAGTTGTTTACAAACATTGATTTATTTAAATGTGCTGTACTATAGTAACCGATTAATTAAATAAATCTGTGCAAACGTGCAAACACTTTGAAATACTTACCTCTTATCTTATGGGCTAAACTGGCTGACGGGGACCATTGGAAATCTGTTGTGGATTTCTGTACTTATGTTTCTATTGACCCCATCTTGTCCTGGTACAATGTATGGTCCTTCCAATATACCCATATAAAACTGAATCATCTCCACAGATGGCGCTGAAATGCTCAATCGGGAACTACCTAGAGAACTCAATGTCCAAGACCGACCGTCCAGACTTCAGCCAGTTCACAATGGACAAGTACATCACCATTGCAAAGTACAAGACTGCTTACTACACCTTCCAAATGCCCGTTGGGTTGGCTCTACTGATGGCTGGTGTCGATGACCCCGAGACCCACAGGCAGGCGAAGACCATTCTCTTGGAGATGGGACAGTTCTTCCAGATTCAGGTAAAACCCGACATTACTTTGAGGTATCGTATTGAGGTCCCACATGGCCCAAACTTTGGGCCCCAAAGTAAAGAAAGGCAAAAAGACGTATTCTATGAATATCAATTATTTATAATCCACTTACAGAAAAAAAAAATTGAACTTTTACTTATTAGGACCAAATTAAATTCCTCCCAACCGTAGAGGGCCTAATATTAATGGTACTCGTAGATACCTATTTCTGACTTAACTATTCTAAAAACTAATTTTATCCTGTTCTATTCTCATCTCACGGTCACCAAAACTTCGGTCTTTCTAGGACGACTTCTTCGATTGCTTCGGCGAGCCAAGCGTCACAGGCAGGCAAGGCACCGACATCCAAGACGGCAAGTGTACCTGGCTTGCTGTCGTGGCCTTGCAGCGCGCAAACTCCTCACAAAAACAGATCCTAGAAGACCACTACGGCAACTCCAAGCCAGAAGACGTCGCGATAATCAAGAACTTGTATGAAGAGTTGCAGCTGCCACATACATACTCGGTATACGAAGAAGCTACCTACGATTTGCTCAGGACACAGATCCAACAGGTCACCAGGGGTCTCTCACAAGACCTGTTTTTCAAACTGCTCGACAACATCTTCAGGCGAAACATCTGAGCTGGCCTCATTAACGTTTATAACCTTCCTGTTTGTGCGACTTTTTTGTGATTTTAAAAAGTCATGCCAAATATAGAGTCGGTCGAAAATTAATAATTGTAAATTATGTTTTAGATGGGAAGTGATTTTTATTAGACGTTGAATGTTATTAAATGTTATTCTGTTGATTATTCGAGATTGTGTGAATAAGTATACTGTTTTGTGATTTACCCGAAAGAGCATGAAGTTAAAAGATAAACAAATGTGTTATGCTGTCACACCTCGGACACTCCATAGAACCTGAACGCTCGTAAAATAATCACCTATTACTACTACATAACTAAATGACGTTTGTATACGTGCAAATGTGTGCGTAAACTTTGCTAGGGCTGGCTGGTGGCGCGGCAAATACAGCGATATTTAGTATACGCGTCGTCTCTCGTCAGGCGTTCAGCCCTGTCTATTGATCTTTTAACCAATCCTTTGACGCCAGGGGTGGGGTGCGGTATCTGAATCAGCGCGGGGAAGGAAGTGGCCGTTCCTGTACGGAGTACTACCTATTCTCTCTTCTGTGGTGCTGTGTAAGATAGCTAGGACAAGAAAGACGAAATGAGGTATAAGTTTGTGACTTACGAGAAAATGGTGAAATGTAAATTTTCTTTGACTTAATTAGGTACAAAGGTAAATGTTTGCTTTTGTGAAATAAATATTTGATTTGATTTTTATTTATATTATAAGTACTTTGTTATGTTAATTTAGGTAATTACTACATGGGACAATACTATACTATATCCTGTAAGAAAGAAAGTAGTTATTGTGTTTAGGCTAGTCATGTAAAGTGTTTCTACTTTTATACTTTGAAGTAGTTACAACTTTGTTGCTCCCAAATAAACTTTTTGATCTGCATGGCATGTGTCCAAAAATAACTTATAAAATTGTCATGTACAAATAATGCTAATATGGAAAGATAGAATGCAAGTTTAGTTTTAAAGAAGATTATAAAATAAAATTACTGTATAATGTGATTATGTTGTACTTATTTGTATATATTTGTGTATATTTATTGCACATAAAAGACAAAACACAGAAAATACAGAGAAGTAATTTACAAAGACAAGCTTATCTCTCTCTTATTGACCGAGCGAGCGAAGCGAGCGAAGCGTCTCCGTTTCAGGTTTGGGCAAAAATGCTTTCGTATGTCCGGTTGTTCTCCTCTACAGGTCGCATTTATGAACCGATTCTCGTGAAATTTTGTGAGCAGGTTGGAAAAATAAATAGAATTTTTTGCTCGAGCCAGTTTTTTGATTTTTTTCAAAATGGCGGAGATAAAATCGCTACAACCCAAACGGCTCGATGGATATTAACAAATGAGGTGTCGTTGGATTCGTAAAGACCATGAGAGTGAAACAGATGAGCGAGCGAAGCGTCTCCGTTTCAGGTTTGGGCAAAAATGCTTTTGTATGTCCGGTTGTTCTCCTCTACAGGTCGCATTTATGAACCGATTCTCGTGAAATTTTGTGAGCAGGTTGAAAAAATAAATAGAATTTTTTACTCGAGCCAGTTTTTTGATTTTTTTCAAAATGGCGGAGATATGGGGTTTTAAAATGTAAAAAAATCGCTACAACCCAAACAGCTCGATGGATATTAACAAATGAGGTGTCGTTGGATTTGTAAAGACTATGAGAGTGAAACAGATTATATAATTTTAGTAAAAAGTCAATAGGTTGTATAAAAGATCGCGAAATGTAGTTTACAAAGTTATTGGTGCGGCTACTTTCATACTGCATGTACGTAACCAGGTACATTCATAAGTTTGTATGTGTTATTGAAAGAAAATTATTTGGGTTATTTTTTTATGTGTTTTAGCAGTTCAGCTTTCCCACCGACATACTCGCGAGGTCTACAGCTCACAGAGCCACTAGTTTATAGTCAAGCATACTAAATTCCATCCCGCTACGAACTTGATAGGCAAAGGATCCCATCATCAGATCCTGACATGGTGTAAATGGGACCAATGGGAAGGAATGGAAGGAAATTTGATTTATAAACAAAAAAAAAGATACGCGTGTAGCACCGTACACGTGTTAGAAGTAAAACTTCTGTAGCTAGATCATTAAGTGGTACCTATACTATACACCTATACCTACCTATACTAAAAGAGATTTAAATTTCCAATTTTGAGATCCAATCTCTGCTTCAAGTTACTTTTAAGTTTCAGACGTCCGATTATTTGAAATTATTTTATACTTGTACTTACTTTTAACACGTCATGTCATTTATTTCCCACCATTCCTTATCTACAATTTGTCGCGCTCGTGGTGATATACTTAACTCATTCAATAGTGTCACTACTATTTGCATCTCGCTCAGATTATATACCATCTGACGTCACGTCTTTAAGCCGTCTCGCTCAAATGTATGCATTGCTTTGCTTGTTTTAGAAATCCATATCGACCCGTGTGACATTGATGAAACTCTTTTCTTACAAACTGTATGGATCGCATCGCACAGCTGTCAAACATAAGTTCCGGTTCCAACAAAGAGGTTGAACGAAGTAGTTTGAGTCATGCTAGATATTAGGCTACTAACGCCATATAGCGAAAGAGAGTGAGCGCCATCTTGGCCATACCGGAAATCAAGAACTCGTGGAAGAATGCTTAAAATAATTTTTATTTGTTAACGTTTCATCAGGTTTTTCTCTCACTAATTAACATTCTTTATTGTACGAATGTATTATTATCTTATCTGAATTAGTTAAAAACCGTATTGAAAATAGTTGCGGTTTTAAAAGTCTTCAGCCGACCCTGACGTCACCGATTCCAATTTCCGTTACATTTCTTAGCCACTCGTGATAGCACCCGGCTAGTAACAATTGAAAAGCAAATATATGAATAACCCACAGTTGAGAGGTTAAATAAATTTTACCCCCGTGCCCCAAGAAGTTTTACTTCAAAAATAATTTTCCAAACCGGTCCATCCGTCTAGGCGCAAAAAAAACACATCCGGACGAATTGTAAACCTCCTCCTTTGGGAAGTCGGTTAAAAAGTATACAAACTCGACCCACATAAAATGAGCGAAATTCACTGAAAAATAAATGAAATCTATAGGTTGAGTTTTGTAGGTACTTAGATACCTAGTTCATAGATAATTCCGGCCTCTAAAAACCTTATATCTTGAATAATTATTCTTGGTCGTTAGTTTACTAACACACTCGCTCTCAATACAGAGGCGAGTGAGGTAGTTCTAATAAACGGCCGTGACTCTCGGTCAGACAGAGACTTGTTACATTACAGCGCATCATATACTCGTCAGATGATGATGTCTTCCACCAAGCTGTAGCCAGCCACGGCGATCCTTTGAGAGATCCCTGTCTGTGGCATGATTCTCGCGCATTCGATATACGATATCTACACCTATATCGAGTGATTTTGTGAATCTGGCAACATAGGTCTCGATATCCGTAGGTATATCGAAGCCGCGAGAATCGAGTCGACTTTCTATCTTTGATAGGTAGGTAATTGTAATGCATTTATCTTGTGATTTAGGTAGTTCATTCATACAAATCCGTCGAAGACAGCTCCGTGGTCTAGTGGGTTTCTAGTTGCCTGTCACGAAGGAAATTCAGGTTCAAATCCCGGTGCTGACTTGCATGTACCAATTAGATAATTCGTTATACGGACGTTCCAATCGTGATGGAAAATATCGTGAGGAAACCTTCATTACTATATAGCTGCGGCGATGGGCTAGCCCCCTGTTACTAGTACTACTAGTACTTTAGCACTAAAAAAGGGTAATGTGCGGGAAAGGAGCCAGCGAGCTGACCGGACTGCATACAAAATGACTCTTTTTCAGTGGAAAGCCGGCGAGTTATAGTTGCGTGCGCCTGCCATAATTTAATAGCAATACAACATACATTCTGCAAAGAAACTATGATTGTGGCGTTGTGGACGTGGACGTGAGGCCCCGCCCCTGCCCTAAACCATCACCTGACGTCAAAACTTACGCCAGTCTCGCGCCAGTAGTGGACTTGTGTTACGCTAGTACTATTACTTATTCTGTGCTTGTGTTTCATACGTTTCATATTACAACTTATATTACTCTGTGGACTTGTGGTTGTTGCGGTTGTATGTGGTAAAATATGCAAAACGTATCCGGCGCATTCCTTCAGCAGTCACAACACTCACAACTCACAAGAGCGTAACGTGAGTTATTGTTCTGAGGTAACGTGGCTCCCAGAATATAGATGACGCCAAACATCTTGAGCAAAATGTGACGTGGTGGGGGAAAGTTTGCGCATGTACACTTACGTGCCAAAAAAAACGACGCACTTAAAATTCTCAAAACAAATCGTACCTACAGTATACTACATGAATCTTAGTGCACAATACTATATACGTACTTAGTATATACGTTCTTATACCAGCAGAAGCATCTGGGACCCCACGAACCAGTGTCGGGTGGGTCGGGTAGGTAGAGGAAAAGTACTACTCACTAGGTACTCCTTTCCTCACTCCTCCAAGTAAAATAGTACGATTATCCCTATCGATCGATCAATCGATTGAAGAATCTATGTTTAAACAATTTTAAACGCAGCATTTGCAAAGCATTTGACAGCAACGACAGCTGTCAAATCAACAGACTCTCTGGTGCCAGTGCTGCCAGCGTAGTAGCTTTGTCGCTAGCTATGGCGATATTTGACTATCCCCAGCGACAAAAAAGGCTTGGCAACTTTTGACATTTTAGTTGAAAACTGTTAGGTCAATTATTTAGGTACTTTTGACATAAAATACAATTCTTTTTGCTTGTATTTTGAATATTTTATTTGTCTGTTAAGGAATATCTTGTCTCTGGGCCGCGCGCCGCCGCTGCCGCCGCTGCCCGTACAGTTGATTGCACTCACAAGTTTCTGCCGATGGACGGAGGTGTGGATAAAAGTGAGAGGCCTTTGCCCAAAATTGGGCCCTTAAATTTTACATTTTAAAACCCCATAGATTCGCCATTTTGAAAAAAAAAACACGAACAGAATTGACAAAAAAAATCCAACCTGCTCACTAAATTTTACGAGAATCAGTTAATAAATGCGACCCGTAGAGGTGAACATACAGATATACGAAAGCATTATTGCCCAATCCTGAAACGGAGACGCTTCGCTCGCTCAGCCAATAAAAAAAAAAGAAAACACGCAGTAGTCTGCAAATGTTGCCATCATCTGACTTTATCTAGAAAATCTTTGGATACTTTTGTATCCCAAGGCAAATGACCGGTTATAGATCTTTATAGACAAACTGTACCTTTAATGACTGTATTCGCCCATGGTCTGGTTCATATTCATATTCATTTATTAATATTCATTTCAGTTGAATCACATGGAGCGACTTTCTGGCGAGTTTTCATATTGAGTCTAGCGACATGGAATTTTCGGAGCTGGCATCACTGCTGCTGGTCTTGCTTGACTTGTCTTGTCAGTTTTTTTCTGTGTTTGTCAATCTATACAGGTCTATACCCTTAGTTTAGCTATTGTTCTGAGTCTATACCCTATCCAACATAGGAAGACTCTGACAGCTGTCAGTGTCAAAACACGCCTATAAAGTATCGTATTTTTCGACGGTAAAATGTATAGAGACAATTAACATACTTTATTGGCAAATAGTGACGTGCTACACTTATCGTAAGACAAGTTATCGATATTGACTCGAAACATATAATAGAATATTGAAAGAAGATTGTGAGCGTGACCTACGATTCGACCAATCTACCCAGGAACTGATTATAAATCTACAAGACTGCTCCAGCGAGTCCGAATCAGACTTTGATGATGGTGATTTGGGCTGTGAATCAATTTATCAGAAATAAAAATACAGGTTGGCAAGAAAGTCTAGAAATTAAATAATGGCAACATAAGTGACATATTAGAGCACTATTGCGTGTTTTGATAGACAATCCAAATATGACACGCAGTAGTCTGTAAATGTTGCCATCATTTAATTTCTAGACTTTCTTGCCTACCTGTATGTTACAACATCCTTTTGTTTGATTTGCTTGAAACATACAGAAACTTTAGTTAGAACATCGATAATTTGTATCGACATTATACCCATTCCTAGTAAAGTCACAGTGACAAGCTGTCAGATATCACCCTATGTTATGTTGGATATAATATTCCTTAGCTTAGTCTGGTTGATTTGTTCTTCATTCTTCAACAAGATTACTGTTTGTCTGGTAAAAAATATAAATATCCGTTCTCTAACTAAAGTTACCTTACTAAATTATAGACTAAACCACGGAAGTGTTCGTTCTTCCGTTAGCAATAATATAGCCCTATTGTTTTCGAATTGTACACTTTCTTTGAACTTCAAGAATTCGGTCAGAGAAAGTTTTGCTTACGCATCCAAAATGAATTTTACTAAATCGACTGTATTCCGAATTTTTACTAAAATCCCTCGTTACCATCTCATGGACATTGGTGTACCAAGGTAAGTTTAATTATCTAATAAAACCAAAGCGACCAAGTTAGTTTATTTATATTCAGGTACCTAAGTACATTACTTGGCTTTACTTTTAGTGCCCGCTACTTTAGACACTCACTAGTAATTTGATAACTCTTTAGGTATTTTGTATGGATTTGCCAAAGATATTCCTAGAATAATTGACTCTTGAGTAGTGGCAGGAAGATTTGTAAGATTTACTATGTACAATGCAAATTGCTAACATTTTAAATAATTAAATTCGTGGTTCTCTATTGAATAGCGTGCCATTTATTTACTGTTAATCAATTTAGGTTTTAATAAAATGCCAAATGATATGAACCATTGTTTTTACAAGTTCTGACTTTCATCATTATGTTACTTACATAAAGTTTCACAATTCACTTCACAATTGAGGTGTGTGCTCAAACAACGCTGTATGTTACAAATTTGCTACAGCATTGTTCGAGCACACGTCTCAATTCTTTATTGCCATAAATATTATGCAGATTAGATAAATGGGGTATATCATTCTTTAACAGCAAACAGGGATCCTTGGGGTCAAATAAATGATATAAATAAAGACTATTGTTTTAAATATAATTCACCTAATCTCTGAGTGCAGTTCTTTATGTATCATGCAGTTTATTTCTATAGTGATAAGTAGCTATGCCTATCTGCATGAATTATAATGCAGCAATATATAATAGATGATGTCCTTCATTGTGTACAAAACCAAATCCTTTATGTGCCTCTATTTGGGAATTGGGTATGAGTAAATAGAACAGTTAAAGATAGGTAGTTATAGTACAGTCTAAACCTTCGCCATTTAAGATATAAAATTATTCTTGGAAATGTTGCAAATATAAATAAATATACTAGTGAGATAAATTGGTGTTTTCAGGGGGCGTCCCACTTCAACATCTATCTATATCTGCATAAGATGTATATTTACCTTAGATGTTGTACAATGTCTATACAAAGACAGATTGTGACAAAGCACAGCTAATTTTATTTATTTAAAAGCAAAAGATTTAATCTTAGGTTCTTGTTGTCTGTTATACATACATGGATGAGACTTGAACATGCATAATTCTACCTCATTTGATCTCTGAAGATAGTCACATAAGTCTGATACTAATCTTGAATAACAATGACATCCTCTCTTACATACTTTTACATGACAGACAATACATATAGGTAGGTATTATAATGTATTATTTTTTCATATATTTTTCACTGAGTCAGTGTGGTGGAGTATGGCTCAATCTTACTCATAAAGGCCCATGCTCCTGGGTTGGGACATTTATATATTTTGTATTTGGTCTGGTAGTGTGTTCCATTGTTCTGGGAAAGGGCCTTCTAGAAGTACCTTTAATTTACCTTTTTTTAAATAAGTACTTGCCTTATTAACAATAATATTATTATATGTAGACAGATTTTGTTCATAATTAAATTGGTCCAAAACATTTGTTGTTTCATTTAATAATTATTTTTTTTCTATTCCAGGGTATCAAAACAATTGGTTGCGAGAATGGCAACAAATGTTTCTGTCTCCCCGTCTCAGCATGAGAAGGATATGTTTCACGAAGTCTTACCAACTATCCTGGAGTCTATCGTATCTAGTCATACTTTCACGAAAACTCCAGATATTGGTAACTGGGTGAAAAAGGTTGGTATACAAATACGTTTCTGCACTCTACTATCCAAGGCCAGAGCCTCAGACCAACAGAAAAAAACATTAATTTAGATTTATGTGATTAGATTACATAACGTTATATAGCTTCCCGCCTTTTCCGATACGGAGGGAGGAACAGAGGCATACTTGTCTCCATTTTCCGATACGGAGGGAGGAACAGAGGCATACTTGTCTCCATTTTCCGATACGGAGGGAGGAACAGAGGCATACTTGTCTCCATTTTCCGATACGGAGGGAGGAACAGAGGCATACTTGTCTCCATTTTCCGATACGGAGGGAGGAACAGAGGCATACTTGTCTCCATTTTCCGATACGGAGGGAGGAACAGAGGCATACTTGTCTCCATTTTACGATACGGAGGGAGGAACAGAGGCATACTTGTCTCCATTTTCCGATACGGAGGGAGGAACAGAGGCATACTTGTCTCCATTTTCAGCCAGTTGTTCCATACTCCATTTTGCGTGATGAGCCAGTAATACGGGCTGTAAGACAATACTAAATGTAAATGTTGAATATTAATATTATACCCAACTCTCAACTCCTTCAACTAAAAGAAGATTAGAGATAGAGTCATAAGTTAACATCTCAGTGTTATAATCTAATTCCCTTATTTATAAAAGTTATTCTAACTTTTAAATTGTTTGTGCTTTCTCACAAACAATTTAAAAGTGAGTGAATAAGACAAAACTAATTGAAACGGCATTTTAGTTAAAACAAGTTTAATTAACGTTTATGATCATGATCAAGGACAGGTATGCAATCATAAATGTTAAATAGGTAACATATAGTATTAGTCAATAAATAATAATATTTGTATGCCATTGCGCGAAACATAGAGATACCTACGATTTAAACTTATTCCTAAGACCTTTGTTATATACACCTATGTTTTACAAATAAAGATCTATTCTATTCTATTCTAAAATTAACCACACATTTGTGTAATATATAACAATTACCTTTTAATGGCCGATTTCGCTATTTCCACTAACGAGGTGTTTATCGTCATGTTTCAGGTGTTGGACTACAATTTGAGAGGTGGGAAGAACAACAGGGGCTTGGCAACCATTTTAGCATACAAAATGTTGGAGAGGCCAGAGAATGTCACAGAAGATTCGCTGCAACTAGCTCGTATCATGGGGTGGTGTGTCGAAATGGTAATACAATAAACATGCAAGCATCCTTTCTATTAGTTGACCGAGCGAGCGAAGCGTCTCCGTTTCAGGTTTGGGCAAAAATGTTTTTGTATGTCTGTCCGGTTGTTCTCCTCTACAGGTCGCATTTATGAACCGATTCTCGTGAAATTTTGTGAGCAGGTTGGAAAAATAAATAGAATTTTTTACTCGAGCCAGTATTTAGTTTTTTTTCAAAATGGCGGAGTTATGGGGTTTGAAAATGTAAAAAAAACCGATATAGCCCAATTGGCTTGACGGATTTTAACAAATGAGGTGTCGTTAGATTTGTGGAGATCGTGAGAGTGACACAGACCATATTATTTTAGTGAAAAGTCAATAGATTGTATTTCAAATCGCAAAATGTAGTTTACAAAGTTATTGGTGCGGCTACTTTCATACTGTATGTACGTAACCAGGTACATTCATAAGTTTGTATGTGTTATGGAAAGAAAATTATTGTGTGTTAGCAGTTCAGCTTTCCCACCGACATACTCGCGAGGTCTACAGCTCACAGAGCCACTAGTCTATATGTTCATAGATGACGAACCTCAATAACAAACCATAAAATCTGACATTTGTAGTGAATAGAATAAGTGAATGAACTGCCGAGATCTGATGGAAGTGAATGTTGAATGAACGAAATTTATTCAGGATTTTTTAAAGCTAAGCCTACGCTGTCTGTCTGTCCGTCAGCGAGCTCTAACACACGAACCGTAATAGCTAGAAAGTCGAAATTTTCACAGAGTATCTGTGGCCGCTGCAGCAACAAACACTAAACTACACGAAATATAAAAAAAAAACCGGCCAAGTGCGAGTCGGACTCGCGCACGAAGGGTTCCGTACCAATATATATAAAAAACCGCAAAAAAAAAAATTGTATGGGAGCCCCCCTAAATATTAACTTAATTTTAATTTAATTATTTATTTTTAAAGTAAATAATATACTCAATATATTGTGAACATTTTAAGCGTCTACCTGCTACCATTATCAATATCGAGCAAAAATGAGCAATAAAATCACGTTTGTTGAATGGGAGCCCCCCTTAATATTAAATTTCTTTTGATTTTTAGTATTTGTTGTTATAGCGGCAACAGAAATACATCATCTGTGAAAATTTCAACTGTCTAGCTACCACGGTTCATGAGATACAGCCCGGTGACAGACAGACGGACGGACGGACGGACGGACAGACAGCGAAGTCTCAGTAATAGGGTCCCGTTTGGCACCCTTCGGGTACGGAACCCTAATAAAGGAGTCCCCATTCAAGAAACTTGATTTTATGTACTTTTTTAGTATAATGGTGCGGAACCCTCCGTGAGTGAGTCCGACTCGCACTTGGCCGATTATTTTAACCACCAGTGGTGACCAATAGATTAACACGTGTCTGTCGGTCTTTCTATTGTTTAAATTAAATTTTAGGGCTTCCACAAACTGCCTTCGTATTTCTCCGTGGAAATGTATCTATGCGCTCTCCACTGGATAAGTGCTACCTGTATAGAGACCACACATAATGTAAAAAAAGTTATATTTACGTTATTTGCAGTTTTGCACAACTAGGTATTTGGTTAGGGACGGGAAAGGGAGGAAAAGTATTTTTTAAGTTGACTTTTATGTTTATGGGTGTTATTGTGTTTCTAATGGCTGATTTCACCAACAAACCCATCTATTAGGGGACAGTTTATTTCCTTTTAGGGGCCACCTAGCGAATGTTTCACTCTGACCTAAGTTTAAGGGTCACCTAGGCTACTAAAGGACCCCCTAAATATAAGAGGCCGGCCTCCGGCTTCCGTAACAATCGCTGGACGGATAAGAAAAAGAGCTAAGTGTCCCCATGGAGCACTTATCCAGTGGAGAGCGCATAGATACATTTTCCTTTGAAACACAACTCACCAATTTACGGGCGGCGCGGGACGAGGTAACAGACTGTGATTGGTCAGCCGCTGCGAAACTGTCTGGCGACACGTCATCGTACCTAGGTTGCGTATGCCGCATTCCCCCACAGGCGCAGTCAATTGGATATATAGTCTCTGGTGTCCCCTAACTGTTGGTGAAATCATAATCATAATGGTGCATAATTGTGTTTCTAGTTACAAGCCTACCTCCTCGTCCTGGACGACATAATGGACGGGTCGTGGTCCCGGCGCGGGATGCCGTGCTGGTACCGTGTTCAAGACGTCGGTCTCGGAGCGATCAACGACTCGATACTGATACACACCTCGATACATCATGTGCTGAACGCGTACTTCAGGAATAGAGCGTGCTATACTGATGTACTGGATCTGTTTAATGAGGTAAGATCTCTTTCACATAAAAGACAAAACACAAAAAGATACCGAGAAGGAATGTACAAAGGCAAGCTTATCTCTAAAAGAGATCTCTTCCAGCAAACCCAGGATGGACAGAGAATATTAAAATACAGAACAGGTAGGCCTATGTGCTCAAATAAGTGAAAAGTCAAGTGTCTATTCGTGATAAGAATGCAGTGGAGTCATCACAGTCCGGCGGCCTAGCCACGCCCCGTAACCAATCAAATCGTTTCCAATTATCAAGCCAAGTTCACAGTGACCAGTAGAAGGCAAACGCGACGGTTGTGTCCTGTCCTGTGAGTGTGTGTTAACAGATTTAAATTTAAAATTCACTGCATTCTTATCACGAATAGACTATAGTACTGTATGTGCCTGTACGTAAATGTTCGTTTTATTTACACCCCTCCACCAACCCGCACTGAGCCAGCGTAGTGGAATATGGCTCAATCTTACTAGTATCCGGGTACAGGCCTGGTCCCCTCGGTGCGGACATTAATGGGCTACATTTACTTAACATACCTTTTATTTGTTCTATCCCCAGACACTAACATACACGTCTATCGGCCAACACCTCGACTACATGATGGCTCACCGCAACAAAAACGACTATAGCCAGTTCACACGCGACCAATACGACGCCATAGTCACCCACAAGACTGCCTACTATACCTATAAGCTGCCCGTGTCGCTGGGGCTTTACCTGAGCGGGAATATGGACGCGCAGGCACATAGGCAGGCTGAGGACATCTGTCTGGACATCGGGAATATCTTTCAGATACAGGTAAAGTACTTTCTGGCATAGTAGCTCGAAGCTGTCTAACATACCTACATTCCGACACACCTCGGACACTCCATAGAACGCTCGTAAAATAATCACCTATTATACTACTACATAGCCTAATGACATTTGTACACGTGCAAATGTGTGCGTAAACTCGTTCGTTTGTGAATATGTGCGTTCAGCGCCTAAACAAAGTGTCTCCCGAAGAGGCTCCCCGACTCCGGGGTGAGGTGCGGTATCTGAATCCGCGCGGGGAAGGGAGTGGCTGTTCTGTACGTAGTACTATTATCTCTTCTGTGATTCCGATTCATTTTTAACCGACTTCAAAAAAGGAGGGGGTTATCAATTCGGTTGTATTTTTATAGAACTTTTTTTGTGTTTGTTACATCGAAACCGATTTCAAAAAAAAAATTCTTTGGTTCTTGAAAATCAGGTTATGAAAAATCTGTGAGTTTTAATTTGTTTTTTCCTGGATGACATTACACATCCAGCGTTTTCGATGTTTATAGTCATTGTCACGAGATAAATTCTGGGTTTTAGGATCGTAGGTATATTCGTTTATATTATGTAATACGTATGGACTTCACTGTCAGGAGACAGATTTCATAGGCCCGAATGTAGACGACATTTGTATACCCAGCGGGAAGGACTAAGTGATAGGTCATGAAGTGGTTTTTTAAGTTTTTAACTTGGTGAATTATAAATTGAAGTTTTGAAGGGTATTCGAAAATTTAACACCAATCACGTCCTATAGCTAGCTAGTAAGGTTTAATTTAGTATAATTTAAAAATGTTACGTTTGGTTCTATAATAAAGTTCCTATATTAACTTGTAACTTACCTGTAACGAATCTGTTATTAATTTAAGAAATTAACCTACATGGTCTAAAATTGTCGCAAACTATTTAAAATATATTATATGGAAGAGCGGGGTATCCTGGCACAGGTATTTTAAACTTAAAAGGATGCCCCATCAACTACTGTAATTAGTATGTAAGCTTTGCGAAATAAATTATTGGTATTTGTATTTGTAATCAACCAATGTCAGCTCTTGTAAATCAATTGCGTTCGAGTTGGTAAGTTTTCAAGTTTGCGAACAATCTTCAAAACTTAAATTTGGGAGTGGGAGGGATTGGAAATCGGAATACATGTCAGAGATGTAGCACATGCCCGCCGGGTGAGGTTACAAATACAGATACTTTCTTCAGTAGACATCAAGACAGTCATCGACAGATTTCGGAGGCTCGTTTTCGGGTATATATAGACGACATTTGTATACCAAGCGGAGAGGAATGTAATATCATCATGGTCATGAAGTTGTTTTTTTCTTAGGGGTTACCGTACTGTACCCGAAAGGTGCCCAACGGGACCCTATTACTAAGCCTCCGCTGTCCGTCTGTCCGTCCGTCCGTCCGTCCGTCCGTCCGTCCGTCCGTCCGTCTGTCTGTCTGTCTGTCTGTCTGTCCGTCTGTCACTAGGCAGTATCTCATTAAAAAAAATCACAGATGATTTATTTCTGTTGCCGCTATAAGCTCGCCTTTGTACATTGTTATTCTTTCATGTATTTTCCGTATATCTGTTTTGTGGAGTACAATAAAGAAATTACGAATTAATAAAAAACAGATTATAATAAATATTTAAGGGGGCTCCCATACAACAGACATTATTTTTATGCCGGTTTTATAGATAATGGTCGGAACCCTTCGTGCGCGAGTCCGACTCGCACTTGGCCGGTTATTTTTTTAGTTTTAACTTGGTGAATAATATCTTACCTTCTTAACTCTTCACATACTGTGTAGATCTTTTAAACCCCCCCCCCCCCCGCCACACGCTACCGGTGCGCATAAAATCAACATATTTGTACACCTGTTTGTCTGTCTGCGGCACCATAGCTAATCCATTCACCGTTTCACCAATTACAGGACGACTTTATAGACTGCTACAGCGACGAATCGGTGTCAGGCAAAATCGGAACCGACATCCAAGAAGGGAAATGCTCCTGGCTAGCGGTTACCGCTTTACAGCGCTGCAACTCGCCGCAGCGCGTCGTCTTTGAAACTTGCTACGGCAGCAAGCAGCCAGCGCACGTCGAACGGATAAAGCAGCTATATAACACGCTGGAAATGCCCAAACTGTACAAGGAGGAAGAGGCGGCAGCGTATGAGAGGATTACGACGAAAATCAAACGGCTTCCTGAGAGCTTGTCGCCTCCGCTGTTTTATAAGTTGATTGAAATGATTTATGACAGGAAAGGCTGATTTGTTTAATGGTGCTCCTAAACGGGCCAGGTCTTGCTGCAATATGTAGCCGGCAACTCTATCAAAAAAGTGACACCTGTTAAAAATAGTGACAGCTATCAAAATCATAACTGTCAAAAATAGTGACAGCTGTCAAAAATTGTGACATCTGTCAAAAATAGTGATAACGAATAGAAATCATGACACATGTCAAAATCATGCCACCTGTGAAAAATAGTGATAATGGATAGAAATCATGACACATGTCACAAATGTTGACACCTGTCAAAAATAGTGACACCTGTCAAGAATAAAGTTTTAATGTGAAGTTGTGCCTCTGCCACCCCATCAAAATCATGCAAAATTTTTATAAGTCCATGTCCCATAAATAATAATTCAAAGTCTTTTCTGGCATTATGCGTTTCTGGCATTTCGCTTTTCTGGCATAGTGCGTGTAAACGCTATAATGGTGTCCTTCTCCTACTCACATGTTATAAAAAGACACCAATAGTTGCCGGCCACATATTGCAGTGAAAATATGGCCCGGAGCACCTTAGGAGATAGTCAACTGTTTGATGCACCGAGCGTGGACTGACGTCTGATTGGTCGAAATTGAAGTATCAAACAGTGCCCCACGATTATGACAACTAAGTGACGTCGGAATATTTTGGAACGCAATTTAACACTACTCTCTAAGGCCGGCCACATACAGTCGGAAATCCGGCACGGAATTCCGTAACGGAATTATCCCGAACGCAATAAATTAATACAAATCTATGGATCTACCAAATATATACGGAAGTTTTCCGCTCGGAATTTTCGCGGATTTGTGTGAGATCGAATTCCGACTGTATGTGGGCCGGCCTAAATAGCTTCGATATCTTATTGTTTTGTATGGAGTTGTCAAAGTTATTATAGTGTTAACTCGCGTTCCATCTGTCGGGCCTAAGTATAATCTAGATGTTACTGGTTAGACTAAAGGTGTAAGGTGCGTTTATGACTCCGTTGTGGCCCCTCCACACATTGGTCCATGACGGCACGCAGAACGGGACAGAGCTATACGTGCCTGTGATCGCCTGTGATGGCCCATTGTGTCGAGGGCCATAGACAAACACTTGTCACACCGTTCGGCCAAACTGCACGGGACAGCAAATAAACTGCCACCTACCCTTCTGCCTAGGACCTCTGATTGGATTTTCTCAAAAAGTATTAAACTTATGTACAATTACAACTATGAAAGTTATGTTTACAGAAAGTGTGTTTCATGATGATTAAAATGAATGGGGTTTTTTGGGATTAATCAATTTATTAAGTGTTTTGAACCCCTTCACCATTGAGCTACCATTACTACGTACGCTAGTAATAGTAGTTCAATGCCCTTCACTCTCAGAAGCACACCGCTCGAACGACCGAACAATGGCGAACTATTGTTATATAAGATTTGTCGGCGAACTAGTTAAGGATATTACAAAGGGAAGTCGTTTTCCAGTTGGACCAGTTTATTTGCTGTCCTGACATATGACAGATAACCTAAATCTTCATAAAATCTACGTTTTAAACATATGTAGTGATTTTATCGAATTTATCGGGAGAATCGAGATTGAATTGCACACCATTTTGCGATTTTTTTCCGCGAATTTAAGATTTCCGCGGAAAAAGTCGCTGTGCGTACGCGCCTTGACACGCCAAAATATAGTTAGAAAACTGTTTAAGATACTACGATATGATAGATGCAAATTCATGGCCGACCACACCTGCTGACGACGTGTAGCCGACGCGTGTGAGCGGTAACTACGTTCGCTATCTCGCTCACTCGACTTGGCGACACGTAATCTACAGTTTGCGGTCGTCTAAGCCTGAGACTAAGGAATTGCAACTTTTCTAGTATTACCACAGAATAACTAATTACTTGTACCTCACATTTTAGTCATTTTATAATACCGTAAGACTGCAAGCATAGTATAACTGCAAGCATCTATCACTATTGAAGGCGACGATTTATGTATGTATGTGTATGTATGTTATTTGTTAAAGCTTATTTGGTCCTGGGTCTCAAAGACTATGTAGTTTAAGACCAGTACGCTTAGTATGCCACGCTCGAGAAAGGCTCTTGTCTATGCACAATCTATCGAGCCCGAGATGTCTCGACGTGTCTTGCTTTTGACGCGACGCGGGAGAGGGAGACGGACGGCCATATTATAGACATGGCAAGTACATGTAAGTCTGTCTCTCGCTCGACATCGAGAGAGAGTAAAAAGTACCATGCTAAGCGTACAGGGGTCATGTTTAAATGTGTAAAATATATTACTTTGTGTTTTTTTGCATTTCTAGTTTAATTGTATTGTTGAGAGCTACTCTGCATGTGTGAACAAGGTTTACAGTTTCCTCTTTTCTCATTTGTTGTTTAAGTTAATTTACTGAGTAGCTTTGGTTTAATTGATATGTGTGGGTGCGTCTATTACTTGTGTATTGTTATTCTATAAGCCCGAGTTTATATTTCCTCCCACAAATATATTAAAAATAATTCTTGAATTTTATATAAATAGTTATGTTGTCATGAAGATTTTAACTAAGATAGGTAAGTATAAGTTTGGTACCTATGTCACACACAATACTAGACTAGATTGGCTTATTTAATGGAATAAAATTTTATATTTTTTAAGTCGGAGTTGTTTCTGTTGTCTCTGCCTACCTCTCTTCCGGTAAAAGGGCGTGAGCATTTGTATGTATACATTTATAGTGGTATCTCTATGCTTCGCGCAATGGCATACAAATATTTATATTTACACTATACATGCAGATAGGTGATCAGTCAATAAAGAGGTGAGATTCAGGTACTTAGTCAGTGGTGGGCTTTAAACAGTGTCGAAGAGATATTCATTTACAGTGTAATAGGCTTTGTATGAGTTGTTTCTCAATCAATGCCCATAATAGCCGTGTACACACCGGAGTAAGTGAAGATCTGTCTGTCGCAGTTAGTTGGTTAAATCCGACACTTAACTAACACACTAGACCGTTAATTAAAGATCGACATTTAACCAAGTCGCTAAAGTTCCGTAAGACTAGTAAGTGAACGAAACGTTTAACAAGTTGTCTAAATGTTCCTAGGCAACAAGACGCATTTGAACTTTGGTAGGGTATAATAAGCAACTAATTCGGTTTTGTGAAACTAAATTTGATTCAAAAAATCACTGAACACAAACCAACGTTGCAAAACTTTTGCCAAATAGATATACTCTGAAAGTAATCAGCTGTTGTCGTGACGCCATCTTGTTTTAACCAACACGCTGGCTTTTGGTAAAGACAGATTGTTAAACTTTTTCGACGAAGTGACTTGGTTAAATGTCGGTGTTAGTCAAGTGTCTGATTTAACCAAGCAACTGCGACATGTACACCGATTGCGCCTAGACGGACGGACCGATTTGGAAATTATTTTTTTTGTTTGAAAGGCTTTACCATAGAATAGAAGTACCAAAAATTATGAACAAAACCTAAGACACAAATAATATAATTATATTATGTTATGTAGGTATAGTTTGATGTGCAACGTAATAATTACAGTAGTTTAAACACTAAAAATAGCCTTTAGAACCAGGGTCACACGTGGTCTGTGACGCTGGTTGTTCAGCTGTCTTATTAAACTGCGTTTCACCAAATAGTTCCTTATTGTTCTGAGGTTCCTTTGGATCAAGGCATTTTCGTACTTAACCTTTGACAATAAAAACTTCGACAAAGAAACTATCCGGTGAAACAACTGTTGTTAATACTTACTTCCTAAATCTGAAACGAGTTAGATACTCTCAGGTTGTACTCAGAGTAAGATAGTGCTACTCATTCCTTACACCGTGTTTATGTTAATAGATATTGAATTTCGTTAATACTCTGGCCCAATACTTGGAGTAAAGTTAATAAATGTTTTAGTTTGTGTTTATTCATAGTACCAGGGAGAAAATATACCTGGGTCAGTTTAAAAAGTTGATTGGTCGTGTGATGGTGACCTGTGTGAAATAAACTAAAATAAACAGCTAGTATAGCTTCACTTATAAGTAGGTACTTATATACTCTATGATTATTTGGGCCCCGTTAGGGCATTGCACAGTGACTTAAATAATTAGATTAGATTATTCACATTGGTATAGAACGACATTAAAACATTAATTATATACTTTACTTTACTTTATACTTTATTGCACAGAAAACATAATACAGACACTTAATATTAGAGAAAACATGTACAAAGGCTAGCTTATCTCTAAAAAGAAATATACATTAAAGTCTTCACATAATAAAAGGCCCGTTTAGACAGTTCACGCCCATGAAGTTAACCCTAGGGGTTAACCCTAACGCGTAGGTAATAGAAGCGGTTTTCCTAGATGCAACATGTACGCTTTGCTTGTACACATCAGTTGGCTTGTATTACCTAACGCATTAGGGTGTTAAAACTTCATGGGCGTGAACTGTCAAAACGGGCCTTTTATTTTGTGAAGACTTTAGGGTACAATATTTTCATAAAGGAGACCAACAACCAAGCTAAGCATTTAAGTATACTTAATAACTTAATAATTATTTATTTTTTGGATTAGATTGGCACAGGACCGGATAAGTTGGCACAAATAGGAGGAGGGTTATACCCAGCAGTGGGCGGAAACAAGCTGCCAATCATGATAATATTTTTAGGATTAATTCATAATTTCGCACACATTCCTAACTAGATCGAAAACCTATATGCCTATACCTTACTCGCTAAGGATTAATATTGCAGAAGTTCGACCGACAAACTAAGGTAGAACGCGCGTGAGGCCGCGGTAACTACGGCCAATGTAAACCGTCGGTAGGTACACCTCATTAAGCGTTTTTAGGGTTCCGTACCCGAAGGGTGCCAAACGGGACCCTATTACTGAGACTTCGCTGTCCGTCCGTCCGTCTGTCTGTCTGCCACCAGGCTCTATCTCATGAACCGTGGTAGCTAGACAGTTGAAATTTTCACAGATGATGTATTTCTGTTGCCGCTATAACAACAAATACTAAAAATCAAAAGAAATTTAATATTAAGGGGGGCTCCCATACAACAAACGTGATTTTTTTTGCTCATTTTTGCTCGATATTGATAATGGTAGTAGGTAGACGCTTAAAATGTCCACAATATATTGAGTATATTATTTACTTAAAAAATAAATAATTAAATTAATAATTAGGGGGGGCCTCCCATACATTTTTTTTTTACGGTTTTTTACTCTCACTTGGCCGGTTATTAATTTCGTTTTGCTGTATAAATCCGGTTCATATACATTCCTTAAGAACGCTCATTAGTATCAAAACATCAGCTAACAGGTATTCCACTATCATCAAATCAAACCTTCTAATGGCATTTTTCTAATTAAGTATAATTGTTATTATCTATTCTATTGTTATATCGATCATTGATAAATGTTAAAGCATGCTTACTATAATTAAGTAACTTACCTACCAGTTGAGGTCTCAAACATGATAAAAGTATACTTGTTTTATTTATTTTTGCTAGTTGGATTTGTGAGTTTCATGATGAAACATTTATTTTAATAATCTGAGTAAATCGTTTGATAGTTCGCAAGAAAGGGCCAGGATGAGGGCTGTTACCTGTAAATTATTGTCATCTGCCAAACACTTTACCACCTTTGTAAGAAAGAACAGTGCGGGGGCATCTGCTGCGGTTAGTGCAGCCAAGGTGAAGACTCAAGATATTTGGTAAGTAAAAATAAACATTTACATACAGGCACATAATTGCTTCTGGCCCCACACTGGGATACCCTGTGTCGTGGGAACCAGAAACAGCGACATCACAAACATGTAAACATCCAAGATTTGGATATTTTTTGTCCCTAGCCGGGATTCGAAACCGGGACCTCTCGCATGGTAGGCAGATGCGCAACCGCTGCGCCACTGAGGTCGTCAAGTGTGGCTCTGATCTGACTAAGACCGTTTTTAATCCCCCCACAGTAACGGGGATAGGTGAATAGATACAAGCGCCTCCTTAGGCCGACTAGTCAAACGTTGAGTTAAGCTCCTTAACTTTGACAACTCCATATTTTGTGTGGAGTTGTCAAAATTTACTCGATTTTATGCTAAGGCGAGGTATGAAAAATTACAAACCAAGGTCAACGAAGATTGCGGAAGTGAGAAGCGAATATTACACGGAAATAGGTGGGATGGCACTTGTGCGCTTGCACCTAATCTGAATCAACGTAAACGCCAAAACGAAAAAAAAAACAAAAAAAATAAGCTATTTCAGGGAATTACCTACATTTCATATTTCAAAACGCTAGTAAAAACAATTCCCCATATGTTACAATTTATAAAGGGTTGACTTTGGATTTATTTTCTATTGAGAAAATTTTATCCAAACACGTTTTCCAAAACCCTAGATTATAATAGTCAAATTGATATATATTCACATTGATATATATTGATATATATTCACCTATAACAGAAATTGATTATAATTTGCCGAGTATTTCCTGAAATACACAAGAAAAAGCACCTCTAATTTATTTGTGAGGAGCCTTAACTCATCGTCTAGCTAGTCGACCTTAATCGGTATCTCTCTGGACATAGGCCGAACAAACTTACAAAGGACAACAAATAGACTTCGGAGCGAGAGGGTTAAGTGCCTTTTCATTCACATGCATAAGGTCACGGTGCGTCTTGGTAAGTCTAACCCTTTAAGTCCCTTTAATAAAATCTTTTACTCCGAAACTAAAGTAATCCGGGAGTAACTACGGAACAGAGCCCGAGAGAGAGAACTGTCTAGCTCTGTCCCGTAGTTACTCCCGGATTTTTACTCCCGGATTACCTAAAAGTTTTTATTAATAAGGGGGTGAATGTATAAGACATTCGCCATGTCACTGCCATAGTTAGGGCAGCCATTCTAAAATTCTAAAAAGAAAGAAACTTACCTATAATATAATTTAAACATACCTACTTACTAGATAAAACCAATAATTTATAAGTATCTATTTTATGACTCACAGGGCTCCCGGCAAAGTGTTTGAAGAAAAGTTAAATGCAGCGAGAGAAGAGATTTTCGAAACATGTCTCAATGAGAAGACGTTCCCTGGCGCTGCAGGGCGAGCCCTTGCCGACAGATTGAAAAAGGTGAATCTACTTTGCTAATTACCACCTGCATATCATCATCATCAATCAGCCCACACCTACCCACTGCTGGGTATAGGCCTCTTCTCTACCACGCCATCCGCTCCGGTCCTGTGCCTCCCGCATCCATCCATCCGGTGATGTCATTCGTCCATCTGGCTGGTGGTCTGCCTACTTGGCGTTTTGCGGTTCTGGGTAGCCACTCCGTTACCGCTTTGGTCCACCTTCCGTCATCCCTCCGTGCCAAGTGTCCTGTCCACCTACATATACTTATTATAATATAGCCCATAATGTCGCCACCGCGGGTGACCTTCTCACTCTCAGGGTGACTTCGAACTTCTCACGGGTGGCCTTCTTTACTTGGATACCAGTAAGATTGAGTATTCTTCACCACGCTGGCTCAGTACGCGTTGATGGAGGGGGCTCTCGGGCTAGGCTAGTGGCCAACCCGACTGTCAGAAGTTATCAAGCTGCCCTATTAGGCCCTTTGACATTACGTCATATCACCGAGTAGCGATAGTAGCCGGGACCTACCTACGGCTTAACGTGGCATTCGAATCACGAAGTGCCGGAAACAAATGCCACAGAAGCGGATAACCATCCAATGCGGAATGCGATCAGCCACGGACGCTTGCTTACGAAAAAAATATTTGGGGCTCTTTTTCATTTGCGACCATGTTTCTCGGGAAAAGTTGCTAATAATTGTGGGCACTGGGACCAGTTTGGGAGGAAAACGCACTAAACTAAATGGCAACGTTTAAAGGGGTCAGTTGCCTTTTTATTTTAGTGCGTTTTCCTCTTAAATTGTTCCCACTATCATACCCCAAAAGGTTGTCAGCCAGCTAGGTAGTTAAATGGTATCCTGTATGTTGTGTGTGTCGTTAAAGTTTTCATAGGAAACATCTTGTCGTGGTGGTCATCTCGTCCGAAAAAAAACTCGCACTAACGGACGAGTCTCTGTCGAGTTAGATGACCTCCATTCCACACGACAATGGGGGGTATCCCCTGATCTGTTCATAAAAGAGATCGAACAATTTATATCTGTAGGAGTTGCTTTGAGATGTAAGTACTTACCTCTTAAGTGTTATTTTTAAATGCTGTTTCATGACTTACTTACAGGTCATTCGATACAATACAAGTTGCGAAAAAGATAGATCTCAGAGTGGCTCGATTGTCAACGCTTACAGGATTCTTGAGAAGCCGGAGTATTTGACGATGCAGTCGCTGCATTTAGCGTATGTCCTTGGAGTATGCATGGAAATGGTGAGTTTATTTCGTCATTGCTTAAGATTAGCAATGGATGCATGTATCAGTATGTATTCCAATCTACTGGTTTGTTTCTTGGGATAAGTTGTAATAAATGTAGCCCATAATGACCCCATAATGTGGCTCAGTGCGGGTTGATGGGGGGGTTTACGACTACTACCACCAATAAGCGATAGCAAGTCTTACATCGCAAGTCATCGGAAATACGGAACGTCCAATAAAGTACTTATCTCATTGACATGGTCAGCACCGGGTTTTAACCTGCGTGATGAGAAGCAAGCGTGAACCCCACACGACCACCGAGCTCATTGAAACGTTTTACAGCTGCAAAAGGAGGAAATCGTAGCTCCGCAACATCAGGGAATGGACCGGAGTGGCCGGCGTAGAGCAGCTGATGCACTTGGTGAAGAATAGAGAGGAGTATAAAGAGCTGAAAGCCAACCTCCAGTAGTGGAGACGCATCATAATAAGAAGAGCTTGTTGCGTCCTGGGTTCAGGATGCTGCTGGGGCTGCCGCGGCATTGTAGTGCATCAGGAATGTTTGCCGAGGCGCGTACCTCAGAATTCTACGCAATTAGACGGCAGCGCCAACTCCATCCTGGCGATCATTGCCGAAAGGTTGGACAGTCCGATCCGCAGACACTGGGAATCATTACAAATGGCCTCGAATAAGAACTGGAAGGGCCCAGTGTCTGGGGGTCGGATCTAGTTCCACGTAGGCTGTTCATGTTTTTATATCTGTGTTTTTATATGTTACTTGTAAGTTTATATGTACTGAACCTACTGTTATTTATTATGGACCTAGAAGTCCGAAATAAAGAAATTGAATTGAATTATCATGAATCCCATTTCCAGGTGAACTCATCTCTATTCATGCTCGACGACATCATAGACGACGCAGAGTACCGCTGGTCCAAGACCAGCTGGTACCGACTGCCGGAGGTCGGGAAGCAGCTGGCACTCAGTGACATCAACATGATGATGGCACTACAGTACCAGGTCATCAACGAATACTTCGGCGCGAAACCGTATCACAACCAGATGTTGCATGAATTGAACAAGGTGGGATTAAGATGAACCTATCATAAGGCCTTATTGACGACCACCATGTATTTCCTTAGACTTAAGTAGAAATACATAACATTGTATTTTTAAGGCTCTGATATTTTAAAAGAGGTACGGGGGAGGTTTCTTGCCCTTCTTTGCTCCATCCCTAAGCCCACAACTTCCGAACGGGCGGTAGTATACAAAAATATTAATATTACATTGACGTTGACTAAGTAATATGTATGATTTTATGGTCAATAAAAATTTTGAACTTGAACTTGAACCACTCTGGTCTTGTGTTCTAAGCTTTACTTCGCAAGCGAAAGTAGGTACTGGATGCGAATCCCAACTGAGGAGGAAGAAGGATCCCTTGTGAACGGGTGGTTCGACAGTCGAACCATCCGGTTTTTTTTTCGGGTGGTTCGACACTGTTGTCAGGAAAAATGGGACCGGTCGGTTCGACGATCAGAAGTCAATTTATATGGTGCCTTTTCTTACAAGGAGTGGCAGAGGCACAGACTAGCCATGCAAGTGTCTACTTTTGACAGGTGTCACTATTTTTGACAGGTGTCACTATTTTTGACAGGTGTTACTATTTTTGACTTTTGACATCTGTCAAAAATAGTGACATTTGTCAAAAACAGTGACACAGGTCTTCTGTATTACATACGTTTTTCGGATTGCGTGTTTAGGATTTCGTATTTATTTCGCTTGTAGTTGCAGCAGAGTTTATAATTACGGGCCTGAGTGGTTTAAATATAAAAACTTAAATATAGTATACAAGTTAGTTTATTTTCCTGATACCTATTCCCTACCACACTTTAAACTAAGGGCATGTTCCTAACTAACCCATATATTTTTTGTGAATTTCAGGTCATGGCTTATGTAAATTATGGACAGGTCATGGATTTCGCCGCCTGTCAGTCAAGCGTGAACCGTGATTTTTCCAAATTCACAATGGAGGAGTACGAAGACATAGTGAAACACAAGACGGCGTATTTCGGTTGCTTCTTACCTTTACGTTTGGGGATGTTCTTGACTCAGGGAACGGATGAGCCAATTGAAAGTCTCGAAAGCATATGCGTCAGTTTTGGAAAGCTACTCCAAATGCAGGTATACCTTCGATAAGTAGGTACCTATAAACTATTTATAAAAACAATCGAAATTTCAAGATAGTTGTTCAAATCTCTTGGAGATGATATTGTTATAACTTAGGCGCGATACTAACTGGGCAGTAATGGACAGAGGGGATTGTGCCTTACTGGTAAATAAATGAACCGAATGAATAAAGAGTTGTAAAATTATGTTGTCTCTTTACTATTTTTTTTATATCGCGAGAATCTCCTAGGATAGTCATTTGTTACAGTTGCTAAGCATTTGTTTAAATTAAAAAATTATTTCGTGAAACTCCAAGTTAGTAACATAGGTACCTATTCCCTTCGCAGAACGACTACAGCGATGTCTTCTGGGACTTCTCCGCAACCGGTAAGGACGGGACGGACATCAGGAACGGGAAGTGTACGTGGCTAGCGGTCACCGCCCTTCAGCGATGCGATGCAGGGCAAAGGGCCGTCTTCACTGAGTGCTACGCCAGCGACAAACCCGGCCATGTCGAGAGAATCCTACAAATCTATGGGGACCTGCAGCTGGACACAGTCTATAAAGAAGAGTCGGTAAGGCTCTATGCACAGATCAATGCGCAGATAGACAATTTGCGGAACGATAACTTTAAGGTTTATTTTCCGTACATTCAGAACGTTGTTTATGACTTGCAGAAAGTTTAATAGTAAGTTTGTATGTTCTGTCGCCTTTTGAAATAAAAGTTACGAGCTAATGGAACGTATTTGCATTTACTTAGATACATGTCCATTTTCAATAACCTATCTATCCATGATTTTCAGACTTGACCTTTTCCAATATTTTTTCCTATTATACCGCAGTGGTAGTAAATATGATCTTTCTATTAATTGTAATACGTGGGGGATTGTTGTTACTAGCGATTTGAAATATGAAACGTAATTCCATGAAATAGCTTATTTTTTCCCGTTTTGGCGCATACGTTGATTCAGATAAGGTGCGAGCGCACAATTGCCATCCCACTTGTATTCCCGAGTAATATTCGCTTCTCACTTCCGCAATCTTCGTTGACCTTGGTTTGTAATTTTTCATACCTCGCCTTAAAATATGACTTTAAATACACACTTTTATGTTACACTCTTATCTTACTGAGGACCGGGGATGATGAGGAAAATTCAACTTATGCCACTGCGCGCGACTTATCCTGCGCGCGACTTATCCTGCGCGCGACTTATCCTGCGCGCACTCTACAAGTGTCTTTTCCCTTTTGTAATCGAAACAAAATTCAAAATTCAAATCATTTATTTTCTGTACATATTTACAAATATACTCAGCCCGGGTCTCTCAAGAGACGGATAAACAGTCAGATAACTTTTTTTGACACTTTGTACGTGTGAAATGTCAAAAGCCCCAGATAAACAGACATGAGAGAGCGGCACTTACTTAACACGTTATTTTTTGCTCTACGTTTTGGACCACTGTGAGAGAAGAAGGGCAAAGAAACTCACACAAATTATTTTTTTGGTCTCTTTTAAACAGAACAGCACGCCTAGACAAAGTTAATAACGCTTCGAAAACGAATAGAAACGAAAACTCAAAATGTATGTTTAAATATTTGGTGACGCTAGCGTAGCGTGACGAACTGTCAAATCGCATACATAATATTCTTAGCGTTTCGTGCGAACGATAATAGCGTTTTGCATCTTGTCTAGGGGGCAGGCTTAATAATTAGATAATATTATGTCTATTACATTATTAGGTACTTATCAATTTATAAGTAAGAATAAAAAAAAAATACGCGTGTAGCACCGTACACGTGTTAGAAGTAAAACTTCTGTAGCTAGATCATTAAGTGGTACATACACCTATACTAAAAGAGATTTAAATTTCCAATTTTGAGATCCAATCTCTGCTTCAAGTTACTTTTAAGTTTCAGACGTCCGATTATTTGAAATTATTTTATACTTGTACTTACTTTTAATACGTCATGTCATTTATTTCCCACCATTCCTTATCTACAATTTGTCGCGCTCGTGGTGATATACTTAACTCATTCAATAGTGTCACTACTATTTGCATCTCGCTCAGATTATATACCATCTGACGTCACGTCTTTAAGCCGTCTCGCTCAAATGTATGCATTGCTTTGCTTGTTTTAGAAATCCATATCGACCCGTGTGACATTGATGAAACTCTTTTCTTACAAACTGTATGGATCGCATCGCACAGCTGTCAAACATAAGTTCCGGTTCCAACAAAGAGGTTGAACGAAGTAGTTTGAGTCATGCTAGTTGGTTTTGTTAGCCAGCGGCGGCGGCGGCGGCGGCGCCATCTTGGCCATACCGGAAATCAAGAACTCGTGGAAGAATGCGTAAAATAATTTTTATTTGTTAACGTTTCATCAGGTTTTTCTCTCACTAATTAACATTCTTTATTGTACGAATGTATTATTATCTTATCTGATTAGTTAAAAACCGTATTGAAAATAGTTGCGGTTTTAAAAGTCTTCAGCCGACCCTGACGTCACCGATTCCAATTTCCGTTACATTTCTTAGCCACTCGTGATAGCACCCGGCTAGTAGCAATTGAAAAGCAAATATATGAATAACCCATAGTTGAGAGGTTAAATAAATTTTACCCCCGTGCCCTAAGAAGTTTTACTTCAATAATCTTAGCAGCGAGTACCTACAGTGTTGAGTTTACCTACAGTGTACCCCTTGCAGTTTTGTCGTTGAAATTAAAAAAAGAAACCCTTAAAGGATCACTTTGTTGTCCGTCCGTCCATCTATTCGTCTGTCTGTCCGTGCACGTGAACGTATCAAGCTGAAATTTATATCGATTGGTAAGGTCTGTGGTCGCATAAAGCTGTGAAAAATCAACCTTCTATGCAGTCGAACGATACGACCGTTTATGCTGTAAAATTGTTGGATTTTCATAGTAATCGCAATGGACCCAAAACCTATAGGGTACTTCCCGTAGGCCTACAATCATGAAAGGCACAAAGCAAGGTTTTATAGCACAAGTAAAGGTACCCATCATTATGAACAACTTTCTCCAAGAAACATGAAATAGCGACCATGTTTCTTTGGAAAGTTGTTCATAGGTACTATCATTTCCCAAAATATGGCCTAGCTGGCAGCTAATTAATAATTTCACACAAGTTAAGGAAAGAAGTAACTTAATTAAACAACAGATGAGTCACACATCACATCACATCTGTCTGGCGTCATGGCGATTACAGACAAGGCACGCAGAACGTGACCCTTTCAAACAAAGAAAGAATTTTTGAAATCGGTTCATAAAATAATTAGAGATATGTGCCGATTAATGGGCCACATTTGTAGTCGGCTTCTAGTCGGCAATCGTCGGCCAAAAGTGCCGACTACTCGGCTTATTTAAATCATTCATATTTTCTTATGTAGAATTTTTGCATCGTATTTTTAACCGTTTTTTATCATTATTTTTTAATGTTTTTTTACATCCAAGCTCGTACTATTTATGAACCGATTTCAAAAATTATTTCTTTGTTCGAAAGGAAAGCCCAATAGTTTGGTCACATTTGAAAATCAGGTATCGGTCTAGAGTTAGGTTTCTTCATGAAAAAACTGTGAAGTTTAATTTGTTTTTTACCTGGATGCCATTATACATCCAGTCTTTTTGGTGTTTATAGTCATTGCCGCGAGACAAATTGAGGCTGTTAGAATCGTATATTCGTTTATATTATGTAATACGTATTGACTTCACTGTCAGGAGACAGATTTCGTAGGCTCGTTTTCAGGTCTATAGACGATATTCATGTACTGAGCGGGGAGGACTAAGTGATAGGTCATGAAATCGGTTTTTTTTTTAAGTTTTTAACTTGGTGAATTGTTTGTACAGTTGTGCTTGAAACTCGCTATCGTACGCGGTACTATCCAAAAATATCTGCTAATTCAAAATTACCCTATAAGTACTTATTTAAAACTGTGTGCTCAGTAATTTTTCATTTCTTCTAGAATGTCCACCGATATTGTATTAAGCATGTTGTAGAATACACTCCTAGACCCCGTTGGCAACTCACGAATTTTAGATTCGATTTGACCAAGCAATTTTCTGTTTTCCTCATAATAAACTTCATCGAGTTTGAGCTCTTTGTACAGATTCATGATTTGTTCCACGTGGCCTGGGTCATTGCTTCCATAGCTCGATGAGAAGACAGCTCTTTGTTCAGTGTTGGCGAGTTGTAAAGCTGTAACAGCTAGCCACGTACACTTATTCTCACTAATGTCGGTACCATCTTTACCTGTTGTGGCAAAATCCTTGTAGACGTCGTAATAGTCGTTCTGAAATGTTATCGTACGGTTTTTATACAGAGTGACATTAAATTAGCCGACCATATTTTGGGGATTCATAGTACCCATCATTATGAACAACTTTTCCCAAGAAAGATATAGTAGCAAATGAAAAAAAAAATTCGTCTCCCAGTATATTGCCCCGATCAGCTGATTTCACGTTACTATGGGACACCCAAAAATTTTTTTCGTTTGCGACCATATGTTTTATGGGGAAAGTTCTTCATAATGATGGGTACTATCATTCCCCAAAATATGGTCAGCTAATTAAATGTCACCATGTATTTGGTTAGATATTGGTTGGTTGGCGCCGAGAAAGGAGAAAGAAAGAGCCAGCGTGGTAAAGTATGGCTAAATCAAATAATGGGCCTTTACTTTACTTAGGTATAGGTACTGATTGATATAAATTCCCCACCTGCATTTGGTACATCTTCCCCAAATCATTGCCAATACTGTCTACAGCTTTAGCGAGTTTTTCGTCTTTGACATTTGCCAGTATTAATCCCAAATTGACCGGAAACTTAAAAGTGTAAAATGAAGTCTTGTAGTTTAATATTGTTTCAAATCGATCCATTGTGAAATGACCGTAGACTTTCCTTTTCTGTGATATAACGTTATCCATATACTGGCCCATGTAGGTGTTCAAAACCGCCTGAAATATATTGTAAAAAAGTATAAGTAATAAAGTAGCAGATGGTTTAAGTACATGGGTGTATCTTTGATAAATCTGTAAGTATGAATGTCTTGTGAAGTACATAAAATTGCTTCCAAAATATGAAACGGATGGCCATCATGGCCTTCGAAAGAGCGGGGCCTCCTTGCACAGGTGTTTTAATCTTAAAAGGTCTCATCAAATTTTTATAATTGAGTTCAAGTTTATGAAATAAAATAAAAAAAAACATTCTCATTCATCATGCATGATAGATATGCAAATACAGCTTTATTACACCGGCAGGTATAATAAAATAATACATAAATATCAATGAGTCATCATAAAATACTTAGTAGAGGTACGAGGCAATTGACATGCTATTTATTTATGTTAACAGCAAGTCTCATAAGATAAGAACCAGAAGTGCAGGCCGAAATTCCCATTCCTAGATTCGTTGCACGATATTAATTTAATTAGTGTTAAAATTCACTAGAACACCTAATAATTAATAATAACAATTGAACTTAACTATTTAAATAACTTAGTTAAGTATCATTTAGTTTCATTTACGGTTGGTAGGTACCTTATTATATTGTTGCATTAAGTCGTTGAAGGCTGCGTCGTTTCTAAAGTTTTTCTCCATGATTTCATAGAGCAAACCCAGTACGATGTGAGCATCGCTAATGGCTCTCAGTCCCACACCAGGTAATCTATGCCAACATGATTTGCTGTAGCGATACATCGATTCATCTTGAACGTCGTCGAGGATGATTGCATTTACCTGAACCTGAAGAATAGTAGATTGTACAACAAGGGCGTAAAACGCACCATTTTAAAATGGGTTTTATGTACGAGTTATATACACTCTGCTTTTCACTTCGATTGTGAGGAAATTAAACAGAAATATTGCAAAAAAAGTAAATATTATGAAATAATTGCAAATTGAAATTACCGAGAAAAAATAAGGACTTCCCGCCATTAAACTTTTTTTTTGGACGTGCCTCCGCAGCCGGCTCTGGCCGCCGGCAGTGGCACTTAGCATAGGTGTATGTGGCTGTTTTGACGACCTTTGTCAGAGTCTGAGATTTAGACGAATATTTTACTTTATGCTCTAGAACATAAAATTTGATTTTATGCTGGCTATACCCGACATAAAGACGAACTTTACGAGCATGAGAAGTGAAAAAGTTATTTTTATAGGACACATAAAAAAAGTTAACAAAATAACAGTATGATATAAAGTGTACAATGGCGAGCTTTTTTCCCGTTTTTCGTTTAAATACAGTTGGTTTCTAACTGAGTAGACTTAAAAGCCATATCAAAGTTGAAGCCTTTTACAAATACAAAGAGTCCGTCATTACCTATTAGATTTGGATATTTTCAGCAGAACATAAAAAATACCCCGAGACACATGACACTGAATGAACCAATTTTAACAAAACATATCAAAGTACCATCGCAGTGTGCAGTCTTCAGTAGTAAATGGTACTGTCTACTACCATTTACAGAAAACCGCATCAAAATCCGTCCGCCCGTTGAAAAGTTCGGTTTTCTGTAATGTGTCGGGGTTTTTTTTAGTTAAGTAGAGCTCGTCTAAGCTGAAATGACAAGTAAATACAAAACCATGGAGTGGGGAGCGTCATTTCAGCTTAGACGAGCTCTACTTATTGGTAAATGTTACGGGTTATTCTAGGTCAGCGGCTAAATCTAGTTTTAACCGGATAATGCTAGAAGAGCGGCAAATTTTACTAAGTACTTATTTATAATAATGGTGGTATGTCTAGGCGAAGTGGTGGGTTAGGGTAGGTGAAGGATAAAGGGGTGAGCGAAGCGAATCCCCCTTTATTCTTTGTGTTACGTTGACATGTAAGAACAAAATAAACTTTACTACACACCTAACATTAGCTGACTAAAACTATTTTTAGCCGCTCACCTAGTATTTTCCGTAACATTTACAAAATACTTATACCATCTTATACTTATAATCTTACCAGTTCAGCGCACGATGCAACTACATACGCAAGGTTTAATTTTTCCTCCACTTTGTCAGGTGTTTCATGGTTTTTATATGTGTCGAGTACTATTGCACTCCTTAGCTTTTTCCCTCCTGATAATGTATAATTAATTGCCTGTAATTAATAATGCTGGTTATAAAGTTGATTGTTTAAATCAAGAGTTGAGTATAGTTGAGTTGTAGTATAGCGTGTCTTTAAAATAGTTAAGACCAATTACTTTACTTTTACTATGATATGTCATTTCGAAAATGTATAAGTAAGGCCTACTCGTTTAGATGGTAGGTATTTCAATGTTGAATATTTGAAGTAGACAAAAATATTTATCATCCAAAGGATTTTGTACATACAATATTGAAATAGTAAGTATACTTAGTTTATTTAACTTTCATGCAACATATTTTTCATGGCGTCAGAGCATCTGTTCAAATACTTATAATTATGACAGTCGCGTGGTCATATTACAATTCGTAATTCATTTAGAGCAATAATTAAGAACTTTACAAAGTCGAAAGACATAAATTTTGAGAAAACAAGGCTGTAAATGTCTGTTCTTCAAGGTTGAACCTGAAGTCTGAAAAATATCTCGAGGTGTGTAATGTGGAAACTCGTTATGTAATAACTTAATAAGCAATTTTAAAATAAAGAGCATTGCACAATAAATTAATATAGCTAATAATTACGCTTAACTTATGGTTAACTATCTAAGTATATCTCTTCGAGAAGAGTATACTTTAAGAAACAAAACTAATATTTTCTTTTACCACAAATTCAACTGAACTTATGCTATCACCTCACAGGGTGACATTTGATTAGCTGACTATATTTTAGGGAATGAAGTGGTGAACCCATCATTATGAACAACTTTCCCCAAGAAACATATAGTCGCGAATGAAAAAAACCGAAAAATAACATTTCTTAACCGTTTAAGATAAAGCTCCTCGATTTTATCAAAATCATCTAATATCCTCCAAGGCTTTCTTTGTTGAGGTATACTATGCTGTACATTATGTTTGTGTCAAATCTATAAATAATAAATAATAAGACTAAAGTACCTTCATCAAATCTTCAGCTATCCATGACACTTCCGAGAAGCTTTTATCGGATAGAACTGAATGCAATAGTTCATTAGTCGCTGCGGTAATTTTATTGCGATGTTCTGAAGTACTGGAAAATTAGAAAAAAATTAACAGAGGCACAATCAACATTTTTCAATCATGCTTACGTCTTTTCCCCGAAAAAGGCAGAGAGAGGCAGAGACGAAAGAACTCCACTTGCAACGATAGCCTGGCCTGGCGTAGGGAGTATGGACTGGCTTCCTCAATATTCTATTGTACTTTATTGCACAAAATAACACATTTTACAATTGAAAGTGGACAACACATGACGACGGCGAGCTTATCTCTATTAAGAGATTTCTTCCAGCAAACCTAGGATGGACAGGAAATAATTTAACAACAGGTAGACCCAAGTGCACAACATTAAATAAGTTAAAACAATAAACTACTTAACAATACGTACATTCATAATTCTATTAATCACCGATGCTCGCCGGTTACTTCACGTTAGTGCCCCCTTCACTTATTCATTATCGCCATAAAAAATTAAATTAAATTACAAGAAATAGGCTATAACCAGACAAAAATAATATTTATTGATATTTAAGGTGACTTTTTGGGTAGTGACTCTGACATAATTGTTTCTAACTCGGTAAATGATTGCAGTTTCAGATATTAGGCTAGTATTTAAATAATCACAACTGTACGTACTACCCGGTCACAATATCTGTGCACCTGACCTCGTGACGTCATATCGGCGGTCTGGGTACGGTGTGAAAAAAAGTTATTTCGAGTCCTCTTTGATATCCCAGTTGCAGCACAGGTTCGTTTCACCACTTGGTCTACAGGTATGGTGTACTGTTTATTTGCTTTCTCCGATTCAAAAAACTTGAGCACTTTCAAGATTAGATTTCTTGATTCGCTGTGTATTGTTTTTCCCATGACTTCAGTTTAACAGCTACAACAATTTTAATAACAACCGAACCAGTCCAAACTTAACAGTAAACAGTCTAAACTTAACAATAAATAATACCTAAATAAAAAACAAAACACCAACAAAGCGAAAATATCAAAATTATCGGGACGTGTATCGGCAACGAAGATGCTAACCGTACTGTCGCACCGGGGAGTGCGCGGAGAGGTGACAGGGGAAGCGGGAGAGGCGCCGCATTCCAGCGAGGTGCACAGATATTCTGACCGGCTAGTACGTTAGTAATTTAATAAGGTAATTATCCTTACTTTCTGAATGTTTGGTCCTTTACAATTAATGTTAAACCTTTTTCAAATAAAAAATGTCAAAATGAAAGGCCATAAACAATTTATGACAAAGTCAAAAAAAAGACAGTTGCGCTTGTAGTATGTAGGACGACTAACTGACCCTCAACCAAAATAAGACGTAAGTACCAAAAAAATGATGTGATGACTTAGCGAGCTTTTATCTACAGCATAACTAAAAGGCAAATCTAACTTTGTTGCTAATCGACCCCGCAGTCCCTGTATATTGGGTAATATGTAAACGGGCGACAAAAAAGTGTAACCTGAGCTAACCGAAATATTAACTGAGCGACTAAAATACTAACTGAGCGACAAGTCGACTCAGCGACTTGGCGCTCAGTCAGTATAATTTAGTCGCTCAGTTATTTTTTTATTCGTTTGTTTTATAATTCTCCATACTTATACAATATGTAGCAGGATTTGTTGATAAGTCGATTTTTTTCGAAAATTCTAGGGATTTTGCGAAAACACTAACCTAACACAGGTTAGGTTAGGTTAAGTCAGGCCTAATTTTCACGAAAATTCGACTTATCAAATAATCCTGCCACATATATAATTATACCCATATAGTTAGGCATTTAGATACTTACCATAGCCAAGTCGTGGCTGAGCTGCTGCTATGCCTGACACAGGAAAAAGGTTTTGAAACTTTTAATAGTTTTAGGAAAGACATGATCAAACGTCTTGCACCGGCTAAGGTGTATTTGGTTATGATACTAATCTATGGAAATGCGTATTTCTATTGCGTTGCTCGTATTTTTCCTGTCGCTATCCACCACGTGCGTGCGACAGTCTTAGGGCCATTTGCACCAAAAACTTAATTACGATTTTTTTATTTTATTATCACAGGTATTATTTGTGCCATAACAGCGAACCAAATCGACACAAACATTATTTTAAATCACATTACAATAAATTTATAGTACATATACAGATCAGCAAATTAATTATAAATAGATACCATAATAATTAAATTTCGATTTCAAATTACGAATAATTCTAATAAAGAGAGGACAGTTACATACACAGCACAGTTAAGCATCATTCTCGCAGTACCTGCCACACTCTCGCACAATATCCCTCCATGCATCACCAAACAGATCATTCAATGGTGCGGCCACCAAAAGAGCGTTAAGATTAGCTTCTTAATTCTATTGAGCAGCTGTCAAAATGTAGAAATATGTCAAACGTAATTGTGATTAACGCTCTAATTACAATTAGTGTGTTTGGTGCAAATGGACTTTAATGTCTATTTATTTTAAAGCTTAGCTTTATTATCTATCACACATTTATCACGCACGCTGATGGGAACAAAATAAAAATAAGTTCTGTTCTGCCCCGTTTCTGTTTCTACGTAGAGGGCGCTAAGTGTTTGTCCAAGCACACAGTAAGCAGGTAAGCAAAGAGTTTCGTTCATCTGAAGTTAGAACATAAATTAATCACAGACGAAGTAAGAAAAAACATCGAACTTTTCTGGCTACTTCAAGTTTAAATTGCCTAAAATATCGCATCTTTCGTGTACCTATAAAACATAGTACTTACGCTGAGATTCACGAAACTATGATATTTAAGTTGTCACTGAAATAATGAAATAATGAAAATTTATTGTCACTTAACTAATTTAATCGCAAGAATCTCATAAGATAGTCATTTGTTTCAGTTGCTAAGCATTTGCTCAAATTAAAAATTTGTTTCGTGAAACTCAGGGTTAGTTTATTAAAACACTAAGAAGTACCTACTCCCGTCACCGTTATAATTATTGGCTAGTTACCTAATGAAATAAGTAGGTAATAATTATAGTAGTTTTAAAACTAAAAACACCCTTTTGAGATTAAAGAGTTCTTATCAAGACAAATTAAATGAGCCCAAAGTCAGTGGATTTACAAGTAGGAATCCCAAGGTTTAATAGTAATAGTAATTAGTAGTAATAGTAATAGTTTATTGCAAAGTCACAAAAGTGGTTTCGTTTACCACTGTCTGGCTCCATCATCTGGTAATGATAAATAAGAACTTCGCTAAAAGATATGAATAGGACTTTTCACGACTAATCGAATGAGCCCAAACTCGATGGGTTAACGAGTAAGTATCCTAATTCGAGCTCCATCATCGGAGCAGCTCGATGGTACCTATACCATATTATTTTAAGTGGCCTCGTGGTCGGTCACGGGCACGCGGACACGTATTTCACTGCTTTTCAGGGAAATTAGGTTAGAATTAGTCTGCTACGGCAAAGCCTCATCTCTGCTCAAACCACTAGCTGATATACGTACCATCATCCAGTGGTCACGCAGGGGCGAGGGAGATTGATCTTTTTCTTGGTCCTGTCCGCGTGGAATGCGAATGACGTCTAAGAATTCATAATATTACACAAAATGAACGAATATCGGTCCTTACAGCCAGAATTCATCTACACTACAACATGTCGCAGAAGGGCAAAAATATGTAATTTTGGATACCTGGATGACAGTATTTTCTATGTAGAAACCTAAGTACTGGACCAATTCCTGATTTTCAAAAAATGGGACCAACCTAAACCCTGATTTTTCATTCCGTAGAATTCTGACAGCTATCATTTTTTGACATGTCAGAGATTACAAACCTTTTTGGCCGGGCACGTTTTTCAATTTCAATACGAGTCTGAACATCTGAGTCTATACATTTTATTTGTTAGTGAATGTATCCATTTTATTAAGTGCAGCGCACCAAATTAAAAGGGGATTCACTGCGAGTGATAATTACGTCCCTTTTCATCACAAAACAGTCAAAAAGTAGAAGTAAAGAAAACATCACATCATAATCATCATCTTGTATTCTATTCTTCTTTAAGGGGGTTTAAGTTAAAAGTTACTTAAAAGGACGGACGGGCGGATGGACAGACGGACAGCGGAGCCTTAGTAATAGGGTCCCGTTTGGCACCCTTCGGGTACGGTACCCTAGACATCAACAAACGATCACAACACGAAAAGTCAACAAGAAAAAACTCAACAGAATAACAGAAACTTAACAAATATAACAAGATAATAACAACAAATGGCAGCAAAAACAACAGTAATGTAACAGACGCGACATGACAGCTAAAAGCGGCTTATTACGGCAAAAAACTAAAACAACTCTTTCTCACACTATATCTTTGCTGAAATCTACCAATATAATTTGTTTGGTAGAATCACGTTCCAAATTTAATTCTCCATCCATCTGTCAAAACAAGTCTTTTGAGAGCACACTAATATTGAATGAGAGAGCAACACGGCCTCCTTCCTTAGTTGGATACCGTACTTCGGGGTGAATAGGTTCCACATCATTTCCACATAGTATTTCTAGGTATACCTAAGGATGTAAGGTCAGCTCTTTTAGTTTATCTATCATAAATAGTAACAAGGCTAAAGAATGGTTTAGAATTTCAGATTTTCATTCCTATTACCCCGCCGTTCCTATTTACACCAAAGTTATTGAATTGTATTATTTGTCCTCATAAAAAACCTTATGAAATCTGAAATGTCAGAATTCTACGGAATGAAAAATTCAAGATAAAGGTCCATTCTTTCATATAAAAAAGAATGTTTGAAATCGGTTCACAAATAATACTAATTTGAGGCTTTGAGGTAACACACATTAAAAAAAATGATAAAAAAACATCATCAACACATCCGAATTGACAACTCCCTCCTTTTTTTAAGTCGGTTAAAAATAGTTAAAATGGGCCACGTGTCACGTAGGATGGGTAGGTTCCCTAACATAATTATTGTAATTAGTTTTCTCGGGGATCTGTACCCTAGGGAACGCGTCCCCAGGTGGCGGATAGGGGAATGCCCTTTGCCCGTCGGGCAAGCCGCTTGGACTTATTCCAAGGTCTGGGTTGTTCGAGGAGCTGGAGGGTAGGAGATTAGCATCTCCCGCGGACCACTCAGATCACCTCAGTTGGGCCGCTTGGACTTATTCCAAGGTCGGGGCTATCTGAGGACAGCGTCGTCGGGCAGGACGGCGTGCAGGGGATGGCGGCGGATGAGCACATACAGTGTCAACGGCGGCTCCCACAGCCTCGTTAGCAGGGGTTACTGTCATAACCGTGGAGGTTTCCGATGGCAATATGGTAAATTATACTAAGAACGTTTTTGTACCCCAGGAGGGTACTGGCTGTAAAGCCAGAGAATCCCTCCCCGGGCTTGTCCCGGGCAGCCCTTCGTTCTCTGGGATGGGCAATAATTTACCCCTTTTTGACATTGGCCAAGGCGGCGACAGGGTTCGCCACTCGTCACGCCGAACCTCCCGGAAGGGCGAAAAGCGGGCTTTGGACACCCGTTTTGCTACGTGGAATGTGCGGGGAGCGATGGATGAAAAGATTGATGAAGTATGTGAGATGATGGACAGAAAGAGAGTAGACGTGTGTTGTGTGAGTGAGACTAAAAGGAAGGGGTCGGGAACAACAACCCATGGCTCTTTTACAGCCTACTGGTCTGGGGTTACAGAGGCCGAGGTAGGATGTAAAGGGGTAGGAATTGTCCTCTCCCAACGTATGATGCAGTGTGTTAGTGAGCATGAATGTGTAGACCCAAGACTCCTCTGGATCAGACTCAGGGTGGGGCTTATACGACTATTCGCAGTAGGCGTGTACGCCCCGGATATGGGTCTACCGAAGAAGGATCGAGAGGAGTATTGGGAAAATGTGCGAGAAGTATTGTTGAAGAGCGAAGCAAATGAGAGAATTATTATGCTAGGGGATTTCAATGCATGGGTAGGAGTGCAGCGAGATGGATATGATCAAGTGTTGGGTAAGTTTGGTGATGAACGAGTGAACGAGAATGGATTAGGTCTTCTCGAAGTGTGTCTGGAAAGAAATCTTTCTGTGACAAACACTTTGTTTTGTCACAAAAAGATTCACATGTATACTTGGCAGAAACAGCAAGCAAGGAGTATGATAGATTTCGTAATAGTTGACGAAAGGCTGAGAAACAAAGTTGTTGACACGAGAGTGTGGCGGGGAGCTAACGTAGGTTCGGATCATTTTCTGGTAATTTGTCAGATAAATGGTCTGTTCAAACGTTGGCGACACCGTCCTCAAATGCCAACAACAAATTTGGAACGTATAAAAGTAGAGAAATTGCGAGAAGAATGTTCGAAAGCAGAATACAAGAAGCGACTGGCCGTACACTTCGAGAAGATTGATCTGAAAGGAGAGTGTGACTACGACATAGAGAAATCGTGGTCAATAATAAAAAATGGAATGATTGAGGCTGCAAGAGAAGTATGTGGTGTGACCAAAAGGAAGAAAGGAAAGACAGCTGAAAAAGCTGTCTGGTGGGATGATGAAGTAAGAAATGTGGTGGATGAAAAGAAAAAGGCTTGGTTGGATTTGTTAGCTACAAAGGCTAACATGAGAGTAAATGGAGTCAGAATAACTGAAGAGGATGTAAATACAGCGACTGAGAAATATAAATTATTGAAGAAAAAGGTGAAAGATAGTGTTGAAAGAAAGAAAGAAGAAATAAAAGAGGTGTATGATAGGCGGTTTTCTGACAATTTCCGGGCCAACATCAAGATGTTTTGGAGATTGGTGAAGGATGCCCGAGGAAAGTCAGGAACCACTAATTTGAATGTTATAAGAAGTGAAAATGGAGAGGTTTTAAATGAGGAAGGAAAGGTATTGGATCGTTGGAAGGAATATTTTGAAAGTCTTTTTGAACGTGAGGAGACTGGACGTGTGTCTACAGGCACAGCCTCCTCACCCCAAGTGGATGCCGTACCCGCAGCTGTCGCTGAGGATGCGACATTGACTGAAGTAAGCGAGTGTAATAATGATGTAATAAGTATGAAAGAAATAGTATGTGCGATGAAAAATATGAAAGTAGGCAAAGCGGCAGGGTATGATAGAGTATCGTTAGAGATGCTGAGGGGAGGTGATGGCGTCGTGGCTAGTCAGCTGTACCGACTCTTTAATATGTGCTGGATGGTCGGTCGGGTGCCAGGAGACTGGTGCAAGGCGGTTATCGTCCCGCTATATAAGGGGAAGGGTTCACAGCAGGACTGTAAAAGCTACCGCGGCATTAGTCTCCTCAGTATCGTCGGTAAGTTATATGCAAAAATATTGATTGAACGAGTGACGAATAAAACGGAGGAAAAAATCTGGGATGTGCAAGGAGGATTCAGAAGAGGAATGGGATGTACGGACCAAATCTTTGCTCTACGATGCGTAACAGAGAAGCATCTGGCTTTGAGGCAAAAAGTTTACTGCGCTTTCGTAGACTTAGAGAAGGCATATGATAAAGTGGTGAGGAATGATTTGTGGGAAACACTATCCATGTATGGAGTGGATAGCCAAATGATTCGTGCACTGAAATCTTTATACGACGACTCCAGTGCATGCGTCAGGATTAACGGTGCCTACACGGCCTGGTTTAACATCGAACGTGGAGTGAGACAGGGCTGTGTGGCATCGCCATGGCTATTCAATCTATTCTTGGATAGTTGTTTAAATGATTTGAAAGAACGTGATTGTGGGATGCAAATGGGAGAGTTACTCATCAAGTGCCTCTTATACGCTGATGATCAAGTGATCCTTGCGTCGTCGGTTGGTGAGTTGCAGGAGATGGTAACTCTCATGAATGAATCATTTAAGAAAAAGGGTATGAAAGTGAACGTAACTAAGACAAAGGTCATGGTTCTTGAAAGAGATGAAGAAGTAACTGAATGTGTGATTATGATTGATGATGAACAAGTGGAACAAGTGAATGCGTTTATATATTTGGGAAGCGTGTTTACGAGAGATGGAAAATGTGAGGATGATATCGAAAGAAGAGTAAGTGCGGGTAACAAAATCAATGGGGCATTGCACTCCGTAATGAGTAGCCAAACAGTCTCGCAAAAGGCGCGTTTGGCTATTCATAATGGAGTGTTGAGTCCGACATTGATGTATGGGAGTGAATGTTGGGTATGGCAGAAGAAGCATGAAAGCAGAATAAATGCGGTAGAAATGAGATCATTGAGGAGTATGTGTGGAGTAACTCTGAAAGATAGATTGAAGAATGAGGTAATAAGGGAACGTTGCTGTTTGAAAGAAGATATAGTGACTCGGATAGAGAAAGGACAGCTTAGATGGTTTGGCCACGTTGAAAGGATGAATGAAAGGAGAGTGACGAAACAGATTTATACAGCGGGAGTGAATGGAACCGTCGGTCGGGGACGCCCAAGAAGGTCCTATAAAGACCAAATTGGCGATTTATTAGTGAAGGGGCAAATAAGAAGTACCCGTAACCGGCGAGCATGTATGAGGAGACTTATGAATGTGGAGGAAGCGAGAGATGTTTGTCAGGATCGTAGCAAGTGGAGGTCTTTAGTCTCTGCCTACCCCTTTTCCGGGAAAAAGGCGTGAGCATATGTATGTATGTATGTAGTTTACACGGTTAAAAGAACACTGATTATGTGTATTGTTGACTCGAAGACTCGGAAGATGTCGTGTAGGCAAAGGCATACAGAGTGTAACAGAAAGGTGTATCATATTGAACAACTTTTACATCAAAACCGATTTGATCAGAGCAACTTTATTTTTCATTCCTCCATATATGTTTTGGCCCTGGGCGGTCAGCTGATTTATATGGAGAAGTACAGTTAAATCTGATTCGTGCATATCAGTTCACATTTCAAAGTCAAGTTCAGTGAAATGTGAACTGATATGCACGAATCAGATTTAAGCTGCTTGTGTATCTTAAAGTAAGAATAATAATAATAAAATGAGTTTATTATATTATATTTAGCCTATATCATCCCACTGCTGGGCAAAGGCCTCTCTTCCCCGTTTCCATGCATCGCGCTCCTGGGCCGATTCCCACCAGTTCTTGTTGTGGTCCCTCAGCTCGTCACTCCAACGTTTTCTAGGGCGGCCTCGACCTCGAATAAAATGAGTTATGAAGACAAAATTGCTTAGATGACGTCCTGTATTAAGTAATGGCTATTCTTATGTTAATGTTTCCAGCCATTTATCGCTTAATGCACGAGCTAATGACAGTAATAAGTGTAACAATGCAATTACTTCTAACGATTGACGTCTCTCAGCGATCTCCACAATTAATCAGACTAAATTATATACCTATACCATGGCCGCTGAGAGAATGCATCCTGGCACATGTATATTACTATTACGTAGATACTACGTCAAATTACGTTAGTAAAAATATTAAAGCAGAAAAGAAAAAATCATATCGATATAAATTTTTGACATCCCAACAAAATCTTGGGCAAAATTAGTAAAACATAAAATGCTATTATGAAAAGAAAATGAAAAAAAAACCTTATATTTCATTCCTAAGAAAAATAAAACAAAGTTCCCATGGCCACCTTCCGGCTCCAGCATCAGCCCATGTCATAAAAATCTTCTAGTATCAAAGTACTTGAAAACAAATCAAATGAGCCCAAGCCTCGGACAGCGGTCCGTCTGTCACCAGGCTGAACCTCCACACCCTGATAGCTAGACAGTTGAAATTTTCACAGATGATGTATTTCTGTTGCCGCTATAACAAAAAATACTAAAAAACAGATTATAATAAATATTAAAGGGGGCTCCCATACAACAAACATGTTTTTTTGCCGTTTGTAAGGTTCCGTTAGAGAAACAAGAAACCCTTATATAGTTTCGTCAAGTCTGTCTGTCTGTCTATCCGTCCGTATGTTACGGCAACTTTATTCCAAAACTATTAGGACTACACAGTAGAAACTTGGTACGAAGATGTATTCTGTGAACCGCTTTACGATTTTTATGCAAAAATTTTTAAAATAAAATATTAAGGGGAGGCTCCCCACTATAGAATACAGATAGTGAGGGTAGCACAAATAATTACGCAACCAAAAAGTATTCCAATTGAAATGTTAAATTAAGAGACCGGTGACCGCGTGAATTTCCCATACAACCGTAATACAAAAACGATTTGAATTTGAGAACTAGTGTTTACGCAGGTTCCTGTTCGTATACCAAGGTTCTTATTCAAATTACTTAAAAATATTTTTAAATTGGTTGAAGTGGAACCCTGGTATACAGACCAGGAACCTGCGTAAACAGTGTATAAATCCGATTAACAGTCTAAATACGTTAGAATATTTCTCAAATTCAAATAATTTTTGTATTACGTTTGTATGGGAAATTCACGCGGTCACCAGTCTCTTAAACTAACTATTCAGTACTGCAGACCATAGGAAACTATACTTGTGCCTACCTATCTTACAGCCCTGCTCGGTCTACCTGGATTAATTAAATGACACAAACTATTTCAACTTTTGGTTTATTTCAACATTATCTTTAATAAAACCTACATAAATTAATGACATTCGACTTTATTATAAACTTAAAAGAAAAGTCTACCGTCGCAGAAGGTTTATAAATAATACATTAAAAAGTCATAATGGCATGCATCTCTATAAGAAATCACAAAAATAAGTATTTTCGGAAATATATTACTTGCTGGACATACTCAACCCTATTCTGGCTAATAATATTAAAACAAAACGAGCATGAATACCTAATATCATAATTAAATATAAATAAAACAATTACTGCATACTGATTTAAATTTCGGGCAATGATAGTATCCATCATTATGAATAACTTTCGCCAAAAAATTATAATTGGCTCCCATACTAAAAGCAAACAGGTCATCAGAGTTGTCCCCCTATGAACCATTAGATGTAGTTGAGTGGAGATCTATAGCAGTGAGATCTAAAGATAGTCATAAAATTTAACAGATAAGTATTATAGATGTTTGTATTGGGTTGTGGTTATTACTCGGAAATGGTCCGCAAGAAAACTTACCATTACCATTGAAAACACTGAAAGAAACCGATCTAGTTTAATCTAGTAGATACTGGTAAAAAGCGCTTTACGCTATTTAACTGTATAAGCTAGTAGCATGTTGTCCAGGGAGGCTTAAAATATCTAAAACTATAGCGTAGAGTCGACTATATTACATATTTATACATTCATAATCATCATACATAATGCACATCACCGTATTACATGGGTAGTTAGTAACACAACTATGTAAGGCTACGTTCGGGAACTAGGATAATAATTCACTCGGAAAATGACAAGAGATGGAGATAATGACAGAAAGAGAGATGAAATGCGGTTATCGAACGCTAGCGTGAGAATTCCAGTTTCCGAACGCGATAAGTTGTCAATGTCAAAGCAAATTAAACTAACCTATAAAATATAAGCAGAACAAACAGAACATTTTTGTTGTACGGAAAGTACTGCACGAATTTTCCATTTAATGACTTCTCGTCTATATCTACCAGTTTTCGCTGAAAAATGACACAAAAGTTTTAATAAACCCGCCAACCATTGTTTGACAGCTGTCAGGTAATTTTTAAATACGCTGAACCAGAGTTGCGTTCGTTTATTCACACCCGGTGTAGGGTATGTACACGGTGTTAAAACACTGAATGCTGTTTGCTGTTTAGAGTGAATAAACGAACGGCCGGTGTGATATCTGGTGTCAACACCGTACACCGGGTGTGAATAAACGAACGCAACTCCGGGTGAGAAATCGCACTTGTCAGAGTGAAAATTACTCTACCTGAGCCGTCCGAAAACACTGTCTGACAGATGTCAGGTAACAGTTCGGTTACCCTCGGTTTCACTTGGGTTGTTTGCGAACGCTCTGGGGTAATGTTCGCATCACTCGGAGTGATTATAACCCGTTGCCGAACGCACCCTAATTATCTGTAGGGATCCATACGTGCTAAGAATAATTTTGACTAGTAAGCACCAATTCACTATACAATATTCGAACGTGTTTAGAAATATTTACAAGTACCTTTGTTTGCCAAGACTAAGAATTTAGCTTAACGCATTAATACACGGGAAGAGTAACATAACAATTAAATGTCTTAATTATTATTAAATTATATTAATTACAATGAAGATATGCGACGAACTAAACAATGTTTGAGCGTTGTATTCAGTACACAGTTACGTACTTACATACACTACACGAATACGTAAGTTTTTAGATTTAGCCTTTTATACGCTACTGTTATTTGCACGAAAATGTCCAAGACAGAAATGTGTTTTATTAATGAGCCACAAAAAGGCATTTGAACAAAGTGACTGTTTTAGTCTGCTCTGTATCGTAGAGAATACTCGAGTGGCGAGTTATATACATTCCACACATAAAGGTCACTTATACTTTGATCGTCTTTTAAAAACTATCGTTCAATATGGGGCTTGAAAAACAGGTAATTTACTTGCATATAATAATACCTGAGTGTCACGAAACTATTTTGAAATCTAAATTGTCACTTAACTAATTTAATCGCGAGAATCTCATAGGATAGTCGTTTGTTTCAGTTGCTAAACGTTTGTTAAATTAAAGATTTGTTTCGTGAAACTCAGGGTCAAACACTTAAATACAGTCACACACATACATCTCCTTGTTTTCTCAATTACTTGTGTTCAAATCATTAGGTTATACTGTATAACCTAATGATTTGTAAAAATGTTATTGGTGGATTCCGCACTATGTATAACTTATACATAGTGCGGAATCTATCAATAACATTTTTGAATATTTTTTTAATAATTACTTTTATCAAATCACCAAATGATTGTTAGCAGTTTACCGGTTTTTGCAAGCCCTAATTCCGTAGGCTCACTGATGCCAAAACTGACTGCACAGAGTGCACGTTTTTGGGCTCGTGTGACTATCTACACAACAAGTTCCAATTCTCACTCACACACAACCCAGTGGGGTATTATTCACAAAACGGCTTCTACCCGTCTAAACGGTCACATAGTTTCTCATTTCCCACTCTTTGCTGTTGACGGGGCACGAGGCATCGATCTCAGCTGTCGACAATAACATTTACCGTGAACACAATGGAATAGATTTAACTCATATTTCCCGCAAAGTTGTCGTCTGAATCGTAGCCACAAAAATCATGGTTATTCAAAATGGCGGACAGTTATACCAAAAACGTTACATGCTGACAATCAATATCGATAACAACACAAAAACGCAGCCGCAGCTCAGCTCTCTTGCGTTTCAAAACCCACAAAAACCCAGCGCGCTCAGCTCATATCGCATGCGAAGTATAAACCTCTCGACTTGTATATCGCATGACGTCGATTTTTTGCATTTTTGAATCGTTCGTTCGTGTTGCCATTGAATATGGGAATGTTGATTTTTATTTGCTACACGCAGAAAAAGTAAAATCCGGTAATTACCCCATGGGAAACGGGAACTTAAATTCTCTCTTTAAACGAGGCTGTATAACAGCTATTTTGCTAGTTAACTGTCAAACTTGTCAAAGAAAAATTTCTTAATTTCTCGATTTAAATGAAAGACGGAACGTAGACAGCCTGACACTTCGTTGACTTATTCCTCATTGGTTAGTTAGGTTTGACGTTTTTGACGTCTAATCTACTATTCGACTTGCGCAACGAGTGGTTCTGGTTCTGACCAATCGTTTCAAAGCGAATGACTGTAAAATACGGAATTTCAAATGGTGAAGGAAAATTAGTAGAAAAGAGCGCTGTTTGCAAAAGAGCGATTGAAAACTAGAGCTCCAGATCTCTTGCCTTTCAAACCCCACAAAAACCCATCCCTATCAGCTCTTTTGCGTTTCACAACCCACAAAAACCCAGTCCACTCAGCTCTCTTGCGTTTTAAACCCCACAAAAACCTAGCACGCTCAACTCTCTTGCGTTTCAAAACCCACAAAAACACAGCCCGCTCAGGGGCCGGATTCTGCAAGCGAATCGCACGTCAGTGGCTATGCCGAGAGCGCGAAATACCAGTTTGTTTGTAGCCGGCGCGGCACGTTACAACACGGTCGACAAGCCAAAACGACTTTTCAGCCCTCGCTATAGCCTCTCTCGGCTCAGAGCCTCGATCACGAACGTTATCGAGATCGTAAAACGTTTTCGAGAACGCAGAAAATTATATTTATGTCATAAAGAATAAGAATCACTGACATTTGGCTTTTCGATAGTTTTCTATCATATCTTTGTTCGTGATTGGGCTACGGCTCTCTTGCGTTTCAGAACACCACTTACTTGTCCGTCTCTTCTTGGCTGTCGTCGAGCAGCGGCAGCTGTGTGGCGTGCATCAGTCGCCTGTGCGCCTCCGACCCGGTGAGTGCCGCTACAGTGACGCCGGCGCGGTACGCCGCCGGGAGCCGGATGTGGCGCGTGCGGATGCCCTGCTCCGACCAGCCGGTGTCACGCCATTCGCGGAGCAGGTTCACGACTTGGCCTGGGGAGGAGAAACAATTATTACTAGTGGCTCTGGGAGCTGTAGACCTCGCGAGTATGTCGGTGGGAAAGCTGAACTGCTAACACACATCAAACAAAATAACCCAAATAACTTTCTTTCAATAACACATACAAATTTATGAATGTACCTGGTTACGTACATGCAGTATGAAAGTAGCCGCACTTTGTAAACTACATTTTGCGATCTAAAATACAACCTATTGACTTTTCACTAAAATTTTATAGTCTGTTTCACTCTCATGGTCTTTACGAATCCAACGGCACCTCATTTGTTAATATCTATCGAGCCGTTTGGGTTGTAGCGATTTTTATACATTTTAAAACCCCATATCTCCGCCATTTTGAAAAAAAAAACAAAAACTGGCTCGACAAAAAAATTGTATTTAATTGTTCAACACACTAACAAAATTTCACGCGAATCGGTTGAGAAATGCGCCCTGTAGAGGAGAACAGGAAAACAAACAAACATACGAAAGCATTTTTGGCCAATCCTGAAACGGAGACGCTTCGCTCTCTCGGTCAATTAATAGAATGTATTCCCACTGCTGGGCTAAGGCCTCTCTACTCCTTTTTCATACTCTTCACAGTCCTGGAGCCCAATTCTCATTCTCAGGTGAATTGAGAGCATAGACAAAAATTGCCTAAGACATGTCACACGAAAATGACTATATTTACGTCTACGCTTTCAATTCGCATGGGTGAGATGACAATTGGGCTCAGTGGCATGATTCTCGCGCATTCGATATACGATGGGTGATTTCGTATGGGAACTTGTCAATATAGGTCTCGATATCCGTATATCGAAGGCGCGAGAATCGTGCCACTGCTGTTTCCCACCAGATCTTTTGTGGTGGTGGTGGTGGTGGTGAAATAATTAAAATAATAAAATAATGGTGTCAAATCAAATGTGGGATAGTTCTCAGAGCTGAAGCTACAGAAATTTAACAGTTTTCATTTTAATAGATTTTGAATGAATGAATGAATGAATGAATGAATGTTTATTTTCATAAGTAAATTACATTAGCATTTCTTAAGTTGTATTTTAAATTATATTATTTATGTGGTCTCGTTGGACACTAGGAAGACCTGTATTGTATGGAGCAGCAGCAAGACCAGGGGCCTTACCGCGCAGCCGCTGTCGGCATCGGCTTCGCGTTTGACTTGCCGTACTGTCATAATAATAAAGTTCATTCTTGCGCGTTTAAACACGATGCCGATGCCGACAGCGGTTGCGCAGTAGGCGGGCTGGCTACACCCAACTCACCCAACACATTGAACCGCTCAATCGCACCCGGGCCGTGCGCCAACGCGCTCAAATCCGTCCTCGGATTGAACCTCGCGAGCACGTCCCTCGTTCGCACTAACAGCACCGACGGCGACGTCAGTCGTGCCCAGAGCGCCGACTCGTTCACACGTTCCACCGGGTTCGAGAGGAAGACTCCGCGGGAGGAGACGCCGAAGACCATCTGGTGGTGCCAGGCGTCGGGCGGTTCTGTCCCGGGGGGGCAGTCCGCTTGCAGGTTGAGGGTCAGAATGGGGATTGCACCTGGAAGTGATACGACGAATGAGCAGTCTACTTCTTTCAATGTTTGTGTAACCTAAAGCGGGATAGACGGCCTGCGGCAGGGGCGATCTAGGGTGTAAAAGTTTGTTAACCTGGAGCCGCCTGTCCGCTAGCTCCAGTTTTTTAGCCCTGACTGCCACCGGTATCATGTCGTCTGTAGTCCGCTTAATATGATAAGGTGCTTCAACTATACTAGTGGCTCTGTGAGCTGTAGACCTCGCGAGTATGTCGGTGGGAAAGCTGAACTGCTAACACACATAAAAAAAATAATCCAAATAATTTTCTTTCAATAACACATACAAACTAATGAATGTACCTGGTTACGTACATGCAGTATGAAAGTAGCCGCACCAATAACTTTGTAAACTACATTTCGCGATCTTTTATACAACCTATTGACTTTTTACTAAAATTATATAATTTGTTTCACTCTCATAGTCTTTACAAATCCAACGACACCTCATTTGTTAATATCCATCGAGCCGTTTGGGTTGTAGCGATTTTTTTACATTTTAAAACCCCATATCTCCGCCATTTTGAAAAAAATCAAAAAACTGGCTCGAGTAAAAAATTCTATTTATTTTTTCAACCTGCTCACAAAATTTCACGAGAATCGGTTCATAAATGCGACCTGTAGAGGAGAACAACCGGACATACAAAAGCATTTTTGCCCAAACCTGAAACGGAGACGCTTCGCTCGCTTCGCTCGCTCATCTGTTTCACTCTCATGGTCTTTACGAATCCAACGACACCTCATTTGTTAATATCCATCGAGCCGTTTGGGTTGTAGCGATTTTATCTCCGCCATTTTGAAAAAAATCAAAAAACTGGCTCGAGTAAAAAATTCTATTTATTTTTCCAACCTGCTCACAAAATTTCACGAGAATCGGTTCATAAATGCGACCTGTAGAGGAGAACAACCGGACATACGAAAGCATTTTTGCCCAAACCTGAAACGGAGACGCTTCGCTCGCTTCGCTCGCTCGGTCAATAATACGATAAGGTTAGTATAGAGGTCACAAGATAAGGATAAGTGAGACAGCTTGCTCAGAACCAAGGAAACTTGACGCAGCACAGTTAGTCATTCGTTGCAGCCCATTTCAAGTTATTAGTAGGTAAATAAATCTTTCATTGGAGGCTTTCTTGCGTGAGATCTAGCAAGTTTGTCTGCTTCGCTATCGCGATGCAGATTTACACGTAAGTTGAGACTCAGCACAGTATCGCCATCTGTTGTCATCCGAGCGTACCTCTATGCGATACTTCAGCACAGTAACGCCATCTCTTGCCAACCGCGTGTACCTCTAGCGGCAAGACCTACCCAGCGAGATCCAGTCAGCCAGCCAGTGCGACAGCGAGACTATGCGCTCGGGGTAGGTGGGGAAGAACCGCGCCGTCACCACGCCGTCCGATGCGCGCTGGATGCCGGCGACCAGGTCGGCGGCCGTGCAGCCGGCCACGGCACGGGACAGGAGGTACCTGCGATTTGCGTATTGAATTACTTCTTCTTCGAGCGCCATCTGTTGTCGGAGGTTGACGAATAACTCGATAAAGTTAATCGTAGATTGATAGCAATCTAACAAACATAAATAGCGTCACGCCATTTCCCATACGGAATGGCGGAGGCACAATAGGCCCACTTTTAGCTTATCTATCAATCTAAACGATATGAATAAAAACAATCAAGATCATTAATTGAGTTTTATAAACTTGCTTACGTTGCTTACAATAGGAGGGGAGGTTGTCGAGAAAAATCTCGCGACTTTCACCAAGGGGTGGAGCCTGAAAATCCGCCTAATTATTAGCTTGCCTTCACTCAATAGTGGGTGTAGGAGGCTGGATAGATAGATAGCTTGCGAATATAGTTAATTATTTACAGTAAGAGCACAGCAATATAGACAATGGCAGGAAGTCAACAAATATGTAGCATCACCTCGGTAAAGGAGCATTGTTCGCCCTTTGTCTCGTGCCGACGACTTCGTTTATCCTCTCCACATTGACTGGGACTCCCAATGCAATCTGAAACCACAGTTTACAATAGTTACATCATTTAGTAGCTTGTCACATTCTCGGTGTTCAGCTTTTAGACCGGATACGGAATACAGAACTGCGCTCCCGGACAAAGATCAAATAGATGTAGGCAGGTCAAAGGCTGCCAGTTGGCCAGCCCAGAATCGAGGGCCAGTTGATTCATTGAGATTTGACTTTGAGTCCTGGTGCAGTGAGGGATTCAAGCGTGCCCAAGATAAAACAGCTTTACCCCTGAAGACCCCCTATACACTACTTTTCACACCTCCTGCGAGAAAATAACAAGGCTTCCAGAAAGTCAAAGTCAAAATTTATTATTAACCATAAAATCATACAGATTACTCAGTCAACGTCAATATAACATTAATACTTTTGTATACTACCGCCCGTTCGGCAGTTGTGGGCTTAGGGATGGAGCAAAGAAGGGCAAGAAACTCCCCTGTACCTCTTTTAAAATATGTGAGGGCCTTGAAATATACAATTTTATGTATTTCTACTTAAGTCTAAGGAAATACACCGAAGAGAGACGTTCTGCCTCAGTCCATCGCCCCTCTTTGGATTTCTGTGCGCCGAGATGGTAAAGACCACGCAGTTTCGTCATCTAAATATTATTTACACTGTAATAAGACTTCTTTAATAGACCATTTTTGACATAGTGGTAGGTCCGTTGCTTCGTTAGGCTAGAAAGACTGACAATAGCAAAAGCGTTCGACTCACAAAGACATTGACGACGGCGGTAGCTCCGCACGCGGAGGTGCCTATTTGGGTGACTTGTCGCTCGCACGCCTCGCGCTCCGACCACACCATGCGGCGCGGCGGCGGCACGGTGACGGGCGCGGCGGGGGCAGGGGCCGGCGCGGGAGGGACCGCCTGCGGGCAAACGGAAAACTGGCGGTACAGACGGATTCTGATAGATACGTGTACGATGTGTCGGCGGCCGATCGTAGAATGTCATGAAATATGATGAAACGATGACTGGTAGCTTAGGTGAAGACTAAAGTAGAATAGTCTTCGTGTTCGTTTGACATGTATAACACAAAAAAAAACACGTAGTACTGAATAAAAATGCTTTTAAAAAGATATGTTTTCGTTAAAACCCGCCATGTCATGATATGCCCAGTAATGGCTTGGCCATACATGAAATGGCGAGGCACATCATGGTGTGCCCAATTCCACGATCGGCCGCCCACAGATGGATGTGATAGAATAAATCAAATATTTCGTGATCTGTGTATTTTTCGTGCGATATCCACTTTGGCAGCCTAATAAATACGATAAATGGAATAAAGAATCATAAAATGAAACAAAGTTATCAATAAATAAATTATTTCTTTTTACTTTCCAATAAGATTCTTGTTGGTTTTGAAGTTATCGCTCATTTAGCAAACACCGTCGCGTATTTTTGCCAGCCGCCATTAGATTAGCCGCAATGATAAAGATACATTGATTTATGACGATTTGCCCGACAAGGATACAAGGAAGGGTTAAAGTCCCGCACTGCTTTATTCATCTCGAGCAGTCGGTTTGCAGCCCATACATATCTGTATTCGTATAACAGATTCCCATGGTTAGAAGTGACACGAAGTACGTGAGTACTCACAGGGCCATGATTAGTACCACAGATACTATACAGGGTGTAACAGAAGGGTGTAGTCATATTTTAGAGGGTTGTTAGGGACATCATTCTGAGCAACTTTTACTATGAAACCGATTTGATCAGAGCAACTTTAATTTTTACTTCTCTATACAAATCAGCTGACCGCCCAGAACAAAATGTATGGAGCAATGAACTGATCAAATCGGTTTCATAGTAAAAGTTACTCAGAATGGTCTCCCTAACAACCCCCTAAAATATGACTACACCCTTCTGTTACACCCTGTAATATTATACTAACACACAAAGTATGCCACTGCTCACAAGGCCAAACCACAAGCTTTTTTCCTCAGCTGCATATAATTTTCTATCTGTAATTACGTGATAGGTCACTATTCACTACATATATGGTCAGTTTACTTACACAATTAGATATGTCGTTGGCCTCCACCACAGCCGCAGTATTCTCCATGACTAATCTCTTGGCCATGCTGAGATGGTACAGAGTTGAGTTCAACTGCATCGGATCGATCATGTGCATCTCCCCTCGATTTATTTGCACAGCATATGGAGATTCTGCCATCTCATCTTCATCTGAAAATCACAATAAAATTGATAAAAAACTGATTGGTGGCAGAGGCTGCTGACATTCAAGTGTCTGAAGTGGCCATACTGAAGCGTCCAACCTCCTTAAAAAGACACATTTTTTTTCAATTTTTATATGTTTTGAACTTTATTACGATGTCATAAGGTTAAAAATCGCGGGCCGTGGTTTTGGCGCAGATGTTTGAGTATTTATGAGGTTTTTATTCATCCCATATTGCTAGTAAAATATTATACTTTTATGTATTTGTAATGTATTATACTTACGCGGTACCATCTCTCTTGGTGAGACGAGATCTCCACTTGAATGCACTCCTATTGTTGTATTTGATATTGGCTGGACTGTTGTCCTCTTGACTGTTAAGCGCTCTCCTCGTACATTCACATGTGTTATAATAGAACCGCAAACTGGCTCTCTCTTAGCAGGCTCTGGAGATTTCTTCTTAGACATTGCTGTAGCACGAGTGATACCACTACTTGTTGATGGCACACTCATGTAGTGCTCATCGATTCTGCTTATTGGTTGTACACGCACAGGTTCTGACGAATGTGGCGCTAGTGTCGGATTGGAAGGGTTTTCTGGGGTCCCGACTAACACCTTTTCCTCTTCCACAGGAATAATAGCATCTTCTGGTAATATATCAAGTTCAGGGCTAGGTTCATCTCCGTCGACCTCAACTGAAGGACCGGGATCAAAATCCATTTCAAGGGGATCAAAATCTATGTCAGGGCTCTCTTCATGGACCACCTCCCTGTGTTCTGGTACTTCCTCGGGCCTCTGCACTATTGGATACCCATGGAAGTTTGGTAAAGGACGGGAGTTTGACGGAAGGTGTTTGTCTAAAGGCAGGCCCATGTCGAGGCTGAAAAATGAGCTGGGAAGATCAGCTAAGTGTTCACCTCCTCTGTAAGTGTAAACACATCCATCTTCCGAACCTAGTGAGCATTCATCATTTCCTGTGTCACTGGAGCTATCATCTCCGTTAGCATCACAATTGTTAAGTTGCAAACTGGATGGTCGTTTTCTACATTCTTTGTTTTCGTTTTTGGATTGGCTGGATCCGCTGCTTGATGCATTCTGATTGTTTCCTACTCTGTCTAAAGGGGACATGTAGCTCTGACATGCTTGTTCATTTGTTTCAAGTCCATTATCACAGTATCTGCTACTTGCTGGTTGGTTGCTGATATTGTTACTAGGCTGTGATGAGCTTGCAACACCAGGGTAGGTCAGGTTCTGGCAAGGAACGTTGTCCCTTGGTTTAGCCAACTGCTGAGCTTCGTCACGACTCGCTAGGTGCCTGTGAGGTCCATTGTTGGATGCACCACTAGATTCTGACTGGTTTGACACTGGCGTAAATAAATGATCTCCACACTCGTGTGGCTCAGGCTTGCGCTGATAGATCTTGTTGCTGTTGATCCCACGGCTTCCTTCGGCGTTGTCGTCTAAAGACTCATTGTTATCACGTGCATCCATGGCTAGAGAAACGTGCAGCACGGTAACATCATTGTAAACATTAGAACAAGGTTATCCAAAACCAAAACAAAGACCAAAATACCACTTCATGTGGAGACAAACTAGTCCAATGAAACTAAAACACTTTATAAACTTAATTTCTGCTTCAATTACGAGTCATTACTCACAATTTACTTTTTTAGGAAAATAACAAACTGAATTTGACAGCCGTTTGCGTTTCGCGTAATTTAGCTAGTGTTGTATAATATACGAAACACATAACGTTACCGGTAAAATTCATTCGATTTTAGCAGTGCTGCCATATAAATCGAATCAAAGTGAAAACCGGTACTCTAGATTTCTAGATAGATAGGGAAGGAGGCGGCCCTGGACATGGGCTTGGGACTTGGGGCGCGTCTATGGTTAAAAAAAATATACTGGAGAAGGCGGGAAACCTCGAATGAAGAAAGGCGCAAATTTTTTTGTGGGAAAAGTATTTATTAATTTTTAGTGTTAAAATCCCTCGACTACTGCGGTTTTAACGCAAAAATGGGCCGTCAAAAGCCCAAGAAACGAAAAGCGGCCGAGCAGGCCCTCGACGATGACGGCGGACATCCGACGACCGACTCCGATTCTGACCCGGAGTTCATTGACGAAAAGAACAAATACATCACGTACAAGGCGAAATCCTATACACGTAAATACCCGGACAATCTAGGTAATATCGAATACATTGTTTTTCTGACCCACGATGACGAGAGGCCTATTTCTGAGGGCACAAGAATGGCAGTCTCCAGAAATACGCAAAAGTACAGCGTAAATGGGATAAAGCATATGCGCATCATCAATAAATTCAAAGTTGGCATAGTATTTGACAACGCAAACAACGCAAATATGTTCCTCACGAATCAAAAGTTTCTCGATGAACTAAAACTGACAGCAGCCATACCGGCGGGTACCACAGAAGTGACCGGCGTTCTTACTAGAGTCCCAGAAGAATTGTCGAACTATAAAATCTTTACTCTGATTGCCAGCAAAAGGAACATCATCCAAGTACGCAGATTCATGCGCCGCACGAAGGCGGCAGACGGTCAGGTGACCCAGGAGCCGACGCAGACGGTGGCGGTCACCTTTGCCTCCACTGAGCTTCCAGACTACGTTTACCTGGACAGATGGCGCCACGAGGTAAAAACTTACACACCCCCTGTCAAACAATGTCTAAAGTGCCTAAGATTCGGGCATATATCTAAGTTCTGCAAAAACTCTGTTAAATGCTCAATCTGTGGAGAATCCCACTCCTACAGAGACTGCGCTATAAACCCCGAAGACGCAAAATGCTGCAATTGCCAAGGCAATCATGTCGCTATATCATCCCAGTGCCCCATCAAAAAACAAAAAATGACTGAAGCACAAATCAAGGCCAAGACAGTACCGTACGCGGAATTATTCAATGAGAAATCTTTCCCCCATCTGAATCCCTCAAAATCATTCACAACCCTTCTAAACTCAGACCTTTTCATGAACCTGATGGTACAGAGCATAGTAAAAATCATATCACTGAACAAAAACAAAGAAAACATCACTTCAAACAGCATAAAATCTATTTTGCAGGAAACATTCTCTGATAACAAAAAAACAATAACTTAGTAATGGATAATGTAAGCACAATAAATATAGTACAATGGAACGCACAGAGCATACTATGTAATCAACATATTTTCTACAAATTCCTAACTGATAATAACATTCATATTGCAATAATTTCGGAGACTTGGCTTCGGCCTGAACAAAAAATAAATTTTAAAGGATATTCAATAGAACGTAATGATACAGGAAATTTGCATAACGGCGTAGCAATTCTAGTACATAAGAACATCCCTTATAAGAAAATTAAAACATACTTTGATAACGCTCTACAAAACATCTGTGTTAGGATTAAAACTTGCAATAATAAAGAAATTAGTATAGTTAGTATGTACTGCCCTTCTAGTTCTCTGCCTAAATTTGATAGTACGAAATTAGATTCTTTGTTGAAAAGTATTCCGCAACCTATGGTTTTAGCTGGAGATTTTAATGCTCATCATACTGCTTGGGGTTGTTGTTCTATCAAACCTCGTGGTAGGCAACTTCTCGACGTGATTGATGACAATAATCTAGTACTTCTGAATGAAGGTCAGGTGACAACAGTTGGAACGCATACTTGGCGTCCAAATGCACTTGATCTAACTATTGTTTCTCCATCACTATCTTTATGTTGTAATTGGTCAGTGCACGACGATCCATTAGGCAGCTATCATCTTCCTGTAATAACGAAAATCAATATTGTCAACACATCCCAAAATAATACAATCCTAATAGGTGATGAACCATTAAAGTTTCCAAATTACAGGCTAGTTAACTGGAAAATATATGCAGAGTCAGTTGATAATTTATTGCAAAACTTTCAAATAAATTTTAACTCTCCTGAGGATACCTACAAATCTTTTGTTTCCATTTTGCATGAAAGTATTCTGAAGGCTTTACCTTCAACCAGATCTCAATCCAGCAGTACATTAAATGCAAAAAGGAAGAAAAACAGGCCTCCACTTCCATGGTGGAATAACAAATGTAATGAAGTAGTATTGAAATCAAAAGAGGCTTATCTAACTTTTAAACATGATCCGACAGAACAGAATTACATTAACTTTAAGAAACTTCAAGCGCAAAAAAAGCTTACCTTGAAAGTAGAATGTAGCAATAGCTGGGCTGAACTTTGCCAAAGATTCAATAGAAATACGCCAATGTCTGTGATCTGGAATTATATGAAAAGGTTCAATAAAACTTCTGATTTCAACTGCAATAAAGGTAACAATTTATGGGTTCCTGAATTTCTGAAAAAGTACACTCCTGATTATGTACAAAATAGTATCAACTCCTATTCTGATAACTTCCAATCTAACATATTCAATTCTTTTCTTACAGACACTTTTACTTTGCCAGAATTAAAATCAGCAATAACCACTAGAAAAGATACTGCTTTTGGTTTGGATGGCGTTCCTTATGCTTTCATGAAAAAATTAAGTCCAAAAGGCATGCAAACACTATTACATATTTTTAATTACTTCTGGGATCAAAACTACATACCACCTGATTGGAAAATTGATTGCTTAATACCTATTTTAAAGCCAGAAAAGGAAAAAAACAATCCTGATTCTTACAGGCCAATAGCTTTAACTTCTTGCGTCGGGAAAATATTTGAGCAGCTACTTAAACAACGCTTGGAGTTTTTTGTTGAAAAGAATCATATTCTGCCTACTAACCAGTTTGGATTCCGTCGCGGCCATAGTGCACGAGAAAGTATATGCCATTTGCAATTAGACATACAAAAAGCTCTCAATCAAAATGAATCAATGGCTTGTATATTTTTTGACATCACAGGTGCTTTCAACAATGTAGATCATTCCATTCTGCAACACGAACTGGCATCTGTTGGTTTACCTGGGAAAATAATAAATTGGGTTTTTAATTTCCTCCATGGTCGAAAAGTCTATACAAAGCATCAAAACATGATATTTGGTCCAAGACTATCATTTAAAGGCACCTGTCAGGGAAGTATATTAAGTCCACTGATATACATCCTATACATACATAAAATAAATTCAGTCTTAGGATCTGATGTATCAAATTTGCAATTTGCCGATGACTTAGCAGTGTATTATAGCAACAAAGACTGTAATAAAATCGTAAATACGCTTAATTGTGCATTATCAAAACTAAAGTCATATTTTGGCTACCTTAACCTTAATATAAACATAAATAAAAGTAAGATTATAGCCTTTGGAAAAAATATTCCTCAGATTTCGCAGATATGTTATGATAACATTCACATTCCAGTTTCTACAGAAGCTAAGTTTTTAGGTGTTGTTTTCACTCGTAATTTGTCATGGAATAAGTATGTTGATCTCATAATTTGTAAAGCTAATAGAGCATTTAACATATTAAAATGTTTGTGCAGATCATACTGGGGAGCAGATCCCAAAATTTTGCTAACATTGTACAAGGCTTTAGTGCGCAGTCATTTTGAATATGGTTTTCTTTGTTTTTCTTCCAATAATCAGTTGCTTGATAAGCTTGATAAAATTCAGAATAAAAACTTACGTCTTATTTCTGGCGCATTTAGAACAAGTCCCATAAATTCAATGCAGATTGAATGCAATCTTCCACCTTTAGACATTAGATTCAAGTTCCTCAAATATAAATTTCTGCTCAAACTGATGTCTTTAGATAGACATCCTCTGATTTCCAAAATATATCATTTAGAATCTTCTCAGCCTCCTGGCTCCTTATACTTGCTTCAGGACTTATCTGAAATATCAAATTTTCTGGCTACATACAATACTAACAAGACTGACAACTGGCCATGTTATCAAGGATCTTTTCTTGGAAAATATCCAAAGATGGAAGTCATCATAGAAAAAGCACTGACAAACAAACAAGAGTTCTATGAGCTACTATCAAAATATCAAGACTTCAGATGTGTCTACACCGATGGATCTAAAAGTAATCTCAATGTCTCTGAAGCAATATACGACTCCCATTTGAAGATTGGTCATGCAATGAAGTTGGACAAGAATGCCAGCATTTTCACTGCAGAAGCTCTAGCCATCCTCTCAGCACTGCAGCATATTCAGATCAAATGCACAGAGACCGATAAGTGGATTATAGCCTCAGATAGCATGAGTGTACTTACGGCCTTGGATCACAACAGATTTGACACTAATACAAACTATTTGATTTACGGAATTAAGGAACTTTGGAAGACTCTAAGCACTGAGGGTATAAATATAGTTTTCATTTGGGTTCCAGCTCATAAAGGCATTACTGGTAACGAAAATGCGGACTTTCTAGCAAGAAGCGCAAACTCAATCAGTGTTGCCACCTTGGTTTTTGAAAAGGGGCAGTCGGACAATCTAGAAAGAGCTAGATTTATTAAAGTTCGCAACCAAAAGAGGTGCTAGAAAGGGCTAAAACATAAAAACAAATGCATTAGTTTTTTTTTATTTTTATTTGAAACGTATTGAAAGTTAACCGAAAAGTGCAAAAACCAAATCAATACAATTTAATATCTAATATTAAAATAATTAGAAATCAAAATCAGAGTCTTCATCGGAATCTTCCGTAATAGTATCTGCCGAAGCAGAAGAAATTGATGGCTGATTGACATCTGAATTCTTAGCCAATTATTACGGTGAATAAATTGTGACTACAGCCTAAATTAGTCGGTTTATACTTAAAAACAATGGTAAGCACATGGGGACTCCCCAGTAAAGAAGCAGAAACAGTATAGGGTTATAGATAACGCCAAACATCTTGAGCAAAATGTGACGTGGTGGGGAAAGTTTGCGCATGTACACTTACGTGCCAAAAAAACGACGCACTTTAAATTCTCAAAACAAATCATACCTACAGTATACTGCATGAATCTTAGTGCACAATACTATATACATACTTAGTTCAATCGATAGAAAATGAGAAAATATACTGTACCATTTGCATGAGGGACTGAGCGGTAACAGGTGCACAATAACTGTTTGAGACACGCGAAGTAGGTACATTTGCTGCGAACTATACAGATTTAATGGTCTGTGGATATGACTATCAAAATAAAACTGTAAATTATTTAGCGAAATTTGTCGTCTTTATTGGTGTCTATTATATCATATCTACGAATATAGAGGGTCATAGCTACGAATATAATATTAAAAAAGCGTTCGTATGCCAGAAGCGAGCGATACGCACAATGGTAAGAATACCACAGTGGGAAACATGCAAAGAGCACTTTGTTAAATTAGGTTTACTTACAGTACCGTGTCTCTATATTATTGTATTACTTGTGAACCTGGCGAAAAATTTGCCAAAGTACGAGTCATTAGAAGAAAAACAGAAAAATAGAATCAAGACGCAAAGATGTAAAAATCGAGACACTATATCCCAGACTGCAAGTTGCAAGTCACAGTGCAAGGTACCAGGCCGTTGTCCTGTACAACAAATTGCCTATTGACTTAAAATTAATTGACAACATGACCAAATTTAAGAATGCGTTGCAAAAATACTTGTTGAAGAAGTGCTTCTACACTCTTGAGGAGTTCATAAATCAATAAGATCGGCATTAATGTATCAGGAAATTTTAGTTTATTTAGTATGGTAATCTTATTGACATTTAATTTATTGGAAATTGCCTTAATACTTGTATATTTTTTGTGTCATAATCTTTTATAGTATAGGTAGTATTGTATTATTGTTTTTATGTTATTGTGTTTTAGTTTTAAATATGACATTCAAATATGATATAATAATCGTGAATGAATAATAATAAATGAATGAAAATGAATTAACAAAGAATAATGATTTGACAAAAGACAAGATTTTTTATGGGATACCTACGATTGAAATTCCCTAAAATTACGTTTTTCCACGTACACCTATAAAACATAATAATATCTCCATCGATAGAAAACTCATCATATACCATCTTTCTGGCTTGCCTTTTTAAAACTACGTTCGGACGTCGAGGCATTTTTTATCCGTGATTTCACTGCACGCAAGTGTGAACTTAAAGCGGGAAACGATGGTTGACTGATCTACCAATAGCGTGGCTAGGCGCGCTCGATGCGATGCTCCTTCCGCACGCCGCGTCCCGCACCCCATACCGTGGTGCTCAGTTTCATATATCAGATGGTTTCTGCGCATGCAAGGTCATTTGTTCAAGTTGTTTGGCGTCTACTATACCAATGTTACCTTCGAAAAACTAAAAATATACCTACCCAATTAGTGATCATTATAGTGTGACTAACGAAATCTATACTACATGGCATGCTTTGTTTCATAACTTGGTAATCGCGCTGCGAAGTTTTGGTATCACTTGAAAAGGGCTAGATTGCTCTTTTCGGGCTAAAACATGAAAAAACGAGTTTACGTACTGTAAAAAGTGCTAGATCTAGCCCGAGAAGGGCTAAGGTGGCAACACTGAACTCAATTGACATTGACACATCTGTCACTGTCACAACGACAGATGGGCAATTCTCAACATACTCACCGACCGTTTTACAAATACCTCTACCGTTTTCGGATGTACTTTTTAACTTGAAGAAACAGACAACTACGAACTGGCGTAGACACTGGGACATCTCTGTGGGCCAGAAAGGCCAGTGGTACGCCGCAATAAAAGAGACTGGGCCATCTCAGTTACCTTGGTTCTGTAAAGGAAATAACTTTAAAAGCAGAAGATTTTACACAACAATATGCCGACTTCGACTTGGGCATTGTCGAATCAATGCCCATCTTCATAGAATGAAAATGGTGCCATCTCCATTGTGCCCGCACTGTGAAAGCGATAGCGAAACAATCGATCATATTATTTTCAACTGTCGATCCTTCGGCATTCAGCGCCTTGTGCTCATGGATCGGCTGATAGAGATTTATGCACACAATGATATCCCGTCCAACACTCAAGGATTACTGGACAATTCAGAAACATACCAGCCTTTGTACCAGTATATGGTGCACACGGTCCAAGAAATTTAGACGAATCTCGGATATGACTTTAACCTGGATAAGACTAACTACCGGATATGACGAATTTCATCAAAACTTGAAAAAACTACAAAGACATGGCTTCGGCCTTAACGAAATATTTACCCTGAAGAAGACCTACACAGAACTGGCTTCGGCCTTTTGACCTAATTATGACCATTCGGCCCTATAGTGGCTCATACAATGCAAATGAAGATTGAAAAAAGAAAGACCATCAGATCAGGCTGTACGGCTCTGAGGCCTTTGCCTTTCCGAAAGGATAAAGATGTGAAAAAAAAAAAAAAAAAAATACTTGTCAATTTCAGAATGACGTTCTTTTTCTACCAGCTGTAAATTTTATAAAAATTGCGTCTAATTTTTGTGTATTTGTGATTTATTACGCCGTCTACTGTTAATTTGAAACGTAATTTTCTATTAGAACAAATCACAGTTTCGAAAATGGCTTACGCCTACTTGTTCAAGTACATCATCATTGGCGACACAGGTATTGATTTTATTTGAAGTTTTACTTTATCTAGCTATTTTCTCTGTTTATCTGTATGTTGTTTGGGGTACGTTGAGCATAAAGTGGATGTTTATCGTTGTTCTACATGCAGGATTCAATATAAATGGGGCATGTTGCTGCTTTACACTGCTGATGTTTTGACATTGGTTTTGTGTACCCAAACGCCTACGCTTTCTCTATTCGCTCAATAATCTCAACAAAACGTATGAACTTGCGCTGTTCTGACTTACCAACGCTTGTAATTTCACAGTAATTCGGTATCAACCATGAAACCTCGTAAAACATGGTTACTCAAGGATGTTCTTTGTTTGTTATTTTTTCTCTTTGTCTACCAACAAACATATTACATAATTGTATGTTAGGCTTTCCTGGTTGCTTTGTTAGCAATTATAGCAAACTCTTCTCAAAATCATCAACTTATTGGCCAATGTTATATCCAGACATACCTATTAGTTAGATGAGTCGGAGGAGATACCTAAGTAACCAACCTAAAAGTACCTACATACCTACTACCTAAAGTACCTGTAATGTTCTGTATCAATAACACTTTATTTGTTGTATTATCCACTGGTTTTATTTCTAAATCTGTTACTTTCAATTAGGTATTACATTTATTATGTATATCCTCAGCACCATGTCATAGATGAGAGAGCGAGACCTCCTAGAGCGAGTTAGCATCCGTTTTACTTTGACAGCTGCGTTCAGAAACTACTCTAATACAGTACCTACATGAACATAAATTAATATGCAGGGTAGGCTCTTTGAAAGTATGGCTTAACTCTACGACTCACAGAAGCACTATATAGTGTATGACTTTGACAGTGACTACCAAGATGTCAATTAATGTCTATTGCAAGGGGATGAGAACTTAATTTCCCCTAATTTTAATGTAATTTTTGTTTCCTTTTCGGCCAGGAGAATGTCAATCTCTTCACTGAAAGGGTCAGAAACTTCTTGCTGCCTGTGGCTGTCCTGAATCCTGTGTGGATTATAGTTACAAATTATAGACCCATGTGGTCTCTATGGGTCCAAAATAACAACAACAAATTCTTAACCATTCTTGTTTCCAGGTGTGGGCAAGTCATGCTTACTGCTACAGTTCACGGACAAACGGTTCCAGCCCGTGCATGATCTCACAATAGGTGTGGAGTTCGGGGCTCGGATGATAACCATTGATGGCAAGCAGATCAAGCTACAAATCTGGGACACAGCTGGACAGGAGGCATTTAGGTGATTTAAAATACTTTGTAGTATTCAGACTGATTTGAATCAATGTTTCAAAATGAAAACAATCCTACAATGAAAGTAAGCAATTAAGGGAAGCCCGTACTTCGTGACCATTTGGGGGGGGGGGTACTTCAAAGTACCATGCTAGTACAAAATACCAGTCTTGGCTCATACTAAAGTGGTCAAGCAGGGGAGGGGAGAGGGGGGTCAAAAACAACAAAAAATGGTCACTTAGTAAGGGTACGTTCCCTAATATGCTCATTTTAACAGTTCACGCCCATGAAGTTTTAACCCTTAATGCATAGGTTCTGGCAACTTCAGGAGACTTTTCTATCCAGCCAAATTAATAAAATAATGTTTATGGGAAAACAAAGTCACACTGACACTCGTGACAAACAAGCTAGTGAAAAAACATACAGCAATAATACTCGTCATTCCGAGGATTTGTGTTTTGCTAAAGGCTGTTTTTGCCTTAGACGCTATCTTAAGTATTTTTCGCACGCCCAGGTCAATAACACGGTCGTACTACCGCGGCGCGGCGGGCGCTCTGCTGGTGTACGACATTACGCGGCGCGACACCTTCAACCACCTGACGACGTGGCTGGAGGACGCGCGCCAGCACTCCAACTCCAATATGGTGATCATGCTCATTGGCAACAAGAGGTGAGACTGGCGGCTGAGCACGAAGGCCCAGCCTAGGGGGGCAATTCTGGCGCTGGCGAGATCACAAGAACACAGACATGTCCATGGTCGAAATATCGATTTTGAGATACCAAAATCTCTATCAAAAACGAAATAGCTATTCGTACGACTAGCCTTTCGACCAGCCGAGATATCTCGACCCGTTAACGATCGAAATAAATATAAATCGAAATCGTTTTCGACCGATTTAGGCTGTATCAATACCGATATCTCGACTGGGGAGATGATCTCGATACCGCAGAGTCGGGGGCAAAATCCGTCGAAAACGATCTCGATTTACATTTATTTAGATCGAAAACGGGTCGAGATATCTCGGTTGGTCAAAAGGCTAGTCGTAAGAATAGCTTTTTCTTGTTTTTGATAGAGATTTCGGTATCTCAATATCGATATTCGACCATGGACATGATCTCGCTAGCGCCGGAATTGCCCCCTGTACGCTCAGGAGTGAGCTATTAATTAAAAATTAAGATTTAATTAAAATTCAGGATTGCTATTCTGGGAGAACCTACAATGACCCATGAGCTCCTTGAACAGGCGTCCTGCTCCAGCTTGTAATGGAATTGTGATGGCTGAACTAAATGAGCGGGAGAAGGGGAAATGCACAAAGGCCCCGCACATGTGGGCCACGTGCAGGCACTTTGACCCCCTTTAGCGGGCTACACACGACATGATATCGGTGGCGATCTAGGGTGTAAAAAGGTGATAAACTGGAGCCGCCTGCTGTGTGCGCTTGGATTGGTGTACTCACACACAGCAGGCGGCTCCAGTTTATCACCTTTTTACACCCTAGATCGCCACCGATATCATGTCGTGTGTAGCCCGCTTGAAAGAAGATACAGATACATACAGATAAATTAAAATTCATTTATTTCTTTAACACACACTATTTCAATTACTTAAGTGGAGTCCCCTTAGTAAAAAAATACCTGTGCCAGGAGAGGGTTATGCTATGTGTAGATAAACCGTCCATCTATCGGTCATATAAACCGTGTTTTCACGCACTTGTTTACCTTAAGTCAAACGTAACAATTAACGTAACGTAGCCGATTAATCGGAGATTAATTCGAATTGGTGGAAATTAGTAAAATAGAGATCATCAGTCTCTTATGTTTGATTTTTGTGATTTAATCGTTCCTCGAGGAACCGGGCGTTAGAAATTTATTAATTACGGTTCTTCTGTTGTTTCAATACCAGTTAGTAAGACGGATCGCCTAAATGTTTGCATTGAGGCACAGATACTATAATATTATACTAATACAGATAGACCACCTAGAACAAAATATGACACCGGCGTAAACTGGGAAGCTACGGAAGACTCTTTAGTTCGAGGCCATTATCGCTTGGTGCAGCACCATCGAAAAATTGCAAATACCACGAGATGGGGCTAAGTTATTATAGGATTTATTCTAAGATTAGCGCCACCAAAGTTAAAGTACAAATCTTACTCCTCACGCCATCTCTTTTTTACGAAGGGTTACTAATTCTAATTTGTATGGGATGAGCACCCTGTGATTGAGGCAACAAGCAATTTCATAATAAACTAGTGTAGCGTGATATTCAAAGTTACTCAAGTTGACTGTCCTTTACTGAGTACGTACTGTAAAACAATGGGTCTCGCTCGTCGAATTGAGAATCTAATTTCGCGTATTATGTACTGACTTACTGTCCCAATTCCCGAATACTAATTAGTGTAGCCTAATGAGGCTCATGAAGTCCACGAACACTTGAATTGGGTGTTGACGTAGTCTACGCCAAATAGGTCAATAACATGCGGTTTAACTTCTACTTGTCATAGATAAGAACTGATAGCAAAGCCGGAAGTACGGTGTTATAAGGGTTATATCAAAGTGGGTGGCGGATAGTCGATGCCATTATCATTCAGTTAAAGGAGACACATAGTACCCTCTTACTCAAACAAGAGGGACCCGATAGACTCCGGCTTGGGTGGAAGAATAAAATATCTCCAGGTCTTGGCTGTATGGATCTCACACCATTCCAAACGCACACAGCAGGCAGGCGGCACTAGTTTAACACCTTTTTACACGCGATAACACCACCTATTGTAGCTATTACATTGCCCTGAATGAGTGCACTTTCTGCCTGAGCCTAATAGACTTGTGGCCTGTCAAGTCAAAATAGATAGGTACTTTTTATGAACTGTCAAAACGGAACTTTTGTTCGTGATGACGTCATGTAAAAGTGCCATCAAATGCTGTCTTTTTTGCACAAAATTGACTTTATAAAATATATCTGCTGGAAATATACAATTTTGAGAATGTCAAGCCATTTTGTACATATTGCTTCAACTTAGGACTTGTTCCTAGTCTTATTGGATAACCTTGGCCACAAGCACACCTCGGACACTCCATAGAACGCTCGTAAAATAATCACCTATTACTACTACATAGGGGGAGAGAGGCCTTTGCCCAGCAGTGGGATATTGCAGGCTCATAATAAATAATAACTACTACATAACCAAATGATGTTTGTATACGTGCAAATGTGTGCGTAAACTTTGCTAGGGCTGGTGGCGCGGTAAATGCAGCAATATTGAGTATACGCGTTCGTCACTCGTCAGGCGTTCAGCCCTGTCTATTGATCCTTTAGTTAAGTTAACCAATCCTTTGACGCCAGGGGTGGGGTGCGGTATGTGAATCAGCGCGGGTAAGGGAGTGGCCGTTCTGTACGGAGTTCTATTATCTCTTCTGTGCCACAAGCCTATTAGGGCCCTAATTAGATGTAGTGTAATAACGAGCATCCCTAATTATGGCCCTAAATGAGTGCACTTTCTGCCTGACGCCTATTCAGTCGCCCCTAATTAGGTGTAATGTAATAACGAGCATCCCTAATTAGGGCGCAGTGTGATCCTTAAATCATGTCGCTTAATTGTGCGAGTAGAGCGTGTGGTCGAATATTCAAGAAATATTCAGAGCATAGTGCAGCAGGGTATAAGAAGTATGTACAAATGTCATGTGACCCCCGCAGCGATCTGGAATCACGTCGCGAGGTGAAGAAGGAGGAAGGGGAGGCGTTCGCGCGCGAGCACGGGCTGGTCTTCATGGAGACGTCGGCTAAGACGGCCGCCAACGTGGAGGAGGCGTTCATCAACACCGCCAAGGAGATCTACGAGAAGATTCAGGAGGGCGTCTTTGATATCAACAATGAGGTGGGGATTCTCTTATCGTTACGGTGGCTGAGGGTTATGTTTAGCTAGTAATTTGAGTGTTGCCT